>JALIZH010009617.1:0-600000 GCA_030522465.1 Rhipicephalus appendiculatus | reverse complement strand
TTTTTTGTTGGCCTTCATTTGCTCTATTCTTTTTTTTTCCTGGTGAAAAGCGCATATATATTGCTGTAAGCTCGAAAATATCGCTAGCTGTAAGTTCAGTGCTGTGCGTGTCTTCCAATGTCGTCCTCGTTCCTTACGCTGTGAAACATCGAATTATGGTCTACAGTGCATTTTCAAAGCAGCTGCTTTCACTTTTGGATTCCGTTCCTGCTCTTTAGAAGGAAGGGACACATGCAAGAGGTGTCCCCGCCTCCCCAGCCTGATCGCAGGGGGGTAGGTCCAGGACCCCCTGACCCCCCCCCCTCCCCCCCTCGCCCAAATAATTTAAGCCACTGCAGAGACTTCGAGCTGTCCACGGTCGAAAACATGTTAAGGGACAAGATCAGCAACGTTACAGCAGAAGACTGGAAGAACAATCTTAGGCACGTAATGGTCTTTGAAGCAAAGCTCAGACTTGACACGTCTGAAAGTGATTACATTCAGCCCATCGTTATCCAAGCGGGTGAAGGTTAAACTGGGGTGAGAGCGAGTCCTACTCCGAGCTATCTGGCATTGAGCCCCCTCAAGAGTCAAGAGGACTAATGACTTTTTATGAATGAGAAAGGCCCATTAAGGACTACCAAAATTTTACTGGTAGGGGTCCATTTCTCCTTATTTTCTAAATTTACTTAAGTTTATTTTTTCCTTAAATTCGGAGGGTGTTTTTCGGAGTTTATTATTATTTTTGGAGGAAAATTCGGAGCTTACCGCAGTTTATTTATCGGTAGTCCCCAATTCTTCGAAAATCGGAGTTTAATTTTCCATTTTTCTCAGTGCTCCAAAATCTTAGATGCACTGGCATCTAAAATGAGATCATCTGAACACACGGAGCTTAATTTAATTGTCTGGAAGGTTCTAGCGCACAAACACATATACAAGTTAAGGTTCAAACACTTGAATACAGAATCTACGTTTGTCCGCATTACAGTCTCAAAGCTAGTGGTAATATACGCAAGCGTATTCTTGTAATTCGACGCTAGAATACTTTACGAGGTGGTTGTCACTGATGGAAGCGCACTCCTTTCGAGTGATAATTCTCGGCTGTATGAACATGCCAGATGATATTTCGCTGCACTGCTGAACTACTTGTGAGTATATCATGATGGTCCAACGTCCAGGAAGTTCATCGTCGCAGAAGGTTGCAAGCACCGTTACTGCCGGTCGTCCGCAAAGTTTCCGGCGACTCGTCGACGGTGATGAAAATGGGGTGGTCTGTCACAGAAGAGCTTATCGACGCAATGTCTCCTCGCATCTACCTCATGTAGTTATTTGTGATCTAGTTGTTCACTACTTGGCATCTTGCGTGCCACCGGACACTTGATTCGAAAGAGCCCAAGAGCTCCATCAGCCTGATGCCGTAGAATCCCAACATGACTCATTGCACCGCAAAACTGTTGCTAAGGTGCAGTTTATATCAGCCAAACCGGCCGACGTTTCAATGACCGCTTAGAACATGCTCTTTTGATAAAAAAACGGAACAAGGTCATAATGGCCGTTAAAATCGCAGTTTATCAGATAAATCCGAATTGGTCAAAATTTTTACCGGCGAGTGTTTATCGGATTTTTTCGGATTTATGCGAAAGCACAGAGCGCTAATTACCATAACATAAAACACATCGAGGACGAACGCCGTTGTTGTCCTCGGTATTTCAGCCCAAATTCACGCCGTAAAAAAAAAAAAAAAAAAAAAAGTCACACCCATCAAGCTACGCCGCGCTTCTGCCGCGGTGTGATTGGATATGGCGACACTGTCGCGTCGCCCTGTCCAATCACACCGCGGCAGAAGCGTGACGTCGCGCCACTGAAAAATCCCCCCAAAATTCCTCGCCACTCCTACCTCTCTGGACGGAAGTTACACCAATGCATTTATTTCCCTGTATCGATGCTCACGACGGCATGAAAAAGATTGCCTGCAGATATAAAAGTAGCAATTCTGCAAAGCAGGGCCTAGTTACAGAGAACTCACTAAATTGGTGGCTGTGAAGCGATGGCATTTCGCATGTTAAAAGCGACACCGGCGGCGTCTCCGAATCGGCTGCCTCTGCGAACCGGCTCACCTCGCTTCCACCTTTCCTGTTCACAGCGAGGGTACCAAGATAAGCAGTTGCATATGCGAACGTAAGACAGAGAACACATCATAATTTTATTGGCAAAAACGAACAACCTACGGCGACTTCGAGTATTAGAAAATGGTGTCAGCAACGGTGTACACACACATGGATTTGCCGCTTTGAGGCGTCAGAGATGGTGCGCTGCTGTGATGTGCTCCTCGCCAGCAAACATTGGCGTAGCCGGGGGGAGGGTGGTGTTTCTAACTCTTTCTGAAATGTTTAAGGTTTGTATGTGTATACACGCCCACATACAAACTCACGCACGAACATAGATAAGGCCCTGAATAAACGCCACCCCCCCCTCCCCTCGCTGACTGGCGGAGGCCGGCGGCGGTGACCAGTGTGCGCGGAACAGACGGCAATACGGTAGGCAAGCAGACGCGGAAACGCAACGAAGCGCGGCTTGCCACAGCAACGAAGGAGACATCTTCCACCGGCTGCTTTGCTGCTGGCCTTCGTTTCCTTTCTTGAATTCTCGGCGCTCGCCACTTTCCTATCAATAATACTGTCTCACGCTGATAACGCGATTCCGTGACCTGGACGTGCAGGGCGCGCGGCGATAATACAACGAGAGGCATGCAAGATATCAGGACTATCTTTGTGAGGCGAAACGACACCCTTTCAACACGTTCTTTCTTCACTGTACGCTGCTTTTCGGATCAGCATAGGTAATTTCATCGGGAATATTAGCCGATGACACACTGCCTTCGTTGCCACAACGCCGCTTCACGCCGTTAAAAGAGTGGTCACTAAGATGTTAAGTTCAGGCCTGGACACATACATGTTGTCTTTACTGCTGACTTACCCGGAACAGGTACCCATGTCAGCAGCAATGTATACAACAGAGTGAAGGAAAACAGCGAGAATGAATATTTCTAAACTAACAAGCTTTTTCGCATTACACTTCTGCTTACAGATTGAAAGAGCCAAGAATTCGATGCTCACTAGATTGCCTTCCGCAGCGTGTGCGCAAGCCAATGCCAATAATGGTTCGTCAAACTATATGAACAGATCAAGCTCGCCTTGCTTGTTCGCCTCAAGTTTATGACTAACGTGTCGCTGATATATATATATATATATATATATATATATATATATATATATATATATATATATATATATATATATATATATATATATATATATATATACTTCGACAAGCTCCTACACAAACAACTGCATGGAGTGACCGTTTCCAGTTGCATTTAACCTCCATGCCTTTCAACCCTAGTATACTTTGTTCATGCTAAAGGACATGGTGCTGTTTGTTTGATTTTCAGCTTCTCAAAACCCGAAACTTTCCCGTCTTCCTATATGCCTACGGGCATTTGAAAGTTATCTGTCGTCTAAAAATGCTTTAATTGCCCTGATCAAGCGCCTACACATTTCTTCAACCAAATTTTAGGGGCGAAGCTCCTTAGGGTGTGGGTCTGTCCCTCCTCTGTAGTCGTAGTAGTAGTAGTAGTAGTAGTAGGTAGGTAGGTAGGTAGGTAGGTAGCCACGTGTAGTGGAATGTATCCACTCCACGTGATAAAGATGACGATGACGCAGTATAGTGGAATGTACCCACTACCCGTGATAACGATGAAGTATAAGCGCGTTCCAGTACAGTGGAATGATAAAGATGACGATGACGCAGTATTCGCGATGCGCAGCGCCTATAGAGGCGCCACTGAAAGCCGCGTAGCGGCGGCCGTTGGAACCGCAAGCGGGTCGCGTAGCAGACGCCTGCTTTCACTGCAAGCATCACGGAAGTGCGCGCGTGCGATTTGCCGCTTTTGCGCGTCCCAAATAATTACTTTTGCGGCAATAGTGTGCGCAAAGGAGCCGCACTTTATAATAGTGAACCAACGCGTGAACCAACGTTTTTTCTCGACACAGTAGCTTCGTTTACGTACCATGTGTTTATATAATAGATTTTGAGGCAGCGCTGTCGCACCGGCGCATGGATTTCACGGGTGCGGCCACGCGAAGGGTCAGGGTTGGTAAAACTTTGAAACGAGCACGATAAACTTGTGAAAAAATATCTCGGCAGCTTGCGCTAGTGGCGCGAGAATGAGTCACTGCGGAGCTGGTGGTCACCTAGCTTGTTATACCAGCTCGACTACGTATTTGCTAGGTTTTTTGCAAGCTATTACCGAGTGTTTCAAAATGGTGTTAGGTTCTACGTGATAATACGCGGTTTTGGCGGGAACATGGCACGTGAGTAGATACGCTAATTACTTGATTCTTGCGAGAACGTTTCACGTGATTAGTTACGTGACTTTCACAGGATTAGTTACGCACCAACATATACTCACCAATTACGTGCTAAAGTAAACATAACAACCAGTAGCTAGCACAACCAGCAAGAATAAAGAAAAGAAAACACGTCAGTTTCATAATCGGCTCCACTCAGGCGTGCGCAGGGTTCCCCATCGAGGTGGGGGGGGAAAGAATCATCGCAGCGCCCCCCAGGCCCCACTAAATCAATGCATGGGGCAGATTTTGCGTCCCCCCCCCCCCCCTCTTAGGCGAATAGGAAAGCCCCCCCCCCCCCCCTTTCCCATGCGCACGCCTATGGCCCCACTCATAACACAGCTTCTGTAAAGCGAATGAGCATTCGTGGAATACATCAAGGGTTTCCTATTAGCATGAAGTCATGTTACGAGGCAATCAAAAGGAGGTTGAATCGGTTGAATGTCCTGTCAAAAGCCTTCAATGCGCACAGGTGCCATGTTTTACAGCCAATAAGCATATAGTTGAGGTGAGCGCACAGCCAACATTCTGCACCGGTGATCGCATTCCAGTGCCATCAATAGGTAGATTGCAGCCGATTTCGTGCAGCATACGTGTGATTCCACGGCGCTTTTGTAAAGGAGCCGTCACCTGCCCCATATTCTCTGGCATTGCGCTTCGCGCCATTCGTTTTTCAAGAGAGCCTAGGCATCGCGTCTTATCAGTAATAACAACCTCATGTGCATTGTAGCGTCTACAATGCAGGCGAAGGCGACCAAGTGTAAACGTAGTAGCGTTCGCTGAAGACGTAGCGACATAAATGGAGCAATAAAAACACGGTAACCGTTCTAACACTGCCGTAGACAAAGCGCGATTGCGTACCTTTTTCGGACAGCCGCAATCAACCGCCGCCGTCGTTATCGCTCATGAAATAGCACCGGAAACCTGTAGAAGTGCTTTCCTGGCGATTTTTTGTGTGTGTTTGAGCAGCCGACAACGCAGCAGTTATTTTTCGGCATCGCTGAAGCCCGACAGAGTCGTTAAATCACGATAAAAACACATCCATCCGTGCACTCGCGTACACGCTCGCGGGAAAACTGCTCGCCCGGACCCGCAAACGCTTCCGAGCCGTGGCGGCAGATGGCGTTGTCGGCGCTTTGCGCATCGCCTATAGTGGAATGTGCCCACTACACGTGATAACGATGAAGTATAAGCGCGTTCCAGTATAGTGGATTGTACCCACTACACGTGATAACAATGACGACGACGCTGATGACCATGAAGTACAAGCGCGTTCCAGACCACACATTATCTTTCTGCCATGGATGAAAACGATCGAGCTTCGCCCACTCATCATCATTCACTTCGTGGATATGGCGTGATTTTTTCGCGTTTTAATGCAAGCAAATAATGCACGCTGTTGCGGCTTTTTGAATGAATGACTTTCCGCAGATGGAACGTGAAGATAGGATATCTGTTGCCGTACGACCCATTAGTAGGGGTGTGCGAATATTCGAGTTTCGAATTCGAGTCGAATAATACTTAATCGAATAATTTGATTCGACTTTCGAATAGCTAGTATACATAGTTTCGAATAATTCGACAGCATGAATATCTAAAATGCGACAAAGGCAATGGTGCAGCTTGCTTAGCGTGGGTGGCAGTAGAGAGTTTTAGTTTGGCGTTTTTACGGCCCGCTCCGCTCAGAGTTGGCCCGTTAAGCCGCAGCGGAGCGGCGGATGATTTTCTCGTTTTAGTTGTGCGTTGTCGGCAGCGGGACAAGCGTAGCGGATCCTTAGCAGCTACGGCGCCCTCTGGTGATGTTCAGCGTCGCTAAAGAAAAAAAGAAAAACATTTAGTCGCATTTACAAACCGAAATGGGAACGTATGAAATTATTTGTTCACACGTATTTAGAAGTGCGCTTTAAATATGTGGGCGGTGTGTATTTTTTTTACAGAGAAGCAAGCACAGACTTGTCGCTGCACGCACGCCATGTCGCTGCACACACGAGAGAGGGCGCGCGCTTCGTCCCCCCTTCCGCTTGCGAAAACGGCAGCGACGCTCCGCGCTCCGCTTAGGCAGCCCGTAAGCGGAGCGTGGGCTGCACCAATATTATGGTTCGAGAGCGAGTGCATGGTGACTTTACAGGAGATTGTGTCATTTCCGCACGTAAGAAAAAGATCAGAGAATTGTCAAGCACTTCAAAAACTCCACTCCCGCAACGAAGGCACGGACTTCTTGCGTAGTTCGGTGCCGGACGCCGCAAGCGCCGTAAACCTTCGGCCCGCGATGCCCTCAGTGATTGGCTTCGCATGTGAGAATTTGTTCACGCTGCGCAGTAGCTACTGACGCACCGCGCCACTCGTTCACAAACTCCCATTGTTCCGGCGCGCTGTTAAAGCGCTGCTGATAGCGGGCGCGCGAAGATTTTTGGGCCCGGAGCGCCCATGGCGATGTAGCACAACATTACCTTTGTCAGATGAGCCGTATTGCGTGACCATACGGGGAAAAAATTAAGGCAGCTTCGCACTAGGGATGCCAAGTCTGAAGGGAGTGCAGAGTTTGGTAGCCTTTATTGTTTCACTTATGTTTTCTCTTTTTTTCCTCCTGGCTTTCTTTCTCTCACTCTTTTTCCTTTTTTTTTCTGCATTTTCTTTCTCTCTTTACTTCTATTAATTTCTTCCTCTGTCTCTCTTTATTTATTTCTCTTTCTTTCTGTTTTTCTTGCTATTTTTCCCTTTCTTTCTTTCTCTTTCTATTTCTCGCTTGCTTCCTCTTTTTTTTCTATTTTTAGACGTGGTTTTGCCTGCGTTACGCCAAGCGACGACAGCATACGACAGAATACGACAGCCTGGGCCCCTAAAGTCCTCCGCACTTATCATACCGGAGCTCGAAAAACAAGAGGAAGAAGACTTCTCCTTTGCGCGAGCGAGCGCTCACTTATCATCATCAAGGCGCTCTAAGAACAAGAGGAAGAAGATTTCTCCTTGGCACGAGCGAGCGCTCACTTATCATCATCAAGGCGCTCTAAGAACAAGAGGAAGAAGACTTCTCCTTGGCGCGAGCGAGCGCTCACTTATCATCATCAAGGCGCTCTAAGAACAAGAGGAAGAAGACTTCTCCTTTGCGCGAGCGAGCGCTCACTTATCATCATCAAGGCGCTCTAAGAACAAGAGGAAGAAGACTTCTCCTTGGCGCGAGCGAGCGCTCACTTATCATCATCAAGGCGCTCTAAGAACAAGAGGAAGAAAACTTCTCCTTGGCGCGAGCGAGCGCTCACTTATCGTCATCAAGGCGCTCTAAGAACAAGAGGAAGAAGACTTCTCCTTGGCACGAGCGAGCGCTCACTTATCATCATCAAGGCGCTCTAAGAACAAGAGGAAGAAGATTTCTCCTTGGCACGAGCGAGCGCTCACTTATCATCATCAAGGCGCTCTAAGAACAAGAGGAAGAAGACTTCTCCTTGGCGCGAGCGAGCGCTCACTTATCATCATCAAGGCGCTCTAAGAACAAGAGGTAGAAGACTTCTCCTTGGCGCGAGCGAGCGCTCACTTATCATCATCAAGGCGCTCTAAGAACAAGAGGAAGAAGACTTCTCCTTGGCGCGAGCGAGCGCTCACTTATCATCATCAAGGCGCTCTAAGAACAAGAGGAAGAAGACTTCTCCTTGGCACGAGCGAGCGCTCACTTATCATCATCAAGGCGCCCTAAGAACAAGAGGAAGAAGACCTCTCCTTGGCGCGAGCGAGCGCTCACTTATCATCATCAAGGCGCTCTAAGAACAAGAGTACAGTGTACTAGAATACTTTCCAGCGGCGTGTCCGCGCCGCGCTGCCTGACGCACGCGGTGGCAGCTGCAGCGGTGGCGCTGCCATCGACCACTCTTGAAAGCTCGCCCTGGTGGCCCTGGCACCCTAGCTCTCCTTTGCAGCGTACGTGGCCCACGAGAATAGACACTTTTAGTTTAGCGTACGTAACGAGCCTACGTACGCAGCATGGCTACGGGATAGAAGTGCGCATGCGCAGTACGTAACGTATTGCCACGCGCTATTCTTATTTTCACTTTTGTTGTATTCGGTTTTCTCCCACAAAGACCGTCAGCAAAGCTCAACTCAAACCGCGCCTTATTGTTCTACAACCTTCGCGATTATTGTAGATCGTTTTGTTAAGATTGCGCGCAAGACGCGACCACTCGAGATTATTCCAGAGCGTCAGCGAGCGACGTCGGCGGCAAGGCACGGCCAGTAGTACTTTTCCTGTACTCTGGCGAGCGTGCGGGAAAGTCCGAGGTGTCCAGCCGTCGTGTAGAGCCTGCAGGATTTCTGGTCGCAATGCTGAAGGCACGACGAGGAGGTAGTTTGCTCGAAGTGGCGAGAAATTCTTCTTTGCGAGAACGCCGTTTCGCAAGAAAAACGACGCGAGTCCTCGCTTGAATGCCTTTGGAGCAATGGCGGTCTTGCCTTCGAGGTACTCCACAGAGCCTCTGAGTTCCAGGTCGGCTCGCCGTCGTTCGGCGAAATCATCGGCACTTATGGTTCCCAAGAAGAAGTCATCCTCCTGGTCATCCTGCAACGGCGGGTCGACGGGAGCGCGAGACAAGCAGTCGGCGTCAAAAGTGTTTTCGTCCGGACTTGTAAACGATGGTAACGTCGAATTCTTGAAGTCTCAGACTCCATCTTGCGAGACGACCTGAAGGGTCCTTCAGGTTAGCTAGCCAACACAAGGCGTGGTGGTCGCTCACAACTTTGAAGGGCCTGCCGTAGAGGTAGGGGCGAAACCTTTGACGTTGCCCAGATGATGGCAAGGCACTCCTTTTCTGTTGTGGAATAGTTGGCTTCTGCCTTGGATAGCGACCGGCTAGCATAACTGATAACCCTTTCCACGCCGGCAGTTCTCTGGACAAGAACGGCGCCGAGTCCTACGCTGCTTGCGTCGGTGTGGATTTCCGTGTCGGCGTGTTCGTTGAAATGCGCAAGTATTGGAGGCGTCTGCAGGCGTCGTTTCAATTCTTGAAATGCTTCAACTTGCGCCGCTCCCCACTTGAATTCCACGTCGTTTTTCATGAGCTGAGTTAGTGGCTCGGCGATGCGCGAAAATTCCTTGACGAAGCGTCGATAATAGGCGCACAAGCCGAGAAATCGGCGTACGGCTTTCTTGTCGGTGGGCGGCGGGAAGGCAGCGATGGCAGCTGTTTTCCGTGGGTCGGGGCGAACTCCAGACTTGCTGATGACGTGACCCAAGAACAGAAGTTCCTCGTATGCGAAGGGGCACTTTTCTGGCTTCAGGGTGAGTCCGGAGGCCTTGATTGCTTGAAGTACAGCCTGAAGGCGCCGGAGATGTTCAGAGCGTGCGCGATGACCAGTGATAAGGCTAGAATGTTCGAGGCGTGATGCATAAAAGCCGGCGCGCTCCAACGATGTTCAGTTGATCGACGGCCGACGCTCTGTTCGCCGCTATCAGTGCCAGCGCGTATTGCTGTAATCCTACTTTCCGTTTACCGGCCACAAGTTCGGCCTAATAAACAGTTTCATCTTGACACGTCGCCTGCTGCCTTCGTGGACGTCACGATCACGTGACAGTATCTATTTCACGGATGCGTGCGTACGCCCGAAAAAAATCCGGCGCACGCAAACGTAACGAGACGTAGAGCGAGCAATGTGACACTATCGCGAGATCTCGAATGAAAGAGCAGCCAGATTACAAGATGGCACAGAACGTAAAAACGTGTATCCAATGATTCAGCTTGACTCCGATGCCAGTGGCCGTTATAACGGGCCGGTACCGCAGGATGGCGCTAAGAAGCACTCGAAAGCTGTTTCATTTCACATATGATACGTCTAGTTGGACCAACCGCATGCCGGTAAGGTCGGTACTGTAAACTAAAAGTGTTGCTGAGCGCTTCGCTTGCAGCGTACGCATCGTATCGTGCTGCGTACGTAGGCTTGTTGCGTACGCCCAACTAAAAGTGTCTAATGCAACGCGTGTTGGGTTACGCGCCGCCGCTGTTTTATTAGATGCGAAGCAGCTCTTTGACTAGTATGTGTAACGCTGTCCCTCCGTGCGTCCGTACGAACGCGCCGCAACGCGCTCCCCTCGCCGCAGGTGTGAGCAGTGCCAAGTAGGTCACGGCGTTGACGTCACGCTCCCCTCGCAGTGCGCGCTGACGTCACTCTCTCCCTCGCCTGCCGCGCGCTCGCCGCAGCCGCCTCGTCCATTCGCCCGCTACACCGCCGACTCGTCGGTTCACGCGCAAAAAATTAACACCATCTTCCCAAAGGGAACCCCTGATGGGATGCGAAGCAGCAGCGTTGCGCACGGGTGGCGTCACGGGTTGAACGGCGCTAACGCAGTTGCTGCGGTGAGCGCTGGAAGATTCGTTTGAAGCGATGGCTGGCGTAGGTCTTGTTTCGTCAGAGTGGACATGGGCGCTGGACCGGAGCTGGCGCGTTAGCGCCGTTCAACCCGTGACGCCACCCGTGCGCAACGCTGCTGCTTCGCATCCCATCAGGGTTCCCTTTGGGAAGATGGTGTTAATTTTTCGCTATTGTGGCTGGGTTTTCAATTATTCTCCAGGGTATTTTATAACCGCGTTGGTGTGTTAAGCTGTAAGTATGATTTCGGGCTTCTCAGCAAAAAAGCTGGTAGCAGTCGAAGGCTAGTCGATGCTCTGTATTTTTTTTTTTTGCCCGTAGTGCAGCGTTCATGCAATATGGCTATTTCGAGAGTATTAAATTTTGCGAAGCAATTGTTATCCGTGCAACCATATATTCGCGTGATATTCGTGATAATGAAAAACGTATGCAATGTCAACTATAAGCGGCACGTGCACAAAACTCAGGCATGATAATTTTTAAAACCCATGATACGTACGCAAAAAACGACTTCGAAAGCGCTCTCACTGTCCCACTCGATTTTATAGGGAACCAAAGCTCAAGTTTGAGGGCGACGCTCGCGCAGCCGAGCTGCGCGTTATTGGGAATAAACACTGCCGGCGAAGGCGGTTTGTCGCTGGATTTGGCATCGGCGGCGGCAAGTTTACGTGCGCGCACGCGCTCCTCATTCAGCCCGGAGCACAGCTAGTCAGCAATAGTTACACTGTGATGCACCACAGATGCAATCCGAGAGCTCTGCGCGTGCGCGGAAAGGGGGGGGGGGGGGGTGGCAGTGTTGTTGCGAAAGAACGCACCGTAGATATTCCCAGTTACGATAAGAGCAGTGGCGCCACTCGACGTTGCTTTCGAAGCCTATTGCACGTGTTTTTCATTTGCACAAAAGTTTTTCGTGCAGCTTCAATGCACAAAGTAAACAGTGTAGAAGTACAGCTAAGTTAGTCTGCTTAGCTTGAGGTGTTGCGCTGCCTTTCTCTTTGACAGCACGTATGCCTTGTTCAAGCCTTTGAAAAAAAATGAAGTCGAGTGGTGACATAAAAGCTGACTATGCGAGGAGTGAGACTCTCGGCGTGAGCGCTGCATCCCACCTTCACGGGAGCGGCATAATGAATAGTGAGCAGGATGTCCATTCCGCTCTCCCGGTGAACTTTTCGTGCACTAAAACAACTTGGATCTTGTTACATCCAACGCTTTACGGCGTTGCATCGAACGCGCTGTGGCGTTGCGCCCAACGCGCTGTGACGTTGCGCCCAACGCTCCGTGGCGTTGCACCGAACGCGCTGTGCGTTTGCATCTGAACATGCACGCGTGAAAGACTGCGCCGCGATTGTGATTGGTGGACGTGTTTGTTTGTTCTGTGTATGCGCCGGCTCGTGATTGGATGCGTGCGTTCACGGACACTGGTATGAGGGTTTTGCTTTGTGTGTGTGACTATGAGTACGGAGCCGATGGAATAAAGACGTTCTACGAGTACGTCTCTCTGTGTGGAGTCACTACAGATCTTCGTTCCGGGTCTGCAGGCGCCTTGAATATCGACAGCTTCTTCGCGCTGTTAGTTTTCGCGTACCCTGTGCTACACCCTGGAGCGTAGCAGTGATTAAAGCGTTGCTTTGCACTCATTGCCGCATGTGGCCACGTTCACATGAGTACACGCGTGGAACACAACCACACAGAACGAAAAGCCTACCAAGAACACCACTGAAATGAGACGGCCGCGCGTACACACGTGTGCGCTCAAACCGGTAGCTTTCAAGAGTGGCCGACGGCAGCGCCACCGCTTCGGGTGCAATTCACTGTTACGCGCGAAGCAAGGCGGCGCCCCCCTCCGCTCATTGCACTGAGTTGTTCTAGTACACTGTAACAAAAGGAAGAAGAATTCTCCTTGGTGCGAGCGAGCGCTGAATATGATGCAGATGGCTATGCCATTCGTAGTTTTGCTTGCGTTGCGCCAAGCTACGGCAGCATACGATGACAGCATACGACAAGCCCAGGCCCCTAAAGTGCTCCTCACTTAAAAAACTAGCTACCGTACTCCATCTGTGAACCTTTAGGATGTTAAGAGTGGCGTTGCTGACAGGAATTACGGCTCTTCTAACATGCTTACTCCGCCACAAAAGCTGAAAAAGTATATAAAAAACCGAACAAGTGCGTAATAAAGCTGCCAGCACGCCATGCCGTCTCTATTTTTCTTTTGTCTTGCCGTAACTGGCGTTACACGTTTCGTGTAAATATGCTATTCGATATTCGATTCGAATTCGATATTTTTGGCCACTATTCGCACACCCCTTGTTTGTTTCTCGTCTGTCCGTGTGCGTTTATGCGCACGTGTGAGTGTGTGGATGTTTTAGCGTGTAATACATATGTTTTGTTATTAAGTGCTTGCGTATTTTTTTGCTTATTCATGCTGATTGGTTGCCAGGAACGGCCCCGCAAGTTTGAAACAAAAATATATCTCTTCCTGCAGTGAAACACGTTCGCTTACGTGCCGTATCGCCGCAATTTTTTCACACGTTTAATAATGCGGGAAAGTGTGGCCTAGGGTATGTACACCAAGTCACCATTCACAATTTGCAAGTAACTACGCCGTAGAAACGGAGCGCCACCAACAGCTAGCGGAGTGGTGGTGCGGAAAAACCGACGTAAATGGGGATCCTTTCCAGCCGCAGCTCGGGGACACGCTGGAGTAGTGCTCGCTTCCAGTAGCGTAGCCAGAAATTTTTTTTCGGGGGGGGGGGTTCAACCATACTTTATGTATGTTCGTGCGTGCGTTTGTATGTGTGCGTGCATATACACGCAAGCAAAACTGAAAAATTTCGGGGGGGGGGGGGGGTTTGAACCCCCCCAACACCCCCCCCCCCCCCCCCCCCATTGGCTACGCCACTGCTCGCTTCGAAAAGAGAGATCTGCAACATACCGTCGCTGAACTCTTCCATGGAATTTGGTTGTTCCCGAGCATTCGCAGCATTAATTGCACATAGGGACGCCGATTGTGTACGTAACCTTTTCGTAAAAGTGCGACGAAACCTATCGCCTTTGCAAAGCTGCTTGCGTAATCAGCCATATGGCGCTGCGTAAGGGGCGCCTTAACGTACTTCCCGGGCTACCTTATGAAGCGCCACCTTATCGCGGCGGTAAGGTTAAGGAAATGTTGGATTGATTTGTTTGTTTGTAAGCCGCCGAAAAGGTAAAGGGGGGCAAAAAAAAATCAACGCATCTCCACGAAGTGAATCATGATGAGTGGGCGAACCTAGGTCCCAAGGTCCGTAATGTATACACGTTGAAGTCGCCGACTAGTCTAAAGGGTTTGTGCTTGTAGGTGTTTTGTATTGTTCTGTAACAATTATGACTTGTATAACTATTGTTAAACCTTTTTTTTTTGTGTCTCACATATGTTACCCGAGCGTTGCCCCATATATTGTGAATTGAGTGACATAAAGTGACATAAAGAGTCGACGACAAAGCTCCGTCCTAAGGTCCATAATGTCTACGTTGAAATCGCCGACTAATATAAAGGGTTTGTGCTTGCAGGTGTCTTGTATTGCTTCTTCACACTTGTAAATGTTGGTCGTCTATTGTCAACCTTTTTTTTTTGTTCACATACACACATGTTCAGTTTATAGCAATGGTTAATGGTTTTCCAACCACCATGACAGCGGACAGTCGGCTTCGACGACAAAGCTAGGTCCTTAGGTCCATAATGTGTGACTTAAGTCACCGACTAGTATAAAGGGTTTCTGCTTCTAGGTGTTTTATATTGTACCGTCACAATTATGATTGATATTGGTGTATTTCTAAACCTTTTTTGTGTGTGTCTCACATTCACGAATCTCCCCGTAACGGACGCGGACGACGACAAGGCTAGGCACTAAGGAGCTTCGCCCCTAAAATATAGTCAGTTTATGAATACGGGCCTTAATCGCTGTTTGGACTAACCTCCGAGCCAAACTCGATCCGTACCGGCCCTGGTCGCGATCAGAACTCTCCGTGCGACACCGAGATCATGGCACGGTGTAGCCGCTCCATGTATCTGCGCCAAACGGATTCAAGACAATCACCTCCAGCATATCAGTCAGTCGACTGTAGAAAAAAAAAGAGAGATAAAAGAAGAAAAAGCCGGCAGATCCTACGCACTGTGGGAAATCGATGTAATGCGAAGCAGCCAGGAAGGAGCAAATCATGCTTTACATAATTTGCATGCCATGTTTTGCATGTTAGGACCTGTCATTTATATTCGTCACACAGTCACGTCGCGTAATACCAATTTTGGCTTTATATCAAGCTAGCGAACTGGACGCAAGCGCACCATGAGCGTGGCATGTAAATGGCGTTGTAGATGACATCCATGCCAAGATTTTCATGTTACCACCTGCCACTTATGTTCGTTATACAGTCATTCACTCAATGCCAAATTTGGTGTATATCAAGCTAACGAAACGGCCGCGAGCGCGACATGAGCGTGGAATGCAAGTCATGTCGCACATGACAAGTCATGATTTCCATATTACCACTTGTCACTTTATGTTCGTCATACAGTCATGTCATTCAATACCAAATTTGGTGTATATCAAGCTAACGAAACGGCCGCGAGCGCGCCATGAGCGTGGCATGCAAGTCATGTCGCATATGACAAGTCATGTTTTCCGTATTACCACTTGTCATTTAATGAGAACTAACAGACAAAGATGCCAAGGAAAGTATAGGGAAGCTATTAGAAGTAATTGTAATGTAAATGTGAAGACAACGCGACATTACAATTACTTCTAATAATACTGCCTTGGCATGAGCGTGGCATGCAAGTCATGTCGCACATGACAAGTCATGATTTCCATATTACCACTTGTCATTTATGTTCGTCATACAGTCATGTCACTCAATACCAAATTTGGTGTATCTCAAGCTAACGAAACAGCCGCGAGCACGCCATGAGCGTGGCATGCAAGTCATGTCGCACATGACAAGTCA
Organism: Rhipicephalus appendiculatus; assembly: GCA_030522465.1. NCBI lineage: Eukaryota > Metazoa > Arthropoda > Arachnida > Ixodida > Ixodidae > Rhipicephalus > Rhipicephalus appendiculatus. The sequence goes on along the minus strand of JALIZH010009617.1, from coordinate 584,281 downwards.
TGATTTCCATATTACCACTGGTCATTTATGTTCGTCATACAGTCATGTCACTCGATACCGAGGTTGGTGTATATCAAGCTAACGAAACGGCCGCGAGCGCGCCATGAGCGTGGCATGTAAATCATGTTGTTCATGACATGCACGTCATTATTTGCCATATTACCCCTTGTCATTTATGTTCGTCATACAGTCACGTCACTCAATCCCAAATTTGGTGTATATCAAGCTAACGAAACGGCCGCGAGCACGCCATGAGCGTGGCACGCAAGTCATGTCGCACATGACAAGTCATGATTTCCATATTACCACTTGTCATTTATGTTCGTCATACAGTCATGTCACTCAATACCAAATTTGGTGTATCTCAAGCTAACGAAACAGCCGCGAGCACGCCATGAGCGTGGCACGCAAGTCATGTCGCACATGACAAGTCATGATTTCCATATTACCACTTGTCATTTATGTTCGTCATACAGTCATGTCACTCAATACCAAATTTGGTGTATATCAAGCTAACGAAACGGCCGCGAGCACGCCATGAGCGTGGCACGCAAGTCATGTCGCACATGACAAGTCATGATTTCCATATTACCACTTGTCATTTATGTTCGTCATACAGTCATGTCACTCAATACCAAATTTGGTGTATCTCAAGCTAACGAAACAGCCGCGAGCACGCCATGAGCGTGGCACGCAAGTCATGTCGCACATGACAAGTCATGATTTCCATATTACCACTTGTCATTTATGTTCGTCATACAGTCATGTCACTCAATACCAAATTTGGTGTATATCAAGCTAACGAAACGGCCGCGAGCACGCCATGAGCGTGGCACGCAAGTCATGTCGCACATGACAAGTCATGATTTCCATATTACCACTTGTAATTTATGTTCATCATACAGTCACGTCTCTCAATACCAAGTTTGGTGTATATCAAGCTAACGAAACGGCCGCGAGCACGCCATGAGCGTGGCATGCAAGTCATGTCGCACATGACAAGTCATGATTTCCATATTACCACTTGTCATTTATGTTCGTCATACAGTCATGTCACTCAATACCAAATTTGGTGTATCTCAAGCTAACGAAACAGCCGCGAGCACGCCATGAGCGTGGCACGCAAGTCATGTCGCACATGACAAGTCATGATTTCCATATTACCACTTGTCATTTATGTTCGTCATACAGTCATGTCACTCAATACCAAATTTGGTGTATATCAAGCTAACGAAACAGCCGCGAGCACGCCATGAGCGTGGCACGCAAGTCATGTCGCACATGACAAGTCATGATTTCCATATTACCACTTGTCATTTATGTTCGTCATACAGTCATGTCACTCAATACCAAATTTGGTGTATATCGAGCTAACGAAACGGCCGCGAGCACGCCATGAGCGTGGCACGCAAGTCATGTCGCACATGACAAGTCATGATTTCCATATTACCACTTGTCATTTATGTTCGTCATACAGTCATGTCACTCAATACCAAATTTGGTGTATCTCAAGCTAACGAAACAGCCGCGAGCACGCCATGAGCGTGGCATGCAAGTCATGTCGCACATGACAAGTCATGATTTGCATATTACCACTTGTCATTTCTGTTCGTCATACAGTCACGTCTCTCAATACCAAGTTTGGTGTATATCAAGCTAAGACCACGGCCGCGAGGTGCCATGAGCCTGGCATGCAAGTCATGTCGCACATGACAAGTTATGATTTCCATATTGCCACTGGTAATTTATGTTCGTCATACAGTCATGTCACTCAATACCAAATTTGATGTATATCAAGCTAATGAAACGGCCGCGAGCACGCCATGAGCATGGCATGCAAGTCGTGTCGCACATGACAAGTCATGATTTCCATATTACTACTTGTCTTTATGTTCGTCATACAGTCACGTCACTCAATCCCAAATTTGGTGTATATCAAGCGAACGAAACGGCCGCGAGCGCGCCATGAGCGTGGCATGTAAATCATACTTTTCATGACAAGTTGGTCATGATTTTCATGATATGACCAGCCATTTATATTCGTCGTACAGTCATGTTATGTCATACCAAATTTGGTATAAATCCCATTAACGATACGGCCAGGAGAGCACAAAGTCGTAGGCGGATAGATAGATAGATAGATAGATAGATAGATAGATAGATAGATAGATAGATAGATAGATAGATAGATAGATAGATAGATAGATAGATAGATAGATAGATAGATAGATAGATAGATACGCTCAAAGTTGCCGAAGTTCGCTAAGAAATGCTTCGCATTTAATATAGGTGCCTTTTTTGAGCGGGAGAGAGACCGAACCTAGAGGTTATTACACGACACGTCGGTCGTATGTGTTGTACTTCTTTACGTTCATTGCTAACAAAAAGCTAGCCAAGTTCACATTTTCCTGTGTACAAGATCGTATTTCAACGACTGTATCATTTTTGCACGCCCGCTTTGATGGCGCCAAGCTGGCGTTAGCAGCCAGATTCGATAAGAGCTAAATGAAAAGAAAACAAAGTATTTTTAACTCCATTTTCAAATGCGAAGCATTTCTTAACGAACTTCGGCGACTTCGAGCGTATCTATCTATCTAGCTATCTTATCTACAGTGAAACCTCGGTGATACGAATCTCGCGGGGTAAGGAAAAATATTCGTATCATCCGAAATTCGTATCACCAAAAAACATGGAAAATCAGCATGAAACAAAAGAAAGGTGGCGTACATTTTCACTTATTGTTTCTCAGGGTCGCAGCAACATCATGAACAGCACTGAATGATTGTCAGTAAAGTTTCTATAGACGTCAACAATCGTACTTGTACTGGTATATACACGGCGCGTGCGCATCATACTTGTACTCGTATATATACGGAACCAGATGCGTTGCCACCCGACAAAGTTAATAGCCCCTTCCTAATCTTAGTACGCCTTTCCGCATGACACCACACTACTGCGCCAAAAGTGACCTAAGCAGCGCTTTGCACACGATAGATGAAAACCAGAAAATTTTAGAACCACTGTCCTTCGTTGTTATTTTCTTACGGCGGTGGTGCGGAGAATATTTTTAGGGAGCTTTACAGCCGTGACCGCACTATCGGGAGGTTTGCTGAAAATTTGAGTATCCCGTGCAAATCGGAGAGCTAGCAGGTGTGCGCGTTCCCGACAATCGTTCATATTGACGTTACGAGGCCCAGCTCCTTCTCTAAGACCGTCCCTTCCTCTTTCAGTGCTCGTCCGCCTTTCATAGGGCGTCCGATTGCGAGGACATTGCGGGCAGGTGTGAACACAGTACAACGTCGGTGCCTCGAGCACAGCTGCACACGTCGACGCGTCGGGAGTTTAAAAAAGAAGCGAAGCCAACGACGCATTAGAGCCTCCAAGAATCGCGCGCACAATCTAGGAGGATACCACGCACTGCTTATGGCCGATCCTGACAAACTGGCAGGGCGGTGCGAATGTCCACGCTTGGGTCTTCCGCAGCAGCGCAAGTTCGAACCTCCGTGGTAGCGTAAATTCGTATCGAACGTCGCGTGGCGAAAAACGGTTCGCAACAACCGTACTCCGTTACATGGGAGGCTAATTCGCCTAGGCCGGGACCACAGCAAAATTCGTATCACCCCGAAATTCGTACGAGCCGTGTTCGTATCACCGAGGTTCCACTGTATCTAGCCGCCTACGACTTTGTGCTCTCCTGGCCGCATCGTTAATGGGATTTCTACCAAATTTGGTATCGCAGAACATGACTGTATGACGAACATAAATGGCTGGTCATATCATGAAAATCATGAATAACTTGTCGTGAAAAATATGATTTACATGCCACGCTCATGGCGCGCTCGCGGCCGTTTCGTTAGCTTGATATACACCAAATTTGGGATTGAGTGACGTGACTGTATGACGAACATAAATGACAAGTGGTAATATGGAAATCATGACATGTCATGTGCGACATGACTTGCATGCGACGCTCATGGCGCGCTCGCGGCTGTTTCGTTAGCTTGATATACACCAAACTTGGTATTGAGTGACGTGACTGCATGACGAACATAATGACTAGTGGCAATATGGAAATCATGACTTGTCATGTGCGACATGACTTGCGTGCCACGCTCATGGCGTGCTCGCGGCCGTTTCGTTAGCTGGATATACACCAAATTTGGTATTGAGTGACATGCCTGCATGACGAACATAAATGACCAGTGGTAATATAGAAATCATGACATGTCATGAACGACATGACTTGCATGCCACGCTCACAGTTGTTTAGTTAGCTTGATATGCACCAAACTTGGTATTGAGTGGCGTGACTGTATGACGAACATCAATGACAAGTGGTAATATGGAAATCATGACTTCTCATGAACGACATGACTTGCATTCGACGCTCATGGCGCGCTCGCGGCCGTTTCGGTAGCTTGATATACACCAAATTTGGTATTGAGTGACATGACTGTATAACGAACATAAGTGGCAGGTGGTAACATGAAAATCGTGACATGCATGTCATCTACAACGCCATTTACATGCCACGCTCATGGTGCGCTTGCGTCCAGTTCGCTAGCTTGAAATACAACAAAATTGGTATTGCGCGACGTGACTGTTTGACGAACATAAATGACAGGTCCTAACAGTTAAAACATGACATACAAGTTATGTAAAGCATGATTTGCTCATTCCTGGCTGCTTCGCATAACATCGATTCCCATTGTACTTGGGATCTGCCAAATTTTTTCAAACGCTTTTGAAATTTCCCGCGTGCGCTGGTCCTTGTGCCTCATGACTACAGCGGTTTAGCTCAGCTCAGCTGCGCACGCAAAAAATTGCAGAAGCGTTTGAACTAATAAAAGCGAAAGGCAAATGTGTGAGCCAGCCATGAATTGCTCTTGCTGATGCTGAGGTTTCGTATCTACAACACACGTGATTGGAAGATTGGTAATGAGACTGATATAAAGGAATCATACAAAACTATTATAACACCTTTTCATTAAGAAGCGGATTAAAACTTCGACACAAAATGCGTACGATCGGAAGAACTAACAGCGTAATGTTCTGGACAGTTCAATGAATTTATGTAGCCCAGTTAAAATTGCGCAGTGGCGCTCCAGAAGACAAAGATTTTGGTATTAAGGTTCCGCTTATTCGTAACTTTCATAACATTTCATGTGACCGCTCAATTCTTAGCCAATACCCCACTGTGCGTGTGTATTGTGGTTGATTAGGCCAAGAAACAAAAACGACGACCATACCGGGTTAGCGGTCGGTATTGGGAAGAAAAAAATCCTGCGGAGGGGGGAAAATCCGTGGTATGAACGTAAGAAAATTATCATTTTTTAACGCGATAGCATTAAAGAGCTCGTTTCGTCGAAATCCCGGGGTCGGCGTCGTTGATTGGCAGCGAAAAATCATCATCTTTTCCGTGACCGACAAATGAGAATCGAAGCGAGGCCGCCTGCCTGGCAAGCACGTGTTCTACTACAGCGCTACGCTATTGCTTGAAACTGCTTCGGAAAAAAAATATATATATTTGAATGTCATGTAGCGGGAGAAGTCTCTTTAACGCGTGGAATATTGCATGGCAGAGGCGTAGAATCACGCCAGGCGTCAAAACACCTGAATTGCGCAACGAGTGGACGTTTTCAAGGCCCACCCATTACAAAGCGCTCAATCGTCATCTACAAACGCATCAACATAGTGAGCAACTGCGTAGGTTTGCGTGTTGCCTTATGGACGCGTAGTGGGCCCTTCGCTGACTCGCAAAAGGAAGAATGGCGGCGTAGTGCTCACTTAACAACTGTACTTGCAGTAGGCATTCTAGAATAGTTTGAAACGGCCAATATTACGTGCACAGTCGTTCGTTTCCTTACGGCGCGGTTGAGGCATGCACCGAGAACCGAAGCTACGCTAGCAATTGAGGTGGTGATGCGCACCGGGCCGATTACCCTGTCGCGTCCTGCTCTTGAAGGCGAAGCTCAAGAGTCCTCCTAGTTTGTTTTTCACTTTCGTTATAAATGCACAAAGATTAGTTAGAGAATCCTAATTTATAAAGGCGAGAATTCAGAAGTGGAACTTATCCGCGAAAGCTTGCTTCAGTTGGCTATTCTTTCGCACGCCTCATTCAGCGATTTAAGTTTAGTTTCGACGTTTACAATGCGTTTTATGATCTCCCATCACCGTTTTTTTTCTTTCTCAGATATACGGCCGCCACTGCCAACCGCGAGGTATAACAATCATTCAACCACAAAAGTAATAGAATATTAGCTACGAATTAAACCAGAATTGATCTTTGTGTTTTCACTTTTTATTGATTAAACTCACACTTTTTTGCGGCCGCGACTTCCAACACAGGCGCCGTAACACAGAAGGGGGAAAAAAACACGCACACTGTCCGTTGCCCGCAGTTCTCTCTCCAGAGACGACTCACGTGACTTGCCACTGGACACACACAAGCTGCGGAGGCGGCAGGTGCTGTCAGGCCTGAGCGACTGTTTTGTCCGTGAGCAGCACTTTCAGGGTGGTGTTAGCCCGCCTCCATCGGACAAGGGACATGAAGAGCACGTGGAAGCGCAGGCAGCCAAACGCGACCCAGAGGACGGAAAGGACAAACAGGGCCGAGGCCAGTGACGCTGTTGGAAGCCATGATTTGGTGCGGTACTCGAACAGGACGTACATCCAAGCCATGGTGAGCACGCCGATGTTACCCAGACTGAAGACCATGTTGGCCAAGAACAGCGTGGCGTCTTCACGCGACTCCTCATCCCAGAACCACAGCCAGAGCGGTTTGGTGCGGCGCCTCACCGGGTAGTGAGCGTCGCACACAGGGCACACGGCGCCCTCAGGTCCCTGGTAGAGGAGCTGCTCCAGGCAAGACCTGTGCACGAACGTATCCGGGCAGCGGCACGGGCACCGGAAGAGTGGTTCCTCCGGCGCGCTTCCGTCCTCCGAGCACAGCCGGCACGACAGATGGGCCATCGGCCTTCCCGCCTCGGCAGCGTGCGAGGACGACGTGGAAGCGGAGGCGTCGCTGGCCCTGCTGCTCCTCTCAACGCTGCTGGCACTGCTGGCGGTACTGGCAGCGTCGTCTTCGGTACCTTCATCCTCGTGGACTAACGTCCACCTCCCCGTTCTCTCGCTCCTCGGCGCTCTGCTCGGTAGCGCTGCCGTCTTCCGCGACGGTTGACCCTTGGCTGGCCTCGTCCAGCTGCGATTCGCCTTCCGCTCGGTCCTCTACGATGTCCACAACTTGTCCGCTAACGAAGAACGCCATTGACTCCATGGGCGACCGCTGCATCTCAAGAAGAATGGCGTGAGCACGCGACGGTGGGGCCTACAGGAAGAAGCCTCGCTGGGCCACGTAATGCCTCGGCGCGCGCCGCTTCGTTGTCGTCTGCGGTCAATTCACGAGCTGGTGAGATATCAAGGAATCCCAGTGTTTGCGACGAAGAAAAAGTGAAATCAGGTGAAGCTCAAGATATTTTGCTCGCTTAATTTTTAATGGACACTAGAAACATTAGCTTTTTTGTCCATTGTTCACGACTGGGCAGTCGTCCAAAAATAAATGCAATACATACACGTACAGGTGAAACGATAGCGCTTCTCAGGAACCTGACGAAGAATCTCACTCGAAAAGTGCATAAAGTCATTTGCACGTTGACTGCCTCATAATGAGACTACAAAAAAGAGATGTGGTATAATTGCAAATTCGGTGCTGCCGTTCGATCACAGCAAACAAATGGGGAGCTTTTTTTCGAAATGGGCTAAATCCAAAACCGAAACTAGCGCAAAAAAAAGGCTCCGTTGGCACGTACATACTCTCAACATTCCTCTAGAGCAGTAATAATAACTTAATAATAATTATTATTAACTTATTATTACTGCTTTAGAGGAACGTTGTGAGTATTTACGTGCCAACGGAGCCTTTTTTTGTGCTAGTTTCGGTTTTGGATTTAGCCCATTTCGAAAAAAAAGCTCCTCAAATGGCCTAGCTACTCTTTCGTGACGACGAAGCAGAAGTTTTGAAAGTGATGACTATGTTCAATACAATCACTCTACATTGATTAAAACCGTTAGTTATGAAGAGCAGTGGCAGCCAAAAACATTTACGCCTAGGCTGCTACTTTTGAGGATGATAGTGATGATGTTTTTAAAGAGTAAATCATTACCTACGGCCGCTTTCTTCTTCCTCGTTCTCTATAATCGGGCTTAGGTCTACCTGCTCTCTCAAATAGAGCAATGTATTCTGTTTGCTGTCCTGATCAGTAACCTGCGTCCCTGTCTATAGTTCACGACATGTCTTTGAGCTTTAGGGTCTCCCTTCGTTCTCAACGCATTTAACTTGTAGCTGCTACACGTTCAGCGAAGAGGCTCTAAAATGCCGCTTTTTTAGAATGTTCATATTCATAAAGCAAACCAGACGGGCGTTCATGGGAAGATGAAGGATTTGAGTGAAGTGAAATCGTTGAACATGGAATGTCGCTAGAGCCGTGATGCCCAGGAGAACTTCGCTTAGACATGTCCTCTTGTTTAACAACAACAGAGGAGGACATACAAAGTCGTCGTGGCAGCACGTTTTATAGGTCTTGCGCTCCAGGCAAGGACGTAAGAAAGTTGTGGCGCGGCAGCCCTCGCTGAAATTTAATCCGTAATAAATCTGGAATTTTACGTCCCGAAAATCACGATGTGATTATGAAGGTCGCCGTAGTGGAGGGCTCCGAAAGTGTCGTCCATCCGGTGCTCTTTTTGCGCACACTGACATCACACAATCAACGGGCCATCTGGCATTTCGCCTCCACCGAAATGCGACCGCAGCGGCCCAGATCAAAACCGCGCTGAAACTTGCCGTCAAGGTAGAAGAAAGAGGCAGCCGACGCTTGAGCCTTGAAACCTTTGCGTACTAGCCAGAGACCAGTCACCGTTCATTTTATTTCTTCTCTGTTATCGAAACTATACTAACGTGAAAATAAAGATTGGTTGCTTTCCACTAAGACATTACCAATGGTTAAACAGATACTATGATCTTTCACGCAAAGTATTTTGAAGTTCAAGTTTATAACCCTCAAACCAATCAGACAAACATACTCGTCTGCCGGTATCTATCCGGTCAAATATACCTCATTAAAAGACGATAGGACGACAGGAAAAACAAGTGTCTCGTGCTCTGTTACATGCTAAAATTAATAATTTCCCCTGGTAAGATGCTGACGGCCGACTTCATTTTGAGTACGCCACCTTCAAGCCAGCTTTTTCGTAAGCCCTCTTGGTGCCGTAATTGTGGCACTGCGGATAGCGTTCTAGCTGCGGCGCCTATCGCGGCGTCGAGACCACCATGTTGTTATCTGTGAGCTGTTACAAGCACAAGTAAGCTAGAAGAGAGGCAGACAAAACGCAGCATATGTCTTCAATTTGTCTTCGCTCTGTTTTATATGTTCTGTCAATTAAATTCCATCGTCGACAACATCAGCAGGGACACGGTCATGTGCTATGTATGCTCCGACAACACCAGCGGCGGTTTCTTACGCTTGCTTACGCTCAGCGACGGCAACCGTGGTTCTGGCACCTATAAACTCAGCATTGACCTTTTATAAGAACTCATGTGCTAGATTTTACATTATAACGAAGATCGCTTTTTAAACACACGCTTAGGCGCGCCTGAAGAACGAGACATTTTAATACAGGGCAAAGGTACCAAGTCTCGGACGACCCCCCACACCGTGATTCAGATGTGGAACAGTGCGAACAAAGCAACCGGGCTGCACGGCTAGCGTAACAGGGTGCGCTGCATAATCCATGCGAAGCCGTCGCAGCGCTGTGCGTACGTTTGATGGCTGCGATACCGCGGTCTCTCTGCGTTCCTCTCGCACAAAGAACTTGCAGTTGACCCGACGTGACGAGAGACCAAAGCTTGGCCATGTGGGGAAAATGCGCAGAACACAAGAGGCGACTTTTTTTGCGAAGTCTTGGGGCGCTACGCCGTTAATTTCCGCCAGGGCTGGTGTCCTCCTCGCGAGAGACCTCTAAACTTCGTTTTACCGAGCAGCGGGCCGGAAGCGCGCTTGTACATGCTTTACCTGCAAGTACCTGTCTCTGCCGCCTATATTATCGGTGGATGCACCAAGTCCCGACGATCTACAGTGAAACGTGATATGCCTGAAGTCCTGCGTTCACTAACGAACGCAGCAGTCTAATTTAAGCGCACGTGTTTTTTTTTATGTTCCTTTCTTTCTAGCTCTCTATCTTTTCATCCCTTAATCCCCTTCCCCCCAGTGTAGGATAGCAAACCGGACACTCGTCTGGTTGACCTTCCTGCCTTTCCTTCCTCTTCCTCCTCCTCCTCCTCCCCTCGACTATTATTGCAATAGCACTTATATGGACACTCTCGATTACTTTTTTGCAGTCGCCGTCATGCTCCATATAAAGCCCAAATCGTTAACATCACCCCGCACATCGTATGTTCTACGCGCTAGTAAAAACACGCGAGCACTGTGAACGAGCGCCGCTGAAACAGAAATGAAAGCTTCCGTAACGATTGGTGTAGTTCCAAATACGGCGCTAAATGCGGCTACATCACTGCGAAACGTGAGGAAATGCGCAGCGTGCACGGGCACCCAGCGATTGCCGTTCGTAGAGTTCCCATTGATCCTGTTATCAAACCGCCAATGGCGTCAGTGTTTGAGGTAAGCATGTACGGTTTCCCCGGACACGAGTAGAACCTTGTTAGGGAGATTGTGTGCAGCATACATGCTACTTTTGGCTGCTCTTTACCGAGTTCTTGCTTGTTACGGCAGTTGAGATACTTGTAGTCTGCAGCGAGTTCCTTTCAGGTTGTTTCCCGCTTAGGAGGTTGCGATGAAGCGCCGGCGAGACGCCGGTGGGAGGAGCAATTGCTCGTTCGGCGAGGTGGTGGCGCCCTCTCTTGCGCGGCTCGGGTGTGAGCCGCATATTCTCCGAAGCGTTTTTAGCTATTTTTTAAATTAATTATTGCGGTTACTTCTTGGTTATTTCTGTTAATTATATTATTTTAGACCTTCTTATATTTCAACCCGGGTTTGAGTAATGCTAGCCTTGTTTTGGGTCTGTATCGAGCACTTGATTTTAAGCGTGATCTCGCCACATGAGATCTACGGATGGACGACATGCCGGGCCCGTATAGTGCTACGCACTTAAAGGGGCCCTGCAACACTTTTTGAGCACGATCAGGAAATGCTGCCTGACCGGTAGTCGAGGGCCCCGGACAACACGCGAGCCAAACATCATGCAGCCCGCGCCCCCTTGGAAGTTGCAATTAAGTCTCAAAGTCAGCTAGAAATCACTCCCTTCTTCTATCTACAAATATCTACAAAGGGGGGGGGGGGGGGGGTATCGAGGGAGGTGGGAGGAGGGCTGTGCCGCTCGAGCAGCAACTGTGAACTTCGATCATCGGTGCGCGGTAGCGAGCGCTGGCACGCGCTGTCTCGACAGACATCGCTTGACGGCTCGTGTGCGTGGTGTGCTCTCACCGCTTTGTGTTGACACGACAAACAGCGCGACCGCATAAAGAGGATGCGGCCTGGCGCGGCCGCATTCTCTTGAACCAGCGTTTTGTAGGGTAACGCGGGACCGGATCCAAGAAAGTTAGGTGCTAACCTTACTTCGCATAACATTCCATTTTAGATGCGAAGCATCTTATGCTCGGGGCTATGTCCGTCCCGCGTCCCCCGTCCCCCCGTCCCGCGTCCCGCGTCCGGCCACTTTCATGAAGTAGGGAAGCACCCATTACGCGAACCAGAACACTGTAGTAATATGAAGACAGTCAACCCTATCACAGTCATCAGAGTCATGGCCGAGAGCACAGAGAGGCTGCTTAGCAATAGCTAGGCAGGTGGTGTCTGTCGCCCAGGTTGACCCCATTCCTTGAGTCATGGCCGAGAGCACAGAAAGTCTGCTTAGCAATGGCTAGGGAGGTGGTGTCTGTCGCCCAGGTTGACCCCATTCCTTGATCTTGCTTGCATGTGTTTGGAGGGGGGCTTAGTCCGTCCCTCCTCCCCGCGTCCGACACCACCACAGCGCATGCGCGTCCCCCTCCCCCCTCTCTCTCCTACGCTCACCCCCCTTCCTCTACTCTACGGAGCGGCACCCGCGTCCAACACCCCCCACAGCGCGTTCGCGTCCCCTCCCCTATGCTCTCGTACGCTCACCCCCCTTCATCTACTCTAGGAACCATCTACTCTACGGAGCGGCGTCCCACATCCCCACAGCACATGCGCGTCCTCTCCCCCCTCTCTCCTCTAGGAATCATCTACTCTACGGAACGGCTCCGGTGTCCCACAGCGCATGCGTGTCCTCTCCCCCTCTCTCCTCTAGGAATCCTTTACTCTACGGAGCGGCTCCCGCGTCCCACACCCCCCACAGCGCATGCACGTCCCCTGCCCCTCTCTCTCCTCTCCTACGGTCCCCTTCCCGTCCTTTCCTCTAGAAATTCTCTACGGAGCGGCGCGCACGACAGGTGGTGTGACAGCTGCATACTCCACTGGGGGCGCCACGGTAGTTTGCGGTATGAAAATGACGGAGCGCGCGCGCCTCATTCTCTCTCCTGCGTAGCGCCGCGATGAGCGCCCGGACCACTGCCCTGAAATGAGAGCGGCGACGTTCCTCCCGCTCAAGCTAATTATCTCCCCGCTGCTTCGCATCCACACATGGTTCCCTTTAGCGGGAGATGGGGAATTTTTTAGATGCGAAGCAGCTATTTGACTAGGCTGTGTAACGCTGTCCCTCCGTGCGTACGGACGAACGCGCCGCAACGCGCTCCCCTCGCCGCAGGTGTTGGAGCGGTGCCAAGTAGGTCACGCCGCAGCTGCGCGTTGACGTCACGCTCCCCTCGCAGTGCGCGCTGACGTCACTCTCTCCCTCGCCTGCCGCGCGCTCGCCGGAGCGCCCGCAGCTGCCACCTGACGAGCAACGACAAGACCTACGCCAGCCATCGCTTCAAACGAATCTTACAGCGCTCACCGCAAATGCCGCGTTAGCACCGTTCAACCCGTGACGCCACCCGTGCGCAACGCTGCTGCTTCGCATCCCATCAGGGTTCCCTTTTGGAAGATTGTGTAAATCTTTTTGCTATCGCATTCATTGCCTCCTTGCGGCGAAACTGTTTTTTTTTTTCTTCACGAAGACTGCTGTGGGACAATGTGTGCCTAGAGGCCTTTGCATATTTTCACGTAGCCCCCTTTCAAGCAGCCAACCCATGCGCAACCGAGCTAGCGCCAGGTCGGGGTATTCGTTCACCCATAATGACAGATAAGTGAATTCCCCATCGCAGTGAGAAGGAACAGCAATACCTCTTGCATTGGATAATGTGTAAACAAATTACGAAGAACCGCTAGAGTCACAAGAAACATAATTTCGATTATATTGTATTTCTCTCCCCACAACGTCTGCCCTCTCTTGGTACGTCACCCATGTAACTCGTCGCAGGCATAAGGCTTCCAAGCGCTGACTGGCAGACACTGAGGTGAAGGCTATAGGAATGCATATGTCGTGTCTGTTGCCATTGCTTAGCCTACTCGAGCAATTTGCACAACTCTCATCCTTTGTTGCTGCGGTAAGCAAATGAAGGTAGGCAAAAATTTGGTTAATGCGAATCATGAGAAATCTTGTTTGGCTCGTGTATTAAAGGAGTGTAGACATTAAGAGCTTCAATTAAGGAACCCCATGTGGTCGAAATTTCCGGAGGCCTCAAACTGCGGCGTCCTTATAATCTTATCGTAGTTTTGGAAGGTTAAACCGCGACAATTATTATTATTATTATCAAGAGCTTCGGATGAAGATTTCAGAAACCCCCGCCAATAGGCAGGCAACCTCTGTGTGACGGCATAATTTAGTAATCACTCGGTAGCAATCCGATGAAGAATGGCAAAGCGTTGACGTTAGTAAACAGATCGGCTACATTTCGCACGCGCGCCTCCACTTTGCGGCACCAATTCTACTAAAACGCGCCGCCGCGTCTCCCCGGCAGCAAGACCAGTGGTCTTGCTGCCGGGAGACACGGCTGGGCGTCGTCGGAGGAATCCGACCATTAGCGTCCACCTGGACGCAAGCAAGTGAGGGTTAAAAAGCGGTTTCGTTTTTGATCCCTCGGCATTGGGAGCTGAAATGTTTTCATACAACACGTGGTCACACTCATCATATTCGACGTTCCTATCTCCAACGTAACACCCTTCGCAGCTCTCTTTCGACGTTTTCGCTAATAGTTATCATGATAGGACTGGAGAAGGGGCCACACTTCGTTTCTAGACTTCAAAATTCAAATAAGATAGCTTTACGTCGCCTATTCTCCGACAAAACTCGTCACAGCATTCCTTGCGAGCACATAAAGCTCATGCTGTTGTCAGTTTCGTGCCAGGTTACCGTCCAATTTAGGAGTCAGCACTCCTTTACAGGATGTGTTTACTTGCGAGATATAGTTGTGTGGGCGCACACACAACACCTACAAAATATCAGCGCCGACTATGGGCACGAGCCTATTTAAAATCAATATTAAAGGGATACTGCCACAAAATTTCGCGGGCTAGATTGATTTCCGTGAATATGCGTATATCATCTGCAAAATATCTGCAGTGAATATGGCTTGGAAGGTATTTCGCATGAATTTTGAAGTTTGTGTGCGCGATCGAGCGCTATACCCCGCACCTCGAGGCACTGACTTCCTCGAAAGTGATTCGAGGGTGACCTTCTACTTCCCCCCACGTCTCCACGCTGCAGCGGATAGAAGTTATGATGACGTCATAGTCATTACTCTTTTGCCGCGTTTGCGCCAGCAGACACTACTCGGCGGCTGCTCGAGAGTCCGTGGCCGCGGAGCACTCGTTGAGAGTTTTGTGTTTAGTGACCCTGCTTTCCCGTTGTTTTCTGCTCGAAAGGACTTCTTGATGCGGACCGTGTAGAGGTCCGTCACAGTTGTGTGTTCTGACGTGGTCGAGCGTTGCACACGCTTGGTGGTAATACAGTCGGACCCACTTATAACGATACCGGTTTTAACAATATATCGGTTATAACAACGAGAAGCTGCTGCACCAACTTTTGTATGTTTTCTACGGTAAAATAACCCACTTACAGCAATGCCCTCATGCCACATTATCGGTTATAACAATGAATTCTGGTTGTTGGGTGTCCATGCTGAAAGGTAACGAAACGCGAAATTCTTGAAAACAAAGAAGAAAACGAGAAATTCAAGCTACTGAACCCACGCCCACAACCCCAACGTCCTCCAGCGGATTTGCGGTATGCTTCACCACACAGCGCTATAGCACTGCGGCAAAGCTGACTTTCGAAATACGCTATGGCTCGGGAGAGGTGGTCGCTTCTGCTATTGCACTTTCGAACATGCACTTCAGAAACTCAGCAAAGATAAATCTGCAAATATAGTTAATTGTGTTGCACATTGTCAGTGCCAACGTCTGCAAGTTGAATAATATGTTATATTGTTCCTTTTGCTACTTCTTTCACTTACGTTACTTACTCTACTGATGTTACTCATGTTGATTTTTGTTTGTTACTCGATCATGTGTTTAGTGTGTACATATGCCGTTGTTTTTTAGTTATGTTGCTTCGCCGAGCACTGATTGTACAGGGGTCAGGGCCTCAGTCAGGCGCATGCTAGCGCCCTTAGCCCTGATCCTTTTGGTTTTCTGTGAGAAAACTAACAAATGTGTGAATAAAATAAAAAAAATAAATATGAGTAAAAATTTAAGTTCAGAATTGGAAGAGTTTTAGCGTCCAAAACCTCAGATGTTGTCATACGTCGGCTCTATAAGGCTTGTGGTGGTCCCGCGAAAGCGTCCGAACTTTCAAGAATGACCGAAAAGTCGGCAGCCTTGGGAGCCTTATCACTGATGTCTGTTGGCATATAAGATCCGATATTATAGCTTTCTCACAACAGCCTGCCGTCCTACTAATTTGCTCTTTTTTTTCATGCAGCCTGTTCACAGCAATTATCGGTTATAACAATGAAGTTTTTGTGGCACCTGAGTATTGCAGAAGAGTTGATAGGTGGGCTAGTTGGTATAGATTCATTATGACAACTTGGCAGCGCAAACAAACGGAACGAAGTAAGAAGGTACACAAACAAGCGCTGACTGAAACTTGGGATTTAATCGTAGCAGAAATATACACAAGAAAAAACAAGTGTGGAAAGGTTGACCCTAACCCTTGTAACCCTCTTTCCCCCCTTGTTTTTTCTTGTATATATTTCTGCTACAATTAAATCCCAAGTTTCAGTCAGCGCTTGTTTGTGTACCTTCTTACTTCGTCCCGTTTGTTTGCGCTGCCAAGTTGTCATAAAGGCAGCTGAGTATTGTTATAAGTGGGTTCGACTGTAGTTTCTCCCTGCGGCTTGTCGTTTTTGGAGCCCTCTCTCAAACCGAAACTGAGAATGGTCTGTAATGAGGAGCCTGCAATTAGCTGTCGCGCGCTGCAGCAAACGATGTGCAGTGTTCTGATTAACAGGGCCCCAGGAACAGATTTCAGCAAAAAAAAAAAAACGCAAGGTCAAAGTTTGCGTGAGTGCCCCATCAAAGTGTGTGCCGAGCAACTGCACATGAAACGGAGCAGCTCGCGACGTCAACAACTTGGTCTCAATACTGAAACCAGTAAGCGCACTAAGAGAGGGACAACGCAATCGAACACACAGAGCGCTACTTCCAACCGACATTTATTGCGAAACAAACACGCCATATATGTAGTTTCTTCGCTCATTCACGTGGTAACAGCGCATGGTTACGAAGAAAGGTTGTCGAAAATTTTTCCTCACATCTCTTACCGCTAAAGATTGGAAGCGTTGTCAACGTCCACACGGAAACAGGGCGACGAAGAAAAATCTCTTTCTATCGTAGAGGAAACAGGACAGAACAGAAAAACTTCAATGCAATGCAAGTCATTCTCATGGGGAGAGCCTTTCTCGAGGGCTCCACTGGCTTTAGCCGCCCGTTCAGCCTAGTAGCTTGCTGGTCGGCCAGATCAGAGCTGGACAATCACGCCTCCCACTCCTCCAACATGTGTGTTGGCGTCATGTATATATGTCTGTCAGGTGCGGGGGTTGCTTTCAGCAGCCCCAAGGGAAAAAATTTTTTCTGTATGTGTGGGAGGAAAGTCCTGCGCTAAATCACATACAGGAAAAATTTTTGACCGAGCACGCAAATCCTCTATCAAATGCAAAAGGGTTGGTTTGAATATAAACAGTCAACAACCACCTACGCAACGAGTCCGTGTTGGCTGCTATGCGTCTTCTGTACGCTCTCTCCGGCAGTTGTCAACGCGGTGCTCACGCACACACGCTGCCGCGCGCGGTGCGCCTGGAGAGTGCGTCACTGCTCACGCGGCCAGCCATGTTTACAAAAAGAAATAATAAAAAGCCGGCAGATCCCACGCACTGTGGGAATCGATGTAATGCGAAGCAGCCAGGAAGGAGCAAATAATGCTTTACATAATTTGCATGTCATGTTTTACATGTTAGGACCTGTCATTTATGTTCGTCATACAGTCACGTCGCGCAATACCAATTTTGGTGTATATCAAGCTAGCGAACTGGACGCAAGCGCACCATGAGCGTGGCATGTAAATGGCGTTGTAGATGACATGCATGCCAAGATTTTCATGTTACCACCTGCCACTTATGTTCGTTATACAGTCATGTCACTCAATACCAAATTTGGTGTATATCAAGCTAGCGAAACGGCCGCGAGCGTCCCATGAGCGTGGCATGCAAGTCATGTCGCACATGACAAGTCATGATTTCCATATTACCACTGTTCGTCACACAGTCACGTCACTCAATCCCAAATTTGGTGTATATCAAGCTAACGAAACGGCCGCGAGCGCGTCATGAGCCTGGCATGTAAATCATGTTGTTCATGACATGCACGTCATTATTTGCATATTACCACCTGTCATTTATGTTCGTCATATAGTCACGTCACTCAATCCCAAATTTGGTGTATATCAAGCTAACGAAACTGTCGCGAGCGCGCCATGAGCGTGGCATGTAAATCATACTTTTCATGACAAGTTAGTCATGAGTTTCATGATATGACCAGCCACTTATGTTCGTCATACAGTCATGTTATGCCATACCAAATTTGGTATAAATCTCCCATTAACGATACGGCCAGGAGAGCACAAAGTCGTAGGCGGCTAGATAGATAGATGCGCTCAAAGTCGCCGAAGTTCGCTAAGAAATGCTTCGCATTTAATAACAAACCGGATCCTGCCTCTCTCGGTGCTTTCAGAGAAAGGCAGGACTCTCATCCGCCGCTTCATTTTTGAGAACTCAGCACAACTTTCCACTTCTGCGCGCTTATTGAGTCATGTCAGCACGTAGGTAATAAATTGCGTGAGGGTAGGCAGTGCTAGCATTCGTTCTCCAAAAGAAAAAAATACTGATTATTAGCCCAATCAGTACTGTTTACCAGTACTGATTGGGCTCTTCAGAAAATGTTTCCGGTTCCTACCAGGGCTTCCGTTGCCGTTGGCGCAAATTTGACGTCAGGCAGAACGGAACTAAATCAGGACGGAACAGTTGTACGTCATTTCCTCCAGACGTCACTCCCACCTCGTTAACTGATTCAGGAGGTACTTACGCGAAGGAAGTTTGATTGACTGGGAGCAAAGTTGTCGCAGTCTGCGAGCAGTGAAAGAACACTTTCATTCGCAACTGCTGAACTCAACAGAGGCGGGAACAGATTACCGAATTGGTTATACATTACAGTCATTCGGTAATGAAACGCCGCAGGAGTTTTATTGCTTTGCGCTTCATCGTGGCTAGCTTCGGCTGTCACGCACATTCAAATTACCAGCACCGATTGAATTGCCCAAACAGGGATGACACGGATGCAATTTATCAACTCTGTAAAAGCGGCGATAATGATGGCTTGGAGGTAGGGGTGCGCGAAAAGTGAATTTCGTAACCGAATGGAATACGAATCGTAATAGTGATGACACCGAATCGATTAGGAATGGAAATATTATTGGAATAGTTTTCGAATAGAAAGGCAGCCGTTTTGAAAACAGCTCTAGAATGTGGGAACATTTTATAATAAAGGAATATTCACAAACTTTAACTAAGGAACATTACGAGTACTTTCCGCCTATGGGAAATGTGCAGCACCAACAGGTGGCGCAGCAGTACACTGCCGCAATGCACCGCCAACGCTGCGAGTGGCGACTTGCGGCCACTTCAGTTTCAACTGGCGTGCTACGAATCGTCGTCTCTCCGTCAGCTACGCCCGCGTTGTATGCAAGTGCGTGTGCGCGAAGGTGACAGGTTTGATAAAACGGGTAGGCTTCCAAAAAGTTAACAGTGCCTGGATTCTTTTGGGGCCCCAAACGAAGATAAAGCACATAAATTTGCGGAATCAATCATGTTTTCGACGTGACGTAGCACAGACGCGCGACAGAGTGTTTTGAATGGGCGATTCATGCATGCGGCCGGCCGGCGCAAAGCTCAAGTAAAGGCCCATCACCATCGATGTTTGTAAACATTATTTCTTGTCATTTTGCCTGCTTATTGTTGAGTAAACGATGACATTTGTGTCTGACATGTGTTAGACAACCACTTGCTATGCGCGCAAGTAATACGTACGGTCACCGAATTGCGCGTGTTGCATTTCGTAGTGCCTGGCGCTTCCGCGAAGTTTTCTGTGCAGTAGTTCAGCTCCGTTTGTATACTCGTTGCTCGGGCTGCATGAGTCCTTGAGTAGAAGCCGTAAAAGTAGGCTTTAGAAGCCGTAAAAGTAGGCTATCATTCGCTGGACCATGCTACGGTAGGCGCGAAGGTCGCTCCATGAAATTGATAACAATTTCCCCTGCCGAGCTTTAAGGCTAGAGCAAGGCATGGCGATTTGATAGAAGTCGTCCTGGCGGAAAAACTGACTGCCTGTGCACATCGCGAGCTTGACGTTACACGATTTCAACATACTCTTACGGGGAAGAAACTTTATACACACACAAGGCACTGGTGTAGCCAGAGGGGGGGGTTGGGCGGTGTTCAACCTCCCCCCCCCCCCTTCGAAACTTTAGTTTTTTATCTATATATACGGACGCACACATATAAACATAAAGTTTGATTAAAATCCCCCCCTCCTCGAAAAAAAGATTACTTGCTCCGCTACTGCACACAGGGTACATTTAACAGCAAAAACGCACAACGCTGCCGCAATTAAACGGCACAATGCGCTTGGACTGTGGAAGTGCTGTGTGTCGTTTTATGTTTCGTTATTGTGCCCATGTCCTTTGCCGCGCTACAACGAAGCTTAAGAAATGATCCGCTGTGCACTCCGTCGTCATCATTCTCCGCCATATCGGCACGTGACATTATTTACATCCCTTTCGTATGATTTATTCCTAGCATACTATCAATCGTCAGTTATTTCTTCATCTTCTGGAACCTGCACATGTGCATAGAAAACTACAGTCAGGGTTAAATCCGCAATTCCGCTCAGCGCTTACTCGCAAAACTTTCATCGAAGGACATGACATCTACCGCAATAGGAGGTCTCTCTTAAGCCCATCGCTGTACTCGTTCACGTCCAAGTATATTTGCATACAAACGTAACATCGTTAGTGCATTACATTCGGAGGTCACATAGTTATGCAAACTGGCAGGGGGGCCTTCAACACTAAAACACATGTATGTTAAGTGCCGAGTGCCACATGACAAAAAAAAATACACTCATAAAAATGTTACAGAAAAGTTAGGGAAAACGCAACAGTAAAAATTGAAAACAAAAAAACTGACATGGTATATATAAATATATGAATAGGCAATATCTAGTGTAAGCTGAAAAACAAATGCTGGTGAAAATCTTCATGACGCAGGCGTCATGAAATTGTGAAAACGAAATGAATACAATAAAATCTAAGGACAAGAGTAATGTATAAAATAGTTGCAGCTACGAAACAAAATCGAGATGAATCCATGTAGAAACAATAAATAACATCCCTATATTCAGGGGTAACAATAGCGAAAGAAACAGGCATAATAACGACGCTATTCTTTCTATTAACTATTCAGATGTTTATCCGCAGCTCCCTCCTGGCCGACCAACTCTGGGCCGTCCAGCAGGCCCGCGGAGCGGCCGACAGGCTTGGCCTGGCGGTCCCGACGTGGGAGTCGCCCGCTGCGCGCTTAACGTGCGTCTTGCCGGACAAGAATAAAGTTGCTCATCCATCCACCCATGTGTATCCGAATACCGCCAACATTTATTTATACGCAGTAAATTAAAACATCAATCCGCAGAAATAATTCACCGTTGATTGCAATGCTCCCTATTGCGAAATTAGAGCGCAGTAGGATTCGGGAATCGGTGCCGCTGAGCATGTGCGCAAGCAGTTCGCGTGGTGGCCTTAGTATTAGTAGTATAGTTGTCGTTGTAGTAGTAGTAGTAGTAGCAGTAGTAGTAGTAGTAGTAGTAGTAGTAGTAGTGGCAGTAATAGTACTAGTAGTAGTATTAGGAGGAGGAGGAGGAAATAGTAGTAGTAGTAGTAGTTGCAGGAAGTGGTCGTTCATTTGAGGTAATATATGTATACCAAAGGAGGGGAGCAAGAGGGAAATTAGTACTGATGACCGCATTCTAAGAGTATAGGGCGAGCAGCTGACACCTGAACTGCGGCCATCATTGAATGAGAGGGGAGTAAAAGGCAGGTAGAAAGGGAGAGAATAAAGGGGGTCTATTCACATCTGTTCACAGAAGTGTGTCGCTTAGCAGCAGCGGCAGACGAAGTACTTGCGCCGGTCGCGTCGCTAAATGCAGAACGAAGTCGTGAACAAGGAAGCGCGTGGAGCCAATCGGGAGTCGCAGCACGAAAATATATGAAGCGAAACAAGCATGACATATCGAAGGGGAAGGAAGTCTTTGCTGCCGATGACGGCGGTATCACGCGCTTGTATTTATCACGTTAGGGCTGTGGCCTTCCCTGGAGCGTCCAAGGGCATCGGCACGACGTCTCTCCTTTTCTTTGTAGCATTCATCAACGACTTGACGCAATCTGCAGCTTCCGTTCCACGCAAGCTCCTTCGGGTTTGCTTGTTTTTTTTTTTTTTTTTTTTTTTTTTTTTTTTTTTTTTTTTTTTGCAATCTACCTTGACGGGTGACGTTGTGTTGGGTAATGAACAACGTCCTAACAGGAGGTACATCCCCCGACCACCGAAACGCATCGAGTATCTGACATCCTTGGCATTAAACGTTCGCAATGTCGAGGTTTTCCAGATGTGTACAATGCCCCATGTCGGCTTCACATGTTGTCCTGGAGAAGGCCTTTTATTAGTCCATCGTGAAATGTTTAAGCAAAGCCTTGAAGGAAAGCGCTCGCATTTGTATAAAGCGCGTTTACATTTGTTTTGTACCAACGTTACAACGAATTACTGTGTTTCAGATATACAATTACCTTCGGCAGAGTGGGTAAAAACAGGGTGCAGCCCGGTGCTTACAGGACAGCTCTGCTTCTGAGCTTGGAAACTATAGGTTCCGGAAACCCACCACCGCTATCACTTTTCCTTTCGAATTTATTTAGTTTCATATATTTTTATCCGCGGTGCTCTGGGATCGCTCCTTTTTGTAACCGCGATGATCGCTCGATCGGTCACGCCCCAGGACGACGCGATATCCACGAAGGGGTGCCTAGGAGTTGCTCTTTCAAAAGTTTGCTACTTGTTTACAGTCAGGTCGAACACGTTGAAAACTGGGACTTTCACGCTGAGATTGTGCTGTAATCACCAATTTATCCGTAAGCACGACGCCGCGTGCGAGACGCGGCGACTGCGGCGTCTGTGGCATGCGCTATTTGCGACGTGAAGCACGAGACCTATACAATACGAGTTGGAATAATAAAATAGGTTTTTAAATGCGAAGCATTTCTTAGCGAACTTCGGCGACTTCAAGCGTATCTATCTATCTATCTATCTATCTATCTATCTATCTATCTATCTATCTATCTATCTATCTATCTATCTATCTATCTATCTATCTATCTATCTATCTATCTAGCCGCCTACGCCTTTGTGCTCTCCTGGCCGTATCGTAAATGGGATTTATACCAAAATTAGTATGGCATGACATGACTGTATGACGAACATGAATGACTGGTCATATCATGAAAATCATGACTAACTTGTCATAAAAAGTATGATTTACGCACAATGGCCGTAGTACTCCTGCGGCCGTTTCCTTAACTCGATACATCCAGAAATTGGTACGATGAGACATTTCTGCATTACCAACATAAATTACAGGTGGTAATATGAAAATCACGACGTGCATGTCATGTACAACATGATTTACATGCCACGCTCATGGTGCGCTGACGGCCGTTTCGCTAGCTTAATATACACCAAATTTGGTATTGCGTTGCGTGACTGTATGACAAACATAAATGCCAAGTGGTCGTATGGAAATCATGACATGTCATGTGCTACATGACTCGCATGCCACGCTCATGGCACGCTCGCGGCCGTTTCGCTAGCTTGATATACACCAAATTTGGTATTGCGTGACGTGATTGTATGGCGAACCTAAATGAGAAGTGGTAATGTGGAAATCATGACATATCATGTCAACATGACTTGCATGCCACGCTCATGGCACGCTCGCGGCTGTTTTGCTAGCTTGATATACACCAAATTTGGTATTGCATGACGTTACTGTATGACGAACATAAAGGACAAGTGGTAATATAGAAATCATGACATGTCGTGACTGACATGACTTCTATGCCACGCTCATGGCACGCTCGCTTCCGTTTCGCTAGCTTGATACACACCAAAATTGGTATTGCGGTACGTGACTCTATAAGGAACATAAGTGGCAGGTGGTAACATGAAAATCTTGGCATGCATGTCATCTACAACGCCATTTAAATGCCACGCTCATGGTGCGCTTGCGTCTAGTTCGCTAGCTTGATTACACCAAAATTGGTATTGCGCAACGTGACTGTATGACGAACATAAATGACAGGTTCTACCATGTAAATCATGACATGGATATTATGCACAGCATGATTTGCCCCTAGCTGGCTGCTTCGCATTACATGGATTCCCACAATGCGTGGGATCTGCCGGTTTTCTCTGTGCATTGCGTCCCGTCTACGTTCTCGAAAGGGCGTTTGACGTGCAGCACACAGCGTCGCTGCGGCTGTACGCCACGACTAAACTCGTGAGTACGCCGCTCTAAACTCTTAATAGAAATACATTGCAAAGTCACGTGAGTTGTTTAAAAATTAAACCACGCTTGAACAGCACAAGCAACTTCGAAAGCACATTCAATAAGTTGTGTATCCTTAAGTAGCCACAGTCAAGCCTATAGGCGCTACGTAGAATGCGGTACAGTCGAGAACGCCACACTAGAGTCGCTTTGCGCTCGCACAGCGCACATGCTCTTGTGTTTTGAGGCGTTCAAAAATGCCGACTGCCATTGCACCGATAACATCAAAGGTCAAGTAGTTGTTTCAGTCATTGAACACTGTACGCCTCGAAAAGCGACCTTGTCGCCGAATCTGGTGGTTTCGGAATACGGGCCCTGTGTTCGCGCGCATGTGTGTTTAGAAGTGCCTGCATTTTCCAGTTTTCCGTCGCGAAGTGACTCATACCCATTATAAGGCACTCTTGACGCCACTTTCTACCCCTACCTGCGCCCACTAAAGTGATATGCATGAGCCCCGCTGCCACCAGGCCATCTCGTGCGAACGTACTATCGCATATATTCGGGTCCAACAGAGCGGAGAAGCCGACGACGCAGAAGTTCGACTCCGCATAGTGTGTCGCTAGCGGCTACAGGCTGGTTCCTACCGTTCTACGATTCTTTTGAGTAAGTTTCAATTTTTCTTATGTGCACCATCCGAGAGGAGATGCATGGTCCAACCTTTCTGTGCGAGCTGATCATTGTTACCATTAAGCAGTATGTATGCGTCTACTACCCAAGTCATCATGACAGTACTGCAGCGTCACGCACTAATCGCTGGTCATTTGTAAAGAAGCGAATTTTAAGAAGCGGCATTTATTTCAGAGATCAGTCTGTCAACGCGCGAGATAACGGCCCTTAACCAGGTGGGATGCCACTAACTATTTAAGCCTGAGGTCTGAAAATATTCATGTGAGTGCGTTACCTTTAAATTATCGCTCTGAAGTGAAAGACGCCGTTGCCTAAGCTTCCCTTACTGGCTCCAGGACTCAAATTTTGGATGATGCGATAAAGGCCTTTGCTGCTTCTGACTCTTGCGCAAACAAGAGTCAGAAGCAGCTGCAGTTCGCAAGCGGCTCTTAGATGATGTGATAAAGGCATTTGCTGCTTCTGACTCTTGCGCAAACAAGAGTCAGAAGCAGCTGCAGTTCGCAAGCGGCTCTTAGATGATGTGATAAAGGCCTTTGCTGCTTCTGACTCTTGCGCAAACAAGAGTCAGAAGCAGCTGCAGTTCGCAAGCGGCTCTTAGATGATGTGATAAAGGCCTTTGCTGCTTCTGACTCTTGCGCAAACAAGAGTCAGAAGCAGCTGCAGTTCGCAAGCGGCTCTTAGATGATGTGATAAAGGCCTTTGCTGCTTCTGACTCTTGCGCAAACAAGAGTCAGAAGCAGCTGCAGTTCGCAAGCGGCTCTTAGATGATGTGATAAAGGCCTTTGCTGCTTCTGACTCTTGCGCAAACAAGAGTCAGAAGCAGCTGCAGTTCGCAAGCGGCTCTTAGATGATGTGATAAAGGCCTTTGCTGCTTCTGACTCTTGCGCAAACAAGAGTCAGAAGCAGCTGCAGTTCGCAAGCGGGTCTTAGATGGCCGTGGTTAATGCTATAAGCATTTTGCACTATAAGCAAGATGGCGCTATGAAGCGTTCATTTATCATGCATAGTCGGCTTCGGCCCCAAAGGAAGGTAAGAAACGAGGTCACATTCCGCATGCCAGTGACCTGTGCAGCGCCGATCGTCTATACTCCGTTTCATATACATCAGGTGCAACGCTGTGGAAGCTATGCAAGAAGTTCGGTCTGCAAAATGTATAACTCCGCGCGTCTCGCGCTTGGATTTCGTCGTTGTAAACGTGGCTTCCGCGATGGGCTCCAGCTGCGTGCTGCCTGAACTAATCGCGGAGGCCACAATACGAAAAAACAGAGACGCTCAGCCTGAGCAACCTTTTGACAACCGTATAAATAATGGGGTTTATTTCTTTCTCAGGCACAAAGAATCTACATTTATTGCTCAGTCTAAAAGCCAACAGAAAGAACACATTACGGGTAGTAAAATCACTGAACTATGTGCGAGCGCATCTAGTGCAAAAAGTCTCGCTAGCTTCCATAGCGTTGCATATGATGTATGAAACGGATAGTCGTTGCACGTCGAACAGTGCCAAGCTCAACTTTAGATATTTTCGGGCTTCTTATTTATACTGTGAACACGTGCACGTCATGCGGAAAATGCGTATACTCCGGAAGCCTCACGCATTGCATAATATACGTTTGTGCTAAGCGATCTGACGTTTGGGGACGGATGGGCATCGTTTCTCCTTAATGTTCGTTCCACCATAAGCTAGCGTATATACAGGGTGCCCCAGCAATCTTTAGCCAGGCTTGAAAAATATGCCGACCATGTGCATGTTGCTTACTATCGTCTGGAGTAAGTCGCACTGTTTCTTGTGCTCTTCTTAATTGCCTAATTAGGCATGTTTAATTACCTAACTTCTGAAGCAACAAACCTGGGCAAAAAATTACTATGAGGAAGTTGTAGATCACTTTGCAAAACGTCCGATTAAATATTTTCTAACTTTCTATCAGTTAAGTATTAGTGGTTTTGTTTTGCTTACTACAGATTCCCGCGAAATACGAAAACGTGCCACGTGACATGCCCGCTTGCGCGCCGTATTGCCACTCTGAAACGTTCCGTGCGAAAAAGACCACAATATTTGGCCGGGTGTGCTGCCTCGGCAGCGCTGCGACGAGGGTGCTGGCTGCGCGGTGACGCACGTTTTACTAGCGGCAACACAAGCGACAACCGCTGCGTCTGCATATCGCTGTCACGAACCGTCGCGAGGGGAGAATATCGTCGTTCGTATAGGTGGTACGTTAGGGAGCACTGCAACCATGGCGCGCCTAGGCGCGCAAGTGGGCATGTCATGCGGTATTTTTTATTTTTATTTTATTGCGATAGCAATTATATGGACACTCGCGGCTGGTTTTCGCCGTCGGCGTCGGCGTCATTTGCCGTATATGTATATGTATATATATAACCGGGCCCGCCCGTCGTTCGTGAGCGTGAAAAGACGCGAGGGGGGGGGGGGGGGTCCCTCGAGCGACGTTCGATTTTACGAGCGCGGGCGCGGGCGCGCGCTTTATCTCCCCTTCTCATCTCCCCTTCTCGGCGGCCGGGCCGGCGTACCCTTCTACGTGCTGCGCTTTCAACGCGAAGAGAATTCTCTTAAACAAGCGTTTTCTAGAGTTGCGTGAGATCGGATCCAAAAAGAGTTAGCTGCCAGCCTCACTTCGTACAACATTACAATTTTTTGCTATCGCATTCATTGCTTCACCCTTGCGGTGAAACTGTGACTTTTTTTTATTTCACGGGCATCTGTAGTAAGCAAAAAAAACGCTGACAATTAACAGATAAGAAGTTGGAAACTGTCTAATCCGACGTTTTGCAAACAAATCTACAATTTTTCTCCATACAACTTTTGGCTGTAATCGTTGCTTCCGAAAGTTGGTTAATTAATCATGCGTAATTGGGCAATTAAGTGGAAAACTAAAAATAGTGTAACGTGCTCCAGGCGATAGTAAGCAACATGCATTTGGTCGCATCGTCATAGAGTGCGTCGGCATATTTTGCAAACCTGGCTAAAGATAGCTGGGGCACCCTGTATATTCCGGGGCGCTCATGCCCGTGCACTGTAAAAACCTTCAGCTCTTTGAAAAGGCATCTTATTCTTGCCACGGGAACTCGCGAAATGACAGCGAAGACTGCAGCGATCGTGGCGACTCGGTGTGTTTTCTGTCATCGCTCCCAGGTGGCGCGTCATTCTGCTATCCTCGCAAATTTTTGCGTGGACACGTCCGGGTTTCTAAACGGAATTTCGCAACTGGTATGATTTAATAACTGTCATATACAGCCATGTTTAATCCAGCAATAACTTTTACGTGGCATTTAGGGGTTGCGCAAACATTAATTCGTGTAGCTCGATAGAAGGTTTCTGTGACATTGTAGGCCTATACTGCTGTGTGCTAAGATCGAAACATTCCTTCTTTGGCAGGCAGAAGGTGCGGCTGCTAGTCCGCTGACAACACCAATATTTGGCGGCGCGGCTCATAGCTCCCAGGTATATTGTTCTGAAGTAATAATGTACCAACAGTTTAAACACGAAGATGAAGGCCCACGAATAAAGCAAGAAGCGGACGAAAGGTTTCCTGTTGTGGCGGACCGGTCCAACTTACAATGAATTCCCACAAAGTCACACTGGTGTATATGACTACAACGAAAGTGGAAACACTGTTGAACGTAGAGAAAGTGAGCACACGTTATTGAAGGACTGTGAACTCGAGGACAAAGAGTATTTTTGCAGGCTTTGTGCCAAAACTTTTCGGGAGCCAAGCAGACCCATGGCACATCTGCGAGGTCACCAAGAAAACGAGCTGCGCATGTGCACTCTTTGCCCCGAAAGCTTTCAGTCCACACAAGACGTTCGACGCCACATGCTGAGCCACAGCACAGAACAGTGCTCAGATCGTTACGAGGCTGTCCCTGAATCAAAGCCACCTACACTCTACGCTCATGGGCCAGTAACACAAAGCACCGACTTTTGCGTTTGCAAGGGAAACTCTGATGTAACTTGCACGTTGCAGGACTGTCCTACAAAATCTTTACAGGGAAAGCAGCTAAACGATGCGGAACACCTAAATGACGGCTCTCAAGGGACGACGCGAGAGGCAGGCGCCGCCTTCTTTGACACTTCGCTCGGCCATGCTGCAGGTACAGGAAGAGAGGGACGCAACCGCGAGTGTATTGAACCTGGTACGGTGCCGTTACAACCGGAAGACTTGGATCCCCATCAAGGAGTATTCGGAGTAGTGGCTCCGAGTGCGCCCTCCGGTAGTCCGCGGGAATCACCCCGCGATCACATCGTCCATCTTTCCGCCAGAAGACGCGACGACGACGAGCCAGGGGACAGCCCATGCCCCTATGTTTCAAGCGATACGTACAACCTGCGTGATACAGCGCGCGGAACGCGCGTCAAAGAGCATCCCCCGGCGGGGCCTTCCGGAAGTGTACCAATGCAGCCTCGTGCGTCCCAGACAGGAAGCAGGACCCCGAAGTTACTTTCGTGTCCGCACTGTGGTGAGATGTTCAATCACAAGTCCACATTCGGCAGTCATGTGGCGACGCACAGCGCCGCCAAGCCCTTTTCCTGCGCAATCTGCCTGAGAACCTTTCCGCACCAGAACTCACTGAATGGCCACTACTGGATCCACGGGATGGAAGGCCTCGTGCGTGAGCAGAACAAATGCGCCCGCGCTGGCCAAGCATCACGAGCAATTGATCGCAGCGCAGTTGTTCAGGTTCACCAGCTTCATAACTACAGCGAGGGCACAGATAGCGAGCTCGATGCCACCTGTCCTGTCTCAGCAGAGGGTGCGCCCGGCGAACCTGGAGAGCCGACGTTATCGGGAAACAGCCATAAAGGATGGGTACGCCGTCAAGAAGGAAAACTCACTTCGCAGCCACCTTCCGGCAAAAGAAGGAAAAAGACAGCCTAGGATCTCACCTCAGCTGGTTGCCCAGGTAACGTGAAAATACATGAATGTCTGATTGCTGTCGAAACATATCTATAGGGAGGGTAGCCAGCGTAGCTATGTGAGAAATAGGATCAACTGCTGGTATTCAGTTCATGATCACTGAACAAGAGATGCTAGGCAAATCGCCTAATGTCCAGTAGCTAGCACCACGTCTGGATTTAGCTTTTGAAAACGCAAAATAATTTATTTGGCTCAGCGATGACGGATCTTTGCTGAAGGTATTTCGCAATATTTGGACAGCGTAGTTCACCCATTTCTTGTGACTGTCATTCGAGAAGAAGATGCGCTTCCGACAAGGGTTGCAGAGGATAACGTCATTTCTTCCTTCTTCAAGAACCACTTCAGTAAACGAGTGAAACGTTGAGCTTATGACTGCGACTTGTTATTAACATCCTTCCAGGAGTATTTATTCGGAGACTCGTAATGTTTGAGTTAACGAAGCCGAGAAAAGAGTTTAAGGTTACTTCTACTAAGTAATGCTCGGAAAGAGTACAAGCCTATTGGAACATCGGCTCAAGGCGAGAAATTCCGGTCATAACGATGCAACTCAAATAAACAGTTGTGCTTTGAAGTTGTTCTACTTGGCAAAGTATTAGACTCGACAGACGTAATACTAATGACTGTTGGTGTTCTGCGTCCCAAAACCACTCTATGGTTATGAGGGACGCCATAGTGGAGGGCTCCGGAAATTTCGATCACCTGGGGTTCTTTAACGTGCACCTGAATCTAAGAACACGCGCCTCAAGCATTTTCACATCCATCGAAAATGCAGCCGCCGCGGCCGGGATTCGATCCCTCACCTTCGGGTCGGACTTGACAGAGGTATTTCATACCACAGAAACGTACTCTATTGTGGGTCTGATGGAAGAATTTTGTGTGTGGCGCTGTTTTCGATCTCAAACAAATATTTAGGACTTAACATATATTAACCATCGTGACGATTTTGTCGGCATTCGATTTTCCATATTAACGACATTACGATGCAGCGTAATTTGCACGAACTTGTGCGTAATTATGAAAGCTTTGTGATTGTTTATCGGTTCAGTCTTACCTGTGACAAGCTGATTGCTTCATTATTTTGCTGAACTAGCGACCATTACGGAAGTTCAACATGCCAATATTGCCATTTGGACTTGAGATATTAGTGACATTTCTTTTGTTTGTCACTGATTTCTAAGAGAAATGAAAGCGACGTTGAAAAACATATCTGAGGACTAATCCTTATGCATGCTTTTCTTCGCGGTTTTCATTACCTCGTAACATTTATTACTATACTTTGTGTTTCTGCGCGCCAGCCTTATATGATTCAGTCCGAGTTAACCTTTTCAGACCTGATTTTTTTTGTTGGGAGCGCAGAGTTTCTCAACCGGTTGCTTATGTTCGTTTGGGTGAAATGAACCCCTAGAATGTAAAAGTATTGTAGTTGAACTAGTAATAAACGCCTTAGCAACACGGTGCCAAAAATTGGACATGGGGGGGCTCAGCGGTTTGTAGAACGAGATATACCCGCTACGGTGGTCTAGCGGTTGTGGTGCTCGACTGCTCACTCAGAGGTCGCGGGCTCGCATCTCGGCCGCGGCGGCCGCATTTTCGATGGAGGCCGAAAATGCTTGAGGCCCGTGTACTTAGCTTTAGGTGCACGTGAAAGAACCCCTGGTGGTGGAAATATCCGGAGCCCTCCACAACGACGCCCCTCATAATCATAGCGTGGTTTTGGGACGTTAAATCCCATATATTAATATTATTATTGTAAACCAAGATATAAATCTATTTACATGAAGAATCGATGGAGACCTAAGGAAGCGGGCATTTTCTTACTTTCACATGTGAAACATTTTCAAGCAGCTTCTTGACTTTGAGTCGCACAAGTGGACGAAGAAATTTTTACTTGGGGTGTCATTCGGCACAACCAGGGCCGGAAGGGTTAAGTGCCTTCATGCATGCTAGGTAGATCCCTTAGCGTTAAGGAATCACGTTGTGATCCCTTAATGGTGACCGCAATAATGTGACGTCACTACGGGGCGGATAGCATGCGCGATTCGCTAGATTTCACTACAAAAGTCTTGAGCATTTTGCCAAACGAGATAAGAATAAACAGAGCTTTAGTCAGCCCTGTTCCGCTGTTAACATTCTTACCAGCTTCAGTGGTGTATCTTTTAATACAAAAGCGGTAATTGGCATATGTGCGGCTTCTTTTGAAGCTGCTAGAATAAAAATGACTGGTCATCCTGTCCTTGCGGAAGTTGATGTCCAGCGAAGATGTTTTATTCAATGCCTTATTTCCATAGAATAATAGGGAGTTTTCGAATAGGGGCTCCAAACGTTTTGGGGCACCAAAGAAATAGCGGAAGGCCATTGCGCACGCGTGAGACCCGACCAGCGTTTGGGTTTTGCGTGGGACACGCTACTTTTCGAATATAGCGGGAGCCCCAAAGCCAGCCCCAAAAAGCTTCGCGTCAAATACACGGCAGCACACACTGAAGTGACGGCTCTCAGCGCGCACTAAATTGGGCTTGAAACGTGATAACGCGTGAAGTTAGCAAGCTAGCAGAGCGACTGCAGCTACCGCTTTCTCTCTACTAACGTGTGTAAAGGGGAATGGTTCACTAGACGCCGTTGATCTTGAATTCGATAGTCGATTTCTCGGTGCGTAGGCGCAACAGGAAATGCTTCGGCTGGGCAAGAACAACGCTCCTTTTTTTAAAAGAGAAGGTTGCCTTTGGGCAAAATGCACTCGGTAAGCGCAAAATCCTATTCGAAAACTCCATTCTCCTGCGTACCCCAACGCTAACATCCGCAAAGCTCTTTGGGACCCCTTGTCGAAAACTCCCATATAACACTAACGATCGCTTCGTGGTCGCTGTGGTACACCGTGATGGTTTCCGCAACCCCATTCTCTACATTCCTAGCCCTAAACGAAATCCAAACATGGTCGGTACTGCGCGGTTGTTATAAGTTGTTCCTGACAAACGACAGGAACTAGTCCTTCTTGTCGGGTTTCGTTATATCAACATTAAAACCACTGACAACCAATGGTGTTTATATATATGCATATGTACTACCCTTTCACTTTATATGTGAAAGGGTAGTAACGTGAATGGCCACGTCCCAACTCACCGTCCCCGCGGCAGCTTGCGCAACGGTATTACCGGGAAAGGTGCGCGGGAAGCGCTACGTGTTTATCACGCGTATTTATCAATTATATTAAGTGCGTAGCACTTAAGGGGCCCGGCTTGTCATCTATCCGTAAATCTCGTGTGGCGTGATCAAAATTAAGTGGTCAATACAGGCATAAAACAAAGCTAGCAATGGATACTCAACACAGGGTTCAAATAAACGAACAAGGTCTGAAATAATATACTTTACAGAAATAACCAAGAATGAATCGCAATAATTAACTTAAAATCGCTAAAAATGCTTCGGAAACATGCGGCTGACACCTGTGCCGTGCAAGAGAGGGCGCCACCGCCTCGCTAAGTGCGCGATCGCTTCTCCCACCGGCGCTTCTCCGGCGCCTTCGTCGCTACATCTTAAGGGGGGAAACACCCTGACGGAACTCGATGCAGACGAAATGTATCTCAACTGCCGTGACAAGCCGGAAGTCGATAAAGTGCAGCAAAGAGTAGCACGCATGTTGCACACCAAGTTTGCGAATCTGCCTAACAAGATTCTACTCGTGGTGGGGAAACCCTTGATGCTTACCTCAAGCATTGACGCCGTCGACGGTTTGGTAAACGGAGCAGTGGGAGCTCTACGAACGGGAATCGCTGGGTGCCCGTACTACGCACTTCCTCAGTTTTCACTGTACATAGCGGAGCTGCATTTAGCGCAGGATCTAGAAACGGCACCAATCACTACACAAGTTATTTTGTTTTTATATGTGTTGCGTGCTTGTTTATTAAAACGAATGCCCTGTTGTTGAGTGCGAGATACCGAAGTGTACGTGCATTTTTCGCTTCAATCGTTAAGGTTTCTTTTTTCGTGAGGACCATGCCGCGACAAATCCGAAGCAACTAGAGGTTAGCAACTTCGTCGTAAAACTTGAAGGGGCTGTTTGCCAGGATGGAAACACCGTGGAGCCATCACCTTCTATGCACGTAAAGTACAGGGATGCCATGCGCGTAAAGTACAGGGTTGGTCAAAAGTTACCAGGCCGCTGTCCCTATGTAATCCTATAGCAACGCGACCTAGGAACTTTTGTCCACCCCTGTACATTCTCGAAGCGAAGAGCGTAACACACCGCCATTCGGCTCGCAGGTGAAAGAAGTGGCTGCTGTCCCAAGAAAGGAACGCTCGGCCTCGCTTTGCGTGCCACCTCTGTCCACGTGACTTCGCCCAGCGGGGCAGCCTACGTGACCACGTGAAGGGCCACGGCGGTGGTAAACCATATGCGTGCCACTTGTGCCCACAGGCCTTCTATTACCTGTCGAACCTGCGCCGCCACGTGAGGCGCCATACTGGAGAGAAAGGATTCCAGTGCGAACACTGCGGGAGCAAGTACACGAGAAGGATCAGCCTCCGTTGCCACATGGCACGCGCGCACGGCTTAATGCTGCCCGTGCCCACTCGGAGTGCGAACAGCGCGCCATAGAGCAGTGTTTCCCTGGCATCCATTCCGGCAGCTTGGTACGTCGACAAGCGGCACTATACGCATGTGCTCCAGCACTCGTGGTTTCGCTCGGTCGAATGGGGGGACAGTTTCTTCCGACTAAGTGCTAATAGGGATCATACACTCAATGCCGCTATGTCACCCGCAGCTCTCTCCTCGAAATGATTTTTCTGGTCTTAGAACGTGCAGTCTTATCACCTTCCCGTAAAGGTCGTATAGCCGTGCCACAATATGTCATGTGTTGATGTTAGAGTAGACAAGATTGCAGTGTCATCATACCATATATGCAAGAGCTTATCTTGGCGAACTGTGAAAAAGATAGAGTTTAATTGCCCCTCTGCACTTCATTGCTATCTGCGTAACAGCGTCACCATCTGTTGTCCAAAGTATATGAATAATTAACACAAGTTGAACAGTATTCGTTGGCTGCAACTGACTTTTGGCTTTTGCACACGCAGCATACCTTGTCGAGTGGCGTCACTGCGGCAGTGAATGCACCACCAGCTCACTTGGTAGTTCTTGCAAGCCGAGGATCTCTCAAGTACATGCTCGAAATCCTGCATGCCCGTGTTGGTGTAATTTGAGTGGTGTAATAAAACGAACACGTTCTGTTATTTCTGTCTTTTCTTCAGCTGGCAGCTGGGAAGCCAAAGAATATCAATAGTTACTTCCATAACTTCTGGTAGTTTTAGTAGTTAGCAATAGGCAGCAGTGACGTAACCATGGCGTGGCACACCGAGCCCGTGCACCCGCCACCCCTCCCCCACCCCAGTTTTTTTTTGTTTCTCCCATGAGATGCACAGCACAAAAAATGACACGTTACCACACTTATACCTGCCCGGACTCCATGTCGAATCAAGGGCGTGCCCCCCCTCCGCCACCCGCAAAAAATTTCTTCCTACACGACAGATAGGCAGCGCAAAAGTATATATTTATTATTTTATATTCAAAAGCAAAATAACTTCTAAAAGAGCGAAAGTGAAATTTGCCTTCCACATTTGTTTCTTACGAACGCCGGATAAAATGAAAAACTGGCAAAGTATAAGGGTATCAGACCTGTGACTTTATATGTTGCCTTTTCTGTTTTCTGTTTCTGTTGACTGTGTTGACTGCGCAAAATATATTTTAATGCGAAGGCCTTAGCAGCCTCATCAAACGCGAAATTTGACCGTCGGCGTCCCGCGGACGAGTGACGCGAAAAATCATCATGTGATGACGTCACCATATGACGTCACGATGACGACACAGATCGCCAAAATTTTGTGACGTCATTATGTAGTCAACATGACGCTATAACTTGGTCAAAGGTAGCCTGATCACGGAGGCGATGAAAAACCAGGTGAGGTGCCTCCGATCTTGGAGGCACTGCAAAACAAGTTAGGTACAGCAAGCTTTCGAAGAGATGCGGGCAGGATCAATACATCGACTGAGAAAAAAAAATGGCTTTCGCCTTCGAGTCGTCTTATGTGAATGTATAAGGGACCGTTTGTGTGTGCGTGCGTGCGTGCGTGCGTGCGTGTGTGCGTGCGTGTGTGTGTGTGTGTGTGTGTGTGTGTGTGTGTGTGTGTGTGTGTGTGTGTGTGTGCGTGTGTGCGTGTGCGTGTGTGTGTGTGTGTGTGTGTGTGTGTGTGTGTGTGTGTGTGTGTGTGTGTGTGTGTGTGTGTGTGTGTGTGAACACCACATTTTTTCCTTGCCGACCTTTGGCCCTACCTACTCATCGTCAGCATTACTACCAGCCACCTCTACACTAACGTGAATTTCACACACTGGCGTTCATACGCCCGCTGAATGTTTATTGATCAGAGGCGTGAGTTGCGGAGGGAGACTGCCTTCACATGCCCTCCACAAACTCTTTCACGGGAAGCGGTTGACAAAAATATGCCGTGTGATTTATGTCTTTCTATATATAAAAAAAAAGTTTGCCCAGCTTCCACAAGTCGTAGCTGGTAGATGCAAAACATCGCAAAAAACAGGGATTGAGAAAAGGGTGGACACAACACGAGCGCTTACTTTTAACTGAAAATTTTTATTGAAAATACATCATAATATACTCTTAGTGCGCATGCTCTTACAAGGCAAGTAAACTCATGACGGCACTCCTGGCTAGCATACTTGCCTTGTAAGAGCATGGGCAGTATGAGTATATTATGATGTTTCTTCAATAAAATTTTTCAGTTGAAAATCAGCGCTCGTGTTGTGTCCACCCTTTCCTCAGTCCCTGTTTTTTGCGCTGTTTTGCATCTACCAGCTATGAATCCAACTTGCCCAGTTTTCAATCCTACTCCACAAGTCACGTAAGGCTGCGTCACAGCAGAGCCGGTTAGCACCTAGCTGGTCCAGGTTTGACCAGGCTTTTATCTTCTCACCTTCCTCTTTCCCACCCCTTGCTATACTGTATTATACATGGCTATATATGCTTGTTCCCTTTGTTTCTCTCTCTCTACTTTCTCTTTCTTTCTTCCCTTTCATTCTCCCTATTCCCTATTTCTTTCTTTCTATACTATGCTTTACTCTCTCCCCTCGTCCTTCCCCCCCCCCCTTACACCCAATTTCCTTTCCCATCCGCTTGCTATACTATACCAAGCAAAGCTGTGCTACGCACTGCTAGCGTGCCTGGATAGCCGAGTGGTTGCGAGACTCGACTTCGGATCGTGGGTACGTGGTTCGAATCTCGCCAAGAAATTGTTTCGCCAAGAGTTGGCCTTTCTCTTTCTTTCTATCTCTTTTTCTCTCTTTCTCTCTCTATATGTACTCGTTCTCTCACCGATCAGAATTATTGCACATCACGCCGAACACATTAGCGCACGTGTTCTGGGAACGAAGTAGAAGAGGAAGAAGAAGGTGAAGAGAAGAGAGCGCGTGCCGGTTCATGATGATGATGATTTTCTATCCACGACACGCGGCAAACCTCGAGCGTAACAGCTCTGATGCAATATCCTTGCTGAACGGCAACCATTGACAAGTCATATATTTTAACGGTACGAGATCAGAAGGCACAGCGCAAAGCACCGATTATGTGAGATGTTAGCGTTAAAGAGCATTAACACCGTGATCGAAAAAACTCATTCTACGCTAACGCACCTATGATCTGACTCACTTAGATACACTCGAGCTCAGATCGAGCAGTGGGTCTGAGTCTGAGTGAGCTTGGTTGGGTAAAACTTTATACTCGGTTGAAAAAAAAAAAAGTGAGTCTGAGCTCAAGCGAGTCCGGTCGAAGAAAATTTTGGTGAGTGTGAGTCCGAGCGAGCCCCAAAGCACATAATATATTACTTGAGTGAGCCTGAGTGAGCTCCACTTTTTCGGCCGACCTATGGAGGTTATGGCTTTGGTATTTTAAACCCCAAAATTTGCTTCTACTGTAGTTCCTTGCGGCGTAGGCACTATGCCGTAGACACAATATGGCTTAAGTGCTTCGCTATCCTTTCATGCTGCGGTAGTGTTCTATATGAGTAAAGCATAAAAGTCTAAAAGCGTAGGTAAGATAAATGGTACTGGTCACTTACCCTCGTATTATGTGCTCCCAGACTGAGACGGTGAATGCTCCGAGGGTTCTAAGAAGAGACGACATCATTGTAACAATGCTGCTAGCTTCTCATTTTCACTGGTAGGGGTATGTTTGCCCAACATACCTGGAAAGAAAAATTTTAAAAAAAAATCAATCGGCGTGTCATTAACGTGACTATAATGTGCCGCGGACGTGTGAACCTTGCCTACCGAGTAGGCGCATTCATTTTTTTTTTTTTGCTTTTTCTTTCCAGGTATGTAGGGCAAATATATCCCTAAGAGTGCAAATGAGAAGCTAGCAGCATTGTTACAATGATGTCGTCTCTTCTTGGAACCCAGACCGGTCGATGCCTCAACACTCGCCTTATGGCGAATTCCATTGAGAGAACAGGAGTAGGGGCGCCGTGCAGTGAGGAGTGGGGGGCAGAGCACTGAGAGCAGCGTCACTCGATCTGCCACTGGAATGCGGCACGCTTTCGCAGAGCAGGTGCGAGAGGGTAAAAAGGCGAGTGAGGAGAAATTTTACGCATCCCAGCATTGCCGCCATTGCCACCGTACACGAAGAAGTGAAATGTAAACAAGCGAGGAGGATCGTCGGGAGGATATGACGTCAACAAGCCACGTTACTTCCTGCGTTCTCCGCTCACTCCACTTTTCAAGGGGGGAGCAGACAGGACTGCTCTTCGCTGCTCCCGGTGCAGCAAAAGCGCTCTCGCTCTACCATTGGATGACGGTGCTCCTACTCCTGTTCGACCACTGAAACACGCTGGCTCTGAAGAGAGCACTTTCAGCGTGCTTTTGAGTGCTCCTGCTCTCCCAATGGAATTCGCCATTAGAGAGCACGACAACAATCTTCACCAGAAGCAGGGGCGCAATTTGGCTCTTCACTGTGCAGTCTGCGGGTGCTCTCCACACTTTCGCTCTTGCTGTGTTTTGAGCAGGCATCGGGAAGAAAAGCGTACGCTTGATAGACAAAGCTTTCGCCATCCACAAGAAAGGTTCATCGTGTGTAAGCATGCCTTCCATATCTCTGAAAAAAAGAGAGATCACGTATATAGAAGGCGCTCCTTAGTTTCGCGAGTTTTAATCACGACTAAATAGTTGCTCCCAACATATTTGCTTAGACTTGATTGTGTGGTTTCGCGCATGCCGTGAAGGCTGTTTTCATGTCTATATATTGCCTGCGTGCAATAAAGCAAAATGTTGTTAGTTCAGCGCTCGTGTTGTCACTCATTCTCTCTGCGTCCTTGTTTTTACGCGCTGTCGTTCACTTCAAACGTAAGGGACACATTAGCGGAATGTCAGCCACCGAACTGGCTATGCAAGAAGCCAGTATGGACATGTAGCAACCAGTGGTAAGGGCTGCCTGTTCCATGCAGAGGTTCAACCAAACTGCCGACATTGCGGCTGCCTGAAGGCTACCCAAAATCGCATTCTCTGGGAATACGAGGGGAACCCACCTTCCAAAAGCAACACTGCCAGCTTCCTCCCTCGAGGCGTGGGGAGTCAAACCTGTCATCCTGTTATCAGCTGACCACCGTATTCAGGCAGAAGTGATTAACTGGGCCGAAGTGGTCGTGGCGAGCTACTGGCCACCACCCGTCTAACCACCGGCAAGCTAAATTCAATGACCTCGTTGTGCCATCAATAAAGTTGTTTCTCTCCCTCTCTCCATGTAGAGGCGACAGCATGTGTGATCATCGGTGAAAATTCAACGATCTGTAATAATTATTTACAAATGAGCACTCGAGCGTGAGAGTGGTAAACAATCGCTAATGTTCGCAAAACAGAGAAGCTTTCTCTCCTCCATCACTTCAATAAAGAAACGAACGCAAAAGGAGTTTCTAAATTAAAATATCAACAGAACAGACATACTTCGAAACAACCATGTTTTTATTTATTTTTTTTATTCCTACATCCTTAAAGTTATCGTCTAAAGAGTATTTCTGCGAACATTTTCGCTTTTATTCATGCAGCGAATCCATGCGTGTTCTGAGCGTCTCCCACAGTAGACTCAGCCGCACATTTCATCACAGCTGCCGGCGCCGAGCGACGATGGGGGGCGAACCGCTGCTGAGGTGCGACCGCTGGTGGCTGCGGCGTCGGAAACAGTCGGCGGAGGAGTTCCTGAAGACTCAGAGTGTTGTTCAGCGCGCGCTGCTGGAACAGGGCCTGTTGGTTGGCCGCATCTGCGCCAGCGAAAACCGGAGGGAACACCGCGCCATTCCTTCCGCCATATGCGGCAGGCGGCCCGAGCGCCAGCTGTAATGAGTACACGAGTGTTCAAATAGACGGACTCACAGGGTTAACTTCCTCTTGTGGTACATTACTGTAAGAGATGAAAATGTTCTTGAACAAGAAATGTCGCTGGAGCCAACGCGTTCCGACAAGTGGACTTGTCGAGGCCGCAACTGCCTTCGTCTTGTCTTTGCCTTGACGAAGACAGGTGCACTTGTCGAAACGTTGGCACCAACGATATTCCCCGTTCAAGAATTTTTCATCATTCCAAGACTCCATCTTGCCCTTGACTTCAGTATCGTAAGGGCCATTTGTTAACTGGTACTGCACAATAACCCACTTAGATCTAGGTGGTAAAACCATGATATATAGGATCAATAAGCATCACTGTCGGAGGGTATGCGCACCTAAATCTCCTTACACGAGTGTTTTAAATGCGAAGCGCTTCTTTGCGTGCAAGGGGCACTTGGACCGTTTCTATCTATCTATCTGTCTATCTAGCCACCTACGACTTTGTGCTCTCGAGGCTGTCTACTTGACTTTGCATATAGAAAAATTAGCGTGAGAGGACACTAAGTGTATCAGGAACACGATTAGCGGGTCATCACATAAATAACGTGGCATGCTTCTCGCGTATGTCATGAAACCCTTTCTCTTGGTCACGTGTGGCACATATCCTCCTATCAGGGACCATGGAATGCGAGTCAGTGCCACAGGTGATTCACGGTCTATATCGACCCAGGAAGAGAGATAATAGACTTGGGAGATTTTAACACGATAGCATTTCGGAACCCGTGTCACCGAAAATCCTGCGCCGGCGTTGTCGGTGAACGAAAAATCATGATGAACGCGTAGGATAAAAGTACGGTTCGAGCTGGACTTGAACCCAGACTTTCTGCGTGGCAGTCTAGTATTCTACCACAGGGTCACGCCTGTGCTCGAAACTGCTTCAGAAAAACACATGTCGGGTCAACGTCATTTGTGGTTCCAGTGTTGACTATCCGATTTTATAACAACGTAATAAACATTACATGTATACTCTTATGACTCAGCAAGCCTTAGTCAAGCGTTGCTTGACCC
Source organism: Rhipicephalus appendiculatus (assembly GCA_030522465.1). Taxonomy (NCBI): domain Eukaryota; kingdom Metazoa; phylum Arthropoda; class Arachnida; order Ixodida; family Ixodidae; genus Rhipicephalus; species Rhipicephalus appendiculatus. The sequence continues at coordinate 543,065 of JALIZH010009617.1, read as the reverse complement.
CCATCGCACCGTAGCGTGCTGTTGGTTTCGATAAAATGACGCCTGTGCTGTAACGTGGGCGCCGACGTTACGTCCGAACAGAGGCTACCCTTCAGGCGCCAATGCAGTCGACGTGCCTGGTAAGAACTCAATATTCCCACAAGCGCTTAATGTACACAAAGACGTTGATCCACCTCGTAACACTTGGCTCCAAGCGAAAAAAAATGAATAAATAAATAATCACAGGGTCCCTTATGCATTAACCTAAGACGACGCGAAGGCGAAGACCATCTTTTTCTGCTCAGATTGATCCTACCCCGCCACCATAGGTCGGCGAACTCACTCATGAGTCGACTCACTCAGACTCAGATCAAGCCGTGAGTTTGAGTCTGAGTGAGTCCGGTTGAGTAATATTTTGGCGAGTTTGAGTCCGAGTGAGTTCGGTTGAAGAAAATTTGGTGAGTGCGAGTCCGAGTGAGTTCAGCTCATGAAGATTTTGGTGAGTCTGATTCCCAGTGAATCCAAAGCGCAAGATACATTTCTTGAGTGAGTCTGAGTGAGTTCCACTTTTTTTGCCGACCTACGGTCCTATCTACTCATTTTCAGCATTACTATCAGCCTTAACTGGATTCACGTTTACACTCACATCTCCTCACTCGTATTCCAAAGCAGTGTCATTCATACACCATTTCAATATTTAATGATCAGAGGCGCGAATTACGTAGGGGGGTGCCTTGACCTCCCCCCCCCCCCCCCCCCCCGCCAACTCTTTCAGAGAAGTTCTTGATAAATATATCTTATTTTGTCATCTCTTCCAAGAAAAATGTCCTTACTGGTTTGCGAGCACTCATCGCTCGTATTCGAAGGTACTATATGAAAAGGCGCCAAGAAGAGCAGTGGTTACGTGAAATATTGTTGTTAAATAGCATTGATACTATGGTTGAAAAATTACACCATCTCCCGCTAAAGGGAACCATGTGTAGATGTGAAGCAGCGGGCGCTAACGCTTACACTGGCGGCGGCGTTGACGCTGGCGCTCATCGGAGCGTTGCGCAGGAGAGAAAACTGGGGAGGCGCAAAGCACGCAGTGATGGAGCGGTGTTTTCTACTGGAACATGCCAATCGCTGCTAATGGGCAATGAGAGAGAAGACTCCGAGTGGACACAGAGACCCGCACTCCGCTTTTAGTTAACGCGCACGCTGCGTAAATTTTTATTGTTCAACAACGCACAGGAGAAATCTCCCACCGGCACCAGCATGGTGGTCAAGATCCATTGCCATATATACGGGGTGGCCAGTGAACGGTTGTGCAGCGCGAGCAGTCGGTTTTGTCAACCAAGAAACTCGCTAGCAGACGCTGCCTGCGTCGGCCTCGCGAGGCGAGAGAGGGCGGGGGAGCGTAGGAGAGGAGAGAGAGGGGGGACGCGCATGCGCAGTGGGAGTGTGGACGCCGTGGGCTGGGATGCCTAGAGGAGAGAGGGGGGGAGCGTAGAAGGAGAGAGGAGGGAAGGCGCATGCGCAGTGAGGGTGTGGTTGCCGCGGGGAGGGATGCCTAGAGGAGAGAGAGAGGGGGGGAGAGGAGGTTTTTTATTATTTTTTTTTTTGAAAGGGTTTGCGCATGCGCAGTAAGGGTGGTCACGCCGCACACCACCACCGGATTAAGCTTCGCCATAAGATGCTTCACATCTAAAAACCTGATTCTACGGTAATGGACTCATGAGTCGACTCACTCGGACTCACTCAGACTCAGATGAAGCCGTGAGTCTGAGTCTGAGTGAGTCTGGATTAGTAATGTTTTGGTGAGTTTGAGTCCGAGTGAGTCCGCTTGAAGAAAATTTTCGTGATTGTGAGTCCGAGTGAGTCCGGCAAAGGAAAAGTTATGTGAGCCTGAGTCCGAGTGAGCCCTAAGCGCAAACTATATTTCATGAGTGAGTCTGAGTGAGCTCCACAAGTTTTGCCGACCTATGCCCGCCACCCTCAAAAAGATTTATGCACCTTGTTTTGCACTGCCTTTGACCCACCTTTGGGCCCATCGTAGCTGGGCCCACCTTTGACCCAGCTACGATGCCATGGGCTGGCGTCAACATGTGTCATTAAGTCATGTGACGTGACAGTCACGTCATGATGACGTCGTAACAACTGGTGCTATGTGACCTCATGATGACGTCGAATGGTAACGTCATCACGTGATGGTAATTTTTTTCATTCGCTCGTGTTGTCCCCGACACCACTGGACGCCGACGCCGTCGAGGCGGTACGCCGACTCCGACGGTCAATTTTCGCGTTTGGTCATGCGTCTAAGGCTTTCTAAGACACGGTGACTGCTTCGCGTGACGTCGATTCCCACAATACGTGGGATCTGCCGGAATTTTTCACTCTAACACCCCCTTGAAATTCTGCCTCCACAATTTTCATCTCAGCAGCGCAACACGCCTGGTCCGCTGGGCTGCCGTATGGCGGGTACGGAAAGACGATTGCTATAGAGAATTAGCTGACCAAGTACTGTGCACTACACCGTACATCGTATCACTATAACATTTTTTTTTCTGATCGCTCGCAAAGACACACTGCCCTGCTAAACGGCGATTTTGTCGCGACAACATTCTCGCGGTTTCGTGACATGAACAATGCATATTTAGTAAAGAACCCGATGCCAATCAAACGCGCAAACATTTGTGTAAGACCGTTGGGGACAACCACTGCGACGTTTGCATTGAAATGACTGAACGCAAAAGTCTTTTAGAAAAAATGTAAATAAGTGAAGCGTGAAATTAATATCAAGATTACTGAGATTCAAGCATAGATTGTTGACCTTAGCAATCATTCCATGCACGATGACTATGCTTTTTGAGCTATTGCAAAAATGACGTATCTTTCGTGACGACAATATAATGAATACGGCACGAGTTCAATAAAATCACAGTTGCTTGGACTGGATCATGAATTGTCACTTTCGGAATCATGTCTTGTGTGATGACGAAGTCTGACGAAGTTCGAACAGTTCATATTACCGAGTCGTAGTTCATGCCCAAAATGACACAAGCAGTTCGCAGGATACTCAATTTCTGTGTCTATAGGCGATGCGCAAAGCGCCGACGACGCCGTCTGCCGCCACGACTCGAAAGCGTTTGCGGGTCCGGGCGAGCAGTTTTCCCGCGAGCGTGTACGCGAGTGCACGGATGGATGCGTTTTTATCGGGATTTAACGACTCTGTCGGGCTTCAGCGATGCCGAAAAATAACTGCTGCGTTGTCGGCTGCTCAAACACATACAAAAAATCGCCTGGAACGCACTTCTACAGGTTTCCAGTGCTATTTCATGAGCGAGAACGACGGCGGCGGTTGATTGCGGCTGTCCGAAAAAGGTATACGCAATCGCGCTTTGTTTACGGCAGTGTTAGAACGGTTACCGTGTTTTTATTTCTCCATTTATGTCGCTACGTCTTCAGCGAACGCTACTACGTTTACACTGTCCGCCGCGGTGGTATAGCGGTTAGGGTGCTCGGCTGCTGGCCCGAAGGTCGCGGGTTCGATCCCGGCCACGGCGGTCGCATTTCGATGGAGGCGAAATGGTAGAGGCCCGTGTACTGTGCGATGTCAGTGCACGTTAAAGAACACCAGATGGTCGAAATTTCCGGAGCCCTCCACTACGGCGTCTCCCATAATCATATGGTGGTTTTGGGACGTTAAACCCCAGATATTATTATTACTACGTTTACACTTGGTCGCCTCGCCTGCATTGTAGACGCTACAATGCACATGAGGTTGTTATTACTGAAAAGACGCGATGCCTAGGCTCTCTTGAAAAACGAATGGCGCGAAGCGCAATGCCAGATATTGTGGGGCAGGTGACGGCTCCTTTACAAAATCGCCGTGGAATCACACGTATGCTGCACGAAATCGGCTGCATTCTACCTATTGATGGCACTGGAATGCGATCACTCGTGCAGAATGTTCGCTGTGCTCTCACCTCAACTATATGCATATTGGCTGTAAAACATGGCACCTGGGCGCATTGAAGGCTGTTGACAGGACATTCAACCGATTCAACCTCATTTTGAATGCCTCGTAACATGAATTCATGCTAATAGGAAACCCTTGATGTATCCCACTAATGGTCATTCGCTGTACAGATGCTGTGTTATGAGTGGGGCCATAGGCGTGTGCACGGGAAGGGGGGGGGGGGGGGGGGGGTTCCTATTCGCCTAAGAGGAGGGGGGGCTCAAAATCTGCCCCATGCATTGACTTAGTGGGGCCTGGCAGCGCTGCGATGATCCTTTGCCTTCAAATTGATCCTTCAATTGAGGGAACAAGATAGCAGCCGATGATCCTTCAAATTGAGGGAACAAGATAGTAGCCAGAAAGTAGCCAAGACGTTTTTTTCTGCCCGCCACCGGCCTAAAAGAAAACTTTGGTTCTTGCAGAAAAGAAATTTTGGTTCTTGCGAAGAAAACTGCATTTAGCCTCACAGTCAGTTAAGCTAACTGCCTATTTAACCTACGTACGGCCCGCACTAGAGTATGCCAGCATAATCTGGGACCCTTATCAGTCAGGGTTAATTCAGAGACTGGAAAGAGTTCAACGTCGAGCAGCAAGGTTTATCTTATCACAATACTCTCGTACAGATTCCATCTCCGAAATGCTCAATTTGCTCAACTTTCCCACGCTTGCTGAACGCACGCGCATAGCAAAGTTAAAGTTTTTAGGTGCGAAGCAGCTTATTTGACTCACGTGTGTAACGCCGTACGTTACGTAAGTCCGTACGAATGCGCCGCAACGCGTTCCCCTCGCCGTAGGTGTTGGAGCGTTGCCAAGTAGGTCACGCTCCCCTCACACGCTTCCCTCGCAGGGTGCGCGCTGACGTCACTCTCTCCCTCACCCGCAGCTGCCGGCTGCTCCGCCCGCTCGCAACAACTCTGACCCGCCTACCCGTGTCTTTGCGTTTCAAACAAACGTTTACTCGAGTAAACGCTACACCGAGTTTCGCTTCAAACCGTTCTTCCAGCACCCGCGTCGACGCCCGTTTCAACCGGGTCAACGCCGTGCGCACCGCTGCTGCTTCGCATCCCATCAGGGTTCCCTTCGGGGAGATGGTCCAAGTTTTTTTTTTTTTTACTGTCTCACTAAAAACAAATTTAACATCAATAGTTATCAGTACTTGATAGCACGAGAAGGTAGAATACTGCGAAGAGGGAAGGAGGGTACCTTCGAAGTGCCTCAGATGCACATTAACAGCTACGTGTTTTCTTATTTTCCTAGAACCATAACAGAATGGAATGAATGGTCGCTACTAACGCGAGAAAGCACCAGTTCAGATGAGTTTCAATAATATAATAATATTTGGGGTTTTACGTCCCAAAACCACGATATGATTATGAGAGACGCCGTAGTGGAGGGCTCCGGAAATTTTGACCATCCGGTGTTCTTTAACGTGCACTGACATCGCGTATTACACGGGCCTCTACCATTTCGCCTCCATCGAAATGCGACCGCCGCGGCCGGGATCGAACCCGCGACCTTCAGGTCAGCAGCCGAGCACCCTAGCCACTGATCCACCGAGGCGGACCAGATGAGTTTCAAAATAACCTTGTACGAAATTAAGGAAGTACGCATGTGCACATGCTCTATCTGTGGATGTCTCTGAAATCATTCTTTAGCATTCTATTTTTTATTTTTGTATTATTTGATTCATGTATGTACGGAATATTCTCCTTATGTACTGTGTATCCTTGTACGTAGTGCTCGGTTATGGTTCGTACCACTGCTGGCTGACTTCGCATTAATGGTGTCGTATAATTTTATCAACCTATGAACGAACTATTTCCTTGTGTATGCCTACGTTTATTTTAATTTTATTTTGTTTCTGTTCTCGTTTCATTGTTTACCGATGCATTTTTTTTCCTATTTTGAAGTGTCTTTCGTTATTTTTTTTTCATGTAATGTATGACTTGCAAAGTACTACTTTTGACCCACCCTGTAACGGCCGACAGGCCAACAGTATGAGTAAATAAAAAAAATGTAGCCAAATTGGCGAAAAGTAGGCAAACCTGGCAACCCTGATGTACTATATTAGCGTCTTAATGGAATTGCGCATGCTAAGCTCGTCTACACCAGGCGGCAAATCCTTACGGGACGTGAGCGCCACTGCAAATACAAATGTCTGCTCTGTTGGTGGATGACGCTTCTAATTTAGCGGGTAACTGGGAGATCTAGCCACCTAGGTGGTACAATGGTTACGGTGCCGGGCTGCTGAACCGAATGTCACCGGTTCGATGCCAGCCGCGGCATTTTAGATGGAGGCGGAAATGCTAGAGACCCGTGTACTTAAGTTTAGAACAACCTGTGGCTTTTGGCGAGTCAGTTCATCATGCGAAAGTAGGTTTAGGGTCGTACTTTGGTTTAGGCGCACGTTAAAGAACCCCAGGTGGTCGAAATTTCCGGAGCCCTCCACTGAGGTGTGCCTCATAATCGCATCGTGATTTTTGCACGTGAAATCCCAGCAATTGTTATTATTAGCTGTATAAAAACCTCAGGAACTACTAAAAGCTGGAACGTTTCATTGGAAGCTATGTTCTCAGGGGAATATAGCTTTCTCGAAAATTTCGCGTCCCATAAACCTTTTGCTGGAGGGTGTACGTTCATTGCGTGCTTGTAATACAAATGCACATGGTTAAGAATTCGGCATCTCCCACTATGCCATACCTAATAGTCATATCTGGTATTGGCACGTAAAACATTAGGATATTATTAAATTTAATGGGATTAAAGAACGCCCCCCGTGCGATCGAGTGACCTTGTGAAACATCAAATTCATCGTGTGGCTAGACAATGACGTTTGTAGGTTGCATATGTGAAAATTGAACTATTTTCTCCTGGGAAAAGCGATCCTTGGGGCTGTTCCTCGCGAGCCTTAGACATGGCGCCTAAGTGCTTCCGCTGAGTACATTATTAACCCTGAGAGAATAAGAAAACAGTAATGTCCGTTCCTTGCGCATGAAAGATGTCCACTAGACGTCTTCCATACGTTAGGTGTACGCGTCACAAGCTCTCCATGTACACCGTGTGTAATGTAGCAAGCATGAGAATAGAATAATCAGCTTATACAACCCTCGTGGCACTCTGCTGATTTACGAAGGCTTCCAAGTCCCGCATCGACCTCTGGTATCCGTCGAGGGCCGCACGTGACAGATCCGCTTGCGGGCGCAGGAACCGCAGCCAGTCGCCTCCGGGTGCGGCCGGGTTGGGCACCGAGACGGGTACCTGAGTCCACGTTCTCGGCGCTGACGCAGCGATGAGGACAGCCAGGGCGATTTGGACGGCGCACCATATTCATGTTTCCGGGGAACCTCAGCGACGTATCTGAACGCCACCGCTTGCTTTTTGTACGCTCCTTTCCCAAAGACTCGCTCGCACTCCAACCATAACGGCCTTTTTTTTATGGCGGTCACTTGCCAGTTTACTCTCTCTACGGTGGAGGAGGAGCGTTCGTGAGCAATGCTTGTTAACATCCTCCGCCTTGCGAAGACTCCACCCCCCACCACCTTCAGCTTTGTTCTTTCCTTTTCAGATCTGTTCTATTTTTTCATGCTGTTTCCATTTCCTTCGTCGAAAACGACGTCGTCTCTCCAAGCGGAACATCAATGCAGGAGACCCTCTTGCTACATTCCCGGAGTGGGTCACAGCGTACGTTGTCGACATTTATGGCTCCGAACTGCTCAGAGCAAATAGTCGAGCCGACCTTCGCTTTCTCGTGTTTATTTTCCACTCTCTGCTTCCGAAAATGCTGTCGATACGCCCCTGTTTATTTATTTGATGCTAATCAGTGAGTACCACACAGACACTGGGCGCGGTTTTTAGACACATCGTGGCCTTGTTTCTGTGCCTTTTTTTAACCCGCCACGGTGGTCTAGTGGTTAAGGTGCTCGACAGCTGACCCGAAGGTCGCGGGATCGAATCGCGGCCCCAGCGGCCGCATTTTCGATGGCGGCGAAAATGCTTGAAGCCCGTGTACTTAGATTTAGGCGCACGTTAAAGAACCCCAGGTGGTTCTTTTTTCGGTGTTCTTACTTTCCTTTTTTTACAATTTTTTCATCAGCATCCAAGGCGGCTGACATTAGGCAAAATGTCTTGTACTATGGATGTTAATGTTGACATGTCAAGCCCGAATTGGGTTTCATTTTGATGGCGCTGTGGCGCTGTGGCGATAATAGATCGGTAATTTTCATACTCTGGACGAAGTCGAGTAAAACGTCGCATAAATGGCAACTCGTGTACACCTCATTAGGCAAAGCATTCATTATTTTTTCTCTCCGCCACTTCTTTTAGCCGCGCCGAATACGCAACATGAAACCTTGTTATTTTCACTCGATCACTGTACCGCCACCACCTCAACCTTTCGATTTGAACACATGCAAGGACGTGACGAATTAATCGGCATACTAAGCCGCTGCAAAATACCTACGTGTCGCCGCGATGCTCAGGGGTGGGCAATCTTTTTCAGACGAAGGGCCACTTTGCATGAAGCCGACACAGCGGGGCCACACGGCAAACCGGAAGGGGGGGGGGGGGGGGGGCAAGGACAAAAAAAATGGCGTATTTGCAAAACTGTACAAGTTTGGCAACAGAAATCATCCTTATTTGCTGCACACATGTCACAAGGTTGCAATTTACAAACGTAGGTTACAATCAAGTGAAAACCCCACTTGAAGTCAAAAAATATAATGTCAGCTTTTAGATAGGAAGTAAAAAGGGGAGGGGATGGGTTCTGACTTTGTGCCGGTGGCCGCATAATACTGCCTCGCGGGCCGCAGGTAGCCGACCCATGCTCTAGGCAATCAACATTTGATAAAAGATGCCCCTGACAACTGCTCTGCATTAGCCCCCCCTACCTACAAAACCCTGTCAAATAGCGTGTCTGCCTTGCTGATTGGCACGGCCTATGACAGCGCAGCGGCATTTACCTAGCAGTCGATGAGAGCGGCTGATACGTGTTTGCACTTGGCTAAAAATCCAGCAGGGCAGGAGCATTGGCCACCGGAGATCACAGGCTCAGTAAAAAGACTTTGCAGCTGCACTGGGATTTCTTGGGCGTCCGAATTCACGATAGACGTTTACACGAACAGTGCAACAACATTTATTTCATTGTCGACCTTGTCTATCGCGACAACCAAAATGAGCTATTCGGCAGCAAGGACACTCTCACCTTTGGCAAAACACAGCGTTTTGACATCACAATCTAGAAAACGCAGTATTTCCAACAGCAACAATCCGCACATGGACCTTTTCGCAGCCGCCAACTTTACCAGTGTTGACTACTTCACAGCACCTCCTGGATTTTGTTTTAGGTGCGAATAGCCCCCACGGAGCCACGAGCCCTCACTCAATTCTATCATAACACCGAACGTCATCACAGGTGTAGGCAAACCACGAAAACAGCAAACAGAAACGAGGAAAAAAGAGTGCATGGCGGTGGCCCCGACAACGCGCGCCGTCGATACTGTAGCTTTTTACCTTCCCAGCGAGGCGAGTCCAGTTTAACTGACTGCCGCGTACGTGTTGGAAGCATGGTATTATTATGTATTCACCTGAAAATATACCGTCTTTAATCAACAAAAAACATTATATTGAGCGCGCCTAAGTGTTCTGCACGCAGACTTTTTTTCACGTTTCCACGCGTGCATGGAAGCACGCTGCACCCTTAATATCGATGCAAATGTTATTAGGCCTTACAAGAAAGCGCATCCCAAAACTACATCTTGTGCAGACACAATCTGCGATCAGCAAACAATCTCTCTTGATAACTGATTGCATCACTAATGTTATGGAAGCTTACATCTAAGCGAGCATAACGGTCTCAACTCGTTAATAGTTTTAGTTGGGCGTCCTCTACGGCCACGCGGACGCAGGCTGTCATTGGAAATGACTGACAGCTTAATTTGGCAGAGTTGCTGAGGACGCCCAGCTAAAGCTGTTTAATCAGGCCATACGAAAGCAGCCCCCTCCAAGCGTAACTTCCGGCACGGAGCCTCCGCGCACTATATGGCGTGACCGCAACCGTAGATTCGCACGCTTTCTCGAACACAGAACTACAAGACCCGCAACGCACTCCAAGAGGCAGGGCAGACTGAGAGAGCAGGCGCCGTCGCCGCCTACGGTGAGCCACAGTGCCATGGCATGCAGCTTATACGAACGGCGCCGAACGACAACCACGTGACATATACGGCGTGTATACTGTGGCGTCTTCAACACGGAAGCCAATCGCAACGCACTCTACAAGAGTCAATCGACTCTTGCAGAAAAATATAACTCTTATTTTCTGATTCTACTTTCCAAAAGGGGTCAAATGGAAGACGGAAGGGAGTCAGGGTGCCGTGACCCTCTTCTGACTTTTTTTTCCGAGAGGGTAGGGCCATTCATGGTAGAAACAGGTCGTGCTTCAAGTCACGGACAGAATATGATTTGTAGTTACCGTAATACCAGTCCAGATTGAATATGATTTGTAGTTACCGTAATACCAGTCCAGCTTCAAGTATTGATATCTGGTGGAAGGTGACCAGTCCACCTACCTTTTGTTACGGATCTCTATTTTTTGTCAAGTTCACACGAGAACACGCACTGTGCTTCAGCATTAGGAACTGGTTCGTAGCGTCAACATCGATGACGGGCAGCATGAACAGCGTGCTAGCCCCGCGTTTGCCAACATGCCCGCAACATCAGTTTGATAGCGAAAAGGCACACTTAAATTTCATTTTTTTTTATTTGCAAGTTACACTGTACAACTTCCCCATTTCTAATTTTTATTTAAATTTATAAAACCACCACATTCTTGGTCAAACTCTCACAGTGGGTGTGAGTTACATTGACTAGGCAAACAAGAACTTCGTCCCTCCGTCTTGGCAGGCGCGCCGCGCGTTGCGTTGAGGTGCCATCGATGAGCACCAGACTGTTGGCGGGGCCAGAAAATGCGCATGCATTGGCTGACACGTCGGAAACCCTTAGCAACAAAGGGCAGTCGTTGGGCTTGTTCGATATCTTATCTGCAAGTAGTAAGAAAACTCGGTTCTAAATGCGCCACTATAGAAGCTTAAAGTAGCCAGAAAGTAGTCATGGCGCCAACCTGAAATTTTCGTCGCAAGACGGGGCCGTAAAGTAGCCAATTTGGCGCGAAAAAAGCCACCAATGGCAACCCGGGGCGGAGCCTCGATGCGTACAGCCCAAATGTTCGCCTCTCCGACACCCGGCGGCATACTGAGAGCCAAACTAGAGACAATAAACTGTCAAGGCGAAATATCGTACGTACAGCTTTTGTTGTGAAAGCCAGCAGCGTAGCCAGGAGGGAGGGTAGGGGGGGGTTCATCCACCCCTCCAAAAAAATTCCAATTTTGCATGTGTATAGTATATACGCGCATACATGCAAACACACGCACTAACAAACATAAAGTATAATTTTACATCCCCACCTCCCACCCCCCCTCTTTCACCGAAAAAAAAAATTGGCCTTGCACTAAGCCGCCTCAGCCTTGAAACAATGAAAATGGACAGTTCTGATGACTAATATGGTTGGTTCTATGGTCGTTGTTAGGCTTTAGCTAGGTTGTTTCTATGTTGATTCTCAGCGCAGAGAGGTTCCGAGTTAAACCACAGAAAGTCACAGACATGACACAGGCACGTCGTCGTTGGCGTAGGCCTTCCAGTGCTCCGAGGTCTTCTCGCAGCCGCCGTTCCCTTTCCCCGTTCCGTAGTACTCTCTCGTTGAACGTACTCGGGGTCTTCGGCTCGCCACCGGTCGCTTCGTAGCCATTTGTTGGGGCTAACTGTTGCCTTCTTCATTTTTAGTGAACCAGTGGGGAGTAGTGGTTGTTTACCCAATTCCTGCGGCGCATACCCGTTTATGATGATGATGGTTTTTTGGTACGGGGTGAACAAGAAACGATTTGCTGAACAGCTTCGCTGTTAAAAATTTCTGGCTACGCTACTGGTTGGGGCGAACCGCGCGCAATGGTATACGTGCGTGGCAAAGGTAAGTAAGCTGATGTCACAGTGTGATCAGGCGAACAAGCAGAATCACGCGAGTATTAAGGTTATTAGACGGCTGAACCACATAAGTTATGGTGGTGTGTTTTAAATCAGTGTCCCTAATGTAAAATGTAGCTCTTGCTCTTCCTCTTACTCGATGCGCGCGTCAATTTTACCTCTCCGTTTGCGAATACTTGTGATGAGGTTAGAGCAAGCACAGTTTCTCTGAAAAGCAGAGGCGAGTTCTTGTCGCATCTCACAGGCTCCGTGTAGGAAAAGAATGACTTTTAGGTGGAGCTTTCTTTGAAAAGAAAAACAACAACCAAGGCATCCACCTTGCACGTTAAGGCGTAAATGCGATGACCTCAATTTGCGTTTACCGGCATTCGCCTTACGCCACGTCCGTCCCTCGTCGCTTGACTGATTCCGGTCGGCCAGGCGTAGCCCCGCATCCGGAATGTCCACACTGTCATCCCGATGGACACTCTTTCACAGCGGAGAGTTAGATTTGGGAGGGTGCGCCTGTCATGCGCGTCCGTCAACGAACAAAGCGACGAGAATGGAAATTAACCGAAAAGAAAACATCAAGGGGTCTGAGCCACTCTTCGAAGTAATCATCGAATAACCTCAGTACCGAGGTTTATAACCTCACGAACCGAAAAACGCAAAAAATTTCTCGAATGCGTGAAGAACGAGCGGAGTTTGCAGAGATTTATCGCACGCTTTCAGCACTTTCTCTATTTACTCGTACCGTTTAGCTCGCTTCTTCTTAAAGCAACTCGTTTCACCCTTTCTGTTCTTGCGCGATCAAAAAAACGTTCTCTTATTACCTGTAATTCAGGGACGCCAACACGACCATTTACCTAATTATACAGTTTCTTCGTGAGCAGCTAGAGCGACTAGTATTGTTTTTGTACTTGAGGTTGCATCGGCATTACAATTATTGTGCACGCGTTTTCCATTAAAGTATACCTGAGCGCTGTCAAACGCTAATAGTTATACAGAGATATATAGAGGTGTACAGAGGTGTAACCCAGGTGTACAGGCAAACAGCTGTACAGACATAGATGTTGGAAGTAACTCAGCCATTACCAATTTGTAGGTCAACGTATTCTGTAGAAACTGGTACAAATTATTTTAAAAGGGTAAAGCGGATGTCTGTACGCTCGTCGGTTAAATCTTTTACTCTCTTAAGTGCACTGTGAAACACTAGCCGTTCAAACCATAGCTCAAAGAGAAGAGTTCGTTTGTAGCATGGCCAATCGACTGTTTAACATGCATGCATGAAACCAGAGACAAAAGATCTTTTGGACAGCTCTGATGCAGTGTTCTTGTGGGGCAGTTTGCAACATACCTCAAATAAGGAGTTACCCCCGACACCATACAGAATCCGCTTTCTGCCAACTTCGAATGATCATGGAGTGCCTCACGACGTGTTCATGTTATTGTGCCTGCACAGTTTATGGAAAACCCGAATGTCAGTACGCCATGTGCGTATTAAGATCCAGTCATCAAGAGAGAAATTCAGTGAGACTATGATTCTAATGCGTCATGTGTACAAGAAAAAAAGCTAAATAAAATGACTGGCTCATCGGAACTGTCAAATACTAAGTGCTTTTAAACACCTGAGTGAGCTTGGGAGGGGCGCAAGCGTTTAAACATCATTACATTCAGCTTAAAACGTATTTGCGGGCTAGTTGGTAAGTCATTATGGCAAATAGCAGCGCACACCAGGTAAGACAACGATCACGCACACAGAGGCGCTTGTGTCGTCCCTCTGTGTTCGTGATCGTTGTCTTACCTGGTGTGCGCTGCCATTTGCCATTACATTCAGCTTTGTTGTATTCTTTGAACGTGCTTTCATCGCCGATAAACAAAAAAAAAGCCACAGCTTAGTTGGACAAAGCGCCTCTCTTATAAACTGGACATCATGAGTTCGAATCTCACCGGTGCCTATTCTTTATCTGATCTTTCGACAACCTGAAATACTTGCTTTTAATTCGACGATTTCAGTTTGTGCGGGTAAATGGTATACTTCAAGATAGAGCTACATATCATGACAGTTTCTTGACTAAGGATGCCGCTATTTGACGCCCCTGCTATTTGCCATAAAACAAGGATAACGAATATATGTAAACTTTTTATGATATATTCGTTTGTGTGTGTGTGTGTGTGTGTGTGTGTGTGTGTGTGTGTGTGTGTGTGTGTGTGTGTGTGTGTGTGTGTGTGTGTGTGTGTGTTAGCAGATTACCTATGACAGCTGGTTGTTCCAGATCTCTTATTCCATTTTAGTGCGCGTGTGTGTGTGTTACCAGCTGCCACTCAAGCGTCGCCAGCGCGAAAGCGGCGACGGGAATGACAACAGGTTGGTCCGTTCCGTACGCAAGCAGACGCAGTGAAAGGATCACAGACGTGTTTGGACAACAAAACAACCGCTTTAATCTAGCTATTGCGGCACAAGCACTCTAAGTACAACACTTCAAGTAAACTAATAATATGCAAATAGAGTCAAACAATAAGCCTTACAAAATACAAGGATTACAAAATACACAAAAAATGAGTTAACATTAAACAAACAATGGAATAAAATTAAACCAAAAAAGCGTGAAAGTTCGATGTATAAACAGGTGAAGGCACACGTGAGATGAACGGCAGCGTTGCGTCCACGACGATCGGATGCGAGAAGTCCCGAAGAGTTCTGGCACGACTGCGATGTCGGTGGATCCGAGTTGCAACGCCGATGCTTCCAGGAGCTAGTGCTTGAAGGTGATCTCAGGCAGGTTGAGCTATCTTGAGATTGAAGTTCCGATGCCTATGTTGCAGACGTGTCTCAACTAGGCGAACGGCTAGTTTAGGTGGCCAGCCGATACAAAGCGCACACTAAAAACTTCCAGAAGGATACTCGCTGATCTACTTCTACACCAAGTTTGACAAGCAACTAGACTCTTTAGCAGGGCGATATACCTGCGCTTAAATCCCCTTCGTGTCCCCTTACTCTATTCCTGGGGAAAAGGGGACCATCCACATGGGTCCAATCATGCGCGTTTTATTCTTGAAAACTCCGCCCTAAAAAATATTTACGACGCCCCATTTTTTAATTAGGGCAGGGTTCTTCAATAATCAAGAGAGATAACGCGTTTAAGATGACCGCGTCGGCGGCACGCGTACACGTGAAGCTTCCTCCTTAGGAACGGTATCTTGCCTCGGTTCTCAGCTGATCGTTTTACAGTCAAAACTTCCATCGTGGCCTTCCAACAAAACCTATCGTCGCAGCGGTACAGAACAAAGAACCCTCTTCGGTAGCAACATTCGAAGAATTACACGCCCTTCCGCTGCTCTTCGCGGCTCTAAAAACAAGTCTTTTCATGCCCAAGCCGGCGCGCCGGTCAGCGGGGGAGCGCGGCGCGCGTTATGTTATCCATAACATTTGCCCGCACGGAGTGACATTTTCGTCGACACCATAAACAAAACACAAACAAACAGGGGAAAAACAAGGACTGTCCTCTTCATTCACATCATGATACGCGGCGTGCATCAATGCAACATCAAATAGAATTATCAGAGCACCTGCTTGTCACACACAACATGTCAGTGCTTCATACAGGGAAGACAAATAAATAGCAGTACATTGCATCCTTACAGACAAAATACACTACGTGAATGTACACTGTAACAAGGGAAAAAATATGAACAAGCTATTCAGTGCACACTAAACAAATTCTGACCCATAAGGGTGCGAAAAAGGGTGCGACACCCTACTGCACACCCTTCGAGCACCCTATTTGGGTCGCAGCACTCTACAAGCGGAACTGAAAGTGTGCATACATCAGAAGGGTGTAAACTAGGGTGCAAGAAGGGTGCTACAACTAATGGGCGCTGAAGAGCACTCATGAGGGTGTACAGTCGCCGACGAAAATTGTGAGCAACGTGGTCAATGAATATAGCCAACAGCTTTAATGGTCGCCTGGTTGGCCACCATGGCCACATTAGAAGCCCTACCAAAGTAGTGGATATCTGAGTTGCAGCCGCACACGGCCAAACCGAAGTTCTACATTGGTTCTGGCACTCGTGCGGTCTCGGCCTCTTCGGCTCACGGCCGGCGCTGACCAGGCGTTGCGCTACAAGCTGACTAGCCATTGGCTGCATACGTAGCTTGTGGAGCTACAACAGGATTTTGACTTTCACCTATAGATCTATCGGCCTCGTTTGCGCCTTGTTCTACTCATGCAATCGAGCTGCCGCGATGCCAAGAGCCACTGACATCGCTCACGAAAGAACACCGTCTGGTGCGAGGCCATCTTGTCTTGTTTCTCCCGCACGAACCACGTTGTAACGTACGCATACACAACTAAGACGGCCGTTAGCGCATCAGAAGCATTGTCATTGAAGGGCTAGCAGTTGAATGAATCCATGGCTCATCGTCATACTTGTGGTAAACGCGTAAATAGAATGTTAACACCAAACCACTCAACGAAATCAATGCGACGAAGGCGACAGAATCTGGTCTGCATGCTGCGCCCTCCCAGAGTACCAATAAAAACTTTAAAAAATCAGAGAGAGAAATTTTATCTGCGGCCACTGTCGAGAGATGGCGCAACCTTCAAAATGTCGTCGGAATGGTATGCATGGTTGGTGGTCGTTTTCACGGGAACTTAATGAACCCTGTAATTATCAGGTTCATTATTATGTAGCTTTTGAGTAACTGCTGATCTTGGCTAAGGGATAGCTACGGTATAATTACGTCTGCGTATCTTGTGATGCAGCCATAGAATGTAAAAGAGTTAACCAAAAATTACGTGATACTTGTACCACCACGTCGGTCGTAGTTCAGCGACTATATAAGCATCTGCACTTCGTATTGGGGTATGTGTAAACACATCTGTGCGTACGCGGTGGTTGTAATTTCATTTCATTTCATTTCATTTTATTACCTTAAAGACCCCGTTTGGGGTATTACATAAGGGGTGGTTAACATATTCGTACAAAAGAACAGGTGTTATGGCGTGATACAGGTTTGCAAAGTGTCCAGAAATTCGGAATGATTTGATACGGCAGCAGCATGGTGAGGCAGTAGTATAGCATGGGCTATATTGGGCTATATTGTGTGCAAATAGTATGGGCTATATTGTGTGCAAATGAATAAATTGTGTATTCAATTCATTGAATGTGTGTGTACTATGTGTCTCGCAGACCAGCAAACGTGTACTTACTAATAAATGTGTATGTAAATGCGCTGCATCAGCCTTCCGGTGTCCTTGCGCTATCCATGAATGGGCCCGACTGTCAACTATCCGCCAAGACGCCATTCTGTAGTATCAATGTGCGCCGCTTAAGGCATAAAGCTGTACTCGCTAAATCGGTGCACATGCGTATTGCTCGCTACGCTAGCCTGGTGTGAGCCATCTTGGTTTTGTCGGGGGAGGAACGTTTCTGTGTGTCAAAAGGGACAGACGTTACACCATTTAAAGAAGAACATTGGGGACATCGCCGTTTCTCCCTAAATGGAGCGTGGGTCACTCCATTTTTTTAAGAGTGTATGTGGCCTGTCACACGGCACTGTCTGCAGAGTATAGGGCATTCTACATTTGTGGCCATCTCTAGCATCCATCCTAGGTTTTTGCTCCATTGGTACATCGATGTGGAGCACCCTTCCAGCACCCATTTTAAAGGGTGTTATGACACGATAGCACCCTTTATAAAGGGTGCAACCATTATACCCGTTCAAATTTTATGCTGTGAGCCGAAGAGGCCGAGACCGCACGAGTGCCAGAACCAATGTAGAACTTCGGTTTGGCCGTGTACGGCTGCAACTCAGATATCCACTACTTTGGTAGGGCTTCTAATGTGGCCATGGTGGCCAACCAGGCAACCATTAAAGCTGTTGGCTATATTCGTTGACCACGTTGCTCACAATTTTCGTCGGCGACTGTACACCCTCATGAGTGCTCTTCAGCACCCATTAGTTGTAGCACCCTTCTTGCACCCTAGTTTACACCCTTCTGATGTATGCACCCTTTCAGTTCCGCTTGTAGGGTGCTGCGACCCAAATAGGGTGCTCGAAGGGTGTGCAGTAGGGTGTCGCACCCTTTTTTGCACCCTTATGGGTCAGAATTTGTTTAGTGTGCAGGCTGAGTATGGCTCAGAATGTTGGCGTTGGACAAAGTTAGCTAATGAAATGTGCTTTACGATGTCAGGAACCAATTATTGCTGGCGAAATGGTAGGTGACCATTTATTTTTGAACTTTAGAACCAGCGTTAATTGTGTAGATGTTCAGAAAGCATGACATTTTACAGACGTGCAAAGGTTTACACGCCTTCCTGTTCTAAGTAAGTAACCTAACAAGTGCAACATACGATTGCTATTCTGAGGTGTACATAACCGGCGCCATGCAGTATCGTGAGAAATGACCGCATGCCCGTACGGTTTTAATGAAGGAGACGGAAACGAGCAGCGGTTGGGATTCGTGGGTTCTGCAGCGGTGCGAGGTCGCCGCTATCGTTTTCTGAGCCGCGGAGCGTGTGGGCAGTGGGCCGCCGATGCCTTTTGATGCCAGCGTAACTCAACGCGATCCAAACTGAATTTCACTTCGCGCCGCAAGATGTGCGAGCTGCTCCTCGGTATACCGCGCCCGCGCTATGTAAGCACGCTACACGCGTCAGTTTTCAGCTCTAGATGAGTTTACATATCCGTGCATGCCCTAAAAACTGCAGCGCTGAAAATATTCACGTCATTTCTGGACGACACAGAATGACACAGACAAATTAAGCGTAGGGAACGAAACGCCAATATGCCTGCACGCTCGGTAATCGTGTTTCAACGCAACCAACCAAGGAGCACATTCGAAGAAATGAACTGCAGGAAATACGCATCTGTCACGCCGAAACTGAAACCGAAACAAGTTTATCGGGGACTACTTTGGCGCAGTAACACAAAGCAGTTAGGCTCCGCCCCCCGTAGCTTTCCCTTCATTGCCACAGAAAGTTGTCCCCGAGTATAGTGTGCCAAGCAAAAGAACAATCTGCTCAAAATGAACTTTTCTGCACAATGAAACACCAAAGCCTATTCTGTGTCTGGCCTTCTGACAGCCTGACATGCTTTCTTTTATCTTGAGGATGCTAGATTGTGTGTGTATATTTTATATTTCCAGGTGGAGCTGCACATCATGACTGTTTATTGAATAAAGATGCCACTATTAAAAGCATATTTACAACGTTCCATGAAAACAAGGATAACTACTATAAATGCACTATTTTTTATGATATATTCGTTTTATTTGTTAGCAGATTACCCTATCTCAACTGTTTGTTTCAGATCTATTATTTGTCTTTTAGTGTGTGCGTGTGTGACTGGACATATTTCCTTGACCAGACGCGTGGCGCCGTGGCTTAGTTGGTTAAAGCGCCTGTCTTGTAAACAGGAGATCGTGAGTTCGAATCTCACCGGTGCCTAGTCTGTGTCTGGCCTTCTGACAGCCTGACATGCTTTGTTTTAACTTGAGGATGCTAGATTGTGTATGTATATTTTATATTTCCAGGTGGAGCTGCACATCATGACTGTTTATTGAATAAAGATGCCACTATTAAAAAGCATATTTACAACGTTAATTCCATGAAAACAAGGATAACGAATATAAATGCACTTTTTTATGATATATTCGTTTTATTTGTTAGCAGATTACCTATCTCAACTGGTATGTTTCAGATCTATTATTTGTCTTTTAGTGTGTGCGTGTGTGACTGGACATATTTCCTTGACCAGACGCGTGGCGCCGTGGCTTAGTTGGTTAAAGCGCCTGTCTTGTAAACAGGAGATCGTGAGTTCGAATCTCACCGGTGCCTATTCTGTGTCTGGCCTTCTGACAGCCTGACATGCTTTGTTTTAACTTGAGGATGCTAGATTGTGTGTGTATATTTTATATTTCCAGTTGGAGCTGTACATCATGACTGTTTATTGAATAAAGATGCCACTATTAAAAAGCATATTTACAACGTTAATTCCATAAAACAAGGATAACGACTATAAATGCACTTTTTTATGATATATTCGTTTTATTTGTTAGCAGATTACCTATCTCAACTGGTGGTTTCAAATCTATTATTAGTCTTTTAGTGTGTGCGTGTGTGACTGGACATATTTCCTTGGACCAGACGCGTGGCGCCGTGGCTTAGTTGGTTAAAGCGCCTGTCTTGTAAACAGGAGATCGTGAGTTCGAATCTCACCGGTGCCTATTCTGTGTCTGGCCTTCTGACAGCCTGACATGCTTTGTTTTAACTTGAGGATGCTAGATTGTGTGTGTATATTTTATATTTCCAGGTTGGAGCTGTACATCATGACTGTTTATTGAATAAAGATGCCACTATTAAAAGCATATTTACAACGTTAATTCCATAAAACAAGGATAACGAACTATAAATGCACTTTTTTATGATATATTCGTTTTATTTGTTAGCAGATTACCTATCTCAACTGGTGGTTTCAAATCTATTATTAGTCTTTTAGTGTGTGCGTGTGTGACTGGACATATTTCCTTGACCAGACGCGTGGCGCCGTGGCTTAGTTGGTTAAAGCGCCTGTCTTGTAAACAGGAGATCGTGAGTTCGAATCTCACCGGTGCCTATTCTGTGTCTGGCCTTCTGACAGCCTGACATGCTTTGTTTTAACTTGAGGATGCTAGATTGTGTGTGTATATTTTATATTTCCAGGTTGGAGCTGTACATCATGACTGTTTATTGAATAAAAATGCGACTATTAAAAGCGTATTTACAACGTTCCATAAAACAAGGATAACGAATATAAATGCACTTTTTTATGATATATTCGTTTTATTTGTTAGCAGATTACCTATCTCAACTGGTGGTTTCAAATCTATTATTAGTCTTTTAGTGTGTGCGTGTGTGACTGTACATATTTCCTTCGCCAGACGCGTGGCGCCGTGGCTTAGTTGGTTAAAGCGCCTGTCTTGTAAACAGGAGATCGTGAGTTCGAATCTCACCGGTGCCTATTCTGTGTCTGGCCTTCTGACAGCCTGACATGCTTTGTTTTAATTTGAGGATGCTAGATTGTGTGTGTATATTTTATATTTCCAGTAGGAGCTGTACATCATGACTGTTTATTGAATAAAGATGCCACTATTAAAAGCATATTTACAACGTTATTTCCATGGAACAATGATAACGAATATAAATGCCTTTTTTATGATATATTCGTTCTATTTGTTAGCAGATTACCTATCTCAACTGGTGGTTTCAAATCTATTATTAGTCTTTTAGTGTGTGCGTGTATGACTGTACATATTTCCTTGGCCAGACGCGTGGCGCCGTGGCTTAGTTGGTTAAAGCGCCTGTCTTGTAAACAGGAGATGGTGAGTTCGTATCTCACCGGTGCCTAGTCTGTGTCTGGCCTTCTGGCAGCCTGACATGCTTTGTTTTAACTTGAGGATGCTAGATTGTGTGTGTATATTTTATATTTCCAGTAGGAGCTGTACATCATGACTGTTTATTGAATAAAGATGCCACTATTAAAAGCATATTTACAACGTTATTTCCATGGAACAATGATAACGAATATAAATGCCTTTTTTATGATATATTCGTTTTCTATTTGTTAGCAGATTACCTATCTCAACTGGTGGTTTCAAATCTATTATTAGTCTTTTAGTGTGTGCGTGTATGACTGTACATATTTCCTTGGCCAGACGCGTGGCGCCGTGGCTTAGTTGGTTAAAGCGCCTGTCTTGTAAACAGGAGATGGTGAGTTCGTATCTCACCGGTGCCTAGTCTGTGTCTGGCCTTCTGGCAGCCTGACATGCTTTGTTTTAACTTGAGGATGCTAGATTGTGTGTGTATATTTTATATTTCCAGTAGGAGCTGTACATCATGACTGTTTATTGAATAAAGATGCCACTATTAAAAGCATATTTACAACGTTATTTCCATGGAACAATGATAACGAATATAAATGCCTTTTTTATGATATATTCGTTTTCTATTTGTTAGCAGATTACCTATCTCAACTGGTGGTTTCAAATCTATTATTAGTCTTTTAGTGTGTGCGTGTGTGACTGTACATATTTCCTTGGACCAGACGCGTGGCGCCGTGGCTTAGTTGGTTAAAGCGCCTGTCTTGTAAACAGGAGATGGTGAGTTCGTAATCTCACCGGTGCCTAGTCTGTGTCTGGCCTTCTGGACAGCCTGACATGCTTTGTTTTAACTTGAGGATGCTAGATTGTGTGTGTATATTTTATATTTCCAGTAGGAGCTGTACATCATGACTGTTTATTGAATAAAGATGCCACTATTAAAAGCATATTTACAACGTTATTTCCATGGAACAATGATAACGAATATAAATGCCTTTTTTATGATATATTCGTTTTATTTGTTAGCAGATTACCTATCTCAACTGGTGGTTTCAAATCTATTATTAGTCTTTTAGTGTGTGCGTGTATGACTGTACATATTTCCTTGGCCAGACGCGTGGCGCCGTGGCTTAGTTGGTTAAAGCGCCTGTCTTGTAAACAGGAGATGGTGAGTTCGTATC
This sequence comes from Rhipicephalus appendiculatus, assembly GCA_030522465.1. Classification (NCBI taxonomy): domain Eukaryota; kingdom Metazoa; phylum Arthropoda; class Arachnida; order Ixodida; family Ixodidae; genus Rhipicephalus; species Rhipicephalus appendiculatus. The sequence continues at coordinate 520,533 of JALIZH010009617.1, read as the reverse complement.
TCACCGGTGCCTAGTTCTGTGTCTGGCCTTCTGGACAGCCTGACATGCTTTGTTTTAACTTGAGGATGCTAGATTGTGTGTGTATATTTTATATTTCCAGTAGGAGCTGTACATCATGACTGTTTATTGAATAAAGATGCCACTATTAAAAGCATATTTACAACGTTATTTCCATGGAACAATGATAACGAATATAAATGCCTTTTTTATGATATATTCGTTTTATTTGTTAGCAGATTACCTATCTCAACTGGTGGTTTCAAATCTATTATTAGTCTTTTAGTGTGTGCGTGTGTGACTGTACATATTTCCTTGGCCAGACGCGTGGCGCCGTGGCTTAGTTGGTTAAAGCGCCTGTCTTGTAAACAGGAGATCGGTGAGTTCGAATCTCACCGGTGCCTAGTCTGTGTCTGGCCTTCTGGACAGCCTGACATGCTTTGTTTTAACTTGAGGATGCTAGATTGTGTGTGTATATTTTATATTTCCAGTAGGAGCTGTACATCATGACTGTTTATTGAATAAAGATGCCACTATTAAAAGCATATTTACAACGTTATTTCCATGGAACAATGATAACGAATATAAATGCCTTTTTTATGATATATTCGTTTTATTTGTTAGCAGATTACCTATCTCAACTGGTGGTTTCAAATCTATTATTAGTCTTTTAGTGTGTGCGTGTGTGACTGTACATATTTCCTTGCCAGACGCGTGGCGCCGTGGCTTAGTTGGTTAAAGCGCCTGTCTTGTAAACAGGAGATCGGTGAGTTCGAATCTCACCGGTGCCTATTCTGTGTCTGGCCTTCTGGACAGCCTGACATGCTTTGTTTTAACTTGAGGATGCTAGATTGTGTGTGTATATTTTATATTTCCAGTAGGAGCTGTACATCATGACTGTTTATTGAATAAAGATGCCACTATTAAAAGCATATTTACAACGTTATTTCCATGGAACAATGATAACGAATATAAATGCCTTTTTTATGATATATTCGTTTTCTATTTGTTAGCAGATTACCTATCTCAACTGGTGGTTTCAAATCTATTATTAGTCTTTTAGTGTGTGCGTGTATGACTGTACATATTTCCTTGGCCAGGCGCGTGGCGCCGTGGCTTAGTTGGTTAAAGCGCCTGTCTTGTAAACAGGAGATCGTGAGTTCGAATCTCACCGGTGCCTATTCTGTGTCTGGCCTTCTGACAGCCTGACATGCTTTGTTTTAACTTGAGGATGCTAGATTGTGTGTGTATATTTTATATTTCCAGTAGGAGCTGTACATCATGACTGTTTATTGAATAAAGATGCCACTATTAAAAGCATATTTACAACGTTATTTCCATGGAACAATGATAACGAATATAAATGCACTTTTTTATGATATATTCGTTTTATTTGTTAGCAGATTACCTATCTCAACTGGTGGTTTCAAATCTATTATTAGTCTTTTAGTGTGTGCGTGTATGACTGTACATATTTCCTTGGGCAGACGCGTGGCGCCGTGGCTTAGTTGGTTAAAGCGCCTGTCTTGTAAACAGGAGATCGTGAGTTCGAATCTCACCGGTGCCTAGTCTGTGTCTGGCCTTCTGGACAGCCTGACATGCTTTGTTTTAACTTGAGGATGCTAGATTGTGTGTGTATATTTTATATTTCCAGGTGGAGCTGCACATCATGACTGTTTATTGAATAAAAGATGCCACTATTAAAAGCATATTTACAACGTTCCATAAAACAAGGATAACGAATATAAATGCACTTTTTTATGATATATTCGTTTTATTTGTTAGCAGATTACCTATCTCAACTGGTGGTTTCAAATCTATTATTAGTCTTTTAGTGTGTGCGTGTGTGACTGTACATATTTCCTTGGCCAGACGCGTGGCGCCGTGGCTTAGTTGGTTAAAGCGCCTGTCTTGTAAACAGGAGATCGCGAGTTCGAATCTCACCGGTGCCTATTCTGTGTCTGGCCTTCTGACAGCCTGACATGCTTTGTTTTAACTTGAGGATGCTAGATTGTGTGTGTATATTTTATATTTCCAGTTGGAGCTGTACATCATGACTGTTTATTGAATAAAGATGCCACTATTAAAAGCATATTTACAACGTTCCATAAAACAAGGATTAACGAATATAAATGCACTTTTTTATGATATATTCGTTTTATTTGTTAGCAGATTACCTATCTCAACTGGTGGTTTCAAATCTATTATTAGTCTTTTAGTGTGTGCGTGTGTGACTGGACATATTTCCTTGACCAGACGCGTGGCGCCGTGGCTTAGTTGGTTAAAGCGCCTGTCTTGTAAACAGGAGATCGTGAGTTCGAATCTCACCGGTGCCTATTCTGTGTCTGGCCTTCAGACAGCCTGACATGCTTTGTTTTAACTTGAGGATGCTAGATTGTGTGTGTATATTTTATATTTTCCAGGTGGAGCTGCACATCATGACTGTTTATTGAATAAAGATGTCCACTATTACAAGCATATTTACAACGTTCCATAAAACAAGGGATAACGAATATAAATGCACTTTTTTATGATATATTCGTTTTATTTGTTAGCAGATTCAGTATCTCAACTGGTGGTTTCAAATCTATTATTAGTCTTTTAGTGTGTGCGTGTGTGACTGGACATATTTCCTTGACCAGACGCGTGGCGCCGTGGCTTAGTTGGTTAAAGCGCCTGTCTTGTAAACAGGAGATCGTGAGTTCGAATCTCACCGGTGCCTATTCTGTGTCTGGCCTTCTGACAGCCTGACATGCTTTGTTTTAATTTGAGGATGCTAGATTGTGTGTGTATATTTTATATTTCCAGTTGGAGCTGTACATCATGACTGTTTATTGAATAAAGATGCCACTATTAAAAGCATATTTACAACGTTATTTCCATGAAACAATGATAACGAATATAAATGCCTTTTTTTATGATATATTCGTTTTATTTGTTAGCAGATTACCTATCTCAACTGGTGGTTTCAAATCTATTATTAGTCTTTTAGTGTGTGCGTCTATGACTGGACATATTTCCTTGACCAGACGCGTGGCGCCGTGGCTTAGTTGGTTAAAGCGCCTGTCTTGTAAACAGGAGATCGTGAGTTCGAATCTCACCGGTGCCTCTTCTGTGTCTGGCCTTCAGACAGCCTGACGTGCTTTCCTTTAACTTGAGGATGCTATGTGCGTGTATATTTTATATTTTCCAGGTGGAGCTGCACATCATGAGTGTTTATTGAATAAAGATGTCCACTATTACAAGCATATTTACAACGTTCCATAAAACAAGGATAACGAATATAAATGCCCTTTTTTATGATATATTCGTTTTATTTGTTAGCAGATTACCTATCTCAACTGGTGGTTTCAAATCTATTATTAGTCTTTTAGTGTTTGCGTCTGTGACTGGACATATTTCCTTGACCAGACGCGTGGCGCCGTGGCTTAGTTGGTTAAAGCGCCTGTCTTGTAAACAGGAGATCGTGAGTTCGAATCTCACCGGTGCCTATTCTGTGTCTGGCCTTCTGACAGCCTGACATGCTTTGTTTTAATTTGAGGATGCTAGATTGTGTGTGTATATTTTATATTTCCAGTTGGAGCTGTACATCATGACTGTTTATTGAATAAAGATGCCACTATTAAAAGCATATTTACAACGTTATTTCCATGAAACAATGATAACGAATATAAATGCCTTTTTTATGATATATTCGTTTTATTTGTTAGCAGATTACCTATCTCAACTGGTGGTTTCAAATCTATTATTAGTCTTTTAGTGTTTGCGTCTGTGACTGGACATATTTCCTTGACCAGACGCGTGGCGCCGTGGCTTAGTTGGTTAAAGCGCCTGTCTTGTAAACAGGAGATCGTGAGTTCGAATCTCACCGGTGCCTCTTCTGTGTCTGGCCTTCAGACAGCCTGACGTGCTTTCCTTTTAACTTGAGGATGCTAGATTGTGTGTGTATATTTTATATTTCCAGTTGGAGCTGCACATCATGACTGTTTATTGAATAAAGATGCCACTATTAAAAGCATATTTACAACGTTCCATAAAACAAGGATAACGAATATAAATGCAATTTTTTTATGATATATTCGTTTTATTTGTTAGCAGATTACCTATCTCAACTGGTGGTTTCAAATCTATTATTAGTCTTCAGTGTGTTCGTGTGTGACTGGATATATTTCCTTGACCAGACGCGTGGCGCCGTGGCTTAGTTGGTTAAAGCGCCTGTCTTGTAAACAGGAGATCGTGAGTTCGAATCTCACCGGTGCCTATTCTGTGTCTGGCGTTATGACAACCTGACGTGCTTTGTTTTAACTTGAGGATGCTAGATTGTGTGTCTATATTTTATATTTCCAGGTGGAGCTGCACATTATGACTGTTGATTGAATAAAGATGCCACTATAAAAGCATGTTTACAACGTTCCATAAAACAAGGATAACGAATATAAATGCACTTTTTTATGATATATTCGTTTTATCTGTTAGCAGATTACCTATCTCAACTGTTGGTTTGAAATCTATTATTAGTCTTTTAGTGTGTGCGTGTGTGACTGGACATATTTCCTTGACCACGCAGACACGTGGCGCCGTGGCTTAGTTGGTTAAAGCGCCTTGTCTTGTAAACAGGAGATCGTGAGTTCGAATCTCACCGGTGCCTATTCTGTGTCTGGCCTTCTGACAGCCTGACATGCTTTGTTTTAAGGTATGTCACCAGCCTTGAAAATGACGTTTTTTTTTTCAAAATAAAGCGAACTTCACTTTTTGTTATTTTAAGAATCTACAGACATTCAGAATTGTGCTGCAGCAAAAATGACATCTCTACGTGGCTCTGTTCAAAAATTATGTAGGTTTTTACAACTGCAAGTCGACCTCCCTGAAACCGAAACTGAGATTTTGTGAGAACAAAACCTACAATTTAACCAGTAAAAGTTCCCAGGATACATTTAGATAAGTTGGTGGTGAAGTATGCTAAAACTTGGTAAGATTGAGCAGTGGTAATCACGATCAATTTTTATTCAAATTGCACTAATTGCCGTGTGGGGACACATGAAGTGACACCGTGTTTACACTGCACCGATGTGTTGTAGTACCACTGTGCAAGCTATTTCTTCGTCAATTCATTGTCCCAGATTGTTGTTTTACAGAATATAACAAGATATGTCTAAGTTACCAGTGAAACAAAGGCCGAAACGCAAAGTTTGAAAAGTTGGTCAGCCTGCAACCGAGTCAGAGCTCTGGGCACAGCACAATACAAGCACAGGGGAGGTTTTTACAAAAAGATAACGAACAAAGATAAGGCTGTATATGCAGAGCTCTGTATAGACGATATATTTTGAGGAAATATGTCGGCGGGGAAACTCAAAACGTGAATGAATGCATCAATGGGATGCTGCGGCAGTGTGTCCCTAAAGATGTACACACAGGCCCGATAATTTTTTCGTTTGGACTGTACGATTGTGTACGTCAGTTCGTCGATGGAAATACTGGGCACAATGCATATCTTGAGGCAGGCTAGTGTCAATCCTGGCTACTGCAGCACGGTAGCTTGTCTCAGCAGGAACCGAACTGCCTAGAAGAACGCCAGCCGCCAGTCAGTGGCTGACAAAAAACAAGCTTTAAAAAAACTAGGAGTGGCTAAACCACGTAACGGTGCACTCGTGGTAGCTAAGGAAGGTCCCAGCTATGAGCCTGGCGGCTTTTACCGTCCCACAGCTTTCCAATGATGCATATAACACGTTTGGAAAACTTCTTTCTTGTTTTTCTCAAAACTTCATTTTTAGTCGTTTTTTACTGCGCGAAAAGTCTAACTTTTGAATGATACAATATTTTTCAATAAATCTTTCCGTGCTTTTTTCTGGGGCATTAATCTATGCAATGAACTTGGATAATTAAAAACAACCGATAACTTTTGCTGTTATAAGGTTTTGACTAAAATGCAGCCATCTGAAACTACACAATTTTGGGTTTTTCAGCCACAGTATGCGTAATATTGACGACAGCGCAAAGATTCTAGTTCATTGCAAAGCCTTAATGAACAGCTACATTTCTGCCACGCCATTTTTGTTTTGTATCACGGGATCAGTAGTCATCACTCTTCGCGTGACGCACATATTTTGCATAATTTCTGCAATTAAATTGTGATTAGTTGCACTTTTCTTGTCTAACATACTTCAAGTGTCTTTTTCAACAGCTCTTCTTAAGCCAAATACAAAACAATATGTTTAGGATCAAAATCTAAAACTGATTTCCAAAAAAGGCAGCGACATACCTTAACTTGAGGAGGCTAGATTGTGTGTGTATATTTTATATTTCCAGGTGGAACTGCACATCATGACTGTTTATTGAATAAAAATGCCACTATTAAAAGCATATTTACAACGTTCCATAAAACAAGGATAACGAATATAAATGCACTTTTTTATGATATATTCGTTTTATTTGTTAGCAGATTACCTATCTCAACCTGGTGGTTTCCAAATCTATTATTAGTCTTTTAGTGTGTGCGTGTGTGACTGGACATATTTCCTTGACCAGACGCGTGGCGCCGTGGCTTAGTTGGTTAAAGCGCCTGTCTTGTAAACAGGAGATCGTGAGTTCGAATCTCACCGGTGCCTATTCTGTGTCTGGCCTTCTGACAGCCTGACGTGCTTTCTTTTAACTTGAGGATGCTAGATTGTGTGTGTATATTTTATATTTCCAGTGGAGCTGTACATCATGACTGTTTATTGAATAAAGATGCCACTATTAAAAGCATATTTACAACGTTATTTCCATGAAACAATGATAACGAATATAAATGCTTTTTTATGATATATTCGTTTTATTTGTTAGCAGATTACCTATCTCAACTGGTGGTTTCAAATCTATTATTAGTCTTTTAGTGTGTGAGTGTGTGACTGGACATATTTCCTTGCCCAGACGCGTGGCGCCGTGGCTTAGTTGGTTAAAGCGCCTGTCTTGTAAACAGGAGATCGTGAGTTCGAATCTCACCGGTGCCTATTCTGTGTCTGGCCTTCAGACAGCCTGACATGCTTTGTTTTAATTTGAGGATGCTAGATTGTGTGTGTATATTTTATATTTCCAGGTTGGAGCTGTACATCATGACTGTTTATTGAATAAAAAGATGCCACTATTAAAAGCATATTTACAACGTTCCAGAAAACAAGGATAACGAATATAAATGCACTTTTTTATGATATATTCGTTTTATTTGTTAGCAGATTACCTATCTCAACTGGTGGTTTCAAATCTATTATTAGTCTTTTAGTGTGTGCGTGTGTGACTGGACATATTTCCTTTGACCAGACGCGTGGCGCCGTGGCTTAGTTGGTTAAAGCGCCTGTCTTGTAAACAGGAGATCGTGAGTTCGAATCTCACCGGTGCCTATTCTGTGTCTGGCCTTCTGACAGCCTGACATGCTTTGTTTCAACTCGAGGATGCTAGATTGTGTGTGTATATTTTATATTTCCAGTAGGAGCTGTACATCATGACTGTTTATTGAATAAAGATGCCACTATTAAAAGCATATTTACAACGTTATTTCCATGAAAACAATGATAACGAATATAAATGCCTTTTTTATGATATATTCGTTTTATTTGTTAGCAGATTACCTATCTCAACTGGTGGTTTCAAATCTATTATTAGTCTTTTAGTGTGTGCGTGTGTGACTGTACATATTTCCTTGGCCAGACGCGTGGCGCCGTGGCTTAGTTGGTTAAAGCGCCTGTCTTGTAAACAGGAGATCGTGAGTTCGAATCTCACCGGTGCCTATTCTGTGTCTGGCCTTCAGACAGCCTGACATGCTTTGTTTTAACTTGAGGATGCTAGATTGTGTGTATATTTTATATTTCCAGGTTGGAGCTGTACATGATGACTGTTTATTGAATAAAGATGCCACTATTAAAAGCATATTTACAACGTTCCATAAAACAAGGATAACGAATATAAATGCACTTTTTTATGATATATTCGTTTTATTTGTTAGCAGATTACCTATCTCAACTGGTGGTTTCAAATCTATTATTAGTCTTTTAGTGTTTGCGTGTGTGACTGGACATATTTCCTTGACCAGACGCGTGGCGCCGTGGCTTAGTTGGTTAAAGCGCCTGTCTTGTAAACAGGAGATCGTGAGTTCGAATCTCACCGGTGCCTATTCTGTGTCTGGCCTTCTGACAGCCTGACATGCTTTGTTTTAAGGTATGTCACCAGCCTTGAAAATGACGTTTTTTTTTTTTCAAAATAAAGCGAACTTCACTTTTTGTTATTTTAAGAATCTACAGACATTCAGAATTGTGCTGCAGCAAAAATGACATCTCTACGTGGCTCTGTTCAAAAATTGTGTTGGTTTTTACAACTGCAAGTAGACCTCCCTGAAACCGAAACTGAGATTTTGTGAGAACAAAACCTACAATTTAACCAGTAAAAGTTCCCAGGATACATTTAGATAAGTTGGTGGTGAAGTATGCTAAAACTTGGTAAGATTGAGCAGTGGTAATCACGATCAATTTTTATTCAAATTGCACTAATTGCCGTGTGGGGACACATGAAGTGACACCGTGTTTACACTGCACCGATGTGTTGTAGTACCACTGTGCAAGCTATTTCTTCGTCAATTCATTGTCCCAGATTGTTGTTTTACAGAATATAACAAGATATGTCTAAGTTACCAGTGAAACAAAGGCCGAAACGCAAAGTTTGAAAAGTTGGTCAGCCTGCAACCGAGTCAGAGCTCTGGGCACAGCACAATACAAGCACAGGGGAGGTTTTTACAAAAAGATAACGAACAAAGATAAGGCTGTATATGCAGAGCTCTGTTTAGACGATATATTTTGAGGAAATATGTCGGCGGGGAAACTCAAAACGTGAATGAATGCATCAATGGGATGCTGTGGCAGTGTGTCCCTAAAGATGTACACACAGGCCCGATAATTTTTTCGTTTGGACTTGTACGATTGTGTACGTCAGTTCGTCGAATGGAAATACTGGCACAATGCATATCTTGAGGCAGGCTAGTGTCAATCCTGGCTACTGCAGCACGGTAGCTTGTCTCAGCAGGAACCGAACTGCCTAGAAGAACGCCAGCCGCCAGTCAGTGGCTGACAAAAAACAAGCTTAAAAAAACTAGGAGTGGCTAAACCACGTAACGGTGGACTCGTGGCAGCTAAGGAAGGTCCCAGCTATGAGCCTGGCGGCTTTTACCGTCCCACAGCTTTCCAATGATGCATATAACACGTTTGGAAAACTTCTTTCTTGTTTTTCTCAAAACTTCATTTTTAGTCGTTTTTTACTGCGCGAAAAGTCTAACTTTTGAATGATACAATATTTTTCAATAAAACTTTCCGTGCTTTTTTCTGGAGCATTAATCTATGCAATGAACTTGGATAATTAAAAACAACCGATAACTTTTGCTGTTATAAGGTTTTGACTAAAATGCAGCCATCTGAAACTACACAATTTTGGGTTTTTCAGCCACAGTATGCGTAATATTGACGACAGCGCAAAGATTCTAGTTCATTGCAAAGCCTTAATGAACAGCTACATTTCTGCCACGCCATTTTTGTTTTGTATCACGGGATCAGTAGTCATCACTCTTCGCGTGACACACATATTTTGCATAATTTCTGCAATTAAATTGTGATTAGTTGCACTTTTCTTGTCTAACATACTTCAAGTGTCTTTTTCAACAGCTCTTCTTAAGCCAAATACAAAACAATATGTTTAGGATCAAAATCTAAAATGATTTCCAAAAAGGTGGCGACATACCTTAACTTGAGGAGGCTAGATTGTGTGTGTATATTTTATATTTCCAGGTGGAGCTGCACATCATGACTGTTTATTGAATAAAAAGATGCCACTATTAAAAGCATATTTACAACGTTCCATAAAACAAGGATAACGAATATAAATGCACTTTTTTATGATATATTCGTTTTATTTGTTAGCAGATTACCTATCTCAACCTGGTGGTTTCCAAATCTATTATTAGTCTTTTAGTGTGTGCGTGTGTGACTGGACATATTTCCTTGACCAGACGCGTGGCGCCGTGGCTTAGTTGGTTAAAGCGCCTGTCTTGTAAACAGGAGATCGTGAGTTCGAATCTCACCGGTGCCTATTCTGTGTCTGGCCTTCTGACAGCCTGACATGCTTTCTTTTAACTTGAGGATGCTAGATTGTGTGTGTATATTTTATATTTCCAGTAGGAGCTGTACATCATGACTGTTTATTGAATAAAGATGCCACTATTAAAAGCATATTTACAACGTTATTTCCATGAAACAATGATAACGAATATAAATGCACTTTTTTATGATATATTCGTTTTATTTGTTAGCAGATTACCTATCTCAACTGGTGGTTTCAAATCTATTATTAGTCTTTTAGTGTGTGCGTGTGTGACTGTACATATTTCCTTGGCCAGACGCGTGGCGCCGTGGCTTAGTTGGTTAAAGCGCCTGTCTTGTAAACAGGAGATCGTGAGTTCGAATCTCACCGGTGCCTATTCTGTGTCTGGCCTTCTGACAGCCTGACATGCTTTGTTTTAACTTGAGGATGCTAGATTGTGTGTGTATATTTTATATTTCCAGTTGGAGCTGTACATCATGACTGTTTATTGAATAAAGATGCCACTATTAAAAGCATATTTACAACGTTCCATAAAACAAGGATAACGAATATAAATGCACTTTTTTATGATATATTCGTTTTATTTGTTAGCAGATTACCTATCTCAACTGGTGGTTTCAAATCTATTATTAGTCTTTTAGTGTGTGCGTGTGTGACTGTACATATTTCCTTGACCAGACGCGTGGCGCCGTGGCTTAGTTGGTTAAAGCGCCTGTCTTGTAAACAGGAGATCGTGAGTTCGAATCTCACCGGTGCCTATTCTGTGTCTGGCCTTCTGACAGCCTGACATGCTTTGTTTTAACTTGAGGATGCTAGATTGTGTGTGTATATTTTATATTTCCAGTTGGAGCTGTACATCATGACTGTTTATTGAATAAAGATGCCACTATTAAAAGCATATTTACAACGTTATTTCCATGAAAACAATGGATAACGAATATAAATGCACTTTTTTATGATATATTCGTTTTATTTGTTAGCAGATTACCTATCTCAACTGGTGGTTTCAAATCTATTATTAGTCTTTTAGTGTGTGCGTGTGTGACTGTACATATTTCCTTGGCCAGACGCGTGGCGCCGTGGCTTAGTTGGTTAAAGCGCCTGTCTTGTAAACAGGAGATCGTGAGTTCGAATCTCACCGGTGCCTATTCTGTGTCTGGCCTTCTGACAGCCTGACATGCTTTGTTTTAACTTGAGGATGCTAGATTGTGTGTGTATATTTTATATTTCCAGTTGGAGCTGTACATCATGACTGTTTATTGAATAAAGATGCCACTATTAAAAGCATATTTACAACGTTCCATAAAACAAGGATAACGAATATAAATGCACTTTTTTATGATATATTCGTTTTATTTGTTAGCAGATTACCTATCTCAACTGGTGGTTTCAAATCTATTATTAGTCTTTTAGTGTGTGCGTGTGTGACTGGACATATTTCCTTGACCAGACGCGTGGCGCCGTGGCTTAGTTGGTTAAAGCGCCTGTCTTGTAAACAGGAGATCGTGAGTTCGAATCTCACCGGTGCCTATTCTGTGTCTGGCCTTCTGACAGCCTGACATGCTTTGTTTTAACTTGAGGATGCTAGATTGTGTGTGTATATTTTATATTTCCAGTAGGAGCTGTACATCATGACTGTTTATTGAATAAAGATGCCACTATTAAAAGCATATTTACAACGTTCCATAAAACAAGGATAACGAATATAAATGCACTTTTTTATGATATATTCGTTTTATTTGTTAGCAGATTACCTATCTCAACTGGTGGTTTCAAATCTATTATTAGTCTTTTAGTGTGTGCGTGTGTGACTGGACATATTTCCTTGACCAGACGCGTGGCGCCGTGGCTTAGTTGGTTAAAGCGCCTGTCTTGTAAACAGGAGATCGTGAGTTCGAATCTCACCGGTGCCTATTCTGTGTCTGGCCTTCTGACAGCCTGACATGCTTTGTTTTAACTTGAGGATGCTAGATTGTGTGTGTATATTTTATATTTCCAGTAGGAGCTGTACATCATGACTGTTTATTGAATAAAGATGCCACTATTAAAAGCATATTTACAACGTTCCATAAAACAAGGATAACGAATATAAATGCACTTTTTTATGATATATTCGTTTTATTTGTTAGCAGATTACCTATCTCAACTGGTGGTTTCAAATCTATTATTAGTCTTTTAGTGTGTGCGTGTGTGACTGGACATATTTCCTTGACCAGACGCGTGGCGCCGTGGCTTAGTTGGTTAAAGCGCCTGTCTTGTAAACAGGAGATCGTGAGTTCGAATCTCACCGGTGCCTATTCTGTGTCTGGCCTTCTGACAGCCTGACATGCTTTGTTTTAACTTGAGGATGCTAGATTGTGTGTGTATATTTTATATTTCCAGGTAGGAGCTGCACATCATGACTGTTTGATTGAATAAAGATGCCACTATTAAAAGCATATTTACAACGTTCCATAAAACAAGGATAACGAATATAAATGCACTTTTTTATGATATATTCGTTTTATTTGTTAGCAGATTACCTATCTCAACTGGTGGTTTCAAATCTATTATTAGTCTTTTAGTGTGTGCGTGTGTGACTGGACATATTTCCTTGACCAGACGCGTGGCGCCGTGGCTTAGTTGGTTAAAGCGCCTGTCTTGTAAACAGGAGATCGTGAGTTCGAATCTCACCGGTGCCTATTCTGTGTCTGGCCTTCTGACAGCCTGACATGCTTTGTTTTAACTTGAGGATGCTAGATTGTGTGTGTATATTTTATATTTCCAGTTGGAGCTGCACATCATGACTGTTTATTGAATAAAGATGCCACTATTAAAAGCATATTTACAACGTTAATTCCATGAAACAATAATAACGAATATAAATGCACTTTTTTATGATATATTCGTTTTATTTGTTAGCAGATTACCTATCTCAACTGGTTGGTTTCAAATCTATTATTAGTCTTTTAGTGTGCGCGTGTGTGACTGGTCATATTTCCTTGACCAGACGCGTGGCGCCGTGGCTTAGTTGGTTAAAACAGGAGATCGTGAGTTCGAATTTCACCGGTGCCTACTCTGTATGTAGACTCGGGCTTACATGCTTTCTTTTATTTTGACGACTCTAGCTGGTGTCTGTAAATTTTATATTTCAAGATGGAGCCATATATAATGACGGTTTCTGGAATAACGAAGGCGCCATGTAAATCTCATGATGCGTGAATAGAGCTAGTGTAAGGATTATATCCAAGGTTCTTATGACATATTCGTTTTATTTGTTACACATTTCGTAGGATTGCTGGTTTTTTCATTTTTGTTTTTCGTTTTGCGAGTGTGACTCGATCATTTCTTTGAATAGTGACGCCATGCCCATAAATGTTGACGTAGAGGGTACACAGCGTTCGAGAAATCATGTAGTCCGCCGCGGTGGTGTAGCAGTTAGGGTGCTCGACTGCTGAAACCCGAAGGTCGCGGGTTCGATCCCGGCCGCGGCGGTCGCGTTTCGATGGAGGCGAAATGGTAGAGGCCCGTGTAACTGTGCGATGTCAGTGCACGTTAAAGAACACCAGATGGTCGAAATTTCCGGAGCCCTCCGCTACGGCGTCTCTCATAATCATGTCGTGGTTTTGGGACGTTAAACCCCAGATATTATTATATTATTAGAAATCATGTACCGATCGACCTAATAAAATGTATTCAAGTTAGGTTACCCGTGACAGGTGATTTCCGTAGCAGTATTAATGAGATACATCCGGCCCACAAGGAAAAAGGAAAGTTACTGTAGTACCTTACATTCACAAAATATCGCACAGAGTAGCCCAACTGGTTGACGTTATTCTTTGCCGCCCTGTAAATTTGGCCAATGTTTCCAAATCAATAACTAAAAAGGCAAGGAAACATGCAATAAGCCACGTCGCACCAAGTTTGTTGAATGTAGTGGAGGCCTTCATGACGTGCGCATGCGCTGCCTGTGCGTGACTGCAGTTATCAGTAAAAGGCATCCATAAGAAATGAAAAATAAAGAACGGATAACGCTGCGGAAAGTGAATCCGCCTAGCACAGCCGAAGACACTTGCACTTGGCTGCGCATAGCGCGCATGCGCATACTCTTGACCATTTCTTCGACTTGCTTCGCTGTACGGTGCTGTTTCCTTAGATTATTTAACCCTTTGTGCGGCAGTGGGACACACACGTCCCACTTTTCCGTCTACGGAAAAAAATTCCTCCCACATCACCCGTTGCAATTAGCGCAACATTAAGTCACTCATATATCTTACCTAAGTCATCGTAATCTCGAAAAAAAATTCTTTTACCACGCTTTCGAAGGGCGGATGTAGTGTTACAATAGCGTTGAATTTCGGTCAATTTTTTATGATCGCTTCTGAATTTTCCTCTTTTTGAGATACATAGAACCTACCAATCAAAATGCTGGATAATATCCTCCTTTTCTAGTTTTTGAGAGAGACGATCTTAGCTTCCAGTCCATCACGTGTTTTTGTAAATTTGCGAAATAACTTGGCCAATAAATGCATTGGAACAATCCCCTTCAAAATTATCCCGCTAATCGCGCAGCGCAATTGCGGATATTAATGCGTGGAAATATTTTTCTGGATATTATATACCTCTTGAAATGTAGCCACATGTTCAGGGATAACATCTGTACTCGAAAATTTCAACAGCAAAAGCTACGACAGCCAAATGGACAAAAAAAGTGTTTGGTGCATGCGGTGAAGTAACCTTTACAGGGACATACCACAGCGCTTTCAAGGCTCAGGAGACGCAACTGCAGGCGGCGTTCTCCTGCTCAAATGAGGTCCGCACAACTTTCTCTTCACAACTTTAGAAGTGATACTCTGTGCCACTTGCTTCGGCCGTTTCATCACAAAATTCCCGTTGATGCAATCGCGAGATGGTGCCTTCATGAGGCAGTGGGACAGTGTTTTCCCACTTTTTGAAAACACTCTCATGAGTCAGTGGGACATATATGTCCCACTTTTTTTCAGTAAACTACTGGCCTTTATTTTGATGAAATTTGTTTCATACTATTTCTTTCTAGTTTATATCAATAAAGCACAGCCGGTTTTTATATTACCATGTCAAAAATATAGGACGACCGACAAAGGGTTAAAGATATGTCGAATTAAACAGTGTAGCAGACTGCGCTCGCAGTTAAGTGTGTTTTGTTCGCCTGCGCATCGTCGGCAGATCTCGTCACCTTTCAAGAATATTAGACGCTACAACCCGCGCGATACTGCTAAAATTGCAAGGGTGTACAACATTATACCCGCTAAAGCCACACCAAGAGGCCCAAATCCCCACTTTAGTGAACAAAATGTTGACGCCAAGAAACGGGGCCGCTGCAGCTAGCGTAGTGGCCTTCGTGCTGTCTATGGCTTCAACGTCAACGCAAAATATGCAAACACAACACGTGTAAGGCGTATGCAAAATCCCTATCAAGATACGGCGCGCGCGACCACGCCCGGCCAGTCAAAGCCCATCCTACCGGAATCCCCAAAGGCCTTTTTGCGCGACGAAAGACAGCCGGCACGCCTCCTCTCCACTCGAGCCGTGATCGCCGGCTGGACTCGCACGCTTTCACTTGCACACGGAAACCACGCGCGAGGAGATGTTATCGATTTGGACTTGATAGGGAACCTCACGGCGACGGCAAAGATGCGTCTGTAGTGTCCATATAATCGCCATCGCAGTAATAAACATCACCATTATTCTGTCTAGGTCTAAGTGGAGGAGGGTCGTTCTGGGGTTAATCTGGTTGGTCACATGAACCGTTTGGCATTCACATGGAGGAACGAGAGGCTAGGAGGTAGTGTCGCGTGATTCGGCTAGGCACGGCAAGCCAACCTCTTTTCGATGCCGCCCTCCAAAGCCCAGTGTGTGGTGCCCTTTTTGGTCGGATTATGCTCCCGCAGAAGACACAACCAGAAAGAGCAGACCAATACGACCACTTGCCAATTATGCAACTAGGGCCTAATTCTAATTTTTTTTTCTTTTTTTACGGCTTGACGACAGCCACATGAGGCTGCCTCTCACAGCACATTTCTAATGCAGACATTGTAAGCTCCATGATGGCTGATGAACAAGTCATGTACCATGCTCAGTGACCATCCAAGCAATCAGCATGTTTGCGAGTTCTCCTCTTGCTCAAAGTGCAAGTTTCTCGCAAAGATTGCGTGCATTCTTCTGTTGGAAATTTCGACCGCTATGTCACCATGACGCCATTTCATAGTTCGTAGACACAACCGCCACCAACCTGTGGGGCCCAGGTTTCCTTGCTCTTACTGCCCCCATTCTGAAGTTCCCGCTTAGAAGAGTTCGCAAAGTACACGAGCAAGTATGCATCACATAAAGCCTATCAAGAACTAAGCACACTTGGCCAAGTCTGTCATCCACAAGGTCACGTACTTGGCAGACTTCTCGAGAAAAAATGCAGTAGAACGCTTCGTGGTTGCTGAGACTGCCTTATGTGCTCAATGAAATAAGTTTCCCAAATACACATAATTGTCTAATTTGAACAAGATAAAAAAAACTGCGTATTGTAACATATCCTACAATGGTGGTCTCACAATGAGAGAGTACGCTGGAAGATTTGCCATAGCATGTAATATCGTCAAAAAGATTACAGGACACCAAATTGAGTTGAGAGGTAACACAATTTATATACGACATAATTCAATGACTGAAGATGCTGAAACATACAAAGGCACAAGGTTCCAATATGCCCACAAACTCAAGCACACAACTTCAACGCGTTTATTACACTTTCAATACAATGCAGCATGGATTTTATTACAGAAACTGCAATCACTTAATAGCTGCTGGGAATGGAAGTCCCATGACAGTCCAGTGAGATTGGAGGCTGGCAGGCTATCCACTGCCACTCTCTTCAAACATTATTACGCGGTGTTAAGAAAGAATAACATGTTTACAAGAAACCGTACTCACAAATGCCACATTAGAGTATCGTATCTGACACTTGTACAGAGTACCACAAAAATCAGCCATTCTCAATGACCTTTAGTACATGAAAAGTCAAACGAATGCCATTTGAGTTAACAAAATTAAGAATTTGTGTTACAGATGCAACTGCACAATACCATATACAGGCACGGTCAAAAGTTGAGAGGTTGCGCAATCTGATAAAAAAAGCTGAATATTTTCCATGCCACCCTTTTGCAGCAATGCCTCTTGGCTTTTTCTATGCTAGTTTTATCATCCAACACTCTAGCGCAGCTCATCTCGTAGAGTTGAAAACTTGCAAGAACTGTCACTCTGACCTCTGACCTACAGGCATGCACAGAGCCCCACATTAGACAGCATCACCCCCTCCTGGCTGCTTTTGGTGCCTAACATAAAATAAGCAAATAATACCAATAAGCTTACCAGAACTGCTGGATTAATTTCCAGTGAAGCATGGTGTTGCTTACAATCATGTTGAAGGTTGGTAATGGTGATGCTCAGTGTTATAGTATACAGTGTCTCAAGTAACTTGTACCAAGCATTTAAAAAAAAGTTTTTAGCCACCGCTGAGTGAAACCAATGACATATGGTTTGCCGCTATGTAGTGCTTCTTAGAATATTTTTTTTATATTTCGTTTGATTTGTTCACTAAGATCAAATAGAAAAAATTTCTAATATTCAAATTAAGGCCAAGTGCATTTAGTAACATTATAGAGGGAACCCAGAAATTAATAATCCAATTTTTTTAGGAAATGTGCATGTGGTGCGGCAATTTCTCAGCTGTTTAAAGAAAGCCTGCTATACAAGAAATAAAACCATGACTGCACTCATGCCACTATATTGCAATGCCCTGAACTTTCCCTGACGATGAAACACGATGCTGAAAGAAAAACGTGCTTGCACGACAACACAGGAGGAGGGGAGAAAACACTAAAGACGACAGCCTCGTACTGCTACCATGGAAGCGAAAAAGTAGCAGTGCCACGGTGAAGGGGGTGGCGGCAGAAGCAGCCTGGTGTTCATGAGCCTACTTCTCTGAAGTGTTGGTGCAAGTCTTCAATAACACTCACCAAAGCACCGACCACAGCCTCCCTGCTTTGGATTTACAAAATTTGGTTGTGATACACCTCCTTCCTACCAGTACCAATGGATTATCATAGCCAGTATGCCCACATCACTCCAGTTCAGGAACAACCCTGATTCTATGCTCAAGATCATGGTGATGTTCAGGCACAGACTTTTTGTTCTCCTCATATGGGAACCCAGGCTGAATCGTATAGTTAACGCTAACTGTTCTTGGCTTTGTGCTGTGCAATCTATTTGGGGATTTATAAAATGTGTGTGCGACAGAAGACGTACACCCAGTCTTTATGCTGCATGTTTCATATCTCTTGCACAACTTTTAAAAACCTTCTAAGGTTAACCTGCCACACCATGATACCTATCCATGCTAGTGCTATGTAACCAGGATGGCCCATAAGATAAAATTGGCCCGACTTCGTGGAACCTGCATCCTGTAAACTTTTCACCTTGCCTGTACATAAAAAAAGCACACTATTCTATGACTTCACAAAAGTGTATTAAAAAAAATAACAATTTTATAATTAAAAAAAACATCTCAAGCTTTCAATCGAAGTGGCAACACTTTGTAGCTATCAGCTTTCATAGTTCTTGATTTCACAAACAAAAACACTGATGCATGCAGGTAGAACAACTGAAACATCCTAAAGGCCACTGCAGATAAAAGCATTATCCAGGCAGAATGCTGTTCAACAGGCTCTACATAGCCAGTCTCTATGGTATTAAAATGTCAACACATGTAAAGAAAAAAGAAGTACCAGTGCAAAGGCCATTTTTTCACACTAAACTATTTGTTCCCAAATAAAAGTCTGGACTTCCACCAGATGGACCACTCTACAAAAGCAGTTATGACTGCCACACATTCAGGACGACATCCACACATTTCTCTATCTTTAGAAGTTCTTGCTATGAATTTACACTGCTGCCTGCCTCTGCAAGTTGAATGGATATCTCAACAAGAACTCCTAGAATAATGACAAATGTTATGGAGCTTTTATAACACTTCGAGACAAGAAGCTGGCATTTTCTTGAAAAGCTAGATGGCAACGTGTTAAAAATCAAACCAGGTTTCAATCCAGCTTTCCCACTGCAAAAGCTTTCGCCTAAAAAAAAACTTGCTCTCTTCCAGCGGGATGTAAAGTGTCATACTTTTCCTACCCTTCGTCTGTCCATCTGGAATGCACTCGACAGAAGAATGTTATCAGTTCTGCAAATCCTATCCTTTCATTTTCTTCAACCGAGCCGAGCATTGCACACAAGTGGTAAAATCACACACGGCGCAGCTTCTCTTTTTCTTCTTTTTCGTGGGCTGTACGGGAAGTTGCATGGAACGCGAACGGTGCCCAGTCTTAGAAGAATACACTTCCGCCATGTTTCACACCTATCGAGGTTGGACTTGGACTTCTTTTCATGTTCTCACTTGGAACCTGCCTGCCTTCGTGACATACTTGACACCCTTGAAGGGCTTGTACTTCTGTAAAAAGGAGTAAGATAATGCACAAACCAGTCAGTGTGAAACCAGTACCAACTATGCTCCCTTTTTTCACATTGTCAAATTAAATAGTTCAAAGGCAAACAAAATGTCACATAGTCAGACCTTGTACAGTTGAACCCACACATAAAAAATTATTCAAATTATTCTGCATATCAAACAGTTTTAAAATCCCCTGGAAATATCTTCCATACTATATTAAATATTTTATATATCAAATTACCTATATATAGTCTTTTGTGATACCCTATATGGCAGGGGTCTCAAACTCATCACAGGCAGCGGGCCGCAGTCACAGAATTTAGTCTCGCGAGGGCCAAGATTCGGGAAGAAGGTAAGAGCGAGGGGGGGGGGGGATGAGCAGTTCGTACACATTGTCAGCAAACATTGCCCTTGAAAAAAAAAGTGTCCCATGTCTTGTGTACGGGTCATTTCTGAAGATTTGGGGCCAGGATTCTATCCAACATACCCAAACCGACCTCCAAAATGAGTAAAATGTGGACGCCGATTCTGAAGTACTGTTTTGTATCACGGTTACGCTTCAACACATAGTGACCACATGGGGTGCCTCACGAAAACAATGCTTTAGACCAGTCATGCCCGGGTAGCCTCACGCACATTCTCATTATGAAATAAAACTTATAGGGTGAACATAGCCATGTGCGGGCCGCGGGCCGCAAGCGAGGTTCGCGGGCCGCATGCGGCCCGCAAACCGCATGTGGTTCCGTATACCGTATACCATATAGCAGGGGGTCTCAAACACGCGGGCCGCGTGTTTGAGACCCCTGCTATATGGTATACGGTATCTAGTGAAACAGGAAAATTAAAAGACGATGCTCTACAGAAAACCAACAGGCAGCCAACAATACCTAGATTACACTTGTCATCACCCACGACACTGCAAACAAGGGATATTTGTCGGACAGGTGAGGCGTTTAAGAAGGATCTGTAGCGACGACGGTGACTACGTTCACCATTCACCACTTAAGCAACCTAAAAAAAGCATTAAAGAAATTACCCGCACTCTGCTCCAAACAAGGTCTACAACAAAGCGTGTCATTTAGATAGGAAATCAACACTAGCTAAAAGAGCGCCCCACAGCCCAACCAGTCGGTAGCATTTATAACCAAATACTCATACCGTATTTACTCGAATCTAGGCCGATGTTTTTTTCAAAAAAGGGATGTGCGAAAGTGGGGGGGGTCGGCTTAGATTTGAGTACTATGGTTTGACCGCAGCCGCCACATACTGTCGGCCGCTAAAGTTTGCGGGATCTGCAGCGCGTGTCGGAGCGACGGAAAACTGCAGCGCTGCGTCACCTTCCGTGACGGTTTTCGAGGCTATCGGCCTCAGCGATTAGCGACGGCGCGTTTAGATAACGCGCCTTTGCCGGATCTTATCGCAGAGGCCGCGGCCGATATCCCGAACACCCGCCGCGTCACGGTAAGTGACGCAGCGATGCAGTTTTTCGTCGCTCCGCCACGCGCTGCTGATCCCGCAAACTTTAGCGGCCGACAGTACGTAAAGGCCCGGCAACGCTAGCGGCATGACGGCTCGCCATGTGCCCATCTCGGGCTGCCGTGTGCAGGCGGTTCTGCGTGCGCGTCCGAGGCATTAGGGAGTTTTCGAATACCGTTAAGTGACGCACGCAACGCTACGCACGCAACGCTACGCCCGCAAAGTCCGCAAGCTTTGCGTACGCTATTCGAAAACTATCTATTTTCGCGACATCCTGCGGTAGCGTTGTAAGGCGACGTGGTCAGACGTGGTTGACGTGGTCGCTCAGCGGCGGAGTGGTGGTCCCCATGGCTACATAGGCGAACCGCGTTGTCTGCTTCGTACTGTCCATTGTTCCGAAATCTCGCAGTCATATACGTTCATGCCGCGAGTGTTGTCGAGCCGGCAAGATTTCACGCCGGCAAAGGATCGTGTCACGTGATACGTGATTGCGGCATAGCGGCGCCGGCGATAACCGTGCCCTTTGACACCCCCCTCCTCTCCGCCTCTCGCGTGCGCGACAGGCGCGGGCCTGCGCGGGCGCAGTCAACGGGCGCGGGGCGCAGAATTAGCCGTTTTCTGAAGTTTAGTGGAGTCGCATTGGTAGAGTTCTGGAAGTGTCGCGCCTTAACCACGTGCTCGCGAAACGCTTGCACCACATGTGCTTTTGAAGCGATGGCACCAATCAAGTGGTGCCACTGCAGCATCGTTTTGCACGCGGAAAAAACTTCAAACCTGCAAGCGCAGCACGAGTTCGGCGTGCACAAAAAGAATGTGCGCTACGGAGTGCGCGCTTATGCAATAAAAATGCTGGGTTTTCTGCCGATGAAACGGCATTTCTTTCATTCGGCCTGCATTCGAGGTAAACTTTTTTTTTTTTCCTGGCCTTGCGAATTTCGGGGGGTCGGCCTGCAATCGAGGGCGGCCTAGATTCGAGTAAATACGGTATGCGCTCCCAAACATAAATAATATCCTCCGCAAGTATTATCCAATATTAGCACGCAACGAGTGTCTTAGAAAAGTGCTTTTTAAAGTACCAAGGGCCAACTATTGCCGTAATAGAAAGTGCATGCAAAAGTAAATCCTCATTCTACTAAGGGAAGAAAGTACACACACACTGGCACTAAGGCAACAGTGCAGCTAGGATCTTGAAACACAAGTAAGAAACACACTGGCACTAAGGCAACAGTGCAGCTAGGATCTTGAAACACAAGTAAGAAACACACTGGCACTAAGGCAACAGTGCAGCTAGGATCTTGAAACACAAGTAAGAAACACACTGGCACTAAGGCAACAGTGCAGCTAGGATCTTGAAACACAAGTAAGAAACACACTGGCACTAAGGCAACAGTGCAGCTAGGATCTTGAAACACAAGTAAGAAACACACTGGCACTAAGGCAACAGTGCAGCTAGGATCTTGAAACACAAGTAAGAAACACACTGGCACTAAGGCAACAGTGCAGCTAGGATCTTGAAACACAAGTAAGAAACACACTGGCACTAAGGCAACAGTGCAGCTAGGATCTTGAAACACAAGTAAGAAACACACTGGCACTAAGGCAACAGTGCAGCTAGGATCTTGAAACACAAGTAAGAAACACACTGGCACTAAGGCAACAGTGCAGCTAGGATCTTGAAACACAAGTAAGAAACACACTGGCACTAAGGCAACAGTGCAGCTAGGATCTTGAAACACAAGTAAGAAACACACTGGCACTAAGGCAACAGTGCAGCTAGGATCTTGAAACACAAGTAAGAAAGGGCCCTTTCTTACTTGTGTTTCAAGATCCTAGCTGCACTGTTGCCTTAGTGCCAGTGTGTGTGTACTTTCTTCCCTTCGTTCTTGTCTTTTCGCGCCCACATCCAAGAAGCATGACAGACCAACAAGCCCGCACCACTACCCCTGTCAATTTCATTTCTTGTTCATCTTACTTGCGTTTCAAGATCCTAGCCTCATTCTACAGCCCACATAACTGCTTGTTCTCATGCCAGATGTAATACTTGAAAACGCCTTCAAAATGACACTACAGTTAAAAGAACTGCAAATGCTTACATAGGTCATATAAAATCTAGTTTAAACTGCACTAGTTGAAACGCTATCAGTATGCTCAAATGTTCACTATGTCACAAACAGTACACTGGCAAAACAGGACAGCCCGTTAATACTAAACAAGCATTGTGCAGACACTGAGAAGAAATTAATGAAAGCAGCGCACAGCACTATAATATGGCAAGTCACAACTTCAATGAGCTAAAACTTTACATACTTCATTAAAACTTCCGGTCCCCAAAAGTCAGAAAACACAGAGATCCATATCTTATAAGTTTAATAGACTCTAGTCAATAGGCATAAACATTTCAAATGGCGCTCTTGAATCTATCCGATATGGTACATAAAAAATAAAAACCAGAGTGACTTAAGCCTTCATTGTAGGAATTTCAAACCATTCTGATCACCGCGAAACTATCATTTATAGCTGGCGCTTGTGACATTCATGTCTCAGCAGAATGCCCCCCCCATATTCCCCTATCATTCCTCTTCTCCCTTCTTTTAGCACTAACCCTCTTTTCTTTTTCGCTTGGGGGAGAGGGTACGAAGCATATGCATACATGCACTAAGATTACGTGTGTCTGCCTTTCAAGGAGACAAGACCACTCATTGAGACACTGGCATTAGCTAGGCCACCTGTTAAAGGATTTATCTAGAGCTGTGCGAATACAGCAAAATTTAGAGTGCAAAGCGAATTCGAATAATAAAGTCTGAGTGCGAATCAAATCAAATAATTTTCTAATATTTTTCCAATATTTCAAAGCCAAATTACAGAAAAAAGTTGCAGAGAATCCCTAGGCATATTATTATGAGGTAGGAACATGAAAGTCTTTCTTTTGGCTAGGTTGATGAGGCACTGGAGGGGTGCTGCTAAGTTGGGGTCCCTAGATGTCTTATAAAGAATGAGAAAATGCGTAGGCCGAATCGCGTGTATTTACATGACTTGGTATAACAAAAGTGGTGTCAACAACACTTTACACGTTGGCGCCAGCATCAGTGCCAGTCGGAAAGGTCACTTGTTTTCCGTGCACGGCTTTCAGGCGCCGGATGAGCGCGAGTACACGAAAAATAAATCTATTTTTTTCAAAATCACATTTTCAGTTTATGTAGCCCTTTTTCTATCTAATTCCAAAATATATATTCATTGAAAACTACCTAAAAGTGCCGTTAAAATTTGTTGTGCCTGCTAACTTGGCAAAAATCATCGTGGAAATCAGAAAAAAAAAACTGTTTTTAAAAAAATTATAGCTCCGCAACGGCGCAACCGGGCGCTGCCATTTTGCGCATGTCAAAAAGGCTGTTTCTCCGTGTTCGGATTCCCCGCTACAGCTAGCTACTCCACTCAGAAACAAGCGTACAAAAAGCAAATGTTAGAAGTTCGTTTCAAGGCTTCCAATTGGCTGTGTCTACTAAGTTGCTCCAGCACGCCACGCCATTGGTCAGATTCCTTGCTCCGGGAGAGCGTCATCTGTGGCTTGCGCATCACGAGGCCACGGTTGTCAAAAATCGCACTACTTATTAGGGACGCGTTCCCACTTGTTCTGTGTTCGCGGGTTGACAATAATTTAGAATAGAATTACGCTTTAGTATGGCAGCTGCAAGTGGAAGCTCAATCCTCAGATTACGATAGTGCGCCATGCTCGTTGAGAATGTAGCAGACACGCGTCTCAGACCAAATCGCTTTGGAGGTTCTGCTTATCACCACTTTGGACCTTGTGATGAAGACCATAACTGAACGACTCTTTGTACTCGCGATAGAGCCCGATTTTTGTACTTGGAAACAGCGGGCACCACGGCCATGCACACCGCGATCAAGCTTACTTCTCGGAGTCATGGCTAGGCCTAACTCCATTCATGGTGCCGCGATGTACGAGACGAATCCGAACTTTGCAGGCAAGAGCATCGAGCTAGCGGACATGCGAAAGCAAAGAAGCTGTAATGTGCTTCGTCGCAAGCAACTAATGGCGTCGCCCACTGCCTCCTTGGAACAGTGGATGGGCATTTTATGCATCGGCAGTGGACCCCCCCGACCAAGCTCGCCGCACAGCGACCGCTTGGAGCATCGGGGGAAGCGGCAAGCAGTTTCGCCCATCAGTGCCGCAAAACGCAAGACCAAGCACACTGCATACTGATTTATCATTGTTTTATTTATTTTCCGTTATTATAAGCCGTTATGTATCTTTTTTTCCAGAAGTTCGAATACTTCGAATATTAAAATTCTGGTGCGAATAGAATCGAATCGCAAACACTATTCGAAAAACATTTGAAAGTTCGAATATTCACACACCCCTAGATTTTTCATCTCTTCAAGCCTCCCCTTACGCCAGTAATCACCAGGACGTTAATACAGAATTAAATAAAGACATTCGGGCAGGTGACCTCACCTCTCCATACATGTCTAGCCGGTTGACCTTGAGGCCAGACACTGCCAGGGGGGTTGATAGTGAAACGCACCTGGAACAAAATAAAATGGTATAGAGAACCCTTCATTCGAACTTTTCCTTCGGCTACCTACTTTAGAGAAAAAAAATCTACAACCAGCTAAATCTAACAATACTCAAGATCTCAGCTTAGATCAGAAACCCCTTGCCTGCATTCTACTGCAATCCAATACAACTGAAAAGAACACCCTGAGCTCAGATATACAGACAGAAAAATATAAAGTCACAAATTTAGACATTTTATAAGTTCTGAAGCTTTGTTTTCACATCTTTTAACAGGCTAAAGTTGCTACAAATACAAAACAAACCTGTGCTACACATTGCTGAGACATGCATTAATAATTGTTGGGGTTTTACGTTTAAAACCACAATATGATTACAATAGATGCCGTAGTGGAGCGCTCCAGAAACTGACCACCTGGGGTTCCTTAAAGGGGCCATGACACCCTATTTTTGATCATAATCTGTGTTATCAGGGTTAATCCTTGAGCATTCACAAATAATCTGGCCACATTTTAGCGTATTTAGTCGAGCACTTAATTTATAATTGAATATTTTTACAAACACGCGAGGGGCCTGAGAGTCGGGCGACATTGGCGCACTTGCGAGCCGTGACGTAACAATAAGCTGGCTGTGCGAGCGTCCGCATTCCGACGAACGATATTCTTCCATAGTCAGCTGCACGTGAAATCGAGATATTTGAGCTTTCTTCTGCTTGACACCGAAATTGAACAACTTGAAGCGGCTGAACTGTGGTAGAAGACGACAGCTCCACTCCTTGCTGCACGTGACGTCACAGGCGCCATGGCAAAATGGCTGTCGCCGACGATGAGTGGCATTTACAGCCGGCGACTTCTAGGGCGTGTTTTGCACTGAAATATTCTTTTACGGCTCACTTTTCATACCTGTATAGGCATATTAGACCCTCTACTTCTAGTTTTCGCTGATAACCAGAAACTGTTGGTGACCGTGTCATGGCTCCTTTAACATGCACCTACACTCAAACCTCGATATAACGAACCCGGATATAACGAATTATCGGTTATAACGAAGTTGGTGAAGAATAGTTTTGTCATAGATACAGTATTTTAAAAATATGTTTATAACGAATTTTCGGATATAACGAAGTATTTTCATGGCAGATGTGACTTTGTTATAATGAGGTTTGACTGTAAATCTAAGTACATGGGCCTAGCATTTCTCCTCCATCGAAGTGTGGCCGCTATGGCTGGGGTTCGATCCCGCGACCTTTGGATCAGCAGTCGAGCACCTAAACCACTACACCATCATGGCAGGTTAGACACGCAACACTAAACAAATAGACCTGAATCACAAGCAAATGATATAATTTCAGCTGTGACCTTCAGTGGCGATTTGTGTGAAAGTTTAGGAGGTACAGGATATTTTATGTTGAGCCAAAGTGAATTTTGTATTCAGCCAATAAAGCTTTAGGCATACAGGTCTGAATGAAATAGGCATCACACATCCTGCTGAATAGGCCATATATCAGCTGCTTGCTCTCACCGTAATCGTCGGGTTTGCATCAGGAGGTGGAGCACCAGCCTGCAAGGCCATCTGGATGTGCAGGAAAGCAGACAAGAATGTAAGACATGTACAAGCACAAAGTGGAAGAACAAGCTACTACAGATGTATCCGTGTTGTGACAACAAGCGTTTTCAGATTCACAGCAAAAGGCACCAAGAAGAGTGCACTACACATGACAACTCACAACGCCACGTTGGTTTGGCTGACTAGTCAACCTTTTGTGGATGAAGAATGAGACCAGCTGGTCGGATACTTCGTTTTTCACACAGGCCTAATAACAATTCGAGCTTCTGTGATGGTTCACACTTCTTCCAGATGATGTGCACATATTTTGTGATTGTTGGTACTACGTATAAAACATAAGATATCACAAGGAGCTGCTGAAGAGTGAAGTTGAGAGAGGAGACTATTTGTTTTGTTTCCTAGCCATCTATTTCAGGATGGCATACTTGGTGTGCAAGTGCACGCTTCGAGTTGTATGGAAAGGAAACAAAATATGGTGAATCTGAGAGTTCAGCCTCTTTTTAAGTGAGAGCGAATCTGTATTGGCCATGGGCGACACAGGTCATTATGCGAGTTACTGCCGCGAAAATCAAAACAACTTTCAAGAACGGTCAAACAGTTCTGTGGATGCAATGTCAGCTTTAAAAAGTAAACCACAAATGTAAACACACTGCCCACTCCATCATTGGGCTGCACATGTAGGGCTTGTGCAATGCAGTGCAAGAAAGTGCCATTAATTAGTTTATTTCTCCACCAACAGGTAGCGTGACAATAGGTAGACCTTCACGATTATGACCAATGTTGCGTTCAAACTCTGATACATGGAGCCTGTGGGGAGTTTTGCCAATCGTATGATTGATGAACTCTGGAGTAAAAGGACATTGAAAAGAAATGTGGTCGACAGTACAATTGCCCTGTGTGACTGAAACATTCTCGAAGTGAACCAAGGGCACTCACTGATCCACGAAGGTTGGGCAGCCGCCCTGGCTCGATGCGCCCCACTTCCCAGATGAGGTTCTTGGAGACTGGGTCGAAGCTGTGCTTACCCTGGCTTGCCGTCAGCGTCACATTGAGCACTGTTTTGCACAGAGGCACCTCCAAGACCACTTCATCGACCTGCAATCAATGCCCCACAACCGATCTGATAAAAGGAACAATATGCTACTGCTTCATCACAATGCCCCATTCAGTTCACTCAATTTGCTTCACCAATATGGAGCCTAGCAATGTTGAAAACTGAAAGCGCCGACCTTGCATTGGTAAAAGCAACAAATATTCAGAAAAACTTCAAATACGAGGAGCAAGTAACAGATCACTTGAATGCTA
The DNA here is from genome assembly GCA_030522465.1 of Rhipicephalus appendiculatus. Taxonomy (NCBI): domain Eukaryota; kingdom Metazoa; phylum Arthropoda; class Arachnida; order Ixodida; family Ixodidae; genus Rhipicephalus; species Rhipicephalus appendiculatus. The sequence continues at coordinate 492,028 of JALIZH010009617.1, read as the reverse complement.
CACTGCAGTTGAACTCCATTAATACTGCTATGTCACAGTACCAGCATTCACCATGGGAATTTCAATCATGATGGAGAAGACAAGGTAATTGATACGATAACCTGGCACGAGCTGTTTGTGCTAGGCAGCGCTACATGCATATGCAGTTGTAAACACATCTGTATACAGTCGTTCCAGTGCCCATCTTTTACGTAACAATATGTACTACAGCACTACCGTAGTTGTGACAAATCTTTGACCAAGTCTTTACACAGCCTCGTGTATATATTCACCGATTGATTTTTGCCAACACCTAAGTGCGCGCCACGATCACTTTTCACGCTAAAATGCTAGATGTTGCCCTCATCTAATCGTTTGGCTGACCCTACAATGTGCTGCAAAGGGCCTTCCACCTTTTCAGTAAGTGCATAGATTGGCCAACCAATGATTTCGACTTTGGCACGAGTATGGCAGTGCCTTTACAGATAACCACAGAAAAAGCACGAAGGCATGATGGTAGCCACTGATGAACACACCGGTATGATGCACTGCCTACAACCCTATTACGATAAGAATCTTCAGCTATGTGCTCAACAGCTCTGCTGTAAGCATACTGCAAACTTTTAATAGGCAACCATCTAAATGAACCCCACCATGGAGATGCCGAGTGAGCACTGCCTACAGACAGTGAAGCAGCTCACCCTTGCCATGGAGATCTAACTCAATATCCGGTGCACCCATGCACGGTCAGGAACACAGCAGGTACAAAGAACACTTCCATGGAAAACAAGTGTGTACAGTAGAGCAAGCACACCGGCAGTGATGTACTGCACACAATTAGCCAGGGACCATCGGCTCGATCCAGCACCAGGCACAGTGTTTCAATGAAACGGCACCAGTTTTCACTTAGTAGCAGGTCACTGTACACACATGTACGTAAGCATCGGGAAAAGCTTCACAAAATGTCTGTATGCTCCGCTGCCATTACAGATGCTATGTGTCCTTCCCATCATAGTTTCAAAATGCTCCTTGGCATCACCAACATATGCTATTGCGTGGTCGCATGAGTGAGCCAGAATTTTTTTTGTGCTCTGATAAAAAGAAAGAAAACACTTGGCTCCTCAAGCTTAACAGCACATCTTTAACCGCTGAGCTACCATAGCAGGTGGTCAGTGCACCGAAACTACAGGCAATGTCCAGCAAGAGGCAGTGTCCATAGAAAGCAGTGCAGTACATTACATGAATGCATATGCATTAACACAAAGTGTAGTAGTACGTGCCACAATACACAATATGCATGACATCATCAAAGTCTGGTCTGCAAGAAAGTTTCCATTGACACCTATGTTGCGTGTATCTCTCTTTGTCTGTCCATGTTTTCTTGAATTTTGCACTGCTGTTCTCAGGATCCCTCTAACAGGCTACCAACTGCAGATGAAACAAGCATACTAGGCACAAGTTGTGATATGCCCCTACGCTTCTCACTGATACTGCATACGCCAAAGATCATGAGGTACACACTTAGAAATCAGTGTTCAGCTCAGACAGACCAATTTTTCGAAAAATTTTTTTTAAAAATATATATAAATATATAGACTCAAACTTAGGAGTGTGGATAACGAGTGCGGTGTTAATGCAATAATCTGTATACATGGTACACATGTTAACTAGCCACTAGGTTCTAACAATGTACTGAAGACACATGAGCGTCAGCAACTAACTAGGATTATTACCAGGAAAATGGCAATAGTAGCAGCTTTTAAAGGGAGAATCTTTCTTTACTTTAATGCATATGGTGACTAGGTAAGTGAGCGTACTGTTTTTTGCTGCCTAGCACTCTGGCTCTATAAATCTGATTTAAAGAGCCAGGCAGTAAGAGAAAAATCGACATACATTGCCAACTACTATAACTACCATAACAGGTCGTAATAATTAGCCAAAAAATGCAGTATTTTGCTTGTCCACAGTGCAAATGTCCTTAGTTAAGAAACATGATGGACAAAACAGTTAAGCAACAACAGACAAAGGCTACAAACAAAACTGCTATGAAACACACAGAAATCATAGCAATGGACCGCAACTTGCGCAGTGTCGTATGGAGTGGCCTGCACAAGTAGAGAAGTGCACAGTGAAGATTAAAGTTAAAGGATTTTTATAGCACACAAAGATTCAAGAAATGTTGCAGGCCGGTCATATGGTGCCTTTCTCACATGTACACTGAGGAAGGCACTGTTGATGACGATGTCATAGTGAAATACTGAAGTAATAAACTTGCACCTCATTTATAACAAGTCCCATGACACTTTTTAACAAAGATGAAGACAGCACCTTTCTATGAGGCCATACCAGACAATACTGTCACATTTAAAGTTGGACACTTACATCAGCAATAAGTGCAGTCAAGAAGGAATAACTCTTTTGTGCACTGCCTACACAACTCGCACCGAGTGGCTACCGCTGATGATAATTGGAAAAAAAAAACCTTAGAAAATGCAAGAAGTTGTCAGAGGAAGCATGCTCAACACGTCTCGTCGATCACACACTTTATTCCTGATTGTCACTAATCTTGTTAACCCAATGCCCGTGTCCATGATGATGACGACGGCACCAACTGTGGCGCCATCTCTCGGCCTTAAGGTTACTGCCTCCGCCACACAGTCCTTACATGTCTCCCCCCCCCGTAGAACGTGAACCCAGCGTGGACATGTCCAGCTGGGGTTCATGGTACAATGTCAGCTGGTTAGCATGGGCTATCCCTTGACGGCGCCCCGTCGTGGGATCTGTCAGCAGGAAGTCATTAGCGCCTACCTTCTTCGTAATCCTATAGGGACCTGAACGTCTTGGTGTGAGCTTTGATGAGACGCCTGTTGCTGCATTACTTAGGGTATGGCTGTCCAGGAGAACGAGGTCACCTGGCTTCAGGGTAACTGGCCGCCTGTGGTGGTCGTAATGTGCCTTTTGTTTTGCCTGAGCAGCAGCAACTTGTTGCCCTGAGAGTAAACTCAAGAGCCTCGGCAAGGCATTGGCAAACTTCTTTGGTAAAGGCATGATAGGATGCAGCAGGTGATCCAACGTTGTCCTTGGTGCCAGGTGGCTCCCATGGAGTGCGCAGCTCTTTGCCATAACAAAGGGAGGCCGGTGTAAAACCTGTCATAACAATCACCGAGTGCGGAGGGTAAAGGCGATTTCAGAGATGTGCAAGTCCCCCCTCCTTATGGTTGGTGCAGTAGGCCTGAAGACATTCTTTAACTGTACCATTACGGCGTTCTACCATCTGTCTCGCGGGGCGGTAAGGCCCGGTATGACGATCTTGGATGCCTCGTTGCTTTCGAAGGCCTTTCCAAAGTGTGCTGACGAATGGCTGGCCATTGTCGCTAGAAATTGATACCGGTATGCCATGGCGGCTGAAGACTTGCTGCGTACAGTCAACAATGTTTTGGCTAGTATCGGCTCTCAGAGGAAACAATTCAGTGAACTTGTCCACCACCAGCAGCAGGTGGTGCCGTGGTGCGAGTGGTAGCGGTCCAGTGACTGAGCTCATCCATCGGCACAGTGGCCCAATAGCTGCTCATAAGGCCTGCTGGCTTTTGGCGATTGGCCTTGGAGCGCTGGCAAACTTTGCAGCATCTGACATATTTAGATATGTTTGCTCACATACCTAGCCAAACAAAGCGAGGGGAAACATGCTGCAATGTCTTGAAAAATCCTGCATGTGCGTTATGGGGTGATCATGCGCCATTTTCAACACGAGTCCACAAACGCACTAGTAGCCGAGGCACTTTTTGGTTTCCTCTTTGCTGAACAAACCACTGAACTCCAGTTCTGTCAAAGCAGCCAAGTCCATAATTAGGCGTGTTCAGTGGTGGGAATGCCTTCCAGCATTTTGGAGCAGCCATTGGAGCAGGCAAAATCTGCTTTTGGAGCAGCTACATCTGTGTTTGGAGCACGCACGGGCTTTTCATGATGCACACAGAGGAAGAAAATTTAGCTTTAATTTAGCTTAATGTTCTCTCAGTTTACATAATCATTTATACAGAGGCAGTTAAGCCCACAAAATAAGCACAAAAAATAAAACAAAAGTAGGATTGTGTACAGAAGCAGTGACACAAAAGAGTGAAGGATATTGCACCAACAAGCTGGCTGCAGCATGAAGTTCATAGCCACACACACACACACACACACGCTCAAAGCTTGTTACAGTAATACCTCGTTAATACGTATGTGCCGACAACCTGCCGGGAACACGGCATAACTACGCACTAAACGTAGTATGCATTAACGAACTACCACCAATTTGCATCTCTTTACGTGTGCCATCGCCGCTATAAAAGGAATAAATACAATGTCAAAGCAAATATTGCCTAAAGTGCCTACCACAAAGCCATTTCTTTCTTTTAGCCAAAGTTCAGAAATGATAGGCACCCTCGCACGACGGTCCGATGGCACGCGGTGGCGACACCAAGGACCATTTCGAAACTACTGCGGAGTCCGGGATAAGCAGCCGACGAAGCGACCGACATAGCGACGAAACGGGCATAATCGGTTGTCCGCGATAAGTGTGTACCGCGATCTGCAACTTAGCGAAAACTGACAGTTTTTTTTTTTTTTTTTTTTTTTTTTTTTTTTTTTTTTTTTTTTTTTTAACGCGGTACGGTCGCAGGGGGCCGACCGTCTACTGGATAGTTGCGCACAGTGCTTCGCCTACTCTGCGTACACGCCGTGCCGAGCCGCCGAGCCGCTTGCGCCCACTCCGCTTCACACCGTGCACAGATGCGGCGAGAAACCTATTGCGTTAACGCGACGATGACGAGCTTTCTGCAAGCGATGCGCTAGCAGTCCTGTCAGCGGACGGTGGCGCGTTTGGGCTGTCGCGTAATGAAATCGTGCAGTATGGTTACAACAGCGCTACGCTTGCTGTACAGCACTCGTGCGGTTGGCGTGATAACGTCAAAGCAGCGAAGTTTCTCGGTGCCCGCGACCCACAACGCTCAACTCCGCAACAGCGAGCTGCTTTCGTTTCTTCAAAGCGCAGTGCGCGCTGAACACGATCCCGCAACACGAGGCGGCAGCAATCGGCGGTCCAGCGCGCTCAGGTAGTCGCCGGCTATTAGAGGCGTGCAGTAGGCTTAAAGTGGCACTACGCCACACATGTGCCCGACCAGTTAGCTGAAGATACTGTGATAAGGCTTTTTGTCGGCGATAAGTCATACTGGCGCGTTTTTCGGTGGTCGCCATATCGCCTTCGTTCCTTCCCGATGGTTACCAGCAAAGGCATCACCGCCAGTGTAAATTATCGCCGCCAGTATGAACGCGCCAGTATGACTTATCGCCGACAACCTTACCGCAATAAGTATCTTCAGCTATGCGCTCGGGCACACGTGTCACGTAGCGCTAATTTAAGCCTACTGCACGCTTTTAGCAGCCGATCGTTGTGCGGGACGTCCCCATTGTCAAGCGCGCACCGCTTTGTAGAAGCAAAATAGCAGCTCGCTGTTGCGGAGTTCAACGTTGCGGGTCGTGCACCTAGAAACCTTGCTGCATTGGCGCTATCACGATAAACGCACGCGCACGGTACAGCAATTGTGGCGCTGTTCTAACGATACTGCACACTTTCATTAGGCGACAACCCGAATGCGCCTCCCTCCGCTGCCAGGACCGCTAGAGCATCGAAGATTGCGCATCGCTTGCGGAAACCTAACGCTGCGTTACCACTGATATTGAATTGCATTGAGTCGGCGGTCACAACGGCTGTTGCGCCATTAGTAAATGCAGCAGCGCAAGTGTACAAGGTGGCCACCATCACGAACTTCCTCTAAACGATGCGCGCTGGCAACATTAGTTTCGGTTCCAAAACCACCTTGTGGCGCAGCAATGGCGCAAATTAGACCAAGAAGACCCTTTTGGAGCAGTATGGCGCACTAATTTCCAGTTGGCGCAGATTGGCACAATTGGCGCAGGTTTCCCACCACTGCGTGTTTGTGGGACGTTCTCCAGGAGTGGTGTACCTTGCATGACGCTTTTCAGTTTGACAAGCAGTGGATCACGACTCTGTTCCTCAACCAGACATTCAATATCACTCAGGAGAATGATATCATCTGTCATAGAGAGAGGGGCAATGGTCTCGAACATGATGTGTTGCTCGGGCTCTTGGATGGCAATGGGAAACAATGTTTCGGGTAGAGTCCGGCTCGGGTTGCCTGGACAGTTCAAGGGAGCTTGGCTAGCTGCATCAGCTAAAATGCTGGCAGGTCCCCTCCTGTGTTTGACCTTGCAGTTCAGACCTTACAGCCTAAAGACCCACCACTTTACTCTAGGTGAGGCCTGATCTGTGTGAAACATCCAGGTCAGAGAAGAATGGTCGCAATGGATTTCAAATTCCGTAAATTCTAGGTAAGGCCTGAATTTTTCTACTGCCCAGGCCACTGCCAGGCATTCCTGAACATGCAGCTCAACTGCACGACCACCAAGACGAAAATAAAAAGACAGCGCAAGAAAACCACGGGAAGCATGGGCAACTACGAGTACACACCAATGCGACAGAGCAACCAAACTGATCTCGGAGCCCTCACTTTTGCTAACAGCGTGAACAAAACCAATGACATCATAGATACAGAAATCAGGGCCCATGATTTAGCTTGCAGGAGTTCAAACACATCACGGGTGACGTCTCCAAGCCAGGCCAAGCTGTGTGAAAAGTGCACACATAGTACTTTATGGCCTGTTCGCAACATATCATATGGGAGTGGTCCTACAGTTGCAGCATAGCAGCGGGGCTGCCAATGCATTGGATCATTTGGGAACTATGCTCGCACTGGCTGAAAACGAGTTAGCAGCTGGGAAAACAGCACCCAAGAACGTAACGGGCGCTATGCAGCGGAGTTCCCCCGTATTGTGTGCTGTACTACTGATCATAGGCATCCCCACTAGTCTGAACTCCAGTTAATTCGAACAGATTTTCTATACCCTCGGAGTACAAATGAATGAAGTTCAACTGAACAAACTATCAGTCCCCACTAAATTAGCGTTTCTCTTCACAGCACATGTGGTCAAGACCATCTTAACAGGAGAACAGTTAATGCCACGCAAATCTATTGCACTTTTTTTGATGTCGTCGATGTCCCCACAATAATTTGACATTGAGTTCATTCAGACACTCTCCAGACATCTAAATTCAAAGCGACTGGGTTTTAGTTTAAGATACCATGCAACTGTATCTGCTCCCATGAGCATAAAAAAGTTAATAAACAAAGAGAACTTAAAAGCAAACATACTGTTTTTCCCATCGTCTGCTTAGGTCCAATGCTAATGTCTAGTCGGCCACCGCCTGCTTCCCGGAAGCTGATCTGGTGTCGAACATAGACTGGAACAGCCACCACACTGCGCAGAAAATGCAAAGAAGTGAACCACAAGATTTATTAATCGCATCGGGCCTGTGGAGCACATCACCAGGGTTAATTTGCAAAATTTGAAATCGACACATGCTTCCAGGCAAATGCTGAAGGACACACAGCTGCACTTGTTTATTGCCACATTGTACAGGGATCTGCCATGCAGGATGGTTCGACAGGCTTTGCAACATAAGTGGCAGTGAGATGAGCACTGGCATCTGCTTATGCAACAATGTTGTCTAATGTGGCATTAAGCATAACTTTAACCTTCAACTGCCTCCTACTACATAATGAGAGGAGTGCACAAATTTATGCTTCTAAGGCACCTTAACGGCTTCCTGCTATATAAATCACAACTTCACCCGCACCGCCCTCCCCGATTGACTGCACCACACTTATCAATGCATCATCAGCAAGTTTTCAGGCAGTGACTATCAAAAAGCACAAAGCCCTGTACGAATGATGACAAACGAATTCAGCAGTGTATTCATCAAAGTTTGCATGCAAGCGCTTGAGTAGTGGCACGCGAGCGAAACTTTATTTGATATTTCGAGCACTTCATGGGCTTTTGTTTTTCTTGAAAAAAAACAACCAAGAAAATTTCAGCACGAAATAAATGCTTGATTCCAAGGTTACCTGCAGTGGTCTACAGCTTTATCATTGACATTTTAGCGATTCAGACAATAATTAAAATGTTGATCAATTAAAAACGTGTATTTACTTAATACATAGTCATGATGAATTTACTAGTTGTAGGCATAGGTCGGCGAACTCACTCATGAGTCGACTCACTCGGACTCACTCAGACTCAGATCGGGCCGTGAGTCTGAGTCTGAGTGAGTCCAGATGAGTAATATTTTGGTGAGTTTGAGTCCGAGTGAGTCCGGTTGAAGAACATTTTCGTGAGAGTGAGTCCGAGTGAGTTCGGCTCTAGAAAAGTTTGGTGAATCTGAGTTCGAGTGAGTCCAAAGCGCAAGATATATTTCTTGAGTGAGTCGGAGTGAGTTCGACATTTTTTTGCCGACCTATGGTCCTATCTACTCATCTTCGGCATTAATATCAGCCTTACCAGTATTCACGTTTATACTCACGTCTACTCACACGTATTCCAAAGCAGTGCCGTTCATACACCGTTGCAATATTTATTGATCAGAGGCGTGTATTACTTAAGCGGGTGCTCTGACTTCCGTCCCCCCCGCCAACTCTTGTGAGTAAGTTCTTGATAAACATATCTGATCTTGTCATCTCTTTTAAGAAAAATGACCTTACTGGACTGTGAGCACTCACAACTCGTACTCGGAAGTACTTTATCAAAAAGCACCTAGAAGAGCACCGATTACGTGAGATATTGTGCTTAAAGAACATTGACACCATGGTCGAAAAAGCTAATTCTAGGCTAACGGACTCATGAGTCGACTCACTCGGACTCACTCAGACTCAGATCGAGCCATGAGTCTGAGTTTGAGTGAGTCCGGGTGAGTAATGTTTTGGTGAGCGTGAGTCCGAGTGAGTCCGGCTCAGGAATATTTTGGTGAGTCTGAGTCCGAGTGAGCCCTAAGCGCAAAATACATTTCATGAGTGAATCTGAGTGAGCTCCACAAGTTTTGCTGACCTATGGTTGTAGGTACACACAAGTACTGCTAAAACGATTTTTCTAGAGCTCTAGGTTTTTTTTAACTCCAAGTCAAAGTTAGCAGGGACTGCCCTCTATACTTTGCATAAAAGGTAGAATTTGAATGTGGCAAACTTTCTACATAAAGAAGTAAAATGTCAATTTCACCGACTTCGCACGTATCAAAGTTTGACTGTATAATCAATAGCAATTGATGCACAGTGCACTTTCACAGGAGTGGAGAGTTACATATCTGCAATAAGCCCATAAAAGGCAATCAAGAAGCATTGCGGCCCCAAAATAGCACCAGGTTGTTAATGATTCCACAGAATTTTTCATTTACTGCCCCTGCAAAATGTAAGTAGCTTTCACTGAACAGGGAAAGTATGAACAATGAGTTGTGGTTTTCACCAAGTTCCCTTTAAACCGAAAAATTGAAATTTAGTGCAAGCCTACTCAAGTTCACTGGTTGCTGATGACGAACATTATCATATACTTCTGGGCACATGGTAGTGTTCACATTGATTTTATAACTTGTACATACAGTTTTTACAGTGCATGAACCATTTGACTGCTACAGAACAGCTTTGCAAGTGAAGGGATGTCAGAATTCACTAGGTTTCCAATACGGCAGGCATGTCTTGTGTAAAATAGACAATGTAATAATAATGGCCCAGTGAACAGTGAAAGTGATCACCGAACGCAACCAATCAATACACCTGTTGCACTAACAAACTGATTGGGAGCACACAGCAAAGGAGGCCTCAGTCTGGAGCCAATGTTCTGATCAGGATAACCCTTAATTAAAATGCTTTCTTGAGGCTTTCCTTGCCTTGTTGGTCAGTTAAAACTTATAGTATCTCGCTGTGGTACCTCCTATCACATTTCAATAGTAGCAGCATGTACTAACACAAGGTTAGTTATCAGACCTCTGCATTATCGGAATACTATAACGAAAACTCCTAAAACCCCTCGTACCTCTGGGATCCTATGTGGTAGGACATGAGCCTGAAGTTGCCATCTGGAGGCACGAAGGAGAGCACCCGTTCAGACTGCAAAGACCAGAATTACACAGCCAGGTGACTACACTAACATTCACAAAAAACTTAGTACACTGCCCTTACTAAGCAAAAGAATCACAGCCAAGTAAACATCGAGAATAAGTTCTGTTGCATATCTCCACAATTCTGCTTCAAATTTTCTCCGTTGTAGCAGACGGTTTGTCAGACGAGTCCACTAAGCACTATGCCACTAGCACAGATAAGCAAAGCAAGAAATATAGTTCATTATGCTGCAGATCTCTTGTAATGAGGTTTGCAATGAATGAATACAGTAAAATGCAGCATTTAAGAGCATCGGGCGCATAATCTTAATGTTGCAGGTTCGGTCCCTGCCAGCTTCAAGTTGTCCTTTTGTCCACTTTGCTTTCTTCACATCCATATCAAAATTATTACAATACCCTTAAAACAGTACAATTAACCTCCTCTATACCTTCCTTGGCTTCATTATCTGCTGGTAGTCGATAAGGTTGTGTCACACAAAGGAACAAGCCCTCAAAAAGTTCCCTTCTTTCATTCAAAATTTATGTAGGAAACACGAAAACTAACATTATGCTAATTGTTATGTCAAATTATAAGACACATAATGTATGCATACAAAATGAGGAAAAGAACTAGAACACAACCTAGAAAGTAACAGCTAAGTGTCAGAGTGCAAGGCACTATCAAGCATTACTCCTGATTACTCATGAATGCACTCTCAATATAATTCCTGCTCATTGAGCGAGGGTGCACTTTTTATCAACATGCTACATTCCCACTGCCTCTACAATCCAGCAACTATATCGCATAGGGTTGCAATACTTATAAAGTCTACAAGATCATGAAGTCGTAAACATATGACTGGCAATGCTAAGCGCCCCCTCACACATAGTATTCATATTCCGTCTGACCGATGTAAACACATCCAAAAAATAGTGGAGATGCATGCACGATGCCTCCCACTCAGTTGACGTACTTATTATAGAGTGCTTAATGCACTCGTATCCGTCCCTCCTTCCCGCCTCCCACACCACCACAGCAAACGCTCCCCCCCTCTCTCCCTACGCTCACACCCTTTCTCTGCTGTAGGAATCCTCTACTCTACGGAGCGGCGCCCGCGTCCGACATCCCCACAGCGCATGCGCGTCCTCTCCCCCCTCTCTCATACGCTCACCCCCTTTCTCTAGTCTAGGAATCCTCTACTCTACGGAGCGGCTCCCGCGTCCCACACCCCCCCACAGCGCATTTGCGTCCCCTCTCTCTCTCCTCTCCTACGGTTCCCCCCCGTTCTCTCCTCTAGGAATCTTCTACGGAGCGGCACGCGACAGGTGGTGCGACAGCTGCATATTCCGCTGGGGGGCACCACGGTAGTTCCGGGGTATAAAAATGACGGAGCGCGCCTCATTCTCTCTCCTGTGCAGCGCCGCGATGAGCGCCAGGGCCGCTGCCATGAAACGAGAGCGGCGACGTTTCTCCCGCTCAAGCTAACCATCTCCCCGCTGCTTCGCATCCACACATGGTTCCCTTTAGCGGGAGATGTTTGTTTCTCTTTTTTGATAGACACTTTCCCATCAAGGATGCTATGTCAAGATAATAGCACCCACGGCGTTTGTCACTTGCGTGCGCAGGGATAACGTAAGGAATGGCATGTGAAAAAGATGAACATTATTGCTGAAGGACAGGAAGATAACCCAAGCACACCCTTTCTTTTTAGAGTGTACAAGACAACAGTCGTCTGATGGATGGTGCTGCTTCCACAAAGCCAGATTTCGAAAGTACCTGCCCACTTTCATGGCATAAGTTCCGCAAAGACAGCTAGCGGTTGCTTGGGATCAATCTGCTGCTGTTGAACACAAAACATCCTGAACAAAAGCTGCACAGTGCTAAATGAATGCCGAATTTCTTCAGCAAATAAATTAAAATCCAATTGAATCGCATGACATGACATCCAAAAGCAAGAAATTAGGCTTGTGTCAATGATGGGACGCTCGAATATTTCAACGGATTATTACAGTATTCGAATTTGCTTCAACACGAACTTTAAATTTCCATACTTTCGAAGCGAAACGAATAAATAGACGCATTTTACTGAATATTATCCCCCTCAAAAAGGTGGTCTCACTGCATCGTGAGGCTGCTATGCTGTGAAACCACCAATTCAGGGGAAATCCATGCTGCCGAGAAGCCACTAGTGTGCATATTACCTGCACCCCCTATTAATTTTTATTTTTGTAAGTTTAAAAGCAAGCTTAAGGACTTATACATGAGCTAAGTATGGCAAATTACAACCCATAACGTATTTTACCGCTTATAACTTGCATACTACTGCTATTCAAATCCTTCAATTATTTGAATAATAACAATAATATCTGAGATTTTACGTCCCAAAACCAAGATATGATTATTGATACGCCAAAGTGGAGGGCTCCGGAAATTTTGACCTTCTGGTGTTCTTTAACATGCATTGACATCGCACAGTACACGGGCCTCTACCATTTCGCCTCCATCGAAATGCGACCGCCGTGGCCTGGATCAAACCCGCGACCTTCAGGGTCAGCAACCGAGCACTGTAGCCACTGATCCACCGTGGCGGACTGCGATTATTTGAATCCGCTTTGAAATTATTCAATACTGATTACCATTCGGTTAGATTTTGCTTCGAACCAAACTTGTGATATTTCCACAAGCCTACAAGAAGCGGTTTATGCGAGAAGCCGTACTTGGGGAAAGGTCCTGATTCATCGTAACTACGTGGGTTGTTTAACCCTTTTGGGGGGTTGAATTTTTTCGCGAAATGCATGCCAAAAATGTGTAATTTTTCTATTGCTCAAATAAATTCTTCAGACCATTCTATTTAAGAAAAAAATGGTCTAACATTTTTCTCGGGACCGTAAAGCGACAAAAAAACCATTTTGTGTTGTTACATACACATAGTTTATTCGTAGTAACATTAAGCAAAATCCTAAACAAAAATACTTTTACGATTTTTTATAAATTAAAATGTGTTATAATAAACATAGCTCACAGACATACAAATATAAGCACACCAGAGTACTTTTCCAGTAAAAAATGACCGTGCTCTAACACTAAAACTTTTCAGCGTGTGATAGTATTTTAACCCTTTCAGATGCCACCTATGAAGAACTGTCTGTAAATGGGTCAAAACAATGCAACGTTATGTCAAGGCGCTCAATATACTATTGCAACAAAAATAATGTCATAATATGTTCATTTATGTGTGTTATAGTAACTTATTCTAATTAAGTTGTAATTAAACATCTGTTTATCCTGAAGCCATTCATGCTCTATTTTGGCATAAATAGAATGAAATCTCGGGCTAGAAATATAGTACAAATTCGTTTTTCGTTATGTCCATTTAGAGCAAAGAAAAAGTATACTTTTAACATGGCTCGCAGAACGCGGCTCATCGAAGGACTCGTCGAACGGGGTAGCGCCTTCAGAAATGGTATCATACGCAACAGTACGCTGCGAAATGAAGTTAAACGAAGACAAATTATTATGCAGCAGGTTCAATCTATCCGAAGCTCTATGTATCTCGCTCTCTCTTAGCCCCTAGTTTATACAAGGAGCAAAAACAAGTCATGTACACAATTGTGTACATGGCGTCTCAAAGGGTTAAGCATGGCTCCACACAGAGTGATTCGTTGCACTCCACACACATGTAGAGCATTTCTTTGCGAAGTTTCTGTCGCCGAGTGGTGTTGGCACAGACGTAGCATCTTCTCTGGGTCCTGCTTCCCTGAGCATCGGTGGGTGGCACCTTCTCTATGAAGTGTCGCGCTGTCAGCCTAACACGATGGTCTCCGCTTGGCCTTCCCGCCTTGCTCCTCTCTGTGTGATGCTCCTCAATCAGTTGGCTCAACTACTTTCTGTTTGAAGCCCATAAACATTGTTGTGGATGCGGTTTTTCCACAGAACAGAATAAAAGTCTTATCGCCAACGAGACGGAGTTAGTTTTTCCGAGTCCCCAAAACAGGAAACGCAACCACAGCAGCGTCGCTTGGGTAATTTAGCGCCGCACAGAAACATGTAATCGCGCCCTGGGGAGCAATAAATGAGAGAGTCACAAGTAGTCATCCTTTGAGAGATTAGAAACCAGACAGCGATCAGCCTTCCGGGCGCAAGATGCGATAACCACCCGAAGGAGGAAACCGAAACCAGCTGCACCACGTACGAGCGTTCGGATGCGCAAGCGAAAGCTGCCGCGCCACTTTGGAAAGCAAAAAAAAAACAAAACAGAGAGATATCGGCGCCTGAAAAAAATTGCACGTCTTCCCGAAGCGTGCCAGCCCATTCCAAACAAGAGAAATGATCGATCAGGCGTGTGTTTTAAACCAGCCACACCGCAAACGCACTTGGATGCACAAGCGACTTCCGGCGCACCACCTTGCGAAGCATAAAAAAAGCAACAACGGAGAGACATCGGCGCATGAAAAAAAATTTCACAGTTTCCCAAAGCATGGCAGCCCATGCCAAGCAAGAAAAATGATCGAAAAAGGCGCGCGTTTCAAACCAGCCGAACCGCGAACGCGCTCAGTTGCGCAAGCGGTTGCCGGATCGCCGCTTTGCGAAGCAAAAAAAAAAATCTAAGGATAAACATTGGAGCATGAAAAAAATTCCACGTATACCTTGAGTGTGGCAGCACATGTCAAGCAAGAGAAATGATCGAAAACGGCGCGTTTTAAACATAGAGGCAGTGCCGTACATGTACGGCAAAAACCCTTTGGGCCATGTTAGGTGCTGCCGTACATGTATGGCGAAAACCCTGAAAGGGTTAATGCACTCCCAAATCCCAGCACATGCGAATTTTCACATAATGCCTTCATTGGGATGTATTCGCTGTAGTTGGCAATCAAAACTCCCACACCATACCCCGCACTGAAATGCATCATCACTAAGCTACGATGGCTGGTTTGAGTGTTTTAAAAATTTCGACTGCTTGCATAGTTAGTAAGGCCGCTTCATACCTTACTAATTATGAAAACAGCCGTTACCCTAGCTGAAACAACAAAAGTATCAGCCATTGAGCTTCTGCCAGCACAATTCCACTCACCTCCCAACGTCGAAAACGAACGCAAGGGTGAAAGCTGACATCATCAAAGAGGCGTGGGTTGACAAAGGTCAAACTGAGGTCGGGCATTCCGCTCAGCTTGATGCAACAGTCCACCTGCATGGTCAACAAAGGCCCCAAGTAAATTACAGTAGGCTCTCATTAAATAGTACAACCTTAAGGGACCAGGAATATAACAGTAGTTTCGTTTACTGAGAGACGAACAGAGTTGCAAAATTCAAGTACATACCCAATTATATTAGAGGCACTTATCAATTACATTTAAGAGATCTGTTTACTGAAAGTCTACTTTAGTTATTAAGCACCAGCATGGCTCTGTGGTAGAATACTTTAGTTATTATTATGCAAGGTAAAACATTTTAGTATCATGAAAACTGGAATAAAGTGGCCAGAATAAACAATTTTGTCAAAAAAGAAGAATAACACCTGAACAAAAAGAAAGGCAACTACTAAAAAATTCTCTTCCGCATAAAGGCAAGTAAATTACCCTGTACTACAAAGCATGCAGACATAAATGCAGACATGTGACTACCTAGCAGGTCTTTCACAAACTGCAAGTCACACAGAGGCAGATAGACCCATATAATGCCTTACCCCAACTTTATTTCCCCGATCATTACACAGCACATAAGTAAGGCTGGCTGGATTGTCATATCTACCCAATTATATATCAAGTGACCTGTCATACAATATCACATGCACAATTATCATGCCTTGAAAAGAAACTGCCTTCAGGCAAAATTCTATCCCCAAAATCGAGTTACTCCACCAAGAGTCACCTATGCCTTCAATACTTCAAAATGAGTAGAAATTCTGTTGAGCTTTTGAAAGTATGTGGCATAAAAGCTAATAAAACACTTAAACACCTAAACCATGACCAATCACAATGAACAAAGAAAACAAAACACCGACCCCAAGAGGTTTCAATAATTGTTGGCGTTTAACGTCCCAGAACCACCATATGATTATGAGAAACGCCGTAGCGGAGAGCTCCAGAAATTTTCGATTACCTGGTGTTCTTTATAGGGATACTGAAAAGAATGTTTGCCGCGAAGATTTTTCAACCAAATTGAAAGATTGGCCCCTGAAATCGATAGACACAGCCTTCATTTCAAGCAGAAACTACAGGAAAATGATCAAGTTAATGCGTTTTTCACAAACTGCCGTGTCTAGCGGCCACGCCGTGAACTAGAGGAGGTGATGTTTGGTGACGTCACACACGCCCGAAATGGGCAAGCCAACAATGCTAGCTGTCGCCCGTGTCTCTCGACCTGCTCAGCTACCCCTACGGTTCCCAGAACCACTACGAACAGCACCGATAGCGAACAATGCTCCTGGCTGGCGTAAAGCATCAGCGCTTCTGTGGAAGTGGGAGAGTGGGATGAAAGGAGAGGTGGAGAAAAAGAAGGGGAGTACAGAAACACATGCACCCTGCATGCGCTTCGGCGATTGTGACGTCATGGCTCACGCTCGCGTGCAGCTGCCGTGCGCTGACAATCCATCAAAAATACAGCCAACTGTTCAAAAATATGGGAAATTAACTCTGTTTATCCGAACAGTCGCATCTTCCGAGTAGATTTTCGAAGTTTTCGTCAGTTTTTCCAATTTCTGTTCAGTATCCCTTTAACGTGCACCTAAATCTAAGTACACGGGGCTCAAGCATTTTCACCTCCATCGAAAAGTGCGGTCGCCAAGGCTGGGATTCAATCCCATGTCTGCAGGTCAGCAGTCAAGCGTTATAACTAGGCTTGTGAGAATATTTGAGCACTTCGAATATTCAAACGAATATTACAGTATTCGAATTCACTTCAATTTGAATTTATATTACTGGAAATTTCGTGTACATTAATCCGCATGTAACCCCCCTCTGTAAAGGTGGTTTCACTGCAGTGAAGGAGTGCTGTACTGTGAATACACCTATCCAGGCAAAATCCGCAATGCCTCGAAGCCCCAATTCAAGGTTAAATGAAGATATTGCCCTCACGTCAATTCATCGTTTATTTAATATTAAAAGCTTGTTATTCCAGTTTATATGGTCTGAGTATAGTAAATTTCAAAACATAACATATTTTACAGGTTATCACTTGCATTCTACCGAAAGTCAAATCCTGCTACTGTTCAAAGTTGCTTCCACTTCCTTTGAACCAAAAAGAATGACATTTGCACATGCCTTGTTTCAATTTTTTTTTCTAAATATTGTGCAAGTTTGTTGGGTCATGACAAATATGCTCAATTTTGTTTATAATATGTGATATATATATACTATTCAAATTCGATTCGAAATTATTCGACCAAATCACTATTCGCTTCGAACCTAAAATTTACTATTCACACAAGCCTAGTTACAACCACTAGACCACCGTAGCGGGTAATCCCAAGAGGTTTAGTTTAGTCAAGTTAGCAATGCTGCTCCCATAATGCAGCCTTGTCTTTAAAAAGACTAAATAAAAGTATTTGCTTTAAGGGCCCCTAAACTAACATTAGCAGCAGTTGAGTAAGCACCCACAATGAGTTTCCTAAATAAATGAGACACTAGACTCGGAGAGATACAAGCAGTTTTGGAAAGCACTACGTAGCAAAGGTGTGCTCAAAGCATACGCGAACACCTAAGCCAACATCTACAAAGACTGCACAGCTACCTCGCCTCTCCGCAAGAAAATTGCTATTTGGGAAAGTGGTCAAGCAAGAAGATACAATCGCTCCATGCTTAGAGGAAGTATTGAAACGGTTGGATTGCGAAGAAATAGGAATAAAAATTAACAGAGAATATCACAACAACTTACGGCTTCCTGATGAATATGCAAGAGACCGAGCTAATGCTCGACAGTTTGGCAAGAGCACAAGCATTCATGAATGGCAGCCAGCCTCTAGAATCTGTGAAAGTATGTATGTCTAGGTCAATTACTAACACGGGAGCCTACTCGTGTAAAGGAAATTCACCGATGAATAAGGAAGCGATGGAGTGCACAGGGCAAGCATGCATTTCCAAATTGCAACTGGCAATTTACCGCTGCAATCGGCGTTGGGGGAAAAAAAAACACACAATAATCAAGAATTTTTTTTTGTAAGTAAAAGGTGATGGCTTCAGAGACTCTCCTACTCCTTTCTTCATCGAGTACAGACCTCCATTTTTCACTTTAATCTAATTCAAACAAACTCGCTGAACAGTCACGAGAAATTCAAATTAATGAGCTTTTGCTGTAAAGAAACAGCAACCTTGTGTGGTTTGCATCAAGTTTCTCATCAGTGTTTTAAGTTCTTCCACGTGTAATTGCACACAGAACATGCCCGCAGCTTGGCTCATTAAAAAAGAAAAGCCTGCAGAAGCATAGGACTTACATATCCCTGGATCTCGGCAGAGATGACGGAACCACTCTTGTCAATAATGGCATCCACCTCTTCGACAACATCGAAGTAGGCCTCATTGTTGGCGTACTTGACCCCCGTACGACGCCATGGAACATTCGACAGCTGGCCAGTGGGCAGAGTGCTGCTTAGACTGAACAAAGTGAGAACACAGACTTTAGCCAAACAATGTTCACATGGCTCACACCAGAAGATTACTGATAACTTGTCAATGAACACGCCTGGTTTTGTTGATATACTTCAGCAAGAGGAAGAGTTCTACAGGGTGTTTATTTATTAATTTTTTTTTGACAAAACAGATTACACAAAAGTTACCTATGATAGTCAGGCTCCCACAAACTGTATGTCGAAGTGCTGTTAGCTTTGCCACAGCTAAAATGGCATTAATGCAGCTAATTAACAAAAACTCGTTACCTTTTTAATTATTAATACTTGAGGGCAGTTGTTCATATGGGAAAGTTGTAGTCCTTGAAACTTTATGCCATGTCCATTTTTTAGAAATCACGAACGTTGCATGTAATTTGAGATATTCATCATTGACTATTACTGTCCAGTGCACAGGAAATGTGACCACTCTGTTACATCAGACCAAAAGTTTCCGAAATAAAGAAGTGATGAAATTTGAATCAAGGCACATCGCAGCAGTATCTAGTCGTGGAAAGTGACAACTCATCTCACTTGCGCCGGCGTATTGCCTCACATTCGTGCGTGGTGTTTGCGTCGTGTCTGTTTCTTTCAGGTTGTGCACAAGAAAACTGCAACATCCACCTTTTCTTTCTCTGTGAAGGCATAAAACTCAGAAGCAACCAATGCAGTGCTTCTTGAAGACAAGCGAAAGATTTTTTTGCACCTGTTGATAATTTAAGGAGTAAAGCTACTCTAATCTTTTATTATTCACCCTTGAGCAATGAAACTTTGGTTATTTATAGTTTTTTATACTGATTGAGAATAGTTAATCAGTTTTACAGTGAGATGCATAGTTCTTGTTCTGTATCATGACAAGGTGCAAAATTAAAGCCTTCCCTCCCCCCCTTCTATTTACTAAACTTCCATATTAGGCAAGGGAGAATATTCCAGTGCTTCGAATATTCGAACAAACATTACAGCATTCGAATTCGACAGAAATTTAAATTATTCAAAATGAAGCAATAGACATGCATTTGACCACACATAACTACCCTGTACAGGTGGTTTCACTGCAGTGTGGGGGTGCTATGCCACGAAACCACCTATCCAGGAAAAATCCACACTTCCACAAAGCTACATGCCAAGGTTAAATGTACATATTACCTTCCCCTCGATTAACTTTTTTTTTAACTTTAAAAGGTTGTTATACAGGCTCAAATGTGCTGAGTATAGTAAATTTTAAAACGCAACATATTTCACTGCTTTTAACTTGCACCCTACTGCTATTTAAATCTTGCTACTATTCAAAGTGGCTTCTAGTACTTCCCTTTGAACCAAAAATTGACATTTGCACACGCCTAGTTCCAATTCATTAAAATATTGTGCAAGTGAGTTGGGTCATGACAAAAATGATCACTTTCCTTTATATAATATGTGATATATACTAGTATTCGCACTATTTGATTCAAAATTATTCAACCAAATCACTATTTGCTTTGAACTTCAAATTAACCATTCGTCCATCCCAAATTTATCCTTTTGTACTTCACTGCCTCCTATGCCATAATGACACAGCTGCACATGAGACAGGCAAAAAGTGCAGAAAGAAATTCAGACTTGGCGCAGGTACACATTCCCTTTCAAGGGCATCTTACCACTGTGTACTTGACCTTTGTTACGGACACTAGAGTATGAATTGGGCAACACTACAACGCCAAAATCGATTGTTGCGCAACTTACTTTGTGCGACCCGTGACAGTGTTGGCGAGGGTTCTCAGGATGTTTGGTGGCTTGATCAGCTCCTTCAGGATGTTGGACTCCGTCGCAAGCGGGAACCCATTGTCCAACATTTCATCCAGAAGCTGCAATTTTACGCTAATCTGTTCACCCGCGCATATGTGCCACCAGTGATGACTACCCGTAATAAGCACCCTAAAAACACTGCACTGCTGCTGTTCAACATAACAACATTCTCGTGTTGATATTCTAGCTTCAACATAAACAGTAGAGCATAACATATCAAGTATATGGAACTACACATTTGTACTGCTTTCAACAAGCTCTTTTGCCCTTAACCATGGTTACAAATTTGTTATGTTTGTAAGCACATTAGAAATCTGATTCCACTGTGCCAAACATGCTTCATTATTATGATGGAACTGGTATAAGCCAGCGTTTCCCAGACTGTGTGGCCTCAAAAAACCCCCAACAGCTTTTTAATACTGGGGAACCCCTCCCCTATTTCCACCTAGGAGGTACGTGTTTCTAGTCTCACTGCAAGGGGAAATGCCACCTTTGGATTCCCACCTGTAGAATAAAGATGTCTTCGCCGGTAGAGTGGAAAATAACAAAGGTTTAATGATTAATGACTCAGATAAAGAAACGCGTCCATGCTAGGCAAACGTTCGTTTCGGCCCACTAGCGCAAGCTCTCCTCTCATGCCCACACTTCGTTCTCCTTTCTTCGATAGATATTTTACACACTCCAGGCCCTGAGGTGAATAGTTCGAGTGGGTACAATCGTTGAACGGGTCGGACAACTTCACCTTAACGGCTCACAAGTGCACAATTAAGAAAGACTACGTTCACTTGGTTAAAAACACAGCTGTGCTTGAGAGGTGTAGAATAAAGATGTCTTCGCCGGTAGAGTGGAAAATAACAAAGGTTTAATGACTCAGATAAAGAAACGCGTCCATGCTAGGCAAACGTTCGTTTTGGCCCACTAGCGCGAGCTCTCCTCTCGTGCCCACATTTCGTTCTCCTTTCTTCCGATAGATATTTTACACCACCTAACCAAAGTAGCACCACTGCAAACAGCGTGTACCTTTAATCTCAAAAGTCATCCACTCTAGAAGAGGCACTTGCGAATCGTACATCAGATACAAAAGCGATTGATAGTTCTTTCTTTTTTCAACACTCCGCGTGTCATAACGCAACCCATCCTGACCGTACACCCACTACTTTAGGTACAATGCACCATAAACAGTGCCTTCATGGAAACAAAGTGTCAGATGCATAGAAGATCACTGTATCTTTTGCTCAAAAAAAAAAATGTTAGTGTAGATGTTGACTACACTACAGAGTAGCCTATATTAGGTTGCAAGGCTTATCTGAAATGTCCGTGTAATCTGCAGCTGCGTGACACTGTGCCTTTTGCATCCATCAAAGTACTCGTCACGTGGTTTGAATACAAAATAGACACGGTGAGATCGCAAATTAGCGTGCATAAAAACTGTGCCATGTTGACAACAATGTACCCTGAGCCACAAATAAGCACGAGTGCATCCTATACAACTGTTGAAAGAAGCTGCTTGAACAGTCACCGTCATGCGAGGCACTGGCTCTCAGCATGCAGAACTTTCACGTTGGTTTCTGCTCCTGTACTACAGTCTGTGCTTCTGAGCATAAATTAACAGCTCTCAGCCCATGCAGCCACCGTGGATCCACAAATCACACAAATTTCAATGGATGTAAAATGAAAATGAGTCTTGAAGGGACCCTGCACCCAAATCTTGAATCCCAAGTTTTGCATTGCAATAGTTCCTTGAATCATCCCGAAGTGAATGCAGAAAAAATTATGAAAAACTGAAATGCACGAGCAAAAGTTACTAAACTTAAAGCTTAAGGTACATTATGTTATCCGTAGTGACTAGATGCGATGAATTACCAAACACAACATTACTGTTGTGCCCAACCAATCCAAGTGAACTGCATAGATCTTGTGCCTTTGCATCACAACCAGTCACTAAAAAGTAGGCTTGTGCGAATATTCGAACGCCTCGAATATTCGAACGAATATTGCTGTATTCAAATTCGCTTCGATTCGAATTTAAATTGCGGAAAATTTCGAAGTATTCGAAATGAACGAATAGGTGTAATTAGTCCGCATGTCACCACCTGTAAAGGTGGTTTCACCGCATCGGAGGGGTGCTAAGCCGTGAAAGCACCTATTCAGGTGTATATTAGACCGCATGTAACCCACTGTAAAGGTGGTTTCACTGCAGCGAATGGGTGCTAAGCCATGAAAACACCTACCCAGGGGAAATTCGCACTGCCGCGAAGCCCCACTTCAAGGTTAAATGAACATATTACCCTCACATCGATTCATCGTTTTTTAAGTTTAAAAGCTTGTTATACCGTCTTATATGCTCTAAGTATAGTAAATTTTAAAATGTAACATATTTTACAGGTTAACACTTGCATTCTTCCGAAAGTCAAATCCTGCTACTATTCAAAGTTGTTTCCTCTTCCTTTGAACCAAAAAGAATGGCATTTGCACAGGCCTTGTTTCAATTAAAAAAAAAATACTGTGCAGGTTAGTTGGGTCATTACAAATATGCCCATTTTTATTTATCATATGTGATATATGCTATTCGAATTTGATTCGAAATTATTCGACCAAAATCACTATTCGCTTCGAATTCGCTTGAACCTAAAATTCACTATTCGCACAAGCCTACTAAAAAGCATTGATGTACAACGCCGCAGTTGTTAAGGAAACTCATTTCAGGAGGAAATTAAAATATTGAGACACTGATTTTAGTTCTCTCCTCAGTGCTGCAGGCATCATAAGGCTATAAAGTAAGCAAACATAGAATAATGCACATAATTTTGGATGCAGGGCCCCTTGAAGCACTGCTGCCACATTGGTCTATCACTGCTCATAGACCACTGAAGCGTAGATGTGACATTCAATTTAAAATGCAATGAAAATTTCTGCTCTCAATCAATAAAATCTGTGTGTAAAACGGAGGTAGACGGGACCGGGTCACATTCATTCTAACAGTTCGCAAAACACTAAAATGCCTTCTGTGGAACACAGCCTTCAACATTTGGTGTAAACCAATGATGAGGCAATGATAATTGGTTATGGATTGCACAGCCAAGAGATGACATGCAGTGCAGCCTTGGCACACAAGTGCCCGCCCTCATCCAAACACGAATAGACAAATAAAAATGAAAGAATGACAAAGTGTACCTCGTAAACAACCACATAATGCTCCTTAATAAGGAACTCGGTGCAATCGCTAAAGTAGTCCACAAAGGTGTCCACCACACGATGCAAGAACTCGATCACAAACAGCGGTGGCACTGCAAGGAGAACGCGAGAGAAAACTGGGGTTAAAATAATGTCCTGATTCTATACAAATTTCCTTTAATGAGTTTTGTAAGGTGTCTCTGCTATCCCCGCAGATGAATGTTCAGGTCCAAAGGACGATAAAAAAAAAGTATGGAGAAAGCTGTAATGTGGCTCCACTCCTCAGACGCCTTCTTTGTTAAAAAAGTCGTGACACAAAATTATGCACACCAACTGACTGTTGCATCACACTGAAGATAACGTAGAGGTGCCATCTGTACAGAATCAGCCACAAATACAGCCTAAAAAGAATTTTAATTGAGTTTTGAAGTTTGTGAAAGTGCCGAATTGGAAATCGAAGCAAGGAGCAATGAGGTCATCATGCGGGAATTCCTTGTAAACAACATATTCCACGAGTACTGGTCGAATTACCAGAGACATGTACGAGATGGACAACACTGGTAGCGACACCTGATGGTGCAGAGCCTAACCAGTGACCCAGAAACGTAACACTGTGATGACTTACCCACATAGTGACTATGTGTCAAGCATTGGCAGTGAGATAATTATCAACTCACAGTATTCTCTCTCTCTTTTTTTTTTTTGGCAAGAACAGCTACGCAACTGAGAAAACAAACAGTTATACTAAAGTAGGACAAAATGCCACAAGATGTTGCTACCGGCTCTGCTGCTGCTACTGCTGTCAATGGCTCTGGTAACCAGGTATACGTAAATGTTAGGAAGTCTACAAACTACAGCTCTCTACTGCCGACATCATACTGTGTAGTGGACAGATATATCCCTTTCCGACCCAGCGACCAGTATACTGGACATAACGAAAAAAGCGGTGCAGAAAAGCAAGCAGACCTACAATCTGGACCGAAACCACTTTGGCAGCTTCTGTAAGAGTCCAGCAACATGTCTTTAAATGTAGTTCCTCCTTCAGCCCCATTTTCTGATGGGGGCGCCTCAGAGTAGTGGCGTCATCCGCGCGGAAACGCGCGCGCAGGATGTGGTCAAGTATACAAAATTATTTTAGGAGCTCTCTTCGCGCAATTCAAATAATTTAAATCGTGCCTGCTGTCCTATGTCTGCTTGATACATTGTTGCAAAGAGGTAGCATTTGTAATCAGAAGTTTGCTGGCAATGCGAGAATGTATTTATGTCCAGTATACTGGACACCAGGATGCAATTGGCGCACATCGTGCTAAACATGGAGCGGAAAAAAGAAAAAAAAGAGGCAGTGTCACATGACAATCTTGAAGCCCAGCCATAGAAAATGAAACTGGGGCATGCTGGGAATCTAACAAGAGCATGGAGCACGAGGAGGGAGTGTCGTCTGATGAGGTTGACTTCTGGACGCTAGGCGCGCTCCCCCTCCTAGGTTTTTTTTCCCCTTCGTGGTGCTGAACGCTATGTGTGACAGCTAACCATGAGAAACTTTTTCTTGGGTCAAAACAAACCATTTTTGTGTGTTAGACGATTGACCTTCTCACAGGGCCAAAAGCAAACACTCTTTCAAGAAAGATAGCAGAATGTGTGTACCCATATGTGCAACAAATTAATCCTGGTGTCCAGTATACTGGACATGGTTCTCCTGAGAAAACCACTGTACTTACAGTGTCCTCCATTTTTTTGCATGCTTTTCACTGGCCTCTTAGCTAGAAAAGAACATCACAAAATTTTGTTCTACCCTAGAAAAAATTCGGGTCGGAAAGGGATATAACTGCTTTGGCACTCTGACGTACAAACGTGGCATTGGTATGCCTTTAGAATGTGGCGTTGCCCGATATTAATACAAAACAGTAAAGCGTACATCATGCCACTTACATGTTACACATACACACTGTCACAGAGTGCCAATGTGGTGATTTCACTGCTTCCTTCATCACTTCTCAACCTGCTACTTTAAAAATGATCGAAGCGAAAGCATTACAGCACACCTAATGATGCGGCTGCTCCAAGCCTCACAGAAAATGTCGCCTCAGTTGGATGACGGTAAGAACAAAATCACAGGCACCAGCGAGATTCGTGAAGTGAATCAAGCTTTTCTAACTGATTTTTACATTCTCCCCAGCTCCTTCGTCAACCACCGTACTAGATAAGCATCGTAGTTTCGACGATCGAGAAAACAAGCACCCACAGCGCTCAACACAGCACATGAAACAGCAGCGCTGACAACATATCAGAAGGCGGCCAGTGACGTCACTGGTATTCGCGGTCACCTGATAGCACGAGTATTTGTCCATGAACAAGCCAAATACGTGCACACCCCCCCTTCCCCGAGTGCTCTTTGAAATCGAAACTGCCTCCGGTTGTAACATATAAGCATATAATTAAACATTTGACTCACACTAGGACAAGCGAGTTTCGTTGCCACTATTAACGAGTCAGTAGCACTGATTAAGAGCAAAAAACAGAGGTTCACAAATTTACTGTCACCACTCCTTTAACACAACCCAACAAAACGTTAGATAATTTGTCATTGGACAACAGAAACTTTACCACAGTTAGAATGCAACATTTGAGACCCTTTCACAAACCTACCAGCATATATGAGGAGGGAAAAAGAAGCTTTATGTGGTACACAAGATACAAGAAGCCAATTTTTGCTGCATAACTACAATTAACTACAATTATTACAATGTAACATGAACTGCAGAAATATCTAAAGATTGCACAATGTCTGTACTTGAAATAAATTCTTTGAAAGAGTGCCTTAAATTAAGTTTCTTCACACCAACTATGTCACTATCCCGTGTGCTCTCACCCTCGGACATTGTGACAGCTACAAAGAACATCTTGTTGCGGTAGATGTTGATGAGGTAGTGATGCGGGGCAGAGATGACAGGCGGGATATCCTCAGGGCTGGCAGCCTTCTTTTGCACATCGAAGAAGTAGTCACACACCGACCGATGGATGACACTCTTCCAGTGCTTCTCCATGAAGACATCCCTGCGGTCATCGGCAAAAGTGGCACACTAAATTATGCGAGTCTCACTACATTATTTTACTTACACATAGCTCACCAAGAAGGGGCTATCGAAAAAGAACAGATGTTCTAGCAAACAAACTATATGGGTAAAGCAAAATAGCAAAAAAAAAAAAAAAATGGGGGGAGAAAAAATGCTAGCAAATCAAAAGCATGGACAATGGCAATATAAGGCAGAGGTGGTGGCAAAGACTGACAAAACAAGAACTTGGTTAAAAGGCATCATCTGATCTGCAGGTGATGTGGAGAGTAAATAAATGTAGCTATCAACAATGTAGAAGCTGTCAATTACATTGGTTAAGTCTGGTTGTGCAGCTGTAAGGCCCTGATGAGAGCAGTGCATTGATGAAACACAGCAATCTGCCATAGAATCACAGTGCCACCTACTCCCATTCTAAGCATGTAAGAAAAATATTGTTTGCATATAATTTGGTTGATTTACAATGTGGAACTGCAGTTCTACATTGTTATAGATGCCAACTATGAAAACTGTATAGCTGCAACTAAAAGGGTCCCTCCCCAGGCTCTGTTATAAATATTAACTTGCTTGGGATACTTGACAAACTTTCTGGTGTCTATCTAACCACTTTTCCGGCAATTCACGTAACTGGGTGATCTAAGAGGCAGAGCACCAGGCTGCTGTGTTAAGGAGAGAACTGGATTCAGTCAACCACTGAACCAACATGGGTCACAGGGTGCATGAACCAAACAAGAGAAGATGGAGCCTTGAAGTGATGCAAAGTGATCGAATGAGGGATTCTACTGTTTTGACAAGTATACCTGCCTTCATTAGACTCAACAAGACACGTTCCCAGTCAAAACATCGAGACAAGACTGCAGAAATGGACACAAGAGAAGTGTTCTTTCACGCACGCATCTTCTTTCATCATGAATGCCTTACCGACCACCTCAACTTTCTTCTATTACGAGTACATTCAATATCACTATCCATTCCTCGTGAATTCTCATTTGTTGAAGTTTAGACCTTCTTTTCTCCATGTAATCTTCCGTTAAATTTAAGGGCTCCTGTATGCCCTTTTATTATAATTATTTATAGTTGCCTTTGCAATTGTGCTACAATTTGTGTCTGTAATCATATTACTTAGCGTACATGTCCACCTGCTTAATCCCTTGGGATTGTCAGTTAATTTCTACACAGTGGAGACCCTACTTATCAAGCAGAGCCTGAACCGATTCTGTGATATACATCCTTTATCTTTGCAGGCAAGTACTACCTGGGCTCAATGGATAACAGCAATGACACTAGACTGTAGCCGCAATACAGCTGTTGGCTTTTGTTGTGATCAGTTGTCCTTTTAAGCATGGTCTCGTAGTATGCTTATAAAAATATGGGAAGCCTGCGCTGATGCAAACTAACTACATGCCTCCACAAATAAGCACTTCATTATGTCTGTTCATTTTTTTTATGAGGTTTCGTTTGAAGCCCAGTATGTTGAAACTAGCTCTGCTACTTCATGCGCAATGCATAGGCAAACAAGCTTCATGCACTTCATCCTTTCAGTGAGTAAAGGAAGAGCAGGAAATGCAATGAGCAACTTTGGGCAAGAAAAAGAATTGCCAGTCAATCCAAGGTGGTACTGAAAAATATTAATGACACAAAGTATGTTCAAACAATCTTTTCTCCTTCACAACCACTACAATAAGGCCATGTAGCAAATGGCTTCGAAACACATTCAACATTCTCAGCCATGCAAACATGAATCACAAACAATGTTTTTCTTCCCTAGACTTTCTTAGGAAAGTTGAGGGAGGGAAAGCCGTGCAAAAGTTATTAGGATTGCCAACTGGATGATCTGTGGTGCTGCACAATGGTTATATGGACAGTGGAAGCTTTCCATAGATTCTGTACTGCAGTGGAGTCTATGTGCCTCAGGCCACAGTGATAAACGTACAACTACAGCTGTCTCCCTTGCACTAGCATAAAGTAAAAAGACTGGCCAGGCATGCAGGTACTGCAAGGAATGAGTTGTCAGCCAAGCAGTCACCTACTTTCTTGTTCATCGACAACTGCACATAATCAGAATATGAGTAATGGTGGGCAGTGTGCAACCAACCAGGTTTGTAGAACAATTAGAAAAGTGACACTTCTTCAAGTTACACTTTTTTTCTCACAAACCACAGCATGGAAACTATGAAGTTTTCCTACAATGCTTTAGATTTAAATATAGCATCACTATGCGTGAAAGTTTCTTAAACAGTATTGGAGTGCCATTGCTATGCTGAAACACGAAAAGATTCAGCTTTGTTTTCAATGTGGCTTGGCCCAAAAATTTGCTGACATCTGCTCAACTATAGCTTGCATGGAATGAAGGTTTTATGAAAGCTCTCGATTCTCTTGTGACCTTTTTTTTTTTCCACATGTCTCATGTGAATGTGACCTTGAATGAAAAGCCAGTGTGTTGCACAAAAAGTCACAACCACCTGTGAGCCTCGTGGATCAAGGTGCATGAGCTGCGTGTTCACTTAGTCTTTGCAGTGTTCGTATGACAAAAAATAATATAAAAAGCAGCATTGTGTGATATAAAGTGCACGGTAAAATAGCCCCAATGGATGGCTTTTGCCTTCGAGTCATCTTAGGCAAACACATAAGGGTCCCTGCGGGTTTCTCTAAAATTCTGTAGCTCCCAACTAAAGGCACAGAACTGAAATGTCGGATTGAAATCAGCACAGAAATGTGCAGATCTCGTCTTTCCTCTGGCTTTAGCAACATGTCGGCAGTGCTGCTCATATTGGACTCCTAGTCCAAGTATAGTACTTACATTATATTAACTTTTATGAAAGAAAAGGGCAAGAACAGCATCTTACTCTTGACAGAAAAGCATTAATAATAATGGTTGGGATCTTATGTCCCAAAACCACCATATGATTATGACAGATGCTGTAGAGGAGGGCTCCGGAAGTTACGGCCACTTGGGGTTCATTAACATGCACCTCAACCTAAGTACATGGGCCTCTGGTATTTCGCCTCCATCGGAATGCAGCTGCTGCAGTCGGGATTTGAACCCGTGACCATTTGGATCAGCAGTCAAGCGCCATAACCACTAGACCACCGCGGTGGGTGACAGAAAAGCAAGGCGAGCTGCCCAGGCAAGAAACTTAACATAAAAAAAAAACACTTTCCCTGCATTCTTATGTGCACTATAGTACGCCAAATGCCACTTTTCACTCAAAATGACTTACAAATCGATAGAAACCAACAGTTCAAAAGCTGACATCTAATCATGCTCACCGTTATTTTTTTTTATTGTTTACAATAAAAGAAAAGCACTAGTACCAATTCATATACCCCTGCAGTGCACATAACTGTTAAAACAGACTTCACTTGAAAAACCTTGCATCTGAAAGAAAATTGGTTCAGTTTTGTTGTTTGTGCCAACTGTGCCATGAGCACAGCCAGCCTGCTTGCAAGCAGTAACAGAGAACCATGTGGCCAAACCATGTTAGGCGACAGAAACAGTGTGAACATTGGCGATGAGAATCATCACTTTTGACTTGCAGCATGGAAGATACTCCATGGTGATTAAGAAGCCAAGGTGCGCCATGTACAAAAGAAGACATTCCAATGCAAAGCACAACCAGTCAGCACTTGTGTGCTTCACAATTGCTGACTGGTAAGTGTAATCCTAACAAATTCTATGAAACAGAAAACTGCCTTGTGCTGTGTATATATGTACGTACGTTTCTTCAATAAACACAGTTGGAAGTTAGCGCCAGTCCCGTGCTCTTTGTCTGTCCGTGTGTTGCTTTGCGCTACAATTATTTCTTTCAGAAGTCATGAACCAACTAACCCAAGAAAATGTTTTGCTAGTGCTTTTAGAACTTACACACTACTTATGGTTTGTTGAATTTTTCGAGCTCCATTTTTTGCATTTTTATCAAAACAATGTAGCAGTTTTGCCCCTCTGCATGCTTCTCCAGTATGTGCTTTTTTTTTGCTTTAACAGAGTACATGAATTAAGATAACTGATTCAATTATTTGTTTGGCACTTAACTTTTTGCATGTCTCACAGTGTTTTCATTTGCTACTATAGTGAGCTTCATAACCAGCTTAGCTTTCCCCATAATGTTGTGTGCCCCAAAAATGTCACTTCCGTTCCATGCCAATGGGTTTGAAACTATAGTGCCAACTGCATTGCAACTACAGATTTTACTAATGCCTTCCTTTGCTTTCTCACTGGTTACTTCAATGTTATCAAATAACCAGCATTATGATGATCCCTGCCAAAGCAAGTGTAAGTGAAGCAGTGGCATAAATCCATAAAGGCCACAAGGGGGGGGACACACATATTGCAGTGGCGGCCATTTTGTTTTTATATATATGCTTTATTTTTAATCATACGAAATTAAAATTATGCATTACCGTATAATAATAATAATAATAATAATAATAATAATAATAATAATAATAATAATAATAATAATAAAACAAGCATGAGCATCAGCGCCTGGTCAGGAAAAATAGCACATGAGTATCCAATAGTAAGCGACATCGCATGGCGAAGTTAGTTTGTAATAGCAACTTGTAGGCAGGCGCTAGCATTTTTGCAGCTGGGTCATTCGGGTTAAATTATGCAATAATTTTTCTACCACCTTTTGTGCTGACGCATAAAGGTATTCCCCATCGTGTGTACCGGCTAGAAGTACCTAGTTTCTGTTCAATGAAAGTGCTTCAGATTTCACAGTAGGTTTTACGGAGAGTACGTAGTCCTTGACTGTCATGAAATTCAAATATGACATTTGGAAGATAAATTTCGAGGGGGGGACACTTGCATGGGGTGTCCCCCCCCCAGCCTAAACACAGGGGGGGTCAAGACCCCCCTGACCCCCCCCCCATGATTTACGCCACTGAAGTGAAGCAAGACATCACTCACATTCAGACACATTAATATTCCAAGCAAGATGCACTCCTCAGAAGGATCACAACACAATGGTACACACAGTGCGAAATATTGTGAGTACCTCGGTACTCACACCTCACTCACAGTTTCACTAGAATGCATTGTAGTTGACGCTATCTTCAGTACCAGTTCAGTTCAAGTGAAAGTTAGCAAATAAAAGGATACCCTTTAAGCACACTTCGTAAAGATCTGTGGCTACAACAGGGTTGCAAGTCGGTGCCCAATCCAGCACTCACACTGTCACATTTCATCTGAAGTGGAATTCGGTGGGAACAGACCCCAAACCCGGCATTGATTGAATGAACGAAAGCAACAACAGTTATGCTGGTTTCCTTCATTCATTATCCTGAGACAATTAACTAGACTCTGACGAGAACAAGCATGACATGCACGCCTTCGTGACGCACGTAGTTATCATCTAATGCACTTTCGACGTTTGCAATGATCACGTGATGCGCTTGTAAAACGCAGATGTGAACAACGGATACATGAACCCCTGCAATAGGTCGTCCGAGGGCATTAAACCTCATTCAAAGCTAAATAATGTGGTCGACTTTATGTCGAATAACAACAGGCGCTTCCTCGGGAGCGCGGCACGAACTGTAATGCTAATTGTTGAGTACACTGTGCAATCGACTGTTTAGTGTGAACAAGGTCTACGCGTGATCCACGAAGTACGTTTCTGCATTGGTGTGCAGTCATTGACCATATCGGTACCGCAAGGTATCAGTGGTACGAGCCGATTTTGGGTAGCCATCGAACTGCCGACCACGGAATGACCTATTACAATCGCGATGGCTTAAGTTAAATTATTCAACTTCAAGAGGAGTCGAAAGAGAGAGAACATTAAGACAACGCACAACTTTCGAGATGCGTAACAGGTGAGCACCACGATCGCTTAGCCAAAAAAAATAACAAGTGACACGGTCAGACCAGCTGTGTGTGAACGATATGGAGCAAAAGCAAAATCACAAACTTGTCAAGCACATCTTACCCAGAGCCATTTATGACGAAAACGCTGTGGATCATGGTGGCTGAGTAGGTTACCTCACTCTACCCGACGATGAAAAGTTTTTCTTTTCGTTGCAGTTTCCCCGATTGATAATAGCGGCCGGCTATAACATGGCACGCGGGCTCGGTTGACAAGACGGCCTGCGACTAGAGAAAGGGCGAAGCGCCAGTGGCGCTACAAAAAAGTGGGTTCGCTCTAATTGATATCCTAATAGGAAAATAGTTAGTCTATGCTCGGTTGTAAACAACACATGCTGAACATCACGAGCAGCTGACCGATGAACGCCGCCCCGCTGACACTTGCCGACGCGGCATGGGAAAGTTGCCGATAGGGAAACAAGTGGCGCCACCGATGCCTTAATATTGAGTTGTATTGAGTATTCAAATTCGAAGTTACTTCAGTTGCAAAGGTTGTAAATAAAACGTGTCCCTAAAAGTTTAAAGGTGCTAATTTATTTTGAACGGTCATCGGTCTACAATAACAAATCTCGCTCTTTTCTGTCCGATGCGTAATGGCGGTAAATTTTGAACGACAAGACAAGGTGGACCGCGCAAGGTGGACCGCGTTCGAATAAAAACAGTAACAACGGGGCCCCATGGCCCCGATTCATTTCCGCCATCTGAAGTTCTGTCACATGCACTCAGAAATTCAGCACTTTTGCATCGTGCGCTAATGAGGAGAAATCGAACATGTCACCTTGCGCTCAGCAACATGGCTGGTCGGAAAAATGGCATCTAAGATCAGTATTTTTATCATAAGTGCATAGCACTTTATTTAGGGGCCCGGCTTGTCGTCCAGCCGTAAATCTCACGTGGCGTGATCATGCTCACAATCGATGCAGGCCTAAAACAAGGTTAGAATGTCCAAAACCGGGTAAAAATAAACGAACAAAGTACAAAATAATGTAATTAACAGGAACAGCAAAGAAGTAATCGCAATAGTTAGCTTAAAATCGCTAAAAACCTATCGGAAATATGCGGCTGACACCCACGCAAGAGAGGGCGCCACCGCCTCGTCAAGCGCACGATTGCTCCGAAGCATAACTCGGCACACTCACTCATGAGTGCACTCAACTCACACTCACTCACACTCATTTGAACGTGGTGAGTTGAGTATGAGTGAGTACTAATGCGTGTGAGTGGACTTGAGTGAGAACTCATGAGTGTGAGTGGTCGTGAGTGTGAACGTGAGTGAATATCATGAGTGTGAGTGGACGTGAGTGTGAACGTGAGTGAGTACGAAGGCTGAAAAAATTGTGGTGAGTGAGTTTGAGTGAGTACTCCCTTAAAGTACCGACCTATGGTAGCTCGGCACACTCTCACTCATGAGTGCACTCAACTCACACTCATTTGAACGTGGTGAGTTGAGTATGAGTGAGTACTCATGAGTGTGAGTGGACGTGAGTGTGAACGTGAGTGAGTACGAAGGCTGAAAAAATTGTGGTGAGTGAGTACTCCCTTAAAGCGCCGACCTATGGTAGCTCGGCACACTCACTCATGGGTGCACTCAACTCACACTAACTCTTGAGAAAAATGTAGCGACTTCGGCTCCTCCCACCCACCGGCGCTTCTCCGGCGTCTTCGTCGCTACATCTGATGGGGAAACAAGAACAACCTGACGGAACTCGCTGAATACGACATGTATCTGAACTATCGTATGAAACAGGAGGTCGATAAAGCGCATCAAAACGTAGCGCACATGTAGCACACCGAGCTTCCGAATCTCCCAAACAAGATTTTAGTCGTACCGGGGAAACGCCTATCTCAAACATTGACGTCATCAGCAATTCAGAAGCGGAGCAGTGAAACTCTACGAACGGGATTCGCTGGGTGCTGGCTGGTTGCACGCCGTGGAGCTGCATTTAGCGCAGGATTTAGAACTGCACCAATCGTCTTTTTAACCAAAAATTATTCAAACATGTCTGGATTTTTGCCATGGCAAGCACGATTAACCAACAAAAAGCATGTCCTTTGATATCTCCGCTTGTAACATTCAATCTCCGTAACGCTGTCGCTGGCGAGTGAATTTTAACCAGACTGTTCGGGCGACGAAAGTGATTAGCACAATACTTGATTGCATGCTTGATTGGTTTTGTGAGAGGAAAAATAAAATTTATGTGTACGCTGGCGTCCCCTCGCGGATGGTGCACCAGGTGTTTCCGTCACCGGCAGCGAGCGCGGTTCGTTCGTAAGCTACTTGATGTGGTTGTGGAGAGCCCGTGTTGTGCCGTGCGTTCAGTGTGGTTCCGTGTGCAGAGAAAACTTTTCGTTTGAGTGGGATGACACCTGTGACAACTCCTTGCAGCAGTAGCCGCCGAGAGCTCTCAAAGACGACCCCGACAGTCTTCTAAAGCTGCGTCTTGTTGGAATCTTCATTGCGCAGTACTCGCGCGCGTCCTTGTCCCGCCTTAAAATACGCGCTTAGAAGCCGCGATAGTACGAACAGAGCTGCACGTCTCTACAGAATGGCTGCTTCGGAGACACCGACCCGAAACAGATTCAAGATGCAGGCGAGGTATGCGATTCAGAATGCACTGCTACATGTTGTATTGGCGTCGACCTTCACAAAGTACTTCGCGAGTCCACTATTGGTATGATACCCTTGGCGCGCGAGCATTACTCACCATTAAAAAAAGAAAAGAGAGAGAGCTTTATGCGTTATCTATGCGTTCCTTGGGTATGCATGCTAAACGCGTGCCCAAGGGGTTTAAGCGATCCCGTACACAAAGCTATGGGACGCTCTTTCTAAAACTTCCCCGCCTATCTTTCATGTCCTTCCTTTGTTAAACACTGCGCGCAGATCACGAACGACGTGCGCACAGTTCTGTAGTTCATAATAGGTATGCTCTAACATCACTGGCATAGCCAGGGAGGGGAGGGGGGTTCAAATTCCCACTTCCCCGAAAATTTCAATTTTGCATGTGTACATAGGGTAGAGTCGGGAGGATTGGGACACTTTTTACAATTTTATTTTTAGTTTTGTTGAACTTGAATGCAGAACGATGTTTGATTCATTATAACACTGGTCTAATAAAGCTGCAAAACTTCTGAGACGCACTGGTCCTACGACTCCTGGTGGAGCTGTAAAAAAATAGTTTGTGATGGCTAAAATCTGCCCCATTCCACCCGCCTCTGTGGATGGAGTGGGACATCACTTGGAAGGAGTGGGACGTACGTAACACAATGGTCCCAGTGTCTTCAGCGACCATTATAAGCGGATAGTTCAACATCAAACATTAAACGGAGTCGCACAAACTTTGCTGCACCGATAGTTTTTGACACTGGCAGCTTCATCACAATTTCCATAATAGGTAAAGTCCCCATATATTTCTTGGGAGGAAAGTATAACTGAGAGCTCTGTTCTTCGTTCCACAGGAACTGCGCACTAACGCTGAGATGTTATTACTGCTCCCGACTCTAGCCATGTAATTATCGCCAGTTTTTTTCTTGTTAAAACTGACACAAAAAACATCATCTTTTGTCACTTGAATATATTCATCAGGCCAGTTGATTTCACAAATGTCATGCCAGTCATTATCAAAACCTGACATGTCGTTGTCAGACTCGTCAAAGGCAACGGCCAGTGTGTCTTTTTCACTTGAAGAGCAGCCATCCTTCAGGAAACGCTATTTGTTTTTTGAATGGGCTGTGGTGGCAGTCTTGACTGTACTGCGCTCCTTTTTTTAGGACTGTCGTGCTAACCGCTGTGAATTCTTCATCCGTATGCTTCCCCAATGTACATGTAAGGACTTTTGTCTTACTTTTTTTCTTTTTGCGCTGTTTAACGCGGTGTGGCAGTGGGATAGAGTAATGGGACAGTGTTCCATTCCTCCCTCAACTCAAATGTCCAATTCCTCCCAAACTGCGTTCCTCAAGGTAAACAAAGTTCAGCGGGTAAAGTTCAGTCGTAATGCCTGAACTTATTCTTTGAAAAAGTACAGCGTTGTGTTTACTGAGAAAAATTTATAATTGCGTCCAGCAAGCGGTTTAAATCTGAGAGCTTTACCATTCAGATAACTAAAATTTACTTTGTGTGCTCGAAAAACATGATTTGCAGTTACAGAAAGCTCCATCTGCCGAAGATGCCAGTCATTACAGCCACGTAATCGGTATGTTAGCACCATCTAATGAGTAGTTGGCTAACATCTTTGAGGTAACTGCAGGACAGATAGACGCATTGTCCCATTCATCCAACTGTCCCAGATCTCCCGACTCTCCACGATACACGTACACATACAAACACGCGCACGAACATACGTAAAGGTTGGTTATACACCCCCCCCCCCCCCCTAAAAAAAAAAAAAACACATTCTGCCTACCCCATTGTCCAACAGTGTAATGCTATTTGTTGGTTTTACTTTCGGGAAAATTGCGCAGCACCATTTTGTAAACATACCATACCATTCTGCCTACCCCATTGTCCAACAGTGTAATGCTATTTGTTGGTTTTACTTTTGGGAAAATTGCGCAGCACCATTTTGTAAACATATGAAAACAAACGGATCGTTCGTTTATTCGCACTCAAGTGGCAGAATTTTAAAGACAGGAACCACAAACAAGATAGGCGATTTTTGTTTTTGGGTTCAAGACATTTTATTTATTTTTATTTTTTTTATTTATTTATTTTTATTATTATTATTAATTTTCATTTGCGAGGCTGGCATGCAGGTAAAAGGCTATGGTGCAAGCAGTGTTCACGATTCCCTGCCCCACGAAGTTCTTAAAGGGGTGGTGCCATCAAATTTTGAGGCTATAACAAGCCTGTTGTGGGTTTCCACTGTATGCAAGGACACTCCATACGAAGGCTCGGACACAGCAAACGTTCAGAACATATATTAATTCACTTTCAAAGTGTACCTAAATGCTCATTCTCCCGATCGAGATCCATCGCTAGCGCGCCAACACTGACATAGCTCTATAGGAAGGGCAACGAAAGTTGTAGTGACGTCACACCAGATTCGTAGTGACGTGAGTGACCGCGGCACCTGTTTGCGAGAGCAGACAATACTCGGCACGACTTGCGTCACAGCCTTGGTTGGTCACGTGACCAAGCCTACTACGCTGCTACGTCACTGCCCAACTTGGCGCCCAGAAACCGAAACCGAAAGTTGCCCACATAAATAGGGCGACATTAAATTATTTAGCGAGAATATGTGATTCTTGGTGCGTGTATCATGCTTCCCAGAGCTAAAAGAAACGCTTGCGGCGAAGAACGCGCAAGCCGCAAATTTGGTGGCACCACCCCTTTAACCAACTTTCTTGGTTAGCAGTGATAGTTCCCAGGGTTGTCCATTCCCTTGTGTCATGTTGCTGACAACTGGGTGCCTTTATGTTGTTTGGTGAACCTTAAACAATCTTGAGTGTCAAAAGGAATCATCCAGCTACTTGTCATTATGCCTGACTAGGATGAATTTTTCGTCAACTAGGACACTTTCTTCGTGCTACAAACAGGTGGACGACATTTTCATGAACATTACTTTTTCATGCAGTCTTCTGACGAAATGACTTGCAATAACCTTGAGTGCGACCTTCCCGTGTCACACCAGTACCACGGGAAGTACCATGCCTATTTAATCAACTTGATGTTGAGCTAAGTTGGACTTCATCACCAAATTATTTCTGAGTGACATATGTAGCGGCTGATTCAAAGAATACAACAAACTGTTACAAAATTGCTGTTGCCTCACCAAATTTAGGGAAAAGTAATGTATCTCAACTGTGCGAAAACCTGGTAGGCTTAATTTTTAACTGGCCACATAAGCCCTATACACGACAAGTAATAAGTTTTGCGTACATTTTTAGTGCTATTGCTCATCAATTCACATCTTTACGAAGTCCACCGCGGTGGTATAGTGGTTAGGGTGCTCGGCTGCTGACCCGAAGGTCGCGGGTTCAAACCCGGCCGCGGCGGTCGCATTTCGTTGGAGGCGATATGGTAGAGGCCCATGTACTGTACGATGTCAGTGCACGTTAAAGAACACCAGATGGTCGAAATTTCCGGAGCCCTCCACTACGGCGTCTCTCATAATCATATCGTGGTGTTGGGACATTAAACCCCAGATATTATTATTACATCTTTATGAAAGGCCTTTTTTTCCCCTTATTAAAAGGAAATGTGTAAGCAATGACATTCAACATAACCAGCAATCTCAGTGAGAAGCTGTAATCTCTGGTTTTATGTGAGACCCAATACCATCAAGAAATGTGTCCAAAAGTGCTAAAAAATAAGAGAAATTGAATTGTTTGCTCACTGCTTTCATAATTATTTTTTCTGTAGCAAAAGGCATCTTTAAGGGGGGTATGGTAGAGTAAATAGATCAAAAAAGCGTTTTTTTTATTTCATTACTAAAAAAGTAAAACACTCTGAGAAACAAAACCGTGCATTGGCGAGCGCATAGGAACTTTGGAAGCCATTTAGAACTGGCACCAAAAACCTGCGTTTCGTGACGGATGCAAGGGCTTGTTTACATGTTGTCTTCTATCATCACTTCTGCGTGTATGTATTTTTTTTTTATAATAAGTATGGCTAGAGCAGTTAAATATATTCATTTCCTACCATTTTCATAAGTTCTGATTGCAAATTCTTCCAGCACTAATGCTTTTGCCGCATAGTCAATGGTTCATGTTATGAGTACTTTCCGCATGTGTTTTTAAACATAAAGGCACGTTTTTCTCACGATCAGATTTTTTTTTTAATTTGGAAACTTTTTCGTCTTGGAAAACTATCCTACCGATTTCACTGAAATTTTCTCAGGTTATATTTGAATCCCTTCCAAATAGTCTGAACCTAAAACTTTGAAAAACTGTGAGTTATAAAGAAGAAAAAAAATATTAATTGGAAAGTCTCTCTTATGGCATGTGATGTGTGAGGACAATTTTTTTTTGCTTGTGATGTGAATATAGGAACCCATTTTTAGAGGCAGGGGTTGATGACACTACTATGTGAAATATGTGTGCCAGATTTTACAGTCATACTCTCTTTTGTTTCTGAGAAAAGGTGCATTTAATTTTACACCCCAGTTTGAAATTTGGTACTGAAACACATGTTACTAACACAAGCTACAGGGTCAAAATCGCACAAAGGGAAGACCAACAGCTTTCTTGCTGAGTACGCGAAATTTAACAATAAAATATGGACAAGCTCCTAAGGTATAAAGCCGAAACCAAGATGACCCATTTATCTTACCATCTCCACTTAGGGACACTGAAGAGAAAAATGATTTTTCTCGTATCTGCACATTATTCTTTTACAATACCAAAATCACCACTCTTACCATAAGAAGATACTTGTAAGCGAGAAAACGTGCAAGAAGGAAATGTAGGTGGCTACGCCACCTTGAAATCCCCGCACCAATCACTGTGACGTCTTAGATTTCGATGGCGTCTACTAAGGCCTACGTAGTTCCTAATCAGTAAAACTGAAGTACAGTACTCACAGATTGAAACAGGACAATTTAGGGCTAAGTAACGCACATACATTCGTTTCCACCGTCTTCAGTTGGGGTCATATCGGCGTAATTTTGACTGCAACGTGATCAGAGCCTAATTTAACTTTATAGACTACATTAGTCACGACATGACATGGCTATCTCAAGCGATTGCGCATACGAGTCGTTATACTAAAAAATTTGATGTCGCGTTTGAATCCACGAGTACGGTGCATTGCCTTCTGAGCGGGCCAGATATTTAACATACTAAGTTTCAATGAATTTCATTGAGCCAATGTCGCAAAGATACCAAAAGTACACTTTGAAATCTGTGACATCACGTGCGGAGATTTCAGCACAAAATTAAAAAATCGAACTTTGGCCTGGATTTTCTCCGCTAGTAAAAGCCTATAATGGTGAAATTAATTACATTGGTGTTTTATCAGAGCACAATTTATCAATGTAAGTGAATTCATTGTTCTCTTAATTTAGTGGCTCTTTGAGATGTCTGAAGAAATAAATTATGGCAGTAATTAAAAAAATAATAAATTAGCTTTTTTAGTTAGGGGAGACAGGTAGTCGGGTCTAATGGGAGTGTTGAACTCCTTCTTATCAAGAACCCTCTGGTAATTATTGTGGAGTAATGAAATTCGACTAAATTCACCAGCAAAACCAAAACAGAAGCGCGAATGAGTTCAAATAGCAGATGACCAGGATGATGTCATTGTTCATGACAACGATTTGCAGTGGTGGTAATCGTTCATTCATTGACGTATGTGCACCATACATGCTGTAATCACAATCGCAGCCCACGTACTCACGAAGCGAAGTCGATCGATAGTTGATGTAACAATGCTCGCATTCTGGACATGTCGGAAAAGAATGGCAGTTGTGCTGTTTGGCGTTTTGGTTTTTTTTTTTCTTGCCGGCAAAATTGATCAGATTTCATCACTACTAAAATTACCAACGCAGCTTTTTGGAAATCTCAAAGTGGCAAAAGGCTCATTGCAATACGGGCTCCAATTCTCCCATTTGACCTGACTGCCTGTCTCCACTAATTAAAAAGTTATTTCATTTATTTAATTACTATTGTAATTGGTGTCTCTCTAGTCATGTTAAGATGTGTTCTCAAAAATAAATTGTGAAGGCAGTGAGCAAAGATTGCATTTCCCTTATTTTCTCGGATTTTCAGACAGATTTCTTGAAACACCCGGTACAGACGCTTGTTAGGTGAAGTTGCATTTTGTTGACTCTTCGTAGCGACTAGGCTAAGTGCCTCTTTAACCCTTTCATGACTATGAAAAAAAAAAAATTGTATGAAATTTACCGGAATGTTTTTTTTTTTTTTTTGCTCAGTTTGTGGAGTTTCTTTCGTTTTCTGATCAAATGGCATCATTATATCAATTCAGCGAGGTTGCTTTAGTTCCCTCTTATATTGCGTAAAGAAAAAATAGCCTGATGAACACTTTACTGCATAGCCCGAATGTCATCAGACTCCTCTAATGAGATGACACCGCCGGTTTCAGTACAGAACTACAAAGCTGTAGTCTGATGAGGAGTGGTCAAAACAAGTTCTTTTATAGGTGCTTTCATTCCTTTCGTGGCAGGCAGGCATATACACGGGATTCTCAGAGGCAGAAATAAAATGAAAGGTGAGACACAAATGGCACAACATGGACGTGTTTGTCCATCAAGTGTCAGGAATCGTTACAGTATGCATTGTGACGACTATAGTCATCATTGGTTACATTGGTACGAAATTTCACGTGACTATACTTGTCAATGGTCGTTAAAGGATGTTAAGTGTGAGTATGGGTTTGAGGGGTGGCATTGAGATAATTCTGCTGTGGTGGGGCAGGGGAATGATCAATGAGACAGCTTCAGGGGGGGCAGGTTAAAATTTCAAAGGGGCAGCTGCCCTCTCCCTGGCACCGGTCCTGCGAACTGTAAAAATCTACACTTTAATCGCGAGGCAAGATTTTGCCCTTTTGTGTGTCAATGATGGCATAATTTTAAGTGACAGATTATGCATTGCAGTGTTCTTTTTTTAATCAATCAATCAAATGAAACCTTCATTTTGCGTAGTATGGATACATCGTTAAGGATATACAGAAGAGGGTCCCCAGGTCAGAAAACCGTACTGGGACCTGCTGTACATGATTATTAGATAAAAATTACGAAATAAGCACAAAAATGAAAAAAAAAAAATCTAAGTCAACCAAAAAACACGGGTACTATAGTTATACAGAAGGAATAGTACGATAATAGGAGACAATAATAATCAGCGTTTTTAAGCATACAGAACTGTTTTCTAATTGATAAATATTGGATAATGAAATATATATATATATTTCATTATGTAATATTTATTTATCATTATCCTATATATATATATATATACATATATATATATATATATATATACTAACAGTGAAATGCAAAGAAAGCCACCATGAACAGTAACAATGCATTTCACGTAATATTCATATATAATTATTAGAGGTGTGCGAATATTCGAAATTTCGAATATTTTTCTAATAGTGTTTGCTATTCGATTCGCTCTGGAATTTTACTATTCAAACTATTCGAACTTCCCGAAGACAAATACCGTACTGTCAACGTCCTATTGGCAGTGGCCCCTTCAGATTTTCACTATGCTTCACCCCATCACACTCTCGTGTTGCGGCAAAGCTGCCTTTCAGGCTCCGCTACGGTCGCAAATGTATTGACTCAAGAAAACGCTGGTTCCAACATGGAGATGATAGATGTGGCAGTGGTGGGGGGCTGAATTAATGCAGT
Organism: Rhipicephalus appendiculatus; assembly: GCA_030522465.1. Lineage (NCBI taxonomy): Eukaryota > Metazoa > Arthropoda > Arachnida > Ixodida > Ixodidae > Rhipicephalus > Rhipicephalus appendiculatus. The sequence goes on along the minus strand of JALIZH010009617.1, from coordinate 449,201 downwards.
TTTGGACGCCGAAGATTTTTAGCATCCCAAAATTTAAGATGTTCTTATATATTGACGCCTACGAGGCAGATTTGGAACTCTGGACTCGAAGGGAGCACACACTTGCCTGCCACATCAGTGAGGCTTCCACAGAAGTTGAAAGAGTAGGAGAGGTTGAGGAAATAGCGTCTTTGCCTGTCACGTGTAAAGTGTTGTCGACAACACTTTGCTTGCACCAAATCATGTACATAAATACAATTTGGCCTCTGCATTGCCTCATTCTTGATAAGACAACTATGAAACACCACCCTGCCAGTGCTTCATCAATTTAGCCAAAAGGAGCACTTTCATGTTGCTATCTCATAAGAATATGCTTAGGAATCCTCTACAACCTTTTTTCTGCAATTTCGCTTCGAAGTATTCGAAAAGTATTCTAGAAATATTCGAGAAATATCCGAAAAAATATTCTATTCGATTTGCACTCACACTTCAATATTCGAATTTGCTTTGCACCCAAAATTTTGCTATTCGCTCAGCTCTAATAACTGTACAGGAAAGGAAAAAAACCAATAAAAAAACAGTGCACACTATGAATTATTCATATAATTATTGGTTCAGGAAATGAGCTTTGAGTGTCTTTTTAAATGCAGCAAGAGATGACGATGTTTTGATGGGGTGAGGAAGAGAATTCCACATTTTGATAGCACAGAATGATGCTGTCATTTGATCATAATTAGTAAAAGCTTTAGGCAGCAAGAAGTTATTTTTTTGGCAAAACGAGTAGGGTTAATATTCTTCAAGAAATCCAAGGAAAATAAACTTCGTGGGTGAGATCTTTATTAATTAACCTGAAAAGCATGGTAATTAAGTTAAATCCAAATAAATAATTAGTTGGGAGCACTTTATTCTCAATGCATACGGCATTCTCAATATTATCGCGACTAAAGTTAATAATGCGCAGAGCTTGGTTTTGTATATGTTGAATAGATGAGAAATGACACTGATACGTGTTGCCATAGGCAGCAATACCGTAATTGATATGACTATGAATGAGTGCGTGATAAAGTGAAAGGGGAGCAGGAGTAGACAGACAATGACTAGCTTTTATTAATGCTCTTATGCCCGAAAGAAGTTCTTTTCCTAACTTGTGACATGTGATTGTGAAATTTTAGTTGTTCATCGAGATAGACACTGAGAAATGAAACACAGTCACTAATTAAAATGAAGTGGGAGTCGAGGGTTACCTGAGGTGAAAATTGTAGTTGTCTTTGAGGAGAACAGAAAACCATGAATTTAGTTTTGTTTGGATTGAAAATCAAGTGATTATTGTGACACCAAGTAGCAATGTTAGCTAATGCACTGTTTAATTTATTAGTTAACGATGTTAAAGATACATCGGAGTCTGAGACAGTTGTGTCATCAGCATATAACATGCATTGTGAAGGTGAAGCATGTAGGGGAAAGTCATTAATATAGAGAATGAGTAATAATGGTTCCCAAGATTGAGCCCTGTGGCACCCCCTGATTAATTGTTTTAGTGTCTGAAAACTTGCCAGATAAATAAACTGTTAGCTTTCTGTCATACAAATAGTTTTTGAGAAAGATTAACGCTGGCCCTGTTATTTCATAGGCTTCTAATTTTTTTAGTAACATACCGCGATTAATTGTATCAAAAGCCTTGGAAAAATCTAAAAATATGGAACCAACAATAAGTCCTCTGTCAATGGAACTCTTAATGTAGTCTGTTAATGAGATTACCGCCAAGTCGGTTGAACTACCAGAACGGAAACCGAATTGGCAGTTGTTGAAGAGATTAAATTTTTTCATGTAACTATTCAGGCGACTAACAAATAGTTTCTCAATTATTTTGCTGATGGATGATAAGATAGAAATAGGTCGGTAATTAGAAATAATTTACCTATCCCGTTTCTTAAAAATGGGTATGACTTTTGTGTTCTTAAGGGTGCGTGAAAAAATGCCAGTTTTAAAGATGCTGTTAATTATGCTGGCCCATGTTGGAGAGATTAAATGACCTATCATTTTTAAGTGGCGTGCATGAATGTCATCTAATCCAGGAGAGGTATCTTTAAGGTTCTTAATCATGGTGAAAACTTCTGATGTTACAGGGAAAAGAAAAAATGAAAAGTTAACTCGGCTGATGCTACATTCAGCGCTCATGTGATCCTGATTGTAAATTTCAAAAAAGAAGTCACTGAAAGCATTAGCGATTTCAAGCGCGTCATTGTGTGTACAATCATTATATATAATTTTTGAGATTGAAGTGTGACACGTTGTTCTGTTTAGGGATGTATTGAGCAACTCTCATGTTCTTTTAGAATTGTTCTGGCGAGTTACAAATTCCTTTTTATAATAATTTTCCTTAGCTTTCTTCCGTAAAAAATTTAGGATGTTGGAGTATTTTTTGTATCTTGACGCCAAAGTGAGATTGAAAGGTCGCTTCTTTGTTTTGTTGCTCTCTTGTTGTTACTTTTTCTTTGTTGCTCAGAGAATACACTGCTTGTTGCAGGCGGTCCCGACCCAGTCTTTCTGGAGCCAATCGGCCGTTCAGCTCACCGGTAAGTGGTGCAAAAATGTGCGCTAATGTGTAAACGATGTGGAACCAGTGAAGCACTCTTATCTGTGTGAGTACTTCCCACAACTATGGAGTGTACAGTTATTGGCAGAACTTTGGAGACTCAATAAGTAATTTTTATGTACATTAGGCGTGTAACCCGAATTCTAGTCATGTTGCATGCATGTGCGGAATAAATGAAGTGCCTGTCGCAGTTGCACGCCACGCGGCCTCACCAGAATAGAGATTTAATATGCCCTGTTACTATGGTACTTCGGGAACTGTATAGCTACAAGTATTTAATTGCCTGTGTTGCATTTTAGACATCTTGAATTAAAGGGCTACATTTTATAGTGGATGGTTATTGTACTTCATTTCTTGTCACTTATCACTCACACCCACAACCGTGATCTAGTGGTTAAGGTGCTTGACTGCCGACACCGGGGTGGCGGGATTGAATATCGCCTGCAGCGGGCGTATTTTTGATTGATGGCAAAAATGTTTGAGGCCCATGTACTTAGATTTAGATGCATGTTAAAGAACCCCAGCTGTTCAAAATTTCTGGAGCTTTCCACTAGGACGTTCCTCATAATCGTATCGTGGTTTTTGCACGTAAAACACCAGCAATTGTTGTTGTTATTATTATTATTATTATTATTATTATTATTATTATTATCATCACTCACTGCAGCGAGTGGCTGACACTGGCAAGAGCGATGACCCAGCATCATACCAGCCCATGATGGAGGTGAAAGAATGGAAAATGAAAACAATTATGTGATCTGGTGTCATGTCTTTATGTAAGGTCCAGAAATACCAGTATTTTTCACCTTTCATTTCCCTGTAGTAAATGTGTGATGCACATTTTTTTTTTTCGCATTGGAGGTTCTTTAAGATTGTACCATTAAGCTTATCTGGACATCATTCATTGCCAATCGCCAGAACATCATGACTCGTGATGTTGAGGTGATAAGTACAGAAAGGAAGAAAAGGGGAGAGGAGTGCTTAACATGCATACACTGCTCTTTCAAATGTTTTCAAACTATATTGCACCTATACTAAACAAACTGCATCTGGCTCTTTACACGACTTACCGAGCGCTGTGGTTACACAACAGTCATCAGCTTATCTGGCTCCCATGTGAAAATTACTGGACTTGTGCCAGTTGGTATCACAGTGATAGTGGTAGAGAAAACTTGAAGTGCTCATTGGCTACGAGCATGTTCAGTTTTGACCACAGGTAGGTATGTGCGAATATTCGAGCACTCCGAATATTCGATTGAATATTACAGTATTCGAATTCCCTTCAACGTGAATTTAAATTATTCATAATTTCGAAGTATTCTAAATGAATAAATAGGCGTATATTAGACAGCATTTAATTCCCCTGTAAAGGTGGTTTCACTGCAATGTAGGAGTGCTGTGCCGTGCAAACACCCTTTTAGAAAAAAAAATCTACACTGCCGCGAAGCCTCACTTCAAGGTTGTATGAACCCTCACATTGATTAATGTGAGGGTAATAATAATCATTTTACAAGTTTAAAAGCTTCCTATGCGGGCTTATATGGTCTAACTATAGTGAATTTTAAAACATATTTTACGAGTTCTCACTTGCGTCGTACTGAAATTCAAATCCTGCAACTATTCAAAGTTGCTTCCACTTCACTTCAAACCAAAAAGAATGGCATTAGCACATTAACGCCTTGTTCCAATTTGAAAAAATATTGTGCAGGTTAGTTGGGTCTTGAAATATGCTCATTTTCCTTCAGAATATGTGAAATATACTATTCAAACTATTTGATTCAAAATTATTTGGCCAAATTGCTATTCGCTTCGAATTCACTTTGAAACTGAAATTTACTATTCGCACATCCCTAACCACAGAGAAGTGTGGGCATCTTACGGAGGGGGCACTGAGTTGCCTGTTTGGATCCACACCGTTGGTTCAGGTTGTATTTCATTTCAGTGGAGGCGAAATGCTAGAGGCCTGTGTCCTGTGCGATGCCAGTGCACGTTAGAGAACACCAGATGGTCGAAATTTCCGGAGCCCTCCAGTATGGCATCTCTCATAATCATATTGTTTCGGGACGTAAAACCCCAGATATTATTATTATCAGTTTGTATCACGTCTCATCGACCGAGCATTAAGAGTGCCTCATGTTCCCAAATGATTGACCAGGAGTGATCAGCAGCTGGGTGTTCATTCCAGATGAAGGCTACACCTGTGAGCAGCGAAAGTGTTGAGGACTTGCAGAAGAAGCTGGCAGGCCTCCGCAACAGGAGTCACCTCTTGGACGAGGAGATTGAACAGCTCAAGGCAGAGTGAGTGAGCGACCACTCTGCCACTCTTGGTTTACGCATTCCCCGATTTAATTTCTGATGCTCTCAACTGGACTCACCTTTTCTCGTCACCCATTCTGTTACTGTAATAGACCACTGGTTTCATGCTCTATCCAGGCCCATAGCCAAGGGGGGTGCCCTAGGGCCTCTCCCCCTCCTGAAATTCAGATGGAGGGGGGGTGTTTTACTGAGAATAAATAATGAAAATACGAGTTTTTCAAGGCCTTCAACAAGTGCCCCCCCCCCCCCCCCCCAAAAAAAAAAAAAAAATCCTGGCTACGGGCCTGGCTCTATCCATCACATGACCAAAGCATAAGGCGTACCTGTATCTACTGCTTAATCTGTATTGCCATCTCACAAACTTACCCCTGTTATCCTCCTTCCCATTGCTTTTTTCACATTCCTTAGCTTTCTTCCAGCTTTCTGTGTTAGCCTCTGTATTTTGACCTGTATGTTAGCGCTGGCAGAATACAGTGACCATACCAAGTGTTTCAGCAATCGGCGTCTCTAATACCTCAGTGAAAGGCACGTTCATCCAGAGTTCTTCAGTCGTATGAGTTGCAAAACTCTGCATAGGCTCAATGTATCAAAATCTGGACATGCCATTGACCAAAATCTGGAGGTCCAGGGCCGTACCCAGGAATTTTTTTCGGGGGGGTGTTTTTGTGAAGAACGGCTAACTTTGGCAACTGGTGGTCGATGTGAAGGCGTGTGAATACTTGAGTATCGCCAGAAAAGCTAAAGCATTAAAAAAATTTCGGGGGTGTCAGAACCCCCTCAGCCCCCCTCTAGTTACGGCACTGTGGAGGTCTGCTGATTGTGGCACTACCTGTAGGAAAAAATACAAGCTAATAAACGGCACTTTAGCAGCGAAGCTGTTTAAGCCAGCCATAAAAATTTTGGTGTGTACAAAAAAAAAAACCCTCGGAACACCTTGTGGTTGCCTAGCAACCGCTAATACCACAGCTGTACCACACCTGCTCCACGAAACCGGCACACCTCTCTTTGTGCTCTTCTTCATTGTTGTCATTGTCATCTGCTGTGCTGTCAAAACACATGCGCCGATTGCTCCGGCGCTGGATGCAATAACTGTAATGGGTGAGACAACGAGTACAGAGAGAGAAAGAAGGAGAAATAAAGAAAGAGAGAAATTTAAGGGAGGGGAAAAAATTCTTCGCGGAGCGAGATTCGAACCCGTGTACCCACAATCCGAAGGCGAGCATCTTGACCACTCGGCTATCCAGGCACGCTAGTAGAGAATAGCATAACCTTATACAGTGAAACCCCGGTTTTACGACGTTCTCGGGACCGCGAAAAATCGTCGTAAAATGCGGACGTCGTAAAATCCAAACACGAAAATTTATGCCCACAAAAACATGTTTAGCACGACGGATTAGCGAGAGACTTCAATGGAAACTACCAACAAGCTCTACAGGGCTCTAAAACCCACAAAAGGCATGTTCACCGATGAGAGAAAAAAAAAAGGCGGGGGGGGGAGGGGGGGGGATCTTCGCTAAGTTTGGCCATCGCGGCTGCTGTGGCTGCGGCCAACACACCTGCAAAGCGATATAGCAGCTGCGCCAAACACCTGCCGCGGAAAAGGTCCCGTCTCCTCCAAGGAGCAAAAGGGGCACTTGCCCCCTCAAGCGATACTAGCCCATTCCCCTACCCAAGCTACACCAGCACCTCCCCCCCCCCCCTCCCAGCTAAGATGCTACGCAGGTTAGCCCCCCCCCCCCCCCCCATAGACAAAAGAAAGTTTTAGTGCCGGGGATATCCAGCCTCCCGTGTACGCACGCTCCTGGGTTCCTTTGTACTCCCAGCTGCACCCACGGAGAATACAAAGGAACGCAAGAGCATGCGTACGCGGGAGGCTGGGGGTCCCCGGCACTTAATCCTTCCGACGCCCTTGCGCCACGAAAGCGGGAAAGAATGGGGAAACCACAACCGCGCCCCTTCACGACGCTTTCGCGGCCGCTCGGAGGGTGAGGGAAGACGAACGAACGGCAGCGGAAAGCCGAAATGAACCGGTTTCCCGAGCGCTGGATGGATGGATGGATGCTATGAGCGTCCCCTTTATAACGGGGCGGTGACATGTCTGCCACCAGGCTCGAAAAAAACTTTCTTTTTATGGTGGCCTAATGCCTTATCTACATTGATTAAATCTATGTTATTATAGCAAAGAAAAATATAAGTTCACGGTCCATATCTCTGCCTCTTAAGGCAGAATGACCTTATTTTTCCCCATTCTTCATTTTTTGTCCTATATCTCTACTTTTCCGCCACCAATACTCTAACCGTCTCTTACTTATTTCTATCGCGGACGTGTTCAGCTTTCCATTGTTGTCCCTAAAACCCAAGGCTTCATGTAGACTCGTGCCCACACGTATATCTGGGTGGATATCGCCACATTCAATCAGTACATGTTCCATCGTTTCCTTAGTTCCCCCACAGCATGTACATTGTTCTTCTTCGTTACAGAATCTCGCTTTATAGCTACGCGTTCTAAGGCAACCCGACCTTGCTTCAAACAGTAAAGCGCTTCCCCTTGAATTATCATAAAACCTCTCCCTCCTTATTCAGTTTTTTCCCTTTCGGTAGTCACTGAAAGCCGGCTTCTTTTCCATCGCTGTCATCCAATTAGTCCTCTCCGCCTCTTTGACTTTTCGCTTAATGCTCCTTGTTGCCATGTCGCCCACACTGCTAGCCGTAGATTTACTGGTGAGCCTCCTAAATCTTTTGCTCCACTCCGTGTCGACGCTTTTTCTATACAAATACCTGAAAACCTTCCCTGCCCATCTACTCTCCTTCATTTTCCGCAGCCTCTCTTCAAATCTAATTTTGCTCTGAGCTTCCCTCACTTCAAAACCTGTCCATCCCATATCACCCTTTACAGCCTCATTTGTCGTCTTCCCGTGAGCGCCCAACGCGAGGCGTCCCACAGTCCTTTGATTTACATCCATTCCAGATTGCACCTCTGACCTCATGCACACCACTGAGTTCCCAAATGTAAGCCCCGGAACCATCACACCCTTCCACAGCCCTCGAAGCACCTCGTACCTATTGTATGCGAAGGGGTGCCCCTCTTGCTGGTGCGACGAAGGACATCCGCGGACTTCCCTTTTGTTCGCCATTGGGTCCCCCTCACTTCGCGGCTGGATCGTCGTGAAACGCGGGTTCGGCGTAAAACAGCGTCGGAAAATTGGGGTTTTTAATGCATTGCGTCTATGGGGCTTTCGCCGGAACGGGACAAATCCATCGTAAAATGCGGGTCGTCGTAAAACCGGGGTTCCACTGTATAATGTAGGATAGCAAGTGGGTGGGAAGGGCAGTGAGGGTGAGCAGAGATGTGAGGCTGAGGAGGAGGGGAGAGAGTAAATGATAGCATAGATAGAAAGAGAGAACGAAAGGGTGGAAAGAAAAAGAGGGAGAGAAAGAAAGAGAATGAAATAGAAAAAAAATAGTCAGCGATATGAAGAGATAGAAAGAAAGAGAAGCAACAAGTACAGAGAGAGAGAAAGAAACAGACGATAGAGAAAGATAGAAAGACCCAGGAAGAGAAAAAAAAATAGAGAGAGAAGGAAAGAAATAGAAGTAAACAGAGGCAAAAGAAAGAAAGAGAAAATTGGCAAAAACTTAGCAAAACAGCAACAGCCAGGACTACTTCGGTGCCCATCACCTTCGCTAGAGTGTACTAAAACTTTTGAGTGGCGCGACCGGCACGCTCTCCCCTTGCTTGCAACTGTCCACGTTTGCGGGGAAAGTAGCGGCGGCGCTGCCATCGACCAATCTTCCAGTTTGGTTGTTTGGTTTGCTTTGCGTGGCTGTGCGGCATGGCCGCGGCATCTCGCTTTTGCTCCAAAAAAGACCAAAAAACAGCGTCTAAACCATTATTACGCGCCCGGTTGTACAACGGGTTATCCGCGTGTGCAACAAAGTCGGAAGTTATCCCTTTTTAAGGCCCCAAAGGATGAAGATCAACGACTTCTTTGGGAGCGGAACCTTCACCGACTTGACAGGCCGCTTGACGCCGATTGTGCGGTGTGTGAGTTGCACTTCGAACCCCCATTTTATTCTGAGAGACTACGACCATATTATCAACGGTGTTGAAGTCCGAATTCCCAGGGGAACGCCGACGCTTGCCCCTGATGCAGTCCCGACGATTTTACCCAACCTGCCTGCTTATTTGACGCTGAAAACTCCGGCTCCACGGACTCGAACATAGATTTTGTTGGCGTCTACTAGGCCCTACGTAGTTCCTTATCAGTAAACATCAAGCACATTGACCTCTAAGGGTGCCATAGACAACACACCAAGCTTAAATTTTGTTGAGTACGCAACGTCACATACTTTCCTTGGCATCTTTGTCTGTAAGTTCTCATTAATACTGTGTTTAACAAAGCAAACCAGCCTTTAAGTTTACAATTCTTTCCTTCAGAATACGAGAAATACTTCGAAATCTGTGATGCCACGCGTGGAGATTCTGACAAGAAATTTAAAAATAATACTTTGACCTTGATTTCTTTCTGTATGAATAAAATTATGATGGTGAAATTAAAAACATTAAAGAGTTGTAAGAGACAAGTTAATCGATCTAAACCGATTTACTGTTCCACTTTAGTGTCGCTTGAAGTGGTTTTGCAACCATAACACAATTTTATTTAAATACATTTTTAAAAGATGACCTTAGCTCTGTCGTTCAGTCTGCTTAGTTTTATGTTATGTTTTGTGCACTGGCCCTAATGTTTTATGCTTTTGACAACCTTTTTTATTATCATTGTATTGTATAAATATGCAAACCTTGTATTTTATGGTCTCAATTATTATTATTAGTTGTAGTGTACTGCTACAACTTTGCTTTGCTGTGCAGTGGTGTTGCATTTTTAAACTCTCAAAATCATCCACTAGAGTGTTACTAAAGACGTTTTTCTGCAGTAGAAACATGTTTGCATTTTTGTAGCTGCTACTACAATGAATGCATTTCAATCTTTTAAAATAAAGGGGTTACTAAAGACGTTTTTCTGCAGTAGAAACGTGTTTGCATTTTTGTAGGGGCTACTATAATGAATGCATTCCAATCTTTTAAAATAAAAGGGAGCTTCGAAAAAACTCTGCTGTTATTCAGACCACGTCAATAAAGCGTCTTTTTTTTTTTTTTTTTTTTTTTTTTTTTTTTTTTTTTTTTTTTTTTTTTGCTGTCATGTGTGAACGAAACCTGAAGCAACGCGCCCCTTATTCCATTCCAGTTGTGGTGTTCTACATGGAGTGGGCCAAGAGTTCTTCCTCCCGTGTGCATTCTTTCCTCTTTTTTCTTTTTTTGGCCTTCCGATGTGTACCGGCTAGCTCGTTTCGCTTAAGAAAGTGTAACGCGTACGAAATAAAAAAAGAAAGCGTTCGGCACATTGTAAAATGCGCTGCGCCGCTTCAAGCTGAAGTGCGGTAGGCACCAACTTCAATAATAATAATAATAATATCAAAAAATCTTTGCTCAGGCATGTTTATGAAAAAGGAGGAGGTATAACAGGGAAGAAAAAGGAGGGAGATCGCCCTGGGCGGCGCACTATCGGCGCGACGGAGAGGTACCAACACGTACGCGGAGCGCCTGCCAGCCATCCGCCCGGGAAGATTGGTCGACGCCAGCGCCACCGCACCTTTCCACGCTGAAAGGCCCGCGCCCAGGCAGCCGTTCGCGCCACTCAAAAGTTCTAGTACACTCTACCTTCGCTGTCTCTTGAGGGGGGGACATGGGTCCTGAAATTTTTTTTATTAATTCTTTATCGATTAAGATGAAACTTGCTGAGTTTATGTATATTTGTGGGCAGATTTCAAATATACAATTATTTTTGTAATATAAATGTAGTTTTTAAAATATCAGACATTTCAGGGGCTTTTTGGGAGACATAGTGTGCCTAAACTGAGAGAGTCACAAAGTAAATAAGCATATCAGAATGACCTGGAATGAGCACAGAATGCAAGAAACTAAGAAGGGACGTTCTAAACTCATTTGAACAAAAGTTATGCTATGGTGAACGTTTGCCAATGAGTCTACGTCAAGCTGGGATTTCAGTCACAAATATTCAACATACCACAACTTTTGTTCAAATGGGCTTAGAACACCCATACTTGTTTTCTTGCATTCTGTTCTTATTCCAAGTGATTCTGATATGCCTTATTTACTTTGTAGCTCTCTCTGTTTAGGCAAACTATGATACTGTGTCCACAGAACTTTTTGACCTTTCTTGAAAGTAGTTCTAATTCTTGCTGCAGCAGCTTGTGCAATGACAGCACTGACTGAGCAGTCATGGCTGTGCGGCGTGTTTTCTGTCGTCAATCCCAAGTGGAACGTTGGTTTGCTATCCTCAACAAATTTGTCCATGGGCACGTCCAGATTTTGGGACAGAGTTTAGCAATTGGGATGATTGATTGAAGAACTCTGATGTTCTCCCATCACATAAGGCATTGCACCAAACATGCTCGTGCATTGATCATGTGCACTAAACCTTGCACTGTTTCGTGCAGTGCCGGTAGGAGCGAACATCTGTGTCTGCACGTGAGCAGTCTTTTGCAAACACAGCTTGACTCAGAAGATGCTCAAAGGCAAAGGAGGCACCAATGCCAGTGCCACCTTGTAAGAGAAACCGAGCAGGCATCAGCCAATCATTGCAGTGGGTGGGACAGTCATGTTCTTGTAGGCTATGGATTTTAGCACCAGTGGAGTGACTGAAAGTTTGAATCTTCAACTGCTGTCCTTTTAGCTATATAGTTTCAATCATCAGAAGTTACCGTCGATTCTTTTGTAACTGTCTTGCGAAGCACGTTGGGATTCATGCACCCAGTATATATCATAACAATTATGAGTGAGCTTATAACAGCTGTTATTGTAAAATGCGACATGAAATAAAATGGTTGTTTTTACTGACCATTATTTATGGCAGTGGTCGACATAAGAATTTGATGTAGTGGCCCATATGTTTATTGGCGATTACCCATTTTTACTAATTAGCTTTAAATTAATATTGTTTAGGGGAATGTTTAAAAACTAAAGAATTGAAGTTGGCCATTGGCCAAGCATTGGCCATAGGCATTTGCAAGAGACCCTGTGCCTTTTTCTTGCAGGTTTCAGGAAAAATGTTTGCATACACATTCAGAAAAAAAAATATGCAGAAAGAACAAAGACTGAAATAAAACAAGGCCTGCATGTGTCAACACATTTTTAATGAAAACCAATAGACAGTGATGCCAAGGAAAGTATAGGGAACGTTCTTGTGTTTTTTTTAACTATATTGTTGTAACTTGTTTTCATTAAGCTTGTGTCTAACAAAGAAAAATGAGCCCTTAATTTCCCCTTCTTTCGTTAACACATTTTTAAGCTTGTTCTGTATATGGTACATTGCGAGGTAACCTGTTGAATAGGAATGGGACAATGTGTCCATGCACTGGTCTGCATTATCTAGCCCTGAAACATGGTACCGCCATTGTGGTCCGATATGACAAGAGGTGTTATAGGGACATCGTAAAAGTTGGGCTGGATATTCCTTTAATATGTGATGTAGCTCCTAATCAGAACGGAATCAAAATTTTCCCCTGACTGACTGTATCCGCTGTGAGTGTTGATCAGTTTTCACTATAAGCAGGATATCATGCATGACTCGAGAACAGCGGAGGCTTTGCCTTGGGTGCGCTTGTGCCATGCGATGTAAGGACAGTAGGTGCTCATTGCTACATGATGCAATATTATTTCTACTCGAATTCCCTTGAAACTTTCTGTGCCAATGGTGCCTGGTTGCTGCACTGCATTCAATACTATTGGTGATTTATTTATTTATTCATATACCTTAAGGGCCCATGTGGGCATTACATAGGGGGTAGTTGCAATATTGTTGGGTTACGTTCACAAAAGAAATATTTAAACAGAACATGAAAAAAAAGAAAACAAATTTAAAAAGCACAACGAGTCGGCATACAAAGAAAACAGTTGGTGTGTCTTTGCCACCACATCAGTAAGTTCAGAGTGGTTCGCTTGCTTGATGCATCTACTTCGTCTGGCTTTTAGAGCTATGCAGCACATGCAAGTCCCTGAGGACAGAGTAAAGGGCACTCAGGAGAGCATTGCGTTGCTCCCTATAAATCTCTACGGGGAAAAGAAACAATAGGGGAGCCATGATTTATTTATGGCCAAAATCTCAACATAAAGCGTGCTGTGGGGCCAGTTGGTCTCAAATTTTTATGTTATCCCCCCTTTTATGAGAGGTGCCCCCCTCACTTGCCATTTTGGGTGGCATTGAGGATCATCGTACCTTGACTATTACTGTGATCACTGTTACTTACCCTTGGTGGCTTAGTATTCAAGATGGTCAAAATTAATCCAGAGCTCCTAGCCACAGCATGCCTCATAATCAGATTGTGGGTTTGGTACATAAATCCACACAATTAAATTAATTTTCAATTGATGTGACCATCATTTCTGTGTCTTCAGGGGCTGCACCATAGAAGAGCTTCCTTGGCACATGGAGCAGCTGCATACTTACAACCAGATCAAGGACATTGCTCATCAAGTGATAGGCAGCCTGGGTGAGTTTAACATTTGCTGTAGTCATATGTTGATGATAATCAGACACATATTATCACACCACTGTTGTTCACCTTGTTGATTCAAAGTTTTCTATGAAGTGCTTTGGCTTCTCCACATTTTTGCTTAATGGCAAATGGGCCTTTTTTGTCCATCGGAAGTCTATTTTGTTTCATTTTTGGCAAGCCCAAAAACTGCTTTATTCCAGTGTGTTTAGCAGGCCATACATCACCTACTAACCTAACTCACCTAACCTAACTTATACTCCATCTCACCACTACCGTTCAGCACTACCCAGGCTAAGGGGTGTAATCAAGCCACACGCTTGCGCAGAAAAACACAGTTCCAGATACAATTTCTTTACAATTGGCAGGGTTGAGACATTTGCACTTGTTTGGCACGCATTTTGTCACATCGATAAGTGATATGTTTATTCTTCTTCACATTGATGTTGTATGCATTTATTGCTGTATCAGTAACCGCCGGTAACTGTGGTTACCGGCGGTTACTGATACAGCAATATGCAGATGCGACTGCCCGCTTCGATCCGAACTTGCGCTTGCTATTCGCTCATAGCGCTGGCAACAACAAATAAATTATGAAATGAGCCATCGCTTTGTGCCATCTCATGCTGAGGACAAAGCATCATGGTACATTTTGACGTTATTTGCAAGATTAGCTGTTTGTTTAGCCACGCCTGCTAACCATGATGCACCGAAAATTTGATAATGGTTCTTGGAATTAGCACAATATAGTCATGAATGTATCGCTCTAGAAGCATCAGCACATTAATCTAAAGCAAATACAAGTGTGAGTTTGCAACTTGCGGGTCACACAGTGCACAATGACGACTCGATAAATTCGAAGCGGAGGGCACCTACTGCGATGGGTGCAGCCATTTTTAAAAAATTTTTTTTTTGTTGGCAATGCCGTCTGTTCACTTCACTCGCCCTACACGTGCGAGCAGATGCCAAGGAGATGCTGAGTAGACGACGGGACGTGGATGAGTACATGTGGAGGGGCTAGTCGCCCTGCTCCTATTGGCTAAGGGGCCCTCTATCCTTTCACAGTGCTGAAAGGAACTTCTGAGATGGAGTATAAATCAATCTGTATGCTGACGTCAACACCATAAAGTGTGTGTTTATACCTAATTCAAGCAGTGGTGACACGACTCAGTTTTTTTTTTTTTTGCTTTTCATGGCAGCTTTTGACTGCATAGTTAGCTTACGAAGCTTCTGTTCTTCCGGTGGACCACAAATAGTTAATTGTAGCATCTTCCACAGAACCAGTTCGACATGTGAACCAAGTGCAGCACAGTTTTGATTGTGAAAAGGGAGGCTTTTTGTGTAATTTGAAAGCAGAGATGTCAGTCACGTGGTGTCACAAGCAACTCAAGAGCACCCCACTCAGTCCACTGTTATAGTTAAATACAATGAGTGTGTTGCCAAAAGCTGCCAAGTACATCCTTCCGATTCTTATGCTTTTGTGTGAGGAAATAAAAACCAGGCAAACATTTTGTCAAGAGTTGTTTATTATTAAGAAATCTTGCACCTTCTTTGTTTGCCACAGGTATTACAGATGAGTTAATCTTGTGAACATAATAATAATAATATCTGGGGTTTTACGTCCTAAAACCATGATATGATTATGAGTGACGCCGTAGTGGAGGGCTCCGGAAATTTCGTCCGTCTGGTGTTCTGTAACGTGCCCTGACATCGCACAGCACATGGGCCTCTAGCATTTTGCCTCCATAGAAATTTGACCGCTGTGCTATGGCCCGAATCAAACCCGCGACCTTCGGGTCAGCAGCCAAGCACCATAGCCTCTGCTCCACCGCGGTGGACAATCTTGTGAACACACAGGCTTTTCACCACGAATAATTGGGGCACTAATCCACTTTCAGCACGAATGCATGATGGTGGTTATGTATAGTGTGTGTTTTTGGTGAACATTTGTGTGCGGTAAACTTTTTGGAATGCACACAAACTTGCCACGCTAAAATGCAGCAGTGCGCTTTCTGCTGCTTTCTCTCCACAATGTATCCACTTGGCATAACAAGTTTATGGGACAAGAGAATGACCTGAAAAGAAGCAGACTATGACTTCTTGAGCCTGGGCACTGAACCTGGATATCAAAAAGGCAACCTACATTGAATAATTTTTTTTTATTCACTTCAAGTTCAAATTGGGCGAAAAACTTGGCTTATTTTTTGCTTAACTGGCATCCCCGAAATTTCAGAGCCTGATTGCACCATCCCATGGAGCACTGCGGCTGTTTTCCAGCTGCCTGCCTTGCACAACAATCGTCATTGCCGTTCTGTAGAACTTGCTCTGATAGGCAACATTCATGGGTAGAGAGGGACCACTGAAGAAGTATCTTGATTTTTAAAGCGAGCTTGTCGGTAGTACATCATTACGGACTTCTGGAAAATGCTACTAGCATGACAAATTCTGATGGACACAAATGCAGACTAATGAGAAGAAAAAAAAAACTGGAATACTTAAAAACTGGGTGTGCAGATGCAGGAAAACTTCACTTTGGCGTCTCTAATTAAAAACAACTTCAGAACTGAGACACACAGTCCTTGTTTTATTACAGTTAGCTTAGGATAGTTTACCTCTTTTTTGAGCAGAATAATCTATGGCATGCGTGGGGCCATTCTGGTAGATGTCTAATTCCTTTGTTATAAAAAGGTTTGTTGTCAATAACTCGATGATGCTGAGGTTTCTGAATTGCTACAAGAAGTTTATTTTACATATTTACAACTGTGTTAGGGAGTGAAGAGAGGATCCTTCGTCTTTCGTTGTTTGAACGTCTCTGCTTGGCCGCCCAGTCCAAAGAGCCGGCCACTCTCTCCCTGTCTCGTTCTTGTTAGCAGCGCTGTCCGGTTCAGCACAGGGGCCATATGAGCCTGGTCATAATCCCATTCACAGACACATTGTGCAGGTGTCCCAGGCAAGCTGCCTCCCCCTTGGGAAAGCAGGTGTCGGCCAGAAAAACCGCGATGACCTGAGCTAAAGGGATTATCTTTAACAACCTTGAAAGCTTCCCTCCCGCATGTCTTTTTATTTTTCAAGAACTAGACAACGGTCAAAGTGAGGTGTGCAACCACATGACTCGACATAGATGGCAAGATTGCTTCCCCATCCAGAGTTCAGTGTTGAAACATGTTTTGCATGTTGAACATGATTGTTTAGACCAAGTAGCTGAACTGGAAAAGAATACTGGTCCAATCTCATCCTCTTTCAGAGATATAAACGGTATATATTAATCTAGTCGTGAACTGGTACGCAACACTGCACCAGTTTGGTGCAGTAAACATTACGTTGCCCTATGGTGATACGTTTCACAGTGCCATCGACTTGTACACTTGGCACATGTACAAGTTTTGTCAGACTAAAGAAGAAATCTGCTCCTTCGCAGATGGGAGACAGCAACTGACGCTTTTACATAGATCATTTAATAAATGAAGTTTAATTCTGCTATTAGATATGGCAGGTGTGCTCACATACGGCCATCTTTGGCTGTGGTGTCGAAATAGTGTGCAGCCCGCAGTGCAGCCATTCAACATGCCCATCCTTGCTAACCCTTGTTCCCGTGTTTCTTATTACACGCATTCATACTGAGTGTTCAGCAAAAGCACAGAAATTTACAGGGATGTATATGTAGCCATCAAATCTGTTCAAATACAAACATTGGGGAAAAAAATTACTCAACCAATCACAATCAAAATGAAAGTTTTCTTCCTTGTAAAATGACTCATTGTCAATCAGCAATTCAGGGGTTCTTGAAGAACCCTTGAATTCGAAAGGTATCTTTTTCAGGGCTGTTAAAAGTCCCGGAATAGTTTTCTTTCCTTGAAAAACCCTTAAAATTCTTGAACAATACATTCTAAAAGTCAACTACGTGAGCTGTTTTTTTGTGGTAAATAAGTGTTGAAACAGCAACGCTCATCTAATGATACGGTAATGCTACTGGTCACATTTGCCGGGTTGAATCCGCATCAAGTTTAGTCTGTACATAAACTCAAAAACGGTAGAAGCTTGAGGACTGTAGGCAGTGAAAGAAGCATCCGGTAAAGGACAAAATTTACAAGACGAGGAAAAAGAAAATGGAAAAACTTAAAGCAGTCATTGCCGATTTGACTGCTTCAAGAAACTTGAGAAAAGTGCAAATGTCGAACGACATCACCTTGTCAGTGAAGCCAAACAGCTGTGGAAGACTGCAGGAAATAAAGTGGAAGAACTGAAGAACATTGCTTAGCCAGCGCAAGATAAAGTGTTGGCAGCTGCATTAATGTCGTGAACTTTTGTCCGTGCTTGGAACTTGATGTGAACAAGGCTAGGGTGTTTGTGATGAAAATTTTTGTATGTCCTCAAGCTATTGAACTATTGAATGCCCCCATGCCACCTTTCCTCCACTGAAGGATTAATATTCTACCCAGCTGGGCACACTCGTGCTCAGCTTCATGAACATCTTGCTCAACTGAATTCACTTGGACTCAAACTTATGAGAAGTTTGTACAGTAAAATTCGGGCCGGTCCGGGTTGACTCATGACTGAATCTGCCTCCCTATGAATCGGGCAGGAGCTGCTATCCTGCCTTATCAGTTATTTTGTACATGTATCAAATTATGTAAACAGTTATTTGTCAAGCAAGCTCTGTGAAACCTATTTTATTGTCAATCAATATTTGACAGTAGTTTTTTTTTTCTTATTTTTCTGTTCAACTTGGTTGGAAAGTTTCACTATTTGAATGTGTGTAAAAATTTCTGTTGCTTTACCCGTTCTCAGTATGTTTAGTGATAAAAAAAGAAATGCGGGAAAGAGAGATCAGAGATGGATGTGCCAAAGGGTTACACACGCTTGCCATGTAACGCATAAGATGGCCATGTGTACGAGTGTGCCTGCTGTAGCAATTTTCATATAAAATCACTGATATCTATGCAAAAATATCTACTGCTGTTTCCACTCTTCCAATGCACCAATTTCTTCCACATCTTTACAAATCTCATGGATGTGCCATGCTCTTGGCAAAACACATGATTGGAAACGAAAATGAAATTAAATGGAGAATTACAAAATACAATTTCTGGTACACTTACGAGTACAATCACTGGAACACTGCTGCCTGGAGCTTTCAGCTTAATACATTTAAATCAATAGCACTGTGCCGCGTGTCAAAGATCAGGTTTACTGTGCTGAACTGCTTCACGACCTGTTGTAGATTTTTTATTTCTCCGAGCCGTAACTGAAGCAAAGTGAAACGGAGCTTGTTTAACCTGAGCTGAACCTTTATATTGTTTTCTAGTTTTGCACCCTGATCAGTGCACCTGATTTTTTATATACTATTCACATTTTATTTCCAAATGCATCCATACATTGTCATTAGTCCTCTTTCATGTCTGGTTGACTCTGTCCCATTTCAAGCACCGGATTCGAGAAGTCAATAATGATACATCAGTTGAATACCCTTCTGTTGATGCTGTAATCTCCAAGATTGGATGGTGATCCAAAAAAGAGAAGTTAAACTGAAGATGGAGGCTTGAAGTGATGCAAAATCGTAAAACAGGGAATGTCTCTGGAGCCTGCGTTTCAACAAGAGGACTTGTCGGGACTAATCCGCATGTGACTGGGTTAACCGACCTGCATGCGGATCGGTTGACGCAATCTACCAAAATTGCAGCGCACAAGAATTGGCCACATAAAATCACATATTGTGAGGCTGTGAAGGCTTGCCTCCCCCCAAAGCACTTGTGAGCTGCTCCCTCACAGTCAATGTGGGAGCAGCTCATTAAAACTCCCCTTTGGGAAAACCAGTTAGCCATTGCCGCCTGGGCTGAAAGGGTCCTTGTATGTGGAGCTACCCTGAGACACAAGTCCTCTGAAACTATCGTTAAATAATGTTGATTCCTCCTTCTACAATGACTTTAGTGAAAAGGGTCCATTCTAGCCTCCCTAGCAGTGAAAAACACATGCACTGGCTTTAGACTAGACTTGTGTAAGTCCCATGCCCAAGAGACATGTCTTCCGTTCAGTCACTGCTGAACTCTTCACGTGAATTCAAAACGGAAAAGTAGCAGCTGGCACAGCAGCAGCTCGAAAGTGCAGGCAGTGAAAGAATGGGCCGTGTACTTGTCCCACTTGAGTTCACGACTTTCCTCGGGTCAGGGAACAACAAGCGTTGTTGCCGGCGGAGAAACTCAATCTGTGTATGTTTCAAACAGCCTCCAAAGATAGCAAATTCCTTAATTCATGTAGAGAAAGTTGCTGCTCTGGTTGCCCGCCAGAGCGGTGCTGAGACGAGAGAAGGCAATCGAAGAGCGGCAACATGCTGAAAATAGATGTTTTATTCTGGTTCTTAATGGCATAGGATTTGACTGATTAAGCAGCTGGCAATGTTTTTGCACGCCTGAGCAGTTAGTGAATCAAAGGAAGGAAAGAGAAACTCTCCAGATTGATAGTCTCAGCAGCTCCGAGTCTTTCCACGGTTTTTCATACCACTAAATCTCTCAATTCGTCATTCGAAGTTATACATGCAATATGATATGTTCTAGATAGAGCCCCAAACTTCAACAAGAAAGGTTCAAGTGTAGTTAAAAAAAATTAGGGGCGGGGTACAGTCTCTTGACAGTCTTGTAGTCATGAGATATAAAAAAAAAAAGTTGCTGGGGTCTTTAGGTCCTTCCTAAGACACATCAAGGCAAAATCCTTTTCACCTTCCTTGCCATTGATTGAACCCTTACTACCATCATTTTTTTTTTCTTTGCAAGGGTTCTTGGGGAGCTAGTAGGTTCATGAACATTGTGGCAGAACAGCACAGAAAAACGGGGATGAATAGTACACATGACACAGTGCTGTGTGCTTCAGTTTGCTCTTTGTCTCGTTTTCTGCGCTGTTCGTTTTCTGCACAATGTCCTTTTTTTTTTCTCAGTCAACACTATTGACCCACCCTCCCCCATTGAGCTTTCTGCAACTGACGTGGTGTCGCACTGCACTGGCGTAGCTAGAGATGTTTTAATATTGTATGCATACGTATACACGGCCACGTACAAAACACACGCACGAACATGCATAAAGAGTGGTTGACCCTCCCCCACCTCCCCACAATGCCGGAACTGCTTCCGGGTATCGGCCCTTCTATGACCAAGTGATGACGGCAGCGTATGTCGTGATAAAATAACAGATTTAGGCCATCTGCGACGTCGCAAAATCAACCAAACCCCACCCTGCCTTCTCGCCGACCGAGCACAGCTGCAGTTTCTGCACCACACACCGCATTTTCAATGTCATTGTCTGCTGAAGGCACTTAAAGGAGCCCTGCAACACTTTTTGAGCATGGTCAGAAAACGCTGCCGATCGGTAGTCGATGCTACCGAGAACACGCGAGCCAAATATTATAGCGCCGCACACGGCCTGGAATTTACAATAAATTCTCAAAGTCAGCTAAAAATCGCTTTCCCTTCTCTCGACAAATGATGCTATATACTCAAAAATCGTTGCGTCATAGACTCAAGTTCCACGCCATTGACCGAGTTGAGCATGGCGTGCTCGGGAGTTACTGTGGCCGCCGCGGGAGGCCGCCACGTGTCCGCGCGCGTGCGATTGCACTGAAAAGCCGCGCGTTCGAAGAAAAAAAAAAGGTCTCGAGGCGCGCGTCACGTACCTTCTCCTGTGCCATCCCTCCCTGCTTCAAAAAGGGCACGACGTTGGGCGCATTTGTGTGCATATTAGAGAGTTTTTTTCGCAAGTTACGGAAATACGGTACGCAAATACGTTACCATATGACGGTACCGCTCCTTCTTTCCCGATCGTGGACCTTTTGCCGGCGAAGGCACCCCAACACCATGCCAACACCACAAAAGCTTTTTCAAAAATTACTGTGTGGTTGTCGCGCCTCATTGTTGCCTGTCAGCCTACGCATTGTTAACGAGACTCCTGTCCTTCGGGGGGACGCACTGTCGCTGAAACGGGTAGCGGCAAACGCACGAGCGGGAATGGAGGAACGCTACCGTACTGCAAGCATGATTTTCAGCAGGATTTTGTCTTAGGGGGGGGGGGGGGGGGGTGCAAACCCATGTCGCATCGCGGCTGTAGGAGGGGGAGAGCACTGGCGTAGGTTATAAGTGCAGGGCAAGTGCTGGTGTGGCTTGAGGGGGGGGCAAGTGCCCCTTTTGTACCCCCCTGTTACAGTGGCTACCCCTGCCGACGCCCATGACTGCAAGTGTGCATTTGTGGGCATATTGGTGTTGCATATTTTTAAGTGAACGGCAGCGCGTAAAAACAAAAAAAACGCAGAAAGAACGAGTGACAACACGAGCGCTGACGTCGGGACGAAAGAAGAGAGAAAGCAATTGCGGCATGCGACAAATCTTTAACTCCGCTCGTACTGGACGGATTCTAAAATTTTTGCGGTGGTCTATTCGTAAGGCAATAAGCTCCTTTAGTGAAGCCATTCCATGGCTCCTTGGAAAAGCGTTGCAGGGCACCTTTAAGCCTTACGCCTTAATAAAAACTACAGGGTCATGGGGAAAATCATCCAGCCACGTGATGGCAAACAGTCGTTGTCCGGCGCAATCAGTCCTGTACCAGTCGTTTGTCCGTTGCGCCGTTTTAAAACGAGCGGCAAATCGTGCGCACGTCAGAGCTTCCCTGTCTTTGCACCTGAGGTCTCTTCGCGGCGCGTCAGGGTTGCCAGGCTTCCAACGAAACTTGCAGATTGTTTCGCTAGCAAAGTTTAGCTGGTGGCTCATGGACGGGTCGTACAAAGGCTACGCGAGCGGTCGCGCAAGTATCGGCACTGGCCGGTGTCTGCTTTTGCTTCGTATGTAGCAGCGAAGTAATAATTGAGGTGTAGGTGGTTAGTGTCATGTATTTGAAGGGTCAACTAAGCTGGTACTCTCGTCTCCGGCATGGTCTAGTGGTTAGGATACCTGGCTCTCACCCAGGAGGCCCGGGTTCGATTCCCGGTGTCGGAAATATATTTTTTTTTTTCCCCTTCCGCTTTTGATTTCAGTGGACGTCGACGGGGCATTATTGTTCAAGTGCCCGTGCATTCTAGCTGTTTATTAGAGTCTTCGCAAGTTACGGAAATACGGCTGTACCGGGGAATATGTTTTGAATACACGCTGACGGTACCGCTCCTTCTTTTCCCGGTCGTTCACCTCTAGCACCCCCAACACCACAAAAGCTTTTTCGAAAATTACTGTGGGGTTGGCACGCCTCGTTGTTGCCTGTCAGCCTACGCATTGTGAACGAGGAACCTGTCTTTCGGGGGGCGCACTGGAACTGGGCTGCCGTATTAACCGTATCTGCGTACCGAATTTCCGTAACTTGCTAAAAGACTTTTTCGAAACCATGAACCGACTAGCCCAACAACGTGCCTTGCTTGAGAAATGTCGCCCCATGTTCAAGGTCCGTTTCGTGCATGCAGCCTCGAGAACCAAGAGCGGCCGACAAGGATCGAGTAGGGCCGCAGTGGAACCAGTTTGAATGGCGCAAAAGCGTGGTACGACAGTCAGTAGGTATTAATGAACAGTAAAAACTGCGTAATTGTCGGAAAGGGAAGACATGGTAGGCGTGTAGACTGAAACGGATATGTGTTTGTGTTTTCAAGAGATATTCACGCGTTATTCGAAAATTGCAGGATCGGTGCCTGCCGGGGGGCAAATTGTCTTTCGTCGACTTTAATTTCTTGACATATACAGTAATTACTACAAATAACGTACGTCCCGCATACTTGGCTTGAATTATCTGTTGGGATATGCATGACTGTTGACTGTTTTGCGCGAGGCAGGACGAGGTACACGGAAACTTCTCCGTTTCTGTGTCCCTCGTCCGACTGCTTCGAGCTACACCATCCCCAGCAAAAAATGCAACTACACTTGCTTGGAGGAGGAGGAACGTCGTTACTGTGAATCGGCAAAATTGAGGGATTAGTTCCCTCTCCTATGGGCCCATCATCGGCTTGCCGAACTGCGGTCTCTCACTGCTCTCGCGTGTCTGCTCGAGAGCCCTTTCCTGGCAAAACTTGCATTTAGGCATAGGCGTCGGCAGGGGCTGCAAAGGGGGGCACTTGCCCCCCCCTCAAGCTCACCAACACTTGCCTACCCAATACCCAAGCCTCACAAGCGCTCCCTGCATCCCCCCACCGCGATGCAACACGTGTTTGCATCCCCAAAACAAAATCCTGCCGACGGTCATGCATTTAGGTAATATTTTTTTACATGTTGGTTGTTGTTCCTTTCTAAGTCAAACGTTGTGTGTGTGTTCGAAGTCAGTATTACAATCTAAACGAACCGTTTTTGGCGACAACTACCGGCTTAATCAGATGGATACTGCTGCTGTTTTCTGTGCTGCCAAAGAAGCGCATGCATTCATCATTTATCATTGGTATCGCATCGTAGCACGGGACCGAGCACGACGCATGTTTAAAACTAGCATCACCAAAATATTCGAAACACGATTTTTTGCTGAGCTCCGTGGTACAGTCCTGATGATTTGGGCTTATTTGTAGTGTTCACAGTGTTTATAGTGCGGCCTGGGTCCCGCGCTACGATAATATTTAGGCTTTTGACTTCGGTTTTGATGCATGTTGCGTCGACGGGGGACGGGTGACTACGCCTTTTCATGCCACGGTGATCCTCTGGTGACGCCACGGAGGACGCCTGGCAACATTGCTTGCAACGTTGAATGTGTGAAGCTTGTGAAGGTCTCTGTGCTGTGGGTACAGTCGGTACAATGGTACAGTGATGAATGTGTTATTATGAGCCATGGAGGAAGGGAATAACCTTCCTCCGTGTTATGAGCCATAAAATAGCACTTTTTTTATTTCTTCCATGAGCCTTCTGGGTAGGGTAGGAGATTCCGCGGTTCGAGCATTCAGAGTTGGCACAATCGCGGTTTGTAGCCATGAGTGAACGAACGTAAGCATGATTTGCTGTACCGAACCCCGGCATTGTGCGGGTGTTTTACTGAAGTTCCTTATTTATCTACGATGTTCGCGCGCCCTTAGCCTAGCCTGCCACTACTGACCAGTGCAGCTAGGCTATGGTCCTAATCCGATAAGAAGGCACCGCCAGCTCGTAGTGACTCATTCGTTAAAAGAAAAGCTGTAGGCTTTGTTCTGCGCGGTTTGTGCATCGTGATAGCGGTGGACGGAAGGCGAAAAGACGCACACTTGCTGCCGTGTTTGTGTTTTCGCTTCGCTTTGCCGTGGTGAGTTGGCATTTCCTCGTGGGAATGGAAACTCATCACGGCAATGCATTACGGCTTATGCGCGGCTGTAGGATAATCCATTTTCTCTGTTGTGTTCGGCGTGGTTGCACAATCTACGTAAAAGAGCTACGTTGAGGGCGGGAAAGCACTATTTACATGAACAAAGGTGAAACGTTGCGCAATGCTTTTTTTTTTTTTCTTAGCGTGGCTTCACCGTTTGTGTAGTAGCACTGTTCCCGGCTGAGTGTCAATACCTAGCCAACCGTTGCCTAATAAACTTGAGCTGTATTGCGAACATGGAGGCCTTATATTGCCAGACGTCTTTGATGAATGTGCATTATTTTGCTGACGTGCATACACAAAATGGATGTTAGGGGTGCAGCTATGATTTCATGCGACAGGATTTGAACCACCCTGGCTACTCCAGTGGTGGCCACAAATAACACAGCTGAACAAATGGTAAATACTCTGACACACTCACAAGCGAGGGTACATAGACAAGCCCCTCGTTTACGTGACCAACGTCGTCATGTGACGTGAAAAGAAGAGATGGCTAGTGTTTCAATGCTTAATAATCACAAAAAATGATGATTGGCTGAAAACTAGTCCTCATTTTATTCGTAAAACACATGCAATAAACCATCATGTATAGACTTTGCAAGTTGAAAATCATGTAATAAAAGAATGATGTACAATGAATATGTCGATGTGTATTTGGCTTTCATGCCCAACAGCCCTGTACTGGAGGTTACATGATTGAACTTTTGAATGCATGTTGAAAAAGACCTTTGTCACCTAGAATTGATGTTTGCTTGTATGGTTTGTATATTGCATCTTGGTAGTGGCATGATAAGCTTGAGTTGCTTTGGGGTGTGCTGCCTGTTGGCAGATAGAAACAAATGAACACGGGCATCAGCTACAAGTATTGTGTTCATGAGGCTATGGTAGTTCCAGCTGGGCAAAAGAACACAAGCGAGAGGAGTGCACAGCATAGATGCCGGGCTTGTAACCTAGTTCTCTTTCCTGGAAAATCCCGCTGTTCAATGCCATGCATATGTCCACGACTCAGTTGAGGAAGAAGGTGGGGTTTATGTGGGTTCGAAATTCCAGCTGTTTACGCAGTGAGTGGGACGGAAGGTTCACATGTGTTCAACTCTGAAAGGTTTCAACATAGCTCTCTTTCCAGTTTGTTGTACTCCCGGCATGCGTTCAACATCCGTGTAATGTCTAGACTATCCACCTTCCGTGGTAACTTAGTGGCCAAGTTGTGCTGCTAAGCTCGAGGACATGGTGGTTTGTTTAATCTTAACTCCGCTACTCCAGCATGCTTTCCAATTATATCGCGTAAAACCCCAGAATTTTAATGCCTTGCCTGCAGCCACACTTCTCGCAATGCAAAGGCACATTTCATGTACAGTACTCACGGATTCAAATGCGACATCAAATATTTTGGTATAACGACTTGTATATGCAATTGCTCAAGATAACCACATCCTGCAGCGACGAATCTGGTCTCAAAAGATAATGTTGGCTCTGATCTACATGTTTGAGTCGAAATTACGCTGATATGACCTGAACTGAAGATGATAGAAACAAAAAAATGTGCATTACTTAGCCCTAAACTGTCCTATTTCAATCCGTGAGTAGTGTACATGTGGGAAGCATATTGCAGACAGCCGCTCATTTGTATAGTTGCCAGCCTAGCCGACATTGCACTGCCAGCACGACAGGGTAATCTAATAGACTATCAAAGAAGCGCATTTCATGAAATGGTATGACTGTGTGTGCGTTTTTTTTCCATATCCGTTGTTTGCTTCTTTCTTTTCCTTTGAAATGCCCTTGCATAACCTCTTCAGTTTTCACAGTGCCGAGAGCACTAGTGTTATGCTGTTCGACACTTTAGGTTATGGGACAGGCCAAACAAATGAGGCATCGCATCAATCTTCTTTGGTTCTGACCTTTTGGTTGTTTCCTCTTCCTTCCCAGGGTTGATCTTGTTTATTTTTCTGCACAATGTTTCGTACGCTGGTATCAAAAGTACAGCAGAGGATAACTTGGCTACCCTATGGCCGAAACTGCCGAGCATGGAGTGGATACAATGCTTATTCGAAGCATTTGCAAAAAATGACAGTGCTTCACTTCATGAACCTCGAATGGGAGGATTATTAAAAGGAGTGGCTCTTTTTTTTTTTTTTACCTTGGAGAAGTAGCGTCAAAATGCATTCCTATAATCTTGAAAGGTCAAAAGTGGATCCAAAAATCTTAGAATTATTGTCTAAGTCGTGGGTAAGCTTAAGGTCCCAGGGAGAAGCTCCAAAACAAGTCAACATTTTTTTTTCCTCTGGATACTTTTTGAGTTTGTCACAGTAACAGAGCCATAAAAGTGCAAGAAAATCATTCAGTCAAAAAAAGTGTGGCAGTAAAATTTGGATGGGAATAGTATGTGGCACAAAACTGGAGCAACACGATGCATTGGCACGTCCTGTGTATAAAGAGCCCTTTTCATGGCAAGAGGTGTTGCCCCGACCTGATAAAATATGTCTATCATAGGTGGGGAGTGCAACAAACTGTAGAACAGAGCTATGCAAGCCCTTTCAAATCAGGTAATTGGGAGCAAAGTTGTTCTCCATCTCAGTGATGGAGAACAATACGCTCAGAAAGCGTTCCTTGCTCGTGAAATATTTTCTCTTGTTGGTTTCTGTGGCAGTGCTTAGTGCAATTTCTTAGCAGTAGAGCTAGGTTGCATGTCCAACGTCTGTTTTGTGTGCTTGTGTTTTTTTTTTTCTACCGTTGAAAACATCATTATGTACCACCTTGCCCAATACTTGATATCAATATGCATGCGAGGTATTTTTTGTTAGACTACAGATTTTTCATAAAAATGCTGCAACAACGTAGACTGTGCTTCACACACAGTCATTGTCGATGAGGAAATGCATTGCTGCAGCTGAAATTATTTTGAAAAACTAAGTAACAAAAACTAAGTAGATGGCGATAGCACGCGCATGCACAGACACGTCACAGCCGCCCGCGGCGGCCCCTGTAACTCCCGAGCACACCATGCTCAAATTAGCCAATGGCTTGATACTTGGGCCTATGACGCCAAGATTTTTGAGCATATAGCATCATTTGACGAGAGAAGAGAAAACGATTTTTAGCTGACTTTGAGAATATATTGTAAATTCGAGGCCACGTGCTGCGCTATAATATTTGGCTCGCGTGTCCTCGGGAGCCTCGTCTAGCGATAGGCAGCGTTTTCCGACCTTGCTCGAAAAGTGTTGCAGGGCCGCTTTTTTAAGACCCTGCAACACTTTTCAAGTGTGGTCAGAGAATGCTGCCGATCGGTAGTCGAGGCTCCTGAGAACACTTGAGTGAAGCATTATAGCACAGCGCACGACCTGGAATTTACAATTACTTCTCAAAGTCGACTAGAAATTGCTCCCTCTTCTCTTGACAAATGATCCCATAAACCCAAATGACGGTGCCTTAAAACCAGAGTCCATGGCCATTGGCTGATTTGAGCATCGTTAGCTGCATAGTTATCGCTGCCGCCTTTTGATGCTGCCACATGCCCGTGCGTGCGCTAGCGATCGCACTGAAAGTAAGCCGCGTGTTTGAAGAAAAAGAAAAGAAAGAAAAAAAAATGCTCAAGGTCATGACTTGTGCTGACGAATGATCGTAGCATCCTGCCCCCTTTTCCTCCCCACTCTGCATAGCTTTCAGCACCCTCGCTGGTACGAAAGGATAGAGAATGCTCTTAAAGCATGCAGAAAATCCCTGTAACTCTGCTCATACTTGACACGTTTTAAACATTTTTGCAGCAGTCGATTTGTAAGGCAATGGACTCCTTTAATGAAGCCATTCGTTGATTACTTGGGAAAAGTGTTGCAGGACCCATTTAAAGTGCACCGCCAGTCTTAAAACATGTTGTGTAGTCCATTTTTATAGACATTCTGCACCCTGTAAAATTTCACTATAACAGCCATTAGTGACTGTATAAGGAATGGAAGGAATCTTGGTTGACTAAGTTTTGTCGGTTGAAAGGTTAGGCTGACCATGTTTTGATGTATGAATGAGGTTGTTTTTGTTGCTTTGAAAGGAGAGACCCTCGTTGGTGGCTCGTTTGCTAAGACACGTTAAGCTTTCCAAGCACGCAAATTGGTTTTGGTAGCCACATTTCAACCGGGGCAAAATGCAAAAATATCCGTGTACTTGGATACCTTTTCGGTTGTCTACAGGCAACCGAAAAGGCCCTGTTAGTAGTTATTTTTTTTTATTGCTGTATGCTCTCGACTCATGCAACTTCAACGTGGGTGTTTTCTCATTAGAAGGCGCTTTCATCAAGCCTTGTGGAAACACTGAAGGATTTGAACGCGAGCTCATTGGTATGAATCTGCCCGAGGAAACGGTGCTGCCCAAGGAAACTCAGCCAAGAAAGCTAAACTGGCATTCATCCTGTTTTCCCTTTCTTTTCCGTGTTTTCAGCGTCATTTTCTTTGACAACCTCGTGGGAGATTTTACTTGCACATTGGGAGTTCTCAAACGCCGTCTGTGGACCACTGTACTGCAGAGGTTTCTCAATTTAGCACATCATTAAAGGAATTGTAATGTCACATCACCGTGCTAGCATGAGGCAAGCTTCACTGCTGACAGTTATTATTTCACTTTGCGTCCGCAAGCAACATTCCTGTATTCTCACTTAGCAGAGCCAGAAAACAACACATTTACATACTGAACCCTGCCTTGTCCCTTATTTCCTGGATGGCATACTTGTAATGGTGATCTTGCATTTTATGCATCAGATGACTGCCATTCTATGCATTGGCAAATGCCACAATCAGTTCGGTAGTAGCGTATCTAAGTGCTCATGCATGTAACTTTGATTCTTTGACTAGAAGTGGGGCTCCTCAGGAGGAAGGTTGTACAGCATTTCATTTGAAGTTTCAGCGATCTGACTTTGAAAAAATTGCAATTGTCAGTGTAGTCATGGGTGGATCCAGAGGAGGGGTGAGGGGAGGTTCAGATGTCGTGACCCCCCTTTAATTATTGAATGTGTACCCCCAAAGAGAGGACCCATCGGGTCCTCCCACAAGCTGACCGCACTTGTCTGCATCTAGTGCTCAAACCGGGCGAGGGGTCTGACTAGCATTCTTGTGTGCGCCACTTGCAGTATCCATCAGTGTATTAATGAAAAGTGGCAGATAAACACAAATGCATCCTTCTTCCTACTCTGGTGACTATGGTAGATATGTTTAGCACAACCACTATTCGCAGAAGTCTAATGTCAGATTCAGAAGCATGTTTGCATTTAAGAATTTTGAAGCTCCTGAACATCCGTTCATAAATGCCCTTTTTAATTCCAGTTGGTATTGCTGTATGTTGGATGTCAGGGTTCGTAGCGTCCTTGAAACCCTTCAAAGTGCGACAGTTTTTTGCGGTCATTAAATTCCATAAAATTTTGTTAGTTCTTTTAGCCAGTGTTTAGCCGATGCCTCTTCAACAGGGGCGTAGCCAGGATTTTGCACTGGGCTTGGTCCAACCCCTCTACGTGCACATGTGCATGTGAATTCATGTGTGCATGTATGTATGCACATACAGATTGAAAATTTTGATTGGTTATGGAAGGTTTCAACCCTCCACCCAACCTCTCACTCCCCTCTGGCTACTGCTTTGCTCTTGAGCAACTGGTAACTATGTACTTGAGCTAACAAAGCCTCCAATCCGATCCTTTTCTGTAGCCACAATGCCGTAGCATGATTGCACCAGCAGCCACAACCAAAGCTAATGTCCGTTTGTTGCAGGAAACATGGTAAGGCTGGTGCTGCCCCGAACTTTGGAATACCAAAGGGGTTGTTTGCATCTGTCTGAGTCTTACACCACCTTTGTTAGGCTTAATTAAAGGATAGCAAAAGAAGTGATTGAGTACACAAAGCCATCAAAGAGAAGCCTCATTGAAGAAAAAAATACATTGCATCAAGAGGAGGGGGGCTGGAAGTGACAGTTGCTCATTAAATGGTTTGTGCGGACAGCTATGCTGAGTGGGTAGAAGCCACAAGCGACATTCCCTTCATTGTGAAATGAAATTAATTGCTAAGAAAAACAGCATTGGAAAGACTTTGGAGCTTGCAGAAATGGATTCCAATTCGAATAGAAAGCTTTGAAAACTTAGTCTTGAGTCCACTTTTTCAAAATGACATTTTTTTCCCCCTGGGTGTGTTTGTGTGCTGCATAATACGTTTAGATTATGAGGCGAATCAGTTTGAGCAAACTGCATACCTGCCAAGCCTCCCGGATTGTCCTGGGAGACTCCCGGATTTCGACCATTTCTTACGTTTGTATGGTTGGCCGGGAAATCTCCCGGAAATCGGAATTTCTGTGCGTGATCTGGCCGCATTGACAAAAATCCAAACCAATTCGATCCAGGCTCTTTGCGAACCCGTCGCATTTTAATGTAAACGTACAGTAGAATCTTCGTGATACGAAACCCGCTGATACGAACTCGTAAAATTCCACTGTGTCCATTGGGCCGAAATGCGGATGTCCCGAACACTTCTCCGCGTCGCGGCGCGCGTGATACGAACTTTGGTGTAGGGCAGCGTGCTGAAGCTTCGCAAGTACGCGCGCGACCAGCACACACATCGAACAGATTTACTTGAGCGTCCGCAATAGCTCTGCGTAGGCCCAACTAAATCTGTCTACTGTCAGAACTGTGGTCATCGTGCCACAACGGATGTGAACGAAACCGCGCTCGCTTTTGACACGGTCAGAACTTCGAAAGTGCACGCGCGTCCAACGCTCAACCAGTAAAAGCGACGCTATATTTCTGCTAACGCTGCGGGAAAAGCCGCGGCAGATGCCATCATTGATAGCAACAAACGACGTAGCTTTGAAGGCACGTGCGCGGTCAGCGTACGCGGATTGAAAACGAAACTACCGTTTGCCGCAACCACCGCATATAAATCCGCGGCCGCTGCGACGCGACTACGAGCTCCGAAGGTATCCGAAGGTAA
This sequence comes from Rhipicephalus appendiculatus, assembly GCA_030522465.1. NCBI lineage: Eukaryota > Metazoa > Arthropoda > Arachnida > Ixodida > Ixodidae > Rhipicephalus > Rhipicephalus appendiculatus. Next base: position 417,515 of record JALIZH010009617.1, on the reverse strand, counting down.
GCGGCTGACGCAACGGTAGAGAAGCGTTTCGGCGTTCCTGTCGATCTTCGCTTATGACTATGTAGAGGGGACTTTGGCTGCTTTGGCGCTTAGTTCTCAGTAGGCCCCAAGCGAAGCTTTGGCACGCGCTTTTGCGGCAGTCAGCTGCGCCGGCCCTTATTGGTCCATTCACGTGTGTCCCAGAAAGACATGCGCGAGTTCTTTTGACAGAAATAAATGTTTTGTGCGTATACCATGGTTTGAAAACCGATTTTGCTTGTTTCTCTGATCATACAAAATTTCGGGTGATACGAATATTTTCGCTCCCCCTTTGAGATTCGTACCATCTACTTACAGTACAGCTACTGTAGTTTGGAAACCCAGCGATGTGATAGCTGCGCCAATTGCGCCAAACTGCGCCAAGAGGTGAAACCTGCTACATCCTGCTACATCTTGGCAAAAATTTGATTATTTGCGCCAAGCATGCGCCAAAACGTCGTTTTTGCGTTCTTTCAGTGAGAAACATCACGGCAAGCGCTCGAAATCCATAGGTTACATCTGTAATTTCGAGTACTCATCGCAGCAGACAGGAAAGTGGTAGCTGAAGTAGTTGCTGGGCGCAAGCTTTCCAAACAGTTGCAACTCGCCCATACTGCGAAACTTACTGCGTTAGTTTCCTATTACTACCAGTCCACTCCGTGAGGTAACATTATTGAGTTCAATAAAATCGTTTCTAACTGTTGTGTTATACAGTCAGTGAAAAGTTATAATGACCTATAGTTTTTCTAGGATGGCTGTCTTAACTGACTGACTGTACTGATTACAGTAATTCAGTACGTGCATGTAGAACCAACCGTTTATTTTATTTGTTTTTTGTTAATTTGTCGTGCTTTTTTGTTCTAGTTAACTTCTAAAATATTTCATGCCGGGAGCATAAGTTTTAAGGCCATACAATGGACAGATTTTACCAACAATACCACGTCCTATACAGTGGCCGTTACTTTGCTGAGAAGGCATGGTGTCCCAGTATTCCGGCATATCTCAGCTGGGCTTCTCGACCTCGGCAACTGTACATGTCAAACGGCTTGTCAAATGTAAATACATACTCCCCCATCACCACAAATTTTGTCGAGTACACATAAAATAACGGGAACAAATGGCCAGTTACTGAACCCTGTTCCTTATTAACCGCTCATTAAGCAGGACCCTAACTATACTTTACATAAAACACGACAGCAGACACTTCTCCACACAATGAAGGACTAGGTTGTACTAAAAGCACAGATGTAATCGTACTTTTTTCTTAAGTAAATAGAATGAATGAAAATTTTAGACAGCTTGTGCTCCCAGTATTGTAACTAAAGCTTCAGGGAAAGCGAGTAATTTAAAATACCAACTGAATTCCTGGGAAGTGTTAGGTGGCTTAGGCTGACTTAAAGATGTCCGCAGAAAAGCGAAGAACAGTAACTTAATTTGCGTTTAGGAATACTCCAAGTGAGCATGCATGCATACGTGCATAAACGGATTTCCTTTGACATGTGGTGCAACAGTTCCGGCAGGAAACAAATGTCTGCAGCCGAAAATGCGTGGCAAGTAACTGCTCCAAACGGTTGTTATGCTGCTCCAAAGTGAGATTTTAGTTGCTCCAGGGCTGCGCCAAAATGGCTTTGGTCAATCACATCACTGGAAACCCTACCTGCGTTTTTGTTTGGCCACTCCAAACCATTATAAGACCGCAACGCCGATGATTACGCCTGCGAGGTTCCGGACAGCCCCCCCCCCCCCCCGGTCGGGGAAATCTCCCGGATTCAGAATCCTTGAACTTGGCAGGTATGAAACTGGCAAAAGAGAAGTTGAAGCCTGCAGAAAACAATGCAACACAACAAAACCTGCAATAAACCAACCTTAATCTTAGAATAGAAAATTGAGCGAGTTGGTATTGATTCATAGTTAGGACTGTGCAGCTCTCACAAAAGGGACAAGGGCGCACTGCTTCTGTCCCTTGTCCCTTTTGTGAGCGCTGCGCAGTCCTAACTATCAACCTTGATCTGATAAAGGAGCTTGAAAATGTTTAAGTGCGGAGCACTTTAAGGGGCCGGGCCGTCGTATGCTGTAGTATGCTGTCGTCGCTTGGCGTAACGCTCCATGTGTATCATATTGAGCGTGCACTCGCGCCAAGGAGAATTCTTCTTCCTCTTGTTCTTCAAGTGCCTTGATGATGATAAGGGAGCACGTGCTCGCGCCAAGGAGAAGTCTTCCTGTTTTCTTCGAGTGCCTGGATGATGATCACTTATCATCATCAGCAAAAAAAACTAGTGCGCTTGGCGTAATGCAGGCAAAACCACGTATAAGAATTTCATTACAAGCACAGGTGTGCGTTCTTTATAGAGGCTCTTCTACCGCCATCTTGAGTTTTGGTCTATGACCGAGCAAGGCCTCCCCCCCCCCCCCCCAAATCTTGTCCAATTATCTTTTACCTTGGGAGGGGGGGGGAGACTTGCTCAGGGATTTTACAGGTACTTTTGATTGCATGAAGCCAGAGATCTGCTTTCTTGCTGTAAAAAGTGATGTTTCCTTTGTTTCCTTTTTCTGTGATCTCAAAAAGTGTTGTTTCAAGTTCTTGAAAATTATTAGCATCTGGAAAGTCCTTAAAAACCCTTGAAGTCTTTTTCTTACACACAGTTGCTATGAACCATGGGTGTTTCTCTAGTGTAGCACGGAACAAACGAGCATTAATTCTTTCATATTTCTTGGCGTGCTTCGAAAAGTTGTGTACACGTAAAACTATTGAGCAACATATACTCAGCAGAATTGATCTTTTGCCACTAAAAAAGTTAAGTGATCAGCAGAAACCTAAACTGTTTAACGAGTTCTCAGGTGTGGCACAAGAATATGCTCGAGCTTCCAAGAAACGTTCAAACATGGAGCTTTGTAAACTTTCAAGTTCAATGAAAACAAACATGTTATTCTGAAAATGTCATCCAACAGTGCACACAACATGCTACTCAAACATAAACAGCACAGTCCTCCCTCTTCATGCACCGCTGCTATGGTAACCAATAGCATCAATAATTATGTATATGTAGAGGATGTTAAAAAAAAAAGCTGTGTATGTACAACTTTGTTTTTTCTTGTTGCATGGGCATTTTAGCTAAGACCTTCTGAACTGCCATGGGCTCATTTTCAAAGCATTCACCATCTGTGCTTACCTCGATACTTCTGCTGTGAAGATGTAACGTCACAGATGCTTGCCTTCAATTTTGCAATCATAGCATGCACTGAAAGGTGAAAAATAAAGCAGTTAATTATTATCAGTACTAAAGGGATATTGTAATTTGTGTTGTAGTTAGTGTTCATCGCTTCCTTAATAAATCCCTCTGAAGTTGCTGTCAACAGCAGTTTATTGAAGAAAAAATCACATTTACAGACAAGCTTATGTTACATTTCGCTGTTTAAAGCAAACTTGTGACTTCTCATTTGTTCGGCTGTTTGGCTTAAAAAGGGTATGTGTGCAAGCTAGTCGGTACAAGCACTTCATTTTTAAATGGCGCTACAGGAATGCACACAAGTGCTTTCTGCTATGTTTTCCTGTAGTGCTATCCTCAAGTGACAAATGGGCTGTTTGACTCGCACTTGTGAACGAGAGCTCCGATTTTAGCGCTCTTCTTTTTTTGTGCTGCAGCGGTCCTCGAAGGAGTCACGATAAAGGACAAGCAGGAGCATTACGGGCTGCCCACCACTGAACCCACTAGTGTGTCGCCAGGAACATGACTATCTTGATTTGTAAAATGTTTTTTCTATAAGTTTGTGTACAATATCTTGGTTGGTATCCGTAGCACAGTGATGAACTTTCTTCTCATTCCCCCCCTCAGCCCTTATGCAATATCACTTGCGTCTTATTTGTTTTTTTTTTAATATTCCGTTTGAAAAGGCATCCAATGTCCATGCTGATCCTTTTTGTTTAGCTTCCCCAAGTAGGAAAGTGTTCAGCACATTTGCTTTTTCAAAGAAATGAAAAAACTGTGTAAATATGTATGTTCAATAAACATGTCTGCACATTTTACTTGCTTTGACTGTCAGAACCTATGGTATTGGGTGCAAACACCTGGATGATTTTTAAGAGAGATTAATTCCACCAATGCATCGTTGCCGGAACCCAATGTGAAGGCCACGGCCGATAGCCCCAACACTACGCTGTGTGACGGTAGGTGGCGCAGCAATGCAGTTTTCTGTCACTCTGCAGATGCCGCAAACTTTTGCAGCCAACAGTATAGATCAAAGAGTTTGGCAATGTGGACAAGGTCATCCAGGTGCTCCAAAAGGGCCTGGTTCAGGCAGAGGCTCAAAAGAAATAGCAGACTTCCATCAAGGACTTTTTTAAGCCATAAACTGATGAATAAATTTTTCAGAGGTAGAGCGATGCACTTGTTTTATTATTTAGCAGCACATTTTCTCAGACCTTAACTGCATCTTCACGTTATACATTTCCTGGCTACTGTGTGTGTGTTTTTTTTTCAAGGTCCCATGGGAAATGTATTAGAGGGGTTCAACTGTATATACACAGAAAGGGTGATAGTACAAAGCAGGGAAGGCCACAAACAGCCGAATGGCAAGGAGGTGAGTAAAGGGTTAGCAATGTCCACATAGCAGTGGCTAGCATCGGCAAGGTAAGTAGAATAGGAATATTGTAGGCCCTCCTCATAATTGCAACTGCCACATCAAGGTTCAAGGGCCTGATAGAGAAATCGGCAGAAGTTGGGCGGGAGCAGTCTATATGATGCTTGGAGGGCCAGTAAACAGGCTCTGACTTTTTTGTTTACATCTTCCGAACAAGCTCGCAATATCAAAGTGCTGCGCGGTGCGCAGCGCTGTGATATTGTTGCTGTGAAGGGTGGGAAGGCCGAGCGAGAAACCGAAACCGGCCAAAGCGGGTTGTTCTGTACCCTGTAACTTACTTATTCGTAAAACTCTTGCGGAAGCATGTTCACATCGTACAAGTGCGCAATTATCGCTTTATCACACATTTTGGACCGCGGAGTTGTTTGCTGGCCCTTTAAAGGGACACTATAGGCAAATATTAAGTCGACATAGACTGTTGAAATAGTATTCCAGAAATCTCGTAGTGCTTGTTTCATGCCAAAGAAACACCTAGTTTGAAAGACAATCACATTTGGGGCCTTTAGTGTAGCACACCCTGACAAAAACGAAACTTGCATCATTCTCAACAGTAATGTCAAGTTTTTTTTATGGCGACGCTGTCTTAGTTTACCCTGTGCTCTTGTCATCGTCGTAGGTGTAGTAGTAATGGTAGTCCTCGCGCGACCAGAAGGGGGCGTGAATAAAGAAATAAAAAGAAATGATGATGACGCTGCTGCTGCTGATGATGCACGTGATCTTGATAGCCAATCACATACACTCACATGCTTACAGCTTCACTGTCCGACAATTTTCGTGCCGTGGATGGCTGAATGTTTCTTTACATTGTCAAGAGTGTAGATGCACACCAAAATTGGACAAAGGTGCAGTGTTGTACAGGCACAAGAATGAAGACCCACATCTGATGGTAGAGGCCTGGCATATCGATAGTAGTGGTAGCGCATGAGTCAGCCACTCGTCGATTAATTTGCATAAAAAAGAAATTTGATGCCTTAATGCTTATCTCTTGGGTAGACCTCCATGTGTGCCGGATTGACAGGTAGCACTGCATGCCTGCACGTGCGCTAATAAGTTTTTTGCATTAAATGGACTGAAATGCAAAAGTTCCATTTTATTCCGTCTTGTAATGCAACGAAATGTTCTCTTTTTCTCTTGGGTCGCTTGAGCACTTGTGGTTAATTGTACTGAGGCCCATAGGTCGGCGAAAAAAATGTGGAGCTCACTCAGACTCGCTCAAAATATTATTGCGCTTAGGGCCCACTTGGACTCAGACTCGCCAAAATTTTTCTCAGCCGGACTTACTCGGACTCAAACTCACTGACATACTACTCAACCAGACTCACGGTTAGATCCGAGTCCGAGTGAGTAGACTCATGAGCGAGTTTGCCGACGTACGCTGAGGCCCTACTACATCATTGGGCTTGTGTGTCAGAATGTACCATTGGTGGTGCAAATCGTGTCCTAGATTTACCGTAATTTCACAATTGCTAAAGTGCTGATCTTAATAATATTGACGTTTTAGATGTTCTTGGGAAATGACCTTTCAGATTGACATAGAATGTTATTTGCCTTAAGTGTCCCTTAAAAGAAGTACTGACAAACTTTTTAAGGCGAGATAAGTTGCGAGATAGATTTGTATGGGCACACACACCTTACGTCTTGTAGGTGTGTGTGGACACACACACTACAAAATTTTAATGGCCAATATAGCTTAAAACATATTTAAAATGATTAAAGTGTGTGTTATTCGATCCCGGCTGCGACGGTCGCATTTCGATGGAGGCGAAATGGTAGAGGTCCGTGTACTGTGCGATGTCAGTGCACGTTAAAGAACCCCAGGTGGTCAAAATTTCCAGAGCCCTCCACTACGGCGTCTCTCATAATCATATCGTGGTTTTGGGACGTAAAACCCCAGATATTATTATTAAAGTGTGTACTATGCAACTGCATCTGTAATGGAGCACCTCATGGCATCAACATCGATTTGGTTCGAGTGTAAACAACCAGCTATGTTACGAGCTTGTGTTGGCTTCTGTGGTCCTTGCATGCACTCTCTCCCACAGTTGCCAACACGATGCTCACGTGCACACAATGCAGTGTGTGGCCAGCTGTGTTTACCGAAAAACCCCACTGGCACTCTGAAAACTGTGACTGGCCACTGCAAAAATGTCTCTAAACAATTAACTGTCATGCACTTGAGAAAACCAGGTTTCCAGCCATGATAAGTGGGTCGTTAGGTACTTATTGTAACAGAAAGAACAAGATGAAAAATTTTTGTGACAGTACTCCTTTAGAAGATGCCAGGACCAGTGATGTGATTGACCAAAGCAATTTTGGCGCAGCTTCTGGAGCAACTAAAATGTCACTTGGGAGCAGATTAACAACCATTTGGAGCAGTTACTTGCAGCACATTTTCAGACGCAAATGTTTGTCTCTAAGCCGGAGCTGTTACAACACATGTCAAACGCAATCCATTTATGCACCCATGTTCATTTGCAGTACTCCTAAACATGAAATTAGGTCACTGCTCTACGCTTTTCTGTAAGCATCCCCAAGTCCAATCAGCTCAAGCCACCTAACACTTCCCAGGAATTCACTTAGTATTTGTAAATGACTCTGGCTTTCCCTGGTGCTTTAGTTACAATATTGGAAGCACAAGCTGTCTGAATTTTCTATGCATTCTATTTACTTTCCAAAAATTATGGCAGCTTCGCACTCGTGGTGCCAAGCCTGAAGGAAGTGGGTAGCTGGGCAGCCTTTTTTGTTTCTCGTCGGCTCTTTCCACCTCTTTCTTTCCTTTTCTCTTTTTCCGTTTTTTTATCCTTTTTTCCTATCTTTATTTTTATTTCTAACTTTCTTGCTATTTTTCCCCTTTCTTTCTCTCTCTTTCTATTTTTCGCTTGCTTTCTTTTCTCTTCTATATTTAATAATAATATCTTGGGTTTTACGTCCCAAAACCACGATTTGATTATGAGATACGTCGTAGTGGAGGGCTCCGGAAATTTTGACCATCTCGTGTTCTTTAACGTGCACTGGCATCGCACAGTACACACATCTCTACTTTTCTATTTTTATACATGATTTTGCCTGCGTTACGCCAAGCGACGACAGCATACGTGAGCCCGGGCCCCTCAAGTTATCGGCACTTAAAGAAAAAAGTCTAATTACGTCTGTGCTTTTAGTACAACCTAGGCCTTCATTGTGAGAAATGTCTTCTGTCGTGCTTTATGTACAGAATCATTAGGGTCCTGGTTAATGGGCAGCTAATGATGAACAAAGTTTACTAACTTGTCCTTTGTTCCCATTATTTAATGTGCGCTCGACAAAATCTACGGTGATTGGAAGGGGGGAGTACGTATTTACATTTGACAAGCTGTTTGACATGTACATTTGCCGAGGTCGAGAAGCCCAGCAAAGATACACCGGAATACTGGGACACCATGCTTTCTCAGCAAAGTAACAGTCACGGTATAGCACGTGGTATTGTTGATAAAGTCTGCCCACTGTATGGCGTTGAAGCATAGACACCCTGCATGAAATATTTAGCAGTAAACTACCGTATTTACACGAATATAGGTCGACCCATTTTTTTCAAATTTGACAATCCAATGTTGGGGGGGGTTGACTTAGAATCAAAACCAAAACTAGAGCATTTTTTTTTTTTTTGCCGAGCGATTTTTGGGGGGGGTCGACCTACATTGGAGTCGACTTACATTCGTGTAAATACGGTAGAATAAATAGCTCTACAAATTAGAAAAACACAGAATAAATAAATGGTTGGTGCTACATACACGTACTCAATTACTGTAATTAATGCAGTCACTCAAGTAAGACTGTCGTCCAAGAACAACTATATCGGCATTACTTTTCTCCGCCTGTAACCACATCAGTTAGAAACTATTTTAGTGAACTGAATACTGTTAACTCACAGTAGTGTTCAGTAGTAATATAAAACTAACGCAGAAAGTTTCGCAGTATGGGCGAGTTGAAATCTAACTCAGTAAGTTTTGCAGTAAGGGCATCTTTGGAAGGCTTGTGCCCAGCAACTTCAGCTACATAGCACTTTCCTGTCTACTGCGACGGCCACTCGAAATAAAGTGGCTGACTGGGCTAGTTTGTTGTGCATACTTAAGTCGGCGCTTGTCCCGTCTTTTTTTCCTGTCCGCCGTGTGTTATTTTCGCGCTGTTAACCTTAAGTAAGGCCACTCGAAATTGCAGGGGTAACGTATGGATTTCGAGCGGCTGCCGTCTTGTTGCTCACCGAAAGAACGCAAAAACGACGTCTTGGCGCATGCTTGGCGCAAATAATGAAATTTTTGCCAAGCTGTAGCAGGATGTAGCAGGTTTCACCTCTTGGTGCAGTTTGGCGCAATTGGCGCAGCTATCACATCACTGCAGGACTCAACGTCCATAACCAGGGCAAACAATTGGGGACTTGCGAAGAGGAAATTGACTTGAAATATCCGCTCGGTATTAAGAGACGGTTTAATCTTAAAGGGGCCCTGCAACACTTTTCTAAGTAACCATTGAGTGGCTTCATTAGAGGAGTTTATAGCCTCACAAATCGACTACCACAAAAATTTTTAGAATCCGTCAAGAACGAGTGAAGTTACAAAGATTTGTCACACGCTGTAATTGCTTTCTCTCGTCCTGAAGAGCGCACTGGAAGCTAAGCAAGGAGGGATTGCATGGGGGGAAAAAAATTATGTCATGCACACGTCATAAACTTGAGCACTTTTTTTTTTATTGAAATGCTTGGCTTACTTTCAGTGTGATCACGAACGCCAGCAGGGTAGTGATGCAGAACTATTGATGGTACTATCGATACTATCAATAGTTGAGTCACTATCGAACTATCGATGGTAGAAGAAACTATCGATAGAGCCATCGATAGTAAGTTTCATAGTACTATCGATAGCATCAAACACTGTGTAACCTACACCGTGGTATAAAATCACCTGTGCGAACTCATTGCACGTAAACTTTATTCCCCGAGTGTGTGGTACAGTTTAAACTTGATCTGACGAAATCCAATTTTACGAAGTTCCCCATCTAACGAAAAAAGTTCCATTACCCGGCAAATACCCATAGCGTTCAATGTTTTCATTAACCTGATTTAACGAATTAATTTGGCCACCAAATCTGATTTAACGAAATTTTTCCTGAAATAACTGAATGAAAAAGCAGCGATCGCCTTCTAAGTTTGACCGAGACAAGTTTTTGTCCGAGTGCGCGCTCTAACACTACCGCATTAAAACATCTAGGTCCCATACTTGGGGCTCTAGCTTTCCTTTGACGAGGCTGCACGTCGAGCCAATGCACGGACAACAGACTTGCAGCCGGTAGCGTCCTTACGTACCGGATGGTGCTAGACGCGGTGGTGGTTGTTTTGGTTATTTCATGGTTTATGCGACGGATAGCACTGATCATCGCCTCCCATCTTTCTCTCTCGCCCTGCTGACACAGCCAGTGCATTCGTTCTCCATGTCATCGCATGTTGGTAGGCGGTCATAACTTCACGTGACCATCTACCTGGCCTGAATCACCTGAACATGGTGTCCCTTATGTCTGGGCTGCCGTCGGGCCGTCCTCGCAAAATTTTCAGATGCACAGGCATGGGTTGTGGAGAGAAACAGTACTGTGGAAGTTTCTGGGTACCGCTACGTTACAATTTTAAATTTCGAAGGATCGAAAAATCTTTTTCTTAATTTTACAAAATTCCCGACTTAACGAAATAATCTGAGCGTCCCAATCACTTCGTTAAATCGAGTTTCAACTTTATACGGTGGAGCAGGAGAAGCAGGCAGAGAGGCAAGAAAGTTGACAAGCTTGCGCTCCTTCAGCACAATGATTGGCTGACACATGATCATTAAGCTGAACTGCTCAGCTTTAGCAGAAAGGAAGCCGTTACATGTGGCGAAACTGCACGGCTTCGAACTTATATTGCAATTTGTGATTTCAAAATAAAATATCAAAAGCTAAGTTTTTAATTGTAAGGTGTAACTGGTTACTTCTGAATATGAATAAATTGATGGACATATTCCGGTTTGAAAATTTGGTTGAAGCGCACCGAAACACCAAGTAGAAGCAGACAGGACAGGAGTAAGTGCTGTCCTGTCTGCTTCTACTTGTGTGTGTTTCGGTGCGCTTCAACCAAATTTTCAAACATGAACGTAAACCAACTGGCCCACCTTGCCATCTTGCTGCAACATATTCCGGTGTTTTGATTGCGGCAATCATTTTTTTCTTTCGTCAAAAGATTGCTCCTCGATTAAGTGAACTGAGTACTGCTGATAGTAGGCTATCGCAAATGATTTGGCAATATCGTCACCCAACAACAGCATAATTATTCACAGCACTATTGATTGCACTATCGGCAGCAATACTCCTGATGGTACTATTGTTTGCACTGTTGATTACACTATCGATTGTTTATGGATAGTTTCTTTACACAATAGATAGTTTCAAAGGAACTATCGATAGTCCATTTACCGATAGTTCTGCATCACTACAGCAAGTGGCGGCATCTCGCGGCGGCCATGGCCACTATGCAGCTTACGATGCTTGAATCAGCCAACAGCCACGGACTTGGGTATATGGCGCAGTAATTTGGGCATATGGCATCATTTGTAGGTAGAAGAGGGAGCGATTTCTAGCTGACCATGAGAATTGCAAATTCCAGGTCGCATGCTGTGCTATCATGTTTGGCTCGCGTGTTCTCTGGAGCCTCAACTACCGATCGGTAGTGTTTTCCGACCATGCTGAAAAAGTGTTGCAGGGCCCCTTTAAGATGGTCATTGATGAGGGTGATTGCACAGATGCTTAATTACAACCCGTTATAATACATTTGCCCCAAGCACACATGCTTAGCGACAGTAAACAGCTGCAAAGGGCTTTGCGAATTTTTCGTATGCTGTGCACACAAGTAATATAAATAAAATTCTGGGGTTTTACGTACTGAAACCACAATATAATTATGATGTACACCACATTGCAGACTTCGGATTAATTTTGGCAACCTGGGGTTCTTTAATGCGTACCTAAATCTAAGCAGATGTGCTTTATTGCAATTTGCCCCCCATCAAAATGCAGCTGTCATGACCAGGAATCGGACCCACACCCTTGAGCTTGGTTGTGAGTGAGTGCACATCTGGTGGAAGGGTGGCCTTATGTGCCCTCCTATTGCGGTAATCTGCTGCGAGTGCAAAGGCTTGGCAAGCTGAGATCGCTAGTGGCTTCGCATGTGCCCTTTCATTCCTACACATCAAGTGCTGAAAGTCGCATGTTACCTCAACATTTCAGACACATTGAGCAATGAGAAATGCATTGCATTTGCACACCACTGTATGCTCTGCTCATCACCCCAGCATTGTGATGTCAAGCGTTGGTGCTCATCAAGTGAGATGGGTTCATGTTTGCCTGTGTGCACTCGTTAATTAGTAAGTGAATGCTTCTGCAGCATATGCGGCCATAGAAACTAAAAACCTTGTTTCGTGTAGTCGAGTGATACGTTGCTGTTGCAGTGAATGCTTCGCATTTCAGGCAGAACTGTTCACTTTTTTTTCTTTTCTTGCTCATTGCCTGCACATATACGCAGTAGCAGTTTTGTACATGCAAATTAAGTGAGGTCAATTTGCCATCAGTTAATAAAGCAGTGCAGTTATTGCCAACCTTCATCGTTAAGTCCGACCGTTTGTTGAAGGCATTGTCGCACTGCGCAGTATACCATATTCAGGCATTCTTTCGCAACTTTCCTGAGAAAGTGAAGTTGTTTTACTAAGCGTTTATTGATATATTTATTCTACATGAAGTTTTCCTTTTTTTTTTGCAATATGTTGCTTGCTGCTTATTTGAAAGTCCTTTTAGAACAATGCTAGTATTTGAGTGCCTATATAAGAAGCAATTTTCGAACAAAGTAAGAACACTCCTAATCTTTGAACTTATGCAGGCCAACTATTACTGTGCTGCATGCAACAGTGAGCTTATAGTATCCCACATAGTAGATCACTTGCTCCCTCCGGGGGGTACTCTCAAGGACCTTGATTTTCCTGTTCTATGAATCATGGTCAATGTTCATGAAGTGATCATAGACATTGGCCATTGAGCACATGCATGCGTATCCCTAGATTTTGCTGAGAAAAATGCTGCTTCCCAGGTTTCTAGCATATCCACTGAGAATCTCATAAGTTGGTACATGGCCTCCAACAAGCAAAGAAGTGTAGATTTTGGGAAGCAATCAGTTTTAAAACTTTTACTTGAATTCTGGGGTTTCACTTGATGACACTACAATATGATTGATTATGAGGCATGCCATTAGTGAGGGCCTCTGCTATATTATCTACAACCTGGAGGTCTCTAATGAGTACCTCCATCAAAGCACTCGTTTGGTCTTTGCGTTTTGCCTCCTGTATCAAAATGTGGCTGCCACGGCCGCGAATCAAATCCGTACCCTTCTGCTTAACGCCACAGTGTGATTGCCTCTGAGCCACCGCAGTGAATGACAAGTTTAGTAAAAGAATGATATTTTCCCTTGGTGAGATGTAGGAATTTGTTACACGCCCGACAATATTATCTGCATGCCATCAATAATTGGCATGGCTTACCTGAAAGTGCATTTGGAAAAAGTCTGCAAAACACTCCACCTCTACTTACTAAAATGTTTTTACCTGCGTGCATTTAATTATATCATCTGGGTATAAGAAAGACACACTGAATACAGACACATTTGCTAAACTGTCATAAGCACGCAGATAGGAGAAAAGTTGCCATATGTTGGCAGAAAATGCTAGTGTGATGCTTCAGACAGGCAAGCAAAGTCTTCTCCATGTTTTGATGGTTCATTGGCAGCTTATCACATTATGTTGCTTGTGTTTCAAGGGAGATATAAATTACAGATGCGTGCTATCACTAATTAGGCCGCGGGGCTCAATGAATCACTTCGACATTATTACTCTCTTTCGTGCATTTCAAATTCTGTGCGCCAGTTACCTTTGCAAAACCATTTTTGGGGGGGTCACTGAGGGGATCACATGCAAAGCAAATGCACTGCTCGGACTGTCAGTCTAGCCTATGTGTTCAATTTGATGATGGCTCTGTTGACTTTTGGCAATTTTTTTTTGTCATAGCCATACTGTTTCTATATGGCCTAAGCCGATACTGCTTTAACAACAGTCATTAAAGTTGTTTCATCTTGTTTGGTGCAGAGTTGATGTGGCAACTTCGTTTCACAGCATGGTGCTAACGGATCATATCAAAAGTCAAGTGGCACACCATGAGGAGCCTGAAGTCATTTTAAAAATGACGTCTTTTTTTTTTCTTTCTTCTTTTATTTGAGAGACTTCCCTGAGGCATAACCTATTTACATGATATCACGAGAGATGCATCACACGGAAACAAGCAAGTTGAATTAGTGCATGAAGTCTAATAAGGATTGGTACAATGGCCCTTGTATCCAACCTTGTAAGTCTGGAGAGCGAAAGGGGCGGTGACCGATTGCTCTGAGATGGCGAATACGTGCTTGCTCTAGGCCTGGGCATGACCACAGTGAGTGTGTCACGTCCACTGCAGTTATAGAAGTGTCACAAAAGGGGCATATGGTTCCGCACACTGTGGAAAAATTTGTGCTGCAACTGTATTTGACCAGTTTTGTTAACGGAACACGCATCCCGAGCCACGCACAACCGAATCTATGCCGCTATAACCAGCACTGCCTATATAAGACATTTCTAGTTTTGTTATGAGTAGGAAAATACGCAAAATAAAGCATGACCAGGTCAATTTTGTTCACTTTGCTGTAACTTACAACCTATTTTAAGACGGCCATTAAGGAACAAGACGTCCATGTCCACTCATCATTGTGGCGCATTTAGTCGACGGTGCTCTTGCATATTGGAGCCAATAGCGGACCATGAGGGGTGCTGCATTGATGGAACCCAGTTTAATAACCATTATCGCAAGTGTAAATCTTATGCGCGCACCCACATTATGCTTCTAGCCATCAGAATACAGCCATCATAGTAAAAAATGAAGCATGCGACTTAGAGTGCAGCATAGTTGCCTTGAAATGCGCCATTGTTGTCTGTACAACATATCGAGAAGTGTCAGTTACCAAATCGGTATATAGACTGAGCGGATGCGATGGAAAGCATTCCTACTTTAACCAACTTGTGCATCAAAGCACTCATGTGTGTGTTGCCCAAATTGAAGCCCATTTGGTTCGAGGTTGCGTCAGTGTGCCATAGACCTTCGTAACGTGTGAAATATGTATGTTGCTTGTAATTAACACTACCATACCAAAAGTGCTACTTGCAAGGCCAAACTTTGTAAGCCCAGGGCACTTGGCACCGTTTCCAATAAGTTCAATGATATAGCACCATTATTTAATGTGGGAAGCTTTCAAAATAAAAAAGCTGTTATGTCAGTACGCATTTGAAAACAAAAAGTTTAGCCATTTATTTTTTATTAATCAAAGCAACTCTTCACTCACTTCACTGACTACTTTGCTAGCATTTCAAGTTGATTTCATTGAACTTGATGCCTGGTAGAATTGCTTATGTCTAGTCATGCCATAAGCAATTCTACCAGGCATCGAAACCCAACGTAAAAAGCATTCATGCCAGAGGAACTTCAACGCAGGGAGAAAAAAAAAGAAAAAAAAGGGAGGTTTTTTGAATCAACAGAAATAAAAAGCTTGACTGGTACTAGTTATAATATGCTAACTCGCTGCTCAGGAACCTATAACTGTCCGTAGTACACGCTGTACTGCTCTTGAAGGCAACTTGCATAAAGCGAACAGACCAAAAAATTGCTTCATGTCGTTGCATGGGCCATGAATTTTATTCAGACTACAGTGACGTTGCACGATAGGCAAAATGCAATGCGTCCCCTCTAGAAAGGATGCAATAGCACACCTGAAGTCGCAACCAGCATTTCTTATTTATTCACTCAACCCAGGGTTAAACAAGGATGCAGGAACAGGATAAAAAAAAGAGAGAGAGAAACCTTGGGCTCCTTCGGACACAACAACCTAAATGAAATGTCTCTGCATTCCTTATGTCAGCATGCCGAGTCGCCAATACAAGATACAAACCAAACGATGCTTGACACGCACGCATACACGCACACACACACCGTAACACAAGCTGCAACCAGGGAGCATGACTCCCCGTGATGAACACGCGAGATGGCTCGCGAAGTCGCCTTGCCAAGCGAGACTCTTGACGAGATGAAACGATGGTTTGTCCCTCGGTCGAGACCCAAGTGAACAAAGCAACCTCACAGGCCACGCGACACGCACACACTGCTCACGACACTGGTGCTTCCACATCTTTAAGATCCATGGCGTTGCACATTTCAAGAGGCTCGAGAGAGTGCGCACACATACAACTTTGAGGAGTAACAGGGTCCAGTGGCAACCAATACATGTACTGGGAAAAAAAATTGCCTACTGCTGCTGTTACGGGTGCTGCACTCGGAACAAAGCGTGGTGGCTTTGGCACCCGGGGTGGTGGGAGAACCGTTCCTTTCTTTCGCTTGACTGGAAAGATGAGAGACTAGAAGAGTTTCCCTGACCCCATTTTGAGAAACTGGGTCGCTATTATACCAATCTGTTTCTATTCCAATTTTCAACATTAGCACTCTACGATTTGTTGAAATTTTTCTCACCCTGACCGCTTAGGTCTGTCTGTCATGCAATGTTACAAGAAAGCGTGGAAGTTCCCCTTCTTAAAATGACATCAACGCACTGCTCATGCACGATTAGGCTATGAAAATAATCGATTTCTAGTTCTATGTCTATCTTGCCATTTGCCCCAAGTAACTGGTCAAAAGTTCTTTTTCTTTGGCTGGCGCCAGCATTGCCTGTCACGTAACATCACTAAACTGCTACAATTCACTACGTCTAAGCGACATGTATGCACTAAACCAGCACATATTGCACACACGCAAGAAAAGTATTTTTTAAAAAGCCAGAGAGAGCGACATCAAAAACGAACAGAAGATAATCTCTTGAATCTCTCGCTTGCCAACTGCTCTTAACTGTTGGCTCCTCGCCCACAGTTAAGAGCAGCCGGCAGAAAGTGCTCAACACCGTTGCAGTGCAATGTTGTTGAGCACTTTCAACACGTACACGACATCACTCTGCCAGTTCTTAGCCGAGTATCCGCTATAAATCCACAGTTGGCTTCACAAAATGAGCAAAGAGGAACGGTCCATTTAGAGACATCGGCACAATCCTCCTTCCCAGGTGATCCGTTTTCGCACTGCTGGCTCAACCCATGAACAGTAAAAGAGTATAGTGTGAAAACGACAAACACAGCAAAAAGAGGGTGAACAACAGTTTCTGGGTCCATTGTGTTTGTGCTATACTCTTTCAGTGTATGTGGATAGCCAAATAGCCCAAGAGTCTGTTTTGCAATAGCTCAACCCAAACACTTTCCTCTTCTGCCTGTCCCTCGGTTATAGTCCGCCAGTGAGACACGAAAAGCTTGTCAGAGCAGGCAATGTTAATTGCTTAGAAGGCTTTCCACAATTGAGGAGAGCATTTGATTGGACCATTTCAGAATACACTGCTTGTTCCGGGCCACTTTGGCAGTTGCATAAATTTAATGTCAAGAGATTGTAATAAAATTACAAAGGAATAGCTTTACGTTATGTCTATGGAGAAAGGAAAAGAAATTTAGGAGGGAGCATGAGGTCATGCCAGCAGCCATGGCAAACAAACTGCATCTGACACTGCCTGAGGGCGGACACAGAGGCTCAAGGGCAGATACCAGCCCACAAGGCTGCTAGACCGTTTACAAGATGGTTTAGTTGACGGTAATCTTTAGTGGTGCCTGCCTAATGGCAGCACTACTGAGCCGACTGCTTTGGATCTATCAAGCTACTGTTTCGTCCCTTTGCTCCCAGCAAATACTGCTATTTGATTTACATTTGAGTGTTGCTTCAAAAGTGATGTATCTGATGTATCAGTGACAACTGGGAAATTTGCAAGATACACCCTCTGTTCTTTGGCCCATCAGGCTTAACAAAATAGCCTTATTGGCTGGAAATGGCCTCGGAGATTTTTAAGGCACACATGGCACCATTGAGAGTTCATGGTACAATTAAAGCGAGTCAACTATAGAAGCTGCTGCTTGCCCATCGTGTGAGGGCAGAGTTCTCTACATATGTTTTGACTAGGCTACAAGATTATCAAGTGACACCCAAGCCTAGTTGTTTTAATTTCTGCATGATAGCGCCCATGGACAGCACAGTGTAAGAGGGGGGAAGGAAAAGGATTAATAGCAGAGTGAAGCGCAGACAATGGCAGCAAAAAACATAAAAGGTGTGTGTGTGCTGGTGACAAATACAGTCTTGGGAATTTGGACTGATGAAAAGAGCACAATGTAACTGCAAAAATAGTGAACACCAGCAGAGCAGTTGTAGCAATGTAACCATCAAGTCTAAAAGAAAACACCCAGAGCAGAAACAACTGAAAACACATTCTTGCCAGTATGAAACTGCTGGTTTAATGTGACTCTCCTACACAAAATGCCAGCTGAAAAAAAAAAAAAGAATTTGTGGCATGGATAGAGTAGCTGAGAAGTTTCTGGCGCATGACAACGTGCTGATAATAGTGAAAATGCTTATATGTGGAGGATTTTACAAAGTATCAAAAATTTATTTTGTGTTTAGAGTGCTCAATCAATCAAAATTGTACTACACCATCTATCAAGGTCACAGGGTTGCACAATGTTGAGAACAATGAAGTAAACTTTTCACGCAATCAAGGTACCAATCAGATTGGAAAGATTAAAAACATAACACATCAAGCATTGTTGCATAACAAATGGCAATCAACACCTTGTGCATGCCACGTATCTAGGATACAGCGAATGTCCCAGCAGTCTCACAATGTCTGCCAACAAAGCCTGGTTTCATTAAAACCAGACGAAGCCAGAAGGAACAATGCTGCAGATAAACCCACACAAGTCCGCCGATCTGGTGAAAGCAAATGCACTTCGACCCGCGACTGATGAACCGTACATACCGCGACTTACCGGGTAACCAAAGCATGGTAACCACCACAATTAAGGCGTCACAGAAGCGTATGCGTCTCATAACGCCATCAAAACAAAGAAAAAATAAAAAACGAAGGTAAAACGGGCAGAACTGTGCGCTTCGCTGTGCGTACAATACATAGGGGCGCTTCGTTGAAACTCGAAAACATACTTGCGGGTGACCGTGTTACACAAAACGTTATAAAACAAGGGTCCCTCGAGGAACCTTCCTAATATGCACAACAAATACAGCCCGCTACGAGGTTTGTAACGACCCAGTGACGCGTACATACATGCCTGGCACAAGTGGAGCACTGCAAAAGCACCAAGCACAACGGTTGCGGCGTCAGCACCAGTAGCAGCGGCAGCATCATCATCACACTTTATTATTTACCCTCAATCCCCCCAAAGGATACGAGAAGACAGCATAGCGGGCTACTTCAGGCACCGTTCAAAGTACGTCGCGCCGATGTAGCCTCCAAGCATGGCCTTCTTGACGTTTTGTTCAAACAGTCTCCGGTTGCTCTGCAGAACTTCCGCGGCGTCCTTGTTGAGCGGGTCCTCGGGGTTTGGCTCGAGGAAGAGGTACTGCAGGCCGTAGACGATAGAGTTGACCGTGAGCACAGGCTTCCAGTCTTCGCGCAGGATGTTGAGACAGACGTTGCCGTCGAGGTCTATGTTCGGGTGATAGACCATTGTGTCGCACTTGACCTTGGGCGGTTCGTGCGGGTAGTTTGGACTTACGCGAAAGCTGAACACGAAGCGTCCGTTTCGGTAGAAGCCCTCGTCGGGGCAGATGACCAGTTTGAAATTCAGCAGATCGTCCGGATCGGGGAACTCCATCTGACAGGTCTTGGGCAGGTTCAACTCGTTGATGTCCTTCGTAATGCGTAGCTGGGCCGCTGAGGCACGCTTCTGGCTCGTCGGCTTGTTGCCCGTCGCCTCGCCGTCCTTCTGCTGCTGCTTGAGGGAGAAAAGCTTAATCATTGTCGCACTCCTCAACTCCTTCGTACGAAATCACAGAACAGAGACCACGCACAACGATGCCCCTACGCCTAGCGCCTAGGCCTTCCCACACTGCACCGCGCGGCAGCTAGTTTGACCCTTCGACACAATGCACCCCTACCACCCCTACTTTACATCGTCTTCGGATACGTAGTTCCGAAAAGTGCCGCTGCAGAAAAAGCGCTGCCGTAGAAAATATTGCTCGCTGTTCCACTGGCTGTTTTGTGATTGTGCGAGTGACGCGCTACGTGAATTTGCGTGTACTACGAGAACTGAGATACGAGGAGCGACGTTCACTTTCTGAAGCGGCATACGCAATAACTTGGTGGGTCGCGGCACCCTGCGGGAATTCCAGTTGTGTTGCGGTTGTGTTGGTTGCGTATCTGGCTTGTCGCTTGTTTGGGCATCCTTGTCCGCATCGTCGTCTTCGTTGTGAGCTGGCTTTTGTGGCTGTCGAATCCTCGCAGGGCTCGAGCTCCACGCGAGCCTCGCGCTTTGCCTCGCGGACCCCGCGCCAGGCGCCCGGGATCCTTCCACCAGCCGTGACGGGCAGCGGCGGCGGTCTAGCAGCCCCCCCAAACGCAGCCCGTTTGGAGGTGAGCTAGCGCCGTAAACAAGAGGGCCGGCCGGGGCTTTCGTCGATCGGAGTTGCGGGTTCCAGCGCAAGGGGCTCGAAGATGTGTGGGCTACTCGTACGATGAAAGGGAAACGCTTCCACCTGATAGTGCGGCTCAAGTCTCTCTTCTGGCTGCCCGCGTAGCCCGCACACGGCGTCCGCGGACTGCTATGCCGGTTGAGCGCCGCACTACAGGCCAGTTTCGGGCAGCTGAGACCATCGCAGCGTTCTAGCCAGCAACAGCCGGCCGACCGAACGGGAACTCGCCGTCTTCCCAGCACGGTGAGAACTCTCATTCCCAGCTTGGCTTTAATTCTCATCGCACTGGGATCGAAACCAAAGCTCACATTCTGCTACTTTTGCTTGTGCGTGCTCGCGCTGAAGAACCACTTGCCAGAGCTCATATCTCGCGCCTGCTTCACTTCATGTATTTTCTCTCTCCCTTCGTGGGAATAGCGAGCTTTTTAGCCGAAACTGTGGACGATCATTTGACTACGATCTTTCGCGGAGTCTAGGCGTTTCTGATGCCCCCCTCTCAACGACCAGCGAAGCTTAATCAGCTGTGGAGCATGACAGAAAAAATCTTATCCAGATGTCTTCCATTGAGCTAGGTTGAAGCCGCCGCGTTTTCGACGGCCACTGTGGAAGCCGTTTTGAACGCGGAGATAGGGCGCTAACAACCGTACTCCGACCATGCTATTGGCGTTTCATTTGTTTTGTGTTCGGCGGGAGGTCACGTGAGTAGTAAGAGCGAGGTAATCTTTCGGCCTTTCTTTTTCCCCTCTACATAGGTAAATGGCCTTGCTTATCACCTCGCCACTCGTTTGTTTGCTTTGCCCCGACCTGAGAGCTTGTCGGTAAAAAGCCCGGGTGCATAGCCACACGGGCTTGAACTTTTCTCCTGAAGTTAGTGGCAGTGTCAACAGCAGCAGTTGGCTAGGTTTACACCACCTTAGCTACCTGGTCACTCAGCCAGGCTGACCAGATTCTTCACATAGCTTTAGCAGAGCTTCATGCGTACAGTATTTGCTCAGCAACCTAAACGACATCACTGGCTGCTTATCTTAGGCAAAAATAAAATGTACATCATTAAGGCAGTTGTGCTTTGGTAAAGCAATGATTCAAGTCTATTTTGTTAATCGGTCTCATGTATTTCAAGCGTTAGCATCTGAATATCACTACACAAACGTGACAGGTAGCATCACCTTGCAAGTGAGTCAAAATTTTTTTTCGATGCACTGCTAGAAGCAACTTTACATTTGGCATTTCCTGTGTACTGGGTGTATTCATTTTATTATTGCCATTAAATAGTTTGCCATATGAGCTATGAGGTAAGCTTTTAAATTTGTAAAATTGTACATATTGTAATAGCATTTGAAGCAAAGTGTATAAATGTAGCCTCGTGTGAAGGAAGGGAAGGCATTTCATTGAGACGTTGAACCAGGTGTGCCATTTCAATTATCTTTGACAAGAGTGTGTTGAGATTTGTAAGTTATTTTGCTGTAAAGGAAGTTCAACAGATCTAAGCACCTGGCTGCTCTGTGCGTCTAAAATTGCACCTTCTTACCGACACGTATTAGAGCAGCATAAACAACCAGTCTGAGATTTCTTTAACGATTTTAGAATCGTATGAAGCAAGGAAACCACAAGGGTATGTGCAGTCTATTTGAGATGTAGCATTAATGGCATAAGGGAAAACAAAAGTGTGTGAGAAAACACGTACATCTCTGCTGATGCTCAAGTTAGCGCGTAAGCCAACCTTTACGCAACAGTGAATGAAAAAAAACATGTCACTGTGGTGGGATACAAACCTACAACCACCACGTTTCGCATGTGGTACGCTACCAGTTGTCCTGTAGTGGTGGCCATTCCCTCACCCACTTTCATGCGTAGTTGTGCTCTGGAGGTTATAGCTGGCGCCACTTTTAGACGTGGTGGCAAATCTGGACCTTCTCTTTGCATGATCATGCTGCGCAATATGTGAACATAATAGAGGCTGTGGGTTCAGCCCCTACTGCTAGCAAGTTGCTCTTTTCCATTTTCTTGTACCCTTATCCATAATTACTACACTTAAGCGAGTACCAGTCATTCCCCCCCCATTGCTTTCCTTGACTTCATTATCTGCTGCCTTCATATAGCTGCGTCCAAGAAAACCGGGCCCCCCTGTGTCACTTTTTTTCATTCAGCACTGTTGCTGTAATGTGAATGTGTTGAAGGCAACTTGCCCACTGCCACATCGGTGCAGAGGTTTGCATGAATATATATTTTCAGTGCTAGAACTTGTCAGAAACTTATCACGATTACTCACCATTCATTCTCACTACACACATTTCACGTCACTGTCATGATTTTAATAGTACTTATATGTTTTACCCGCCTTAGTGTGTAGAATTTTAAGGCCCTTATACAGCCACTTACCATGATCATTGTCCACATCTCTTGTCCCATGACCTGGTGCTCTTTGGCCATCAAATGGCCCTTGCGCCATAAAATACCACACATCATCAACTTGTCAGAAACTGTTTCGTAAGGCATTGAAGGGTACTGATACGAAAATTTTCAGTTGTAGTTTTTTTTTTTGCGTCAATTGAAAGGCCAAGCCCTCAAAAGTCTAGAACATGCATTGCTAAGCGTGAGTGCACCTTGAAAAACTAATTACACAATGTTTTTAAAAGCTAGTTTTGGTTCCTATTGTACCCCAACTTCACAACATGGTATGAGATTCTCGTCACGTGCTCATGCAAGATATCGCGACGTTTCTATGGCTGCTCCACACTGTGGCTCAGTTGGGGATGCACAAGCAGCCATATTGAACGTTTTGGTGGCGCACATGCGGCCATTTTGGAAGTTTTGGTACCTGACGTCATCACAACTAGCCGGACTGCTGCATGAAGTCACCAGAATTAATACTGTAACCTGATGTCGGGCTATTGTCGATGTCAGTAGTTGCACCATGGGAAAATTGACTTTAATATCAAAATGAAATATCTTGTCAGCATTTGCTGAGCTTCACATTTGCTCAGAGCTGTCTCTGTATACAGGAGATTTGCATGGCAGAGTAAACTCATCCTCTCAAAATGGTGTTAGCACTCCTGTAAAAAAATACTTTCCACCACTGTTATCTTCTGGTGAAACTTGGTTGGGCTAGTTGGTAACTTGTCATGGGGAAATAATTAGGCACAAATTAATGCTCTCTCATTTATGTACACACCCACATGTAAACTCTCAAGACCGCCCCTTAAGCACATGAAAGCGCCGTGTGTGTTTGGGAGGTGTCTTGTGCATATGCTAATGTGGGTGTGTGCGTGAATGAACGAGTGCTAATTTGACTATGATGATTTCGCCACTGGATGAGTATTTTTCTTAGCTTCTTTATAAGTGTACTTCAACCTTCCTTTCCCTGAACAATTTATTCCCTGTAGTTTAGGTTTCATAGGCATATTTTTAGAATAATGAGTTTTACGGCAGTTTTTCTGCACTGTTGGTAATGCCTGAATGTGCTTGCACACCTAGGTTTATGCTAAGTGGACCATATCCAGAATCTGTGTGCTTTGGCATATATTGAAAGCAGAAATCAATCACAGAAGTACTTGATGGATGTCTCCGGAAGCTGAATTTCATTGCTGCCTTGGCATACAGCTGAAAACAGGGACCTGTTGCAACTACTCAGTAACTGTGCTGCCAAGAACAAGTTGATTGACTTGTTAACTGGCTTTGGCACAACAGGCATTATAGTGGCAGTATGCAAGAACACTGGTGCAAAACGTTTTGTATGCACAGCAGAGAACCACAACTGGTCGAAATGAATGCATGTGTGCATTTAGTTTGACTGATGGCGCATACATTGTGGCTTGGTATGCCATAATAGATGAATTATACTTTAACAAAACACATAAAATGGGAACAGTACTGGGATGACAAGATTCTAGATGGCAGGCATTTTGATCGGGCTATTTGGCATGGATCCGTAATGATGGGCAGCGTGAAATTTCCATGGCGACACTAACGGCTTGTCATTCTTTTTTTTTTTGCATAAAGTTCACACTTACATTTGTTTTCATGCACTTGTGTGTGCACAAAAAATGCAGGGGAGGGGACTGAGGGGCTAGATTTTTTTTTGTCGTTTTTTTTTTAGTCACAACTTTACAAAGCCGAGGAAAGCATATAGGGCACTATTTGTAGTTTTTAATTGAGGTGTACTAATTGCTACGTTAGGGAACCCGGATTAAAGTGGACTAGAAAATAGCTTGTTGCCAGTAGGACCCCGCGATCCATTATCCTTCTTTTGTTCATTTCAGAAGATTCCAGGCAGATTTGAAGCATTTAGGTAGCACTTGAAGGTTTATTGGTCAGCTGCCAGCTTTTTAAAGATCACATGCTGTGTGACGTCAGCTGGCACATAATGTTTCACATTCTCTACACGGCTACGAGTGGCGCTGGCTAGCACTGTTACAGCCATCACCCATTCATGGTTTCTGCGACGTCATCGATGGAGCACAACAAGTCGGTCGGCGGTCATTTCGTGCTCAAGCGGATGCTGTGAACGGGTCAAAGTGGGGAGTAGAAAACAAAATGAGATATTTATCGACTGACTGGGATACACAAAATACTACAAAAATGACAACAAAGAAAACTAGCACATATGCACTTAACATCAGTCAGGGGTGACAAAAGAAATGTAAAGAGTGAGCAACAATGGGTACAAAATTGAGACATGTGGATTGATTCTCATGAATAATGTAGAAGAATACATTTAACGGTGGCTGACTAGAACGAACTTCAAAAGAAAACGAGAAATGAATTATGAGCAGGCAACAGGAACATATCCATACACCGTGATGTCAGTGGCAGAGCTTTCCCAAAGAAGGCTGGCGAGTTTCCTTCAGATGGATGCTACTGGGATGGGTTTCATGATTGTCTGTATATGACAAGTTCCCTCCGGCAGGTTAAGCCAACTTGAGGGAGAACTGTGGGCTTGGTCAGATTACTTGATATACGAGCGCGTAATGTAGACAGGGACTAGGAAAGACAAGGACGCGCTTGTCCTTCTCTTTCCTAGTCCCTGTCTACGTTACGCGCTCGTATATCAAAGTAATCATGAATCACCAACTCGCCCAATCAGCCATCTTGGTCAGATGTTGGTTTTCTGTCTCTTAAATCATTCAGAGTTGACATGAACTAGTCATTTGAAGTTTGGAGGAAGTTAGGCAGTCCAGATGACAGTGGATTATGCTAACATTAAATTATATGGAGTGGTTTTTTTTAGACAATACATATTTTTATAACGATCCTATGACAGTAAGGCTCGTAATTTTTGCACACAAACTCTACGTCGAGTCGGAAATACTTTGCCACAGCTGAAATCACTATGTTGGAACTAATAAACAAAAATGGTTAACTTTTTAATTATTGACTTGAGGGCAGTTGTTTCTATTAGGAAGTTGTAGTGCGTGACAATTTATAGCGTACCCATTTTTTGTAAATTCCAAAAGTTGCCTATAATTCGAGATATTAGTCATCAAATGTTAAGTTCGATATTGAAACTGTTTGGAGCCGGTGTGCACTAAACATGACCACTCTTTTACGTCAGACTGAAACTAACTGTGACAAGGAAGTGACGAAATTTGAATGAAGGCACGTCGTGGCCGTATCTTTTTGTGAAAAGCAGCGAGTCGTCTCACTTGCACCAACAGATCACCTTACCTTTTTGTGTGCAGAAACGACAGGACCCTTACTGTCATAAAATTTTATATAGATTGCCTAAAAAAATTAAGGTGGCTTCACACTAGCGTAGCCAAGCCTGAAAGAAGCGCAGCGCTGGGCGGCCTGCTTCGTTTCTTTTTATTTTTCTCTTTCTTTCTTCCTTTCTGTCTCTTTCTGTCTTGCTCTGTTTTTTCTCTTTTTGTGCCGATCTCTATTTCTCTGTCTGTTTCTTTCTGTCTTCTTTTTCTTTATTTCTCTCTCGCTGTACTCATTCTCTCGACCATATGAATTATTGCATTTACGCTGGACAAATCGCTGGACGTGTTCTGGGAGCGGAGCAGAAGATGAGAGGAGGATGAGGAGAGCGCGGGCTGTTTCATGATGATGATAATTTTCTCTCGGCTCTGCAAGGCATAATGAAAAGCTTAAAAGCTCCACTGTAAAACATTCCTTTAGATTCAGCTTCTAGACTGCACTATCTAGCGGGACTCAAGCCTGTGTTTGAACGCTTTCTCTTTTCCTTGGTTCCTTTGACTGGGGAACTGCAGGTCCTGGTGACCGTCCAATGACGTTCACCTAAGTATTTCAAGCCTCCTCCTCCCTGAAGCTCTTGATCACACCCCTTCTAATCAGGGCCAAGAGTACATTTGCACCACATACACGCACTATATTGTGATCGCTGATGCACACATACAACAGCGGCAGTGGCCATGTGGTGCCACATTCACTGATGCACCATAACCCTGCTCAGATGAACTTTGTGGTTTCGCACATTTGGAGAATGTCAGGGCGCTTTACATAAAGCACTCTCTGTGCACGGTGAGGTCGCACCAGGCAAACAAACCTAATCCTTCCTTTTGACTCCCAGCCATATTTAGTTGCTAGCAGTAACCTTCGTGGTGCTGTCACAACAAAGTGGTGGCTGCTTGTTATTATTGTCGACTCAAATATTGTCATGTCACACACTCCTAGGATTAAGGGGACCCTAAAGAGAAAAGCAATTTTTCTTGTATTCGTAAATTACACTTTAACAGTACCAAAAATGCCACACCTTCTGCAAGAATACACTTTTTAGGTGAGAAAACGCTTAAAGGGGCCCTGCAACACTTTTTGAAGTAGCCATGGAATGGATTCACTAAAGGAGCTTATTGCCTCACGAATTCACCGCCGCAAAAATTTTTGGAATCCGTCCACTACGAGTGGAGTTACAAAGATTTCTCGCACGTCTGCAATTGCATTCTCTTCGCGTCTCGCTGAAAGCGCTGGAAGCTAAGCAGGGAGAAATGGCACGGGGAAAGAAAATACGTCACGCGCGCCGTGATCTTGAGCGCTTTTTCTCTTTTTTTTTTTTTCTTCGAATACGCGAATTTTCATTATGATCGTGCAGCGCACGCGGACAAGTCGCGGCCTCCCACGGCGGCCTCTGTAACTACTGAGAGCTCCATGCTCAAATCAGCCAATGGCTGATACAATGTTGGTGACGAGTGATTTTTGAGTACGCAACGTGATTTGTCGAGAGAAGAGAAAGCAATTTTTAGCTGACTTTGAAAATTTATTGTGAATTCCACGCCACATGCTGCACTATAATATTTGGCTCGCGTGTTCTCGAGAGCCTGGACTACCGACAGCAGCGTTTTCTGAGCATGCTCAAAAAGTGTTGCAGGGCCCCTTTAAAGAAAATGTTGGTGACGACGCCATCTGGAAGTTCCTGCACCAATTTTCATGACGTCATAGACTTTGGTGGTGTCTACTAGGGCCTTTGTAGTTTCTAACTGCTAAAAATAAAGTACAGTAAAATACCACTTGAACGATTGTCAGTTAAACAAACTATTGAGTTGTACAAACATTTTTTAAAGGAGCACTGACACAAAATTTCGAAGGCGAGATAATGTGTGAAATAGATGTATGTGGAGACATAGACAACGCCTACGAAATATCAAGGGCAAATATAGCCTAGAACATATTTAAAATCAATTTCAAAGTGCATGCCGCACGACTGAGTGAGATGCGAGCCCCTCGCGACGCCGACATCAACGCGGTAGCAATGTAAACAAACTACGTCACGATTTTGTGTTGGCTGGTTGTTGGTTGTGCCCTTGCGCTACCTGCGATTTCTTCCTCCGTGCCTGACGTAGGCGCCGCCCGCTCGCGCGCCGCCTACGTCACAGTTCTGCGTGGTCACGTGGCGAGCTGCGTTTATCTTGCTACCGGAACTGCTCCTGACCAGCTTGGTGCTCTTTGAAACCGAAACTGCGACTGGGCGCTCTAAAAACGTCTGTAAATAACTAACCGTCGCGCACTCGCGCAAACAAGGTTTCCAGCCGTGATAAGTGGGTCGTAAGCTACCTATTGCAACAAAAAAAACAAGGTGCGAAATTTTTGTGTCAGTGCTCCTTTAAAACTGCCCCGCAAAGTGCCATTGGACCCAATGCTGACGCATTTCAGTTTAACGAAATTAGTGCAGAGCACATTTCAGTTCTACGAACATATTTTGAGACACCATCCAATGCCTCTCACGTCATATTGATAAAAAAATTGCCCGAAAAACTGGGTACAAACAGCACTTTGCGTCTTGAGAACTATGTCATCTGTGACTCTCGCATTGAGACATGCGCCACTCTGGCTGCAGAAGAGACTGTAGCGAGTGTCCTATCTCATGAAGATGATGAGGAAGAAGTAACCCTTGTAGAGGAAGCATCAAGAATTTCCCTTATGTACTTGAAAAAAGTGAAGTCCCTCACTGCCCAGCAAAGTGTTGGACTGGAAAAGGTTTATGAGAGCTTGGCCAAAGTGACTCAATACATAAATACTGCAGTCATAAGTGCACAAGTGCAGCAAAAGATTGCTACACTTTGTCGAAGCATGCTAAATAAGTAGAAATTCACATTCAAATAAGCAGCATTGCACATTAAAGGGTTCAAATTTCATTTCAACAACTCATGTTTTCTTTAGCTCCTGATAACAAGTTGCAACATCACTATTTCAGTTCAGCGAACTTTTGCTTGAACGAACTTTTTCCTGGGGTCCCTTGAAGTTCGTTCAAGTGAAGTTTCACTTATACAGTTTTCTGGGGGGAGCCGAAGAGTTAACATACGAAGTCCGTGGTGTCACTGTCGTAGATTTCAGCGGGAAACTTAAAAGAGAAACGGTTGGCATTTATTTTCTCATCTATTAATAAACCTACGGTGGTGGAATGAACAGCACTAGAGTTTTCACGGTATAAGTTGAATAAAAACTTATTGTTTCACTATAGTGTCCCTTTAAATATACAGAAACAATTTAGTAAAACAGGTGGGGCAACAGCAGCCACCGTTGCTCAGTTGTGGGTTCTGTCCCCACGAGTGGCAAGTTTTTAATGTGATGCCTTTAAAAAACCTGTGTTGCAGAAAATCTGACGTTGGCATCAGTGGCATTGTCCATGAGCAGAAAAATCCCGATCGATGCAAAGAATAAAAATCAAGGTTTGAGCTGGAATCGAACCTAGGAATTCTGCGTGGCTGTCAAGTATTCTGCTACAGAGCCACAGCAGTGCTTGAAACTACTGCGGAAAAAGGCCTTGTAGAGGCGTCATATCGGGTGCGGAGTTACGTTAACAGATGTAATGCGGCATAGCGGTGTACTTGCACCAGGCGTTGCGCCATGGGAATTGCATAACGAGTGGGTGGTTCAAGGCTGCCCACCCATTACAAAGGGCTCATTCATAATTCGCCATCATCAGCCGTAGCATCAACAAAGTGTGCAGCTATGTAGGCATTGTGTATTGCTTCGCAGACACACAGTGGGTACTTTGCAACTGTACTTGCAGTAGATGATGTAGGAATGTTTGCAATGGCCAGTGTCGCCTGAACAGATGATCCATCCCTCACGGCATGGCTAGTGAATGTGAATTAAAGGCAAAGCTTAAGCATCCTCCAAGTATTTTTGTCCACTTTGATTCACTACACTTTACGTCACAGTTGCCAAACTTCAATTAAGAACTACAAGTAGTGCTCCTATGCTTTCCTTGGTTTCTTTAGGCTTTGTCTAACAAAGAAATGGGCCCATTGATCCATTCCCTTTTTTTCGTTAATAAGAAGTTTCTCATAGCACAGCTCAAAAAACATAATCATCGCATATTCATCGTAATGAAATTATGGTTGTTGTAACTAGTTTTTTAAAGCACTTGCTCTGGTCAAATACTTGCTCCTTGGTTGCTATAACACAATTATGAATTTCATGATTACAACTTTTTAACACCTCATTTCTTGCTCTACATTGTCCTGAACTACTGAAAGTATGTTTTGTTAAAATTGAATATAAAAAATAAGTTGTGTATTTCATTTTCAATGCCTTTTTTGTTTTGTTTTCATGCAACGCTTGTTTGAACAATTTATGCATGGCCCAGTTCCTTCTCTGCCACATTAACGGCTTGTGGGCAAATGTGAAAATATTAACTTGCATGTATTCTAGGTTCTTGCCATTTGCAGCTTTATAAAGGCAAATTGTCTATCCTCTTTTCTCTCCCTAGTCTAGCAGCCAGTGAAGTCTGAGATGGGCATTGCAAATTGTTGGGCTTTCACGGTCAGGAGCAGTGCAAGGGTTAGAGTGCAACAGGCGCAATGCTTGGTTGTTGTCCCTTGCGCTGCTCCCTACCATGAATCTTGAATCAACTTGCCCAGTTTTTTTAGCATTATGTGGGTTCAGATTCTAGGTGATATCTGATGTTTAGGTGCAAGGGTGTTCCTTTGTTATCATGGTCATCATGATGGATGATTGCAGAAAAATTTCGGGCCACTTTGCTGCAGCTGAGCCCCTATTTTCTTCACATGTACAAAGCATTAGGTGTGTGCAAATATTGGAAATGCCATGTTGAATAACTGTAGTCACTGCTGTATGACAACCTACGCCTACAAAATATCTGAAAGGCTCTAGTTGCTGCTGTATACCTCACTTTACGTAATTGTGGGACTTTTTTTTTTTTGGTAAAGAGTAATTGTAATGTTTCATGGTTAAAGATTTTGAATATTTGTTTCAAATAAAGTGTTGCTGAATTCTAGGGCTGTTTTGAAAATAGTTGCCTTACCATTAAAAAACGATTTCAATGGTATTAGATTCATATTCGATTCGGTGTTGCCACTGTTCGATTCGGTTCTAAAATTCACTATTCACACACCCCTACCAAGCAGTGACCCCTTTTCGGTCCGGCACAGGGCGCCGTGGGCCGGCGAGGTTTCCCCACCGGGGGGGCAGCAGCCAGCATGCCTGTGCAGGCTCCGCCCCCTCACTCGTGGGGCAGCGTGGCTGCAGCCGCAGCCCCCCAATGCCTGCTGTTGCTGCCGTGGCCGTGCTCCGCCGCCCGAAGGGGGGATGTCACGCACCCCAGTGCCGCGCCCACCACCTCCAACAGCAGCAGCAGCAACAGCAGCAGCATCAGTTGCAGCAGAGGTGCCACCTACCTGAGAATGGGCTTCCCCCGCACCTTCACCTTGTCTCTGCACCCCCCTCCTCCACCTGTGGTGGCAGCAGTGGCAGCTGGTGCCTCGGTGATTCCTGCAGTTGCACCTGCTGGTGCCACGGCAGCTCCAGAGGAGAGTGCCGAGCAAGCGGTTGCACGATGTGTCCACGAGATGGCACTCCTTCTCAGGCCTGCTGCTCAGGGCAAGTCGTCATTATCGTTGTTGCACTGCAAAAAGTTGCCCGAATTGGCTCAAATTCATGGGGTAAAATAGTGCTGCTGTAACACGCTTGTGGTTAGACAAATGACATCTGTTTTTGTCTCTTTTTCATATCTATAAAGGTCACGCTGTTTTTCCACCATGAATTACCATTGCCACCACCTCTAGCTGTATTTGTAGCCTACATTTGGAGCCCACGTTTGACTGTGGGGCTCTCCTTCATCAGGTTCCTGGTGGAGATGAGTTCCTTTGTCAAAACGTACACTTGCCAGAGGCTTAACTTGTTCCCCCGCTGTTGATAAATGTGAGTCTATAAACGTCACTCTGGAGTTTCGCAGACACATAGCACCACCTGTTGGAGCAGTTTTGGGTAGTGCAAAGTCTGACTCCATTGCACAGTTTGCTGTGCAACCAGGTGCAACTAGCAAGTGCAAAACAATGATAGAGCTAAGTATTGGGTGTTTGCTCATTTGAAACTCTGAAAAAGAGCTGTGAATTTCGCTCCGCTAGACGGATGCGCAACCGAAGCGCCCTGAAGTGCTTGCTGGATCACTCGCCAGAACGACGGTGAAAACAAGAGAAGACTGAATAGCTCCACACGCTACGAAGAAAGGCCGCAGTCTACGCTACTGTTGCGTTGTGAATTGCCACGGGTGTAAAGGACTTAACTTTTACCGATTTCCGTAGCGGTCGCACGAAGCAAAACGGCGACAGTACTGGATACAGGCCGTTGCGAACGTGTTCGTGTTCGTGAACTGGTTTGCGTTCTCCACAGCCGGTTGCGTGAACCGTGGTAACCTTGACTATGAAGCTCAGCAGAGCCTCTGACCACAGTGTGCGCCGTGTAACAGTTAAATTCAGACTGGTGACGCGCACGATAAATGTCGCGTAGTCTGCAACCCCCCCATAATCTGAACTGAAAGATGGAGAATTTAATATGTAGCAAATGAAACCTATGAGTTCCCAATTTCAATAGTACAATGCAAATTTCAAAATTCTATACTTGGTCGTATCATAGCTATGTTCAGCATGTTTTCTTGTTGCCTATAATATTTTACATTCATCTAATGCCCTTTGTTGTCTTGACCTTGTCATGGTGTCTTTGTGGCCTTGACATTCCGCTTCTGATCCCAAGGTCATGGGTGCAGTTCCACGCTGCAGAAGCCACACTTGATGGGGTTAAAATGCAAAAGCACTTGTGTACATGCATACAGTCGACTCTCGATAATTCAAGCTCTGATAAATCAATGTTTTGGTTAATTTGCACAAATTTAAAATTTTTATTTGGCCCACTATGCTTTCACTATATTTTAGAGCCACTCAATTCAAGATGCTTTGTTGCATACATTCGGTTATTCATACTTTTTGCTTGTCCGTACCTTGAAATATCAGCTGCCGTTGTTGCTTCTAGCTGAACATTAGCGTTTTTCTGTCACTAACTTTCCAAATGAAGCTTATCACCTGCCTACAAAACGGCCAAACTAGCCAAACCACGCACACCAGCAATCGCATGCTGTAGTGGGCGTAGGAGCCGTAGTGGGCGTAGTGGTGAGTTGTGGGAGGAGTGGCACATATACGTAGTGGGATTTACCCATTTTCTGTGGGTAAATCCCACTGCTATCTAAGACAGCCACCGGACATGGAAAGGCTCGACCAAGAACAGCTTCGCTGTTTAAAAAAGAAAGAGAAAGATGGGTCGTTAAAGGGGCCCTGCAACACCTTGTCAAGTAGCCGTGATATTGATTCACTAAAGGAGTTTTTTGCCTCAAAAATTTTTAGAATCCGTCCAGTACGAGTGGAGTTACAAAGATTTGTCGCACGCTGTAATTGCATTCTCTCGTCCTGACAAAAGCGCTGGAAGCTAAGCAGGGAGGGATGGCACGGGGGGAAGAAAATACGTCACGCGCGCCTCGTGACCTTGAGCACTTTTTCTCTTTCTTTTTCATCGAATACGCAGCTTCTCAGGGCTATAGCGCACGCGCACGCGTGGACAAGTCGCGACCTCCCGCGGCGGCCCGAGTAACTACCGAGCGCGCCATGCTCAAATCAGCCAATGGCTGATACAATGGTCGTGATGAGTGATTTTTGAGCTTGCAGCGTCATTTGTCAAGAGAAGAGAAAGCAATTTTTAGCTGACTTTGAGAAAGCTGACTTTGAGAATTTATTGTGATTTCCAGGCCGCGTGCAGCGCTATAATATTTGGCTCGCGTGTTCTCGGGAGCCTCGACTACTGATCGCCAGCGTTTTCTGACCATGCTCAAAAAGTGTTGCAGGGCCCCTTTAAGGTCTTAGTCTATTGCGGCTCTTTTTAATTACACATGCCTGCACGTGTTATATAATAGTGAGTATTATCGCTGACATATAAAACTTTACTGGCAATCATGTAGAGCTGTCTATAATGCTGCCGCGGCAATGAGAAACGATATACATTACAACAGGAGTTGGTGTGTTGCCCCAAGCCATATTTATGAGAACTTCTAATAAACTTTTTGATAATTCAAACAGAATGCTGAGGTCCTCTAGAGTTTGAATTATTGAGTGTCTGCTGTATGGGCATGTTAAAGGTATTCAAAATTGATCCCTACATTGTGTCATCTGATAGGCATTATTTTGGGATGTAAAACGCTTCGATTGAGTGAGGTTACACTGCCATGTGCATGTGCTGCTCTAGCATTTTTCTTTCTTCGTTTAATCCTCTCGCGTGTGTTTCTTAAAATGTAGGTGTTGGTTGAGCCAGCCTTTGCAGCACATGTACACCCGTGAGCAAAAGTATGTGGACCGCGAGAGTGAAGGCCAAATTGCGCTGACGCAACATCTGCCGACACAGTGCCAGTTGTCGAGCGGGGCTCTAAAGCAGCGGTGTGCATGCACATCCCATCATGTATGCTGGCCTGACTAGTAGCTTTGCCTGGCACGGTTATGGTGCGTATCGACTCAGCGTAAACTGGGTGTCGCTTTCTCTGCTCCATTGCATCTGCAACGATTATACGTTGTGGCTGCACTGGCTCATGCATCCAGCACGCATGACTTTTTTTTAAATTTATCGCGTGGTGCACAGCTTTCTCTGATGTCTTTAGATGACGCGCAAAATGACTTGTTTCTTTCTGCAGCGTTGTATTATCGCAAGTTGTATTATCGTTGTATTAGCGTTGTATTAGCGTTGTATTATCGCGTTGTATTATCGCAAGTCATGCGTGCTGGCTCATGCATCCAGCACGCATGACTTTTTTAAATTTATCGCGTGGTGCACAGCTTTCTCTGATGTCTTTAGATGACTCGCGCAAAATGACTTGTTTCTTTCTGCAGCGTTGTATTATCGCAAACGGTTCCCATGTTAGTGCCATATATCAAAGCACGATAAATAAAAAAAAAATAAGAGATATGCGCTGGGCGTGCGAGCTAGCCCAACCACAGTCGCTATGTAAACGAATTATGCGGATGCTTGACGAAGCAGAGAAAGCGACGCACAGCTGATGTTCAGTAGATGAGTACCGTAATCACATCAGGCAAAGCTACACAACAGCAAGCGGATATGATGGGACCCGCTGCTGCTCTTGGGGCCATCTCGACAACAGTCACCGTACCAAGCAAATAGCATGTCAGTGCAATTAGGCACGCACTCCCGTGGTCCGTATACTTTTTCGCATGGTTGTACATGCATATGAGCATGTTAAAGGTAGTCAATAGTAATCCCTACACTGTGGCATCACTCATAGGCATTGTTTTGGGACATAGAGCACTCTGATCAGGTGAGGTTACGTTACCATGTGCGTATGCTGTTCTGGCGTTCCTGTTTCACCGTCTTGCATGTTTCCCCCCAAAAGGTGGGTGTTGGCTGAGCCGGCCCTTGCAACGCAAGCTGGTCTCCCTGGTGCACTGCTCACTGTCCGAGCCAGAGGGGCGGGCCCGAGCGGCCCGTGCAGCACGCTCGCTGGGCGAGCGCTGCGCCCTCGAGCTCCTCCTCCAGCACCACCAGCACAACCAGGCCGGTGGCGGAGGGGGGCGGAGGGGGCCAACAGCTGAGCGCTGCCTTATGGGCAGCCGTGCGTGCCCGTGGCTGCCAGTTCCTGGGGCCCCACATGCAGGAGGAAGTGTTGAGGCTGGTCCTCCTTGCCCTTGAGGATGGGTCACCCCTGTCGCGCAAGGTGCGTACGTCATGTCAGTAATGCCGGCCCCTCACTCATTTTTGCTGCTACCGTTGTGGTCAGTCGGTTAATCTTGCAGTAGATGTAGTACCTGCCGTGGAAATATTACGGCACTAGGGCGATGGCGCAGGCTTTCAAATTCTTTGTTCGTGACTTTTCCATGTACTGTGTCCCACCAGCAGTTAATGTCGCTAGGACATCTTGTTAGTATGCACAGTAAGTCATGCTAACAGTGCTAATGTGAACTGTCTAAAATTGCGAATAATTGGGAGGCCAGAATGGCAGATTCACCAAAAAAGCAAATTACTTTATTTCACGGGGGGCTAAAATAAGTTGGGTAGGGGTGAGCGAATGTTCAGAAACTAAATATAATGGTCTCAAGCGCTAAAAGTCAAATCACAGCGCTTCTAAATGATGTGCATAAATCCAATTCTTTTGCGAACGTTGACCTATTCTTAACGGCCATCACCACAACCTGAAGGTATTTTAGGCAAGTTAGCTTGATCAGTGCACAGACTTGAAAGAGTACAGGATCAAAGTGAAGCACAGCATCTGCTTATACTGTATTTATCAAACGTAACACGCACCCAATTTCCTAGAGTTCTAAATAAAAATGTATATGTTTGCAATATTGTAAGATCTTTTGAAACTATGACATGCCCCTATGTTGTCGATCAGAAGACAAAAAAGACAAGCACAATGCATGCTCACAGAAAGGGAAATTTCCTTCAGTGACCAGTTTTGCTGGCTTTAAGGTCACTCCTGGATACACCTCAACTGCGTGCCGATTCAAAGGCCGTTACTTTGATGAGCTCGGTCTACACGGAGCTGCTTGAACGCCTGCACGCTTGTCATCGAGGTCTGGAAATATTCCCATTTTCGGCCCGTAGAAACTTTGCCTGGTGGACATGCTGCTGAAGACCTTCCTTTGTTTGCATCACTCACGGACATAGGTTTCGGGCACGCGAAAGAGACACAATGTAGATGTCCTTAGTGGGCGAAATAACTTTACTTTGATATGAGCATTCATAAATTATAATGAATGGGGTGAGCACCATTTCCACTTCACTGGGAGCAAATTTGACGTGGGCAGACCGTAGTCAAGCACGATGAGTGCCTCTTAGGACTAGCTTTGAAATGTGATAATGTCACAATTTTGTGATGGCGATGTTGCTAAATCTGCCACTGATGGTTGGTTGTAGCTAATGGTGCAAACATGGTTTCGGTTTCATACTCAAGGGACTCATTTTGTGAAACGTACTTTCCTAATAACATCTTGGTGCCGCGAAATTGACATGGGATATAAAATTCATTAGTATGACCTTAAAAATGGTAAAATGTCAAGTTATCCAGGCTTGTGCGAATACTGCTGAATACATCACATGCATCACCATGTGACAGATAGCAGCAGTTTCATTTTCACAGGGTGGACAGCACCGACACCAGGTTTACGGGTTACTGTAAAAAAGAAATTGTCTTGTTTTTGGCCGTGTTTTGCACTACAATTTAACACGTTTACTGTGTCGGGGGTCACTGGTGGATCATGGCCTGTGCTCCTTCTATGCTGCCGCGATGTTATGAGTATGCCTCTGCTTGCGGATGCAATAACTTCATCACATTTGAACGCAGAGGTACGATTCTTGTTGCAAGAGGTTATAAATAACCATAAGAATATACTTTACTTTTGTGGTGTTCGATGGCGTGACCCAACAGTGACCCACGATGCACTCAATGAAAAGGTTTTCATGCTGCGTGCAACATGACCCACCCACGCTAAGGTTTGAAAATGCAACTAATATATATATATTTTTGTTGCATTGAACGGGGGATGGCACTGTTTTTTTTTAAGGAGCAGAGTGGTGGCCTATTTCTGTCTAATTGCTTGCCACCATTTTGCTGAGTTTCACTCGAATAGGTATGGGTGTTCTTCCTGCTGCTTTCAAAGGTTTTAGGGCAACTAATTGATCATCATTCCTTTTACGGATGCAAAAGAAAGCACCACCACGCGGAGGAAACAAACGTGTGTTTGTGTTTTTTGATACCAGCCGCTTTGGATTTCAGCATAGGTTTATGTGAAAGAGTAAAAAAATAGCTCTGTATCTTCCAAACAAACACGCTAAGCACCAGTGGTGAAGGTAGCAGTGCCATCTCTTTGGAGAGAGTGAAACATGCACAGGCACGTGACCCACCGATGGGTCACGGCGCGCCAGGAAAATGTGCTGAATGGCTCACTGGTTGGTCACTCCGCACGTAAAACGAGACCTCAAGAAAGTCCGCCGTAGCAAATGTGTTAATGGTAGGCTTGTGCGAATAGTAAGTTTTCGGTTCGAAGCGAATAGCGATTTGATTCGAATAATTTCGAATCGAATTCGAATAGTATATATCACATATTATAAAGAAAAATGAGCATATTTGTCATGACTCAACTAACCTGCACAATATTTGTTTAAAATTGAAACAAGGCATGAGCAAATGTCATTTTTATTTTTATTTTTTTTTTGTTCGAAGGATGTAGAAGACACTTTGATTAGTAGCAGGATTTGACTTTCGTTAGAATGAAAGTGATGACATGTAAAATAGGGTACATTTTAAAATTTACTATACTTATCCCATATAAGCCAGTATAACAAGCTTTTAAACTTAGAAAAGGCAGAATTGATGCGAGGGTAATACATTAACATTGAAGTGAGGCTTCGCGGCAGTGCGACTTTTTTCTTTCCTGTAAAGTTGTATTCACGGCAGAGCAACTCTCCACTGCAGTGAAACGACCTTTACAGGGGGGGTTACATGTGGATTAATATACACCTATTCGTTCATTTCGAATACGTTATTATTCGTTCGAATATTCGAAGTGTTCGAATATTCGCACAAGCTTAGTTAATGGGAAAGTGTTACTTGGTCAGGTTTGAGAAAGTGCGCGCTCCGGCATGCACAACGCTGTGTGCGGAAAACAAGTGGCCAGTGTTTTCCGTTATGTCTTTTTGCTAAGAATCGAGGAGAGTAGAGATTTACTCGAATGCTCGCCATGTGCAGGTGTTGGTGCTGTTTGTGGTTCAGCGCCTGGCGCCCCATTTCCCCCAGGCATCAAAGACCAGCATTGGCCATGTGGTGCAGCTGCTCTACAGGGCATCTTGCTTCAAGGTGCGCATGTACTACTACGTATCCTTGGCACACTTCACTGTGGTTCAGGCTTTTTGATATTGTAAAAAATCCACGTGATCTTCAAAGCCATCAATGCTTTAATTTTTAGATGTTAACCTTGTGTGCATGTCTGAATGCATAAGGTTTTTGTCTTTGTTCTTTGACAACCACAATGGGTTTTAATTCCTGTAAAATGTCCGATTGCAGTTTCTTGCAGGTGGAACAGTACAGTAAAGTGTGCAAACGTATTAAAACACTAGAGAAATCCCATATTTAGTCACGTTATCACACTTTCTTTTTCTTAGAACTACCACCAGTTTAGGGCTGCAGCAGTTATATCCTCGTGAGACCCGACTTACGAATTTTTTCATATTTATCAAGAAAACGCATTATTTTGGACAAATGAGACCACCTTATCACGGTGAAAAAGTTGAATTGACGTACGGCACTTGGTACGCGTACAAAAGCATGTGCAATATATTGCACACTGGGACTCAATGACAACAAACTCTATATTCTGGGATTACAAGAAACGAACAAGATGTTTACTAATGACATACAAAGGGTTTCGGCTCTTCACAAAACCGTTCGAAGGACCCCTGACAGCAAGTTTTGTTTGCGACTTTTTTACAGTAATTTGCAGCTTTCCGTCTGGTAATCCGGAAATTGAATCATGAATGTTCTAACGCATCGTATAATTAATGCTAGCGTTAATTCAGAACGATTTCACATCAGTTCGAAACGCCCGCCTAAATACCATAAACTAGTGCACCACAGCGGGGGAGTGCCTGAGACTATGTGCGCTCAAGCTTCGATGACGCTGAACGCGCCGTTTTCAAATCAGGAGACCCGCGGGCGGTGAAGAATGAAATGATGTGGGTGCTTTGAGCGTGGCCCCCCTCAGAAAAGAGAAAAGAATTCCTGCCGTAAGCAGCCAAAACCGCCTTGACAGCAGCCTGACAACAGAGTGAGAGGGGTGACGAACAAGTCTTCGCTGGGTGCCAGTCAGGGTATTGTGCGCGCCCCGCAAATTTTCTCTGACGCCGACAATACAGGGCAGACCATTTATAACGTAACACAGTGCAGGACCGGCTATAATGCGGTTTTTTCTGACTCCCGTTTATCCTCCCATAGGACTCCATGTACAGGTAAACCCCTTTATAAGAGACATGCATCGGGGAGCAATCCTTGTCTTTTATATGAGGTGTCTCTTAAAAGCAGGGTACCACGTATGCATTTTCTTATCAACCCCTATTTTAATGCAGGCACACTGGTCTCTAATACCCAATTGTCTCTTACATCAGCGTCTCTTATAAAGGAGTTCAATTGTATAGGCGTACTGCTTATTGTGCAGTCCCCCGAGATGAAAGACCATTTATGATGATGTTTCCGGCAAATCGTCAAAGAAGCGAGGGAGCGAGCGCGTTTCTCAGCGCAGGTGCACTGGCCAGGGAGAGAGCGACGACAGCGTGGGGGGGGAAGGGGTGGGGGGGGGAAGAAAGAAGAGCGGTGGTGATGATGGCGGCTGGGGGTGCAGCTTCCCTACGGGGGTGCGGGGTGCCTGTCATGCGCGTTCCGCCACGAACGGCCGCCCGCGTCCACCGCTGTTTCTCTTTTTGGTTTTCTATCGGGAAAATCATTGCGTCGTCGTAGAGCGCAGATTTCGCGCGTGCGAATTCGATTCCCGTGCTAGTGACAATGCTTTGAGATGCAATCGAGCTTTTCGCTTTTGACCATCAGCAGGAGGACTTGCAAGCTTGGAAGACTTTTTCCAGGATAGTTGTGGCGGCTGTTCTCCTGACCGGGAACCGAAACTT
Organism: Rhipicephalus appendiculatus; assembly: GCA_030522465.1. Lineage (NCBI taxonomy): Eukaryota > Metazoa > Arthropoda > Arachnida > Ixodida > Ixodidae > Rhipicephalus > Rhipicephalus appendiculatus. The sequence continues at coordinate 376,760 of JALIZH010009617.1, read as the reverse complement.
CGTTTCACGCGTGCTGCCCTCTGTTTAGCTCATGTGTGCAATCTCTTCTACGCCTGATCTCTGTGTTTCTTGGGCAAGCTTCTCGCGACGGCATGCCACATTGCAACGCACACGCTAGGCCTAACGAATGTTAGCTGCCTCGTCTGTAGTGGCCGCAGACTTCAAAGTTGCGGTTTGGGTAGAGTCAACGGAACATTTCGTACTTGTTGCATTTAGAAGGGGTAACTTACATCTTCAACGAAGGTGAGAACCTGTGTGTGTAACACTAGTGGTGGTTCGTGGTCGCCACTGTTTTCGACATCATGCACGTGCCCGGAAAATCGAGAGCGTGCGGAACTTTCAGTTGCCGTTTGTCGTATAGTTTCTGTGCATTGTAGTATCACGGTGAAATCTGCATGAACGAGGAGGTCAAGTTAGTTGGTAGTTGGTGTCTTGCTGTTACGGCGCTTTTTCTTTTTTTTCCCACGTTCGTTATGTCGGCACCGCAGGTCCGTGGACGCTAACCGTTCAACATTTTCAAACTTAAGTGGATGCAAACTTACGTCCCTGTCGCATGCCCCGATAGTTGGAATCGCGCGGCAGTCTCCTGGTCATGTTTTGCACACGTGCAACCTTTCAAAAATGTTTTGGTTGTAGTGCGGTACCGCTTATCCCTTTACGGCCTGACCCGCACAAATGTGTGGGTCAATAAAGACGCTCACGAAACGGCACCTGTTTCAGTTTCGGTTTCATAGCTCTGTGCCGCTGAAGTCAATGTTTGCGGGAGTATATCTGTTTCAGTAGTTGAATAATTTAGGCACCAGAGGGCGAGTAATTTTCGCGAAAAATGCCGTCTGAGCACGTGCGCCGACAGCAGCTACCTCAGACGTGTAAATCAACGCTCCTTGTTATACTTTTTTTTCGGGAGTGTATGCATATGAAAGGAATAACGAGACTTGCAAAAACATGCTTCGCTAAAAAAATTACGCGTCCCTATCACACATGCTGTGTACTCACGCGTGAAAAAGTCACCCGCACGTTTGTGCAGGCTGGGCTTTAGTCCTCGTCAAGTGCACGGCAGAGTGGCGCAGGTTGGCTTGCTCGCGCGCAGTTGCGCCAGTGCATTCTGTTTTTTTATTGCTAATAGCTTTCTTTGCATCTTATTGGCACTTTTTTGGTTGCTGTTTCCTGATGTTTTCTTATATCTGAAGTTATCGACGCGAAGTGATGTGCATGAATTGTGATCACCATTGACGCAGAAAATATTTATTTTGTGAATGTGTTGTGACAACATGCACTATATTTCAAAGAATTAGATTTTACATTGCCTATGATATAGAGTTTCGGTATCGCCAGTGAAATTCTAAGGATAATAAATAATATTGAGGGTTAAAATTGCTGAAATTATCTAACTTAGGGAACAAGCTTATGTGGGCGCTGAATTTTCTTTTTTTTTTTCACATGCCGAGATTTTCAAACCAGAGAATAAAGAAGACATAGAAGAGATAATGAGCATCCTGATGTCTTGCCACAGAATTGGGTAGGGACGACGTTGACGAATTGACAGAGATGCATATTCGTCGTTCGAGCCAACTTAGTGGTGAAAACTGGAGTATGGAAGGCGAGTTTTTGAGCAGTCGCCTCCGTAATAACTGGGCCAGGTGACCACTCACCTTATCCTGTCAGTTTCAGTGAAATTGATGTCTTTTGGCAGAACACATTTGGCTGCAAAGCATCACCTGCTTGGAAGTGGTGAGACAGCCGACGTTCTTGTTGTTGTCGAGACTCATTTGCAACTTTCTCACACTAATTTAATGCAACGATCTTTAAAATTACGGCTGACAAAACGGCAGTGTGCCCTAGTTGTAGACATAGAACAACTTTGCAAGTAGCTGTGCAAAAGATCAAGCAGCTTTTGGTATGGACCTGATCATGGGCTGCATCCGATCTCTGAGGAACTTTGGTCGTCACCAGTCGCCCAAGAATTGAAAGCGGAAAGAAATATGTGTCACAAGATCAATCCTTAGACAACTTTACTGGAGTGTAAAAGGCACCCGGCATAGCCCAAGCGATTACACTCAGCTATACGTACCACTGGCGATCAGTATACAGCTTGACATCTGCACATCACTCAGGCTGTCAAGTGTAGCTTCTTGTTCAAGGACGCGTTGTATGAAGCGCAACTTATACCTGTGCCTCACAAGTGACACACAATACTCTAAAATGTTGCATTCGCAGCGCTGACCACGCATTTGTTGCCTTGTCTTAGCCGTTATTAGTGTATTCCTTGCTGCAGTGAATCACATGAACAAAAGCCCAGCCCGCACATATGTGCGGGTCTGTTTTCCGGGGCAAAAACTCCAATTCTTACAGTTTAACCTTTGAAAACCTAATTACGATAGAGCAAACATCAATAATTTTTGAGCAAGTTAGCAATTTTTCCATTATATTTTTCTCGGGCAGGAAAGGGTTACAGTGTGGACATTCACGACTCCGGCGACTTACGTTATAAGCGGTCTATGCTGTACTCTCCTTACTCGTGGAACGTCGCGCTGTCTACGTCAAACCAGAGATGTCAATTGGGGCTGATAACTCAGACGAACACTCACCCTTGCTTTAAAATCAAAATATCTTACAGGCAACGCTCGTCACTTATAATCGGTCAGAAGTGCCCCCGCATGCAGGACTGCCAAACAACAGAAGCATTTGAGTTTCCAAATTTGGTGTCAGGGGTCCTTTAAGCAGTTTCATTGCATGTATGAAACAGTTTTGTGAAGTAGTGATATAAAGGAAATTAGAAACGCTGCTGATATAATAGAAATATCTTTTTAGAAGAAAATTTGCATTATAAGATTTATGCACGCTGTAGTGCACATATGGCGGAAAGAACAAAAAACTAACTTGCTTTGTAGCTATGTCAACAGCGAATGTGTATGAAAGTGCGTGCGCCAATGTGGGCCCCAGCATGCGCTCGCGCCTCCATACCGGCAGCACTTAGTCCCGGTGTGCAATACATTGCGCACGAAACAATTCACCGATGTCAGAGAAGTTACGCGCATGCCACCAGAGCAACTGTGCTCAAAATAATCCGTGCATATTCCTGAATCATTCTACTACAAAATCTAGAACATTTAGCAAAGCGGCGAATAAGTAGGGGCAACTTAATTGGCCGCGTTGAGTAAAAACGGGCTCGACGGAATGAACGCCATCTTCGAATGTACCAACCAGGCTCTTCACTCGGTCGATTTCTCTCATTCTTGGCCAGATGGCAGCACATGGCTTTGCGATACATGGTACGAGCGGGCTTTGCAAATGTAGCAGTTGCAGCGCGGCGCTGACGCCAAGAACGAGTGTGCAATATATTGCACTCTGGCACTCGCGAGGTATGGAAAATATTTTTGGGAGAATGATTTGCAGTACTGTGAATTCAAGCAAGTTTCAGGTTCCGATTCTTACAGTGGCCATACTGTGATCATAACCAAAGTATTGGGTTGAATAAGGCCTACCTTTGGGTATAAGCACACATGTTTACCGTTGCATATAGTATTCTTTCATGGAAAGCCCAGAATGTATGCAGGGGATCATGAAAATTGTTGAAAAAGCGTCTATGGAAACAACTTGCTTTGTCATTTCCATTGCTTAATCTTTGCTGTATCAGAATGATACGGCTGAAAATGCATTGTGCCCGAAAAAGTAATTTAGTTGGCATGAACAATGATAAATGGACTCAAAATTTTGCAAAAAGGCACTGACAGTTGGAAGATTCATCTTGTCATTTCTGTCATTAAGTGCCACCATCTTGGTGGTGTTTGAAAGCTCAGTGTTTAACCTTTCCGTACGATGGTCACATAAAAAAATGGGGAAATTGATATGGAGAGGATAATATATTGGGTAATATGTATCTTGTTGGTAATCAACAGCTGTTTCTTTTCACAGTGATACATTCCTTATCTCATTCACCGTCCGAGCTGATTACAAGACAAATCTTGCTGCACCATGCAGCCTGGCTGTGCATTTGTTGTTTTGGAACAGCTGCTGCGTTATGTCGCGTACAATATTTTGAACAACTTTTATGTGACTTGCAGCACAATTAATGGCACCATCACGAGGCTGAGTTGATCTCATTTGACTCATTATAACTTGTTAGCAACTTAAATAATGCAGATTTTTTTTTTGTGCAGAATCGTAGTGTCCTTGACTTCAATTAGAGATTTTTTTAAAATTCAAAATGGGCTTTTTGAGAACTATTTTCAAACTTGCGTGTTTTTGGTAAACCACATACGTTTCAGCACAAATTTGAAGTATAACGGAAAGAGCAAGCACCGCCAACTTTTTTTTAAAGGAAATCTTGGATATCAATGCAAATATGTTCAGAGTTACATTGTCCTCTGTCTAACTTGTCTGCAGCATTATATTCCTGAAATACAGGTATTTTGTGCAGTTTGCAATGTTTGTGAATTTTTTTTCCTCAATATCACTTCTGCAGAAAAGGGAAATAAAATGCTCGTAAAGTTGCATTTCACTTGTGCTTTGATATGAATGATTATTGTGACCAAGAATTGCACCGTTTTTTTTTTTTTGTTTGTTTGTTTGGTGCACTCGAAGTTCAGGAATTGCAAAATTGGCAGAAAAGTGTTTTTCGGTGGCCAAAATTTCTATGCTTTTTTAGGCGAACAAAATTTTTTTGCAAAACTAACTTCGAAATCATTGTCCTCGGTCTAAAATCTGCACCTAGAGTAAATTTCATCAAAATCGGGAATGGTGACCAGGACTGTGTTTGTCCTGATCTGAACACACCCTGTATTTTCTCATGTATAACCTGCCCTGCATAAAACCTGCACCGCCAACTGTAAACTGTGGAAAAAAAAATTGGGAGATCCTTAAGCTTCGCCTTTAAGAGTTGAACGCGATAGTGATATCTTGTCCCTAGTGCGTACTTCAATCACTTAGGGCATATTGTGTAATGGGTAGCATCCTTTAAACCACGAGCAATTATGAGCAGGAAATGTTTTCGAACTTGCTAATCACCCACTACGTGGTCTAAAGGGAATACGCGCAGTAACGTGTGTGCCTTTTGTAATGGGTGGCCGGCTTTGAACCACGATGTCATTATGATATTCACATGTTCTGACGCCCGATGGCAATGTACGCTTGTACCATGCTATATTACTGCAATATTGCATGTTGTATTGTGACGCCTGTATACAGGACGCGTGTGTTTGTAAAGCATGAAAGTTATTTTCACTGCATTTCCAAGCAGAGGAAGTTATTTTAAGTGTAATTCCAAGCAGAAGCGTGGCTGTGTGGTAGAACACCTGCTTGCCACGCAAATGGCCTGGGATCGATCCTTACTCGGACCCGGAAATTTTTATTATTTATTTTATTTGCATCTTTCTCGATTTTTCGGTCACGGACAAGATGATGATTTTTCGCTCACAACCAACGACGCCGACACCGACGCCGGAATTTCTGTGGAATGAGCTCTTTAGCGCTGTCGTGTTAAAAATTAAAAATTTCTCGCACATTGCCGTGAAGCAATGCTGTGAAACCAACTTGCACATCGGAATTCATGTGTAACTCGGACTTTGACTTCAGCCCTGAATTATCCGTATATTTTGTGAGTGTTATAAGTGCTGGCGGACAGACTCGGGGCTTTTCAGAGGGCCTGTGTGGCGGCAGAGGGGCTTGGCCTCTATGTCCCGACGTGGGAGCGGCCCGCATCAGTCCCGGGCTGAATCCACAGGACCTCAATAAAGTTATTCATACCATACCATACAACACATACCCAGTTAAGGGGAGATGCGATTCGGAAAAAAAGTTGCGTTAATCTGTAGCCTAGGGCAATGAAATTTTTGCTGTACATATAGGCTTTTATGCTGATTTCAAATATGTAATTAGTTTTATAGTAAGTTGTACAGTTTTTGTTTTGTGCCATAACAATGTGTAAAGTATAATTCGTGTTGGACAAACTTTTTATGCCACTAAACTTTTATGGTTCTGAGCCATTAATAGCTCGTATTGCTCCACATTAACAGTAGAATGCAAATAACTGTGAAGAAAATGCGTATAAGACATTTTGATGGTCAAGAAAAATTGTAATATGAGCATTCTTAGAATCCTCAGCCCATACTAATTGCTTACTTTAAGTTCGTAGTAATAGTGCAGGTGACATGAAGTTTTAAAGGAGATACTTGCACCCTTCACATGGTAAGGAATATGTGGGCAAAATTTCATCGCGATCGGGCTATTAGAAGTACCAAAAACATGATGTCCAAACTCAAGAAGTTGCCCAAAAATGTATCTTGAGAAAAACGCATTTTAAAGGTATAAGTGAAAACTCATCTATGCGGAAAAGATTTGTCATTTAAGATGATTTATTCCATCATGAGAGCTTGGTAATCATGGTTATTTTGAGCATGTGGCTTTAGTGAACCCCTCATGCGAAATGCAATGGCAAGCAGCCAGGTGACAATTTCCAGGGGACTTTAGACAATGGGCACTTTTTAGTTTTTTAGTAGCCACCTTGTACTCTTTAAAAGAGATTTTTAACCTACTTCGAGTGTAATTACAATCTTCAGTTCTTTTGTCGTGAAAGTAGAGAAAGTAAACTTGTGAAAGCAAATAAAAAACGAAAAATATGTAATTTTGGAAAAAAAATTCGTTTTTCGACTCGCATCTCCCCTTAAATTCGTCGTAACTCACCCTAAAGTATTCTTTCGGGAAAGGTAACTTACTAAAACAGCTCAAGTAATATTACTTTAATGACACCTGCGGCAATATGCCTCTGAAATTTTGAGCATGAATGATTTATCAGTTTAGCTTGTTCATTCGTTCAAGTAAGCCCTCGGCATTTTTATGGTTGGGATGTCCAGTCCTCTTTGTGCTATCAGATTCTTTTGTTCTTGTTATGCACTAATGCAGCTTTTGCTGTGTCCTTCTCTGGCACAGGTGTCCAAGCGAGAAGGTGACTCATCGCTGATGCAGCTCAAGGAAGAGTTCTGCACGTACGAGGCTCTGCGGAGAGAGCATGACGCGCAGATTGTCCAGATTGCCAGCGAGGCAGGCCTGCGGATCGCACCTGAGCAGTGGTCATCTCTCCTCTATGGGGATGCAGCCCACCGGTCGCACATGCAGTCGCTGGTGGACAAACTGCAGAGCCCACAGTCCTTTGCCCAGAGCGTTCATGAGCTGTCACTTGCGCTGCAGCGGACAGGCGACCCTGCGGGACTGGCTGCGCTGCGGCCGCACTTCGATCTCCTTGCCCATTGGGAACCACCGCCAGGTAAGGCTGGCTGTAGGCTGTCAGTTGGCCAATGGTGTGTTCGCATATGCTTCCCCTATGAACTCTCGCTGTCCATGCGTCTTTACCGCAGGCTCATCTGCACACATCTGCGCCGCTTTTGCTTGCTCCTGTGGTCCATGCTCCTTCCCCACTTGCATGCATTGCTTATAGTCTTTAACAGGTGGCCACCAGTACTCCCTGAGAAAGGGGGACATGGTACTTCAAAAAATTTTTCTTATTTCGTGATTTTGGGTAGTTTAGTTTATCTATATTTGTGTACTTATGTCAAATATGCAATCACTTTTCTAGTATACTATGTAGTTGTTAAAATATGAAATATTTTGATTGCCTTTTGGAGAGCAAGATTTTTTCTTAACTGAGAGAGTTACATAGTAAATCAGCATGTCATAATAATCTGGAATCCCAACTGTATGCTGCACAGCAAAAATAGATATTCTAAACCCATTCGAACAAGTTATTGTGTGTCAAACGTTTGTGAGCAATATCCCAGCGTGACAACTCTTGAATGTTCAAATATCCGTAAATATTGTTCGAATGGGTTTAAAACATCCATTTTTGTTGTACTGCATACAGCATAGATTGCTTATAACGCAAGTGGTGGAGTCGCAAATATCCGCACCATAAGCGGTACCGCACTGTAACCAAAACACTTTTGAAAAGGCTGCACATGTGAAAACATGACCAAGAGATAGCCACACAATTCCAACTATTGGGGCATGCGACTGGGACGTCGACTGGGACGTCGACTGGGCATGCGAGTGGGAAGTTTGCATCCACTTAAATTTGATTATGTTGAAAGGTTAGTGTCCGTGGACCTGCGGTGCCAACATAATGAACACGGGGGGAAAAAAAAAATGTACCATAACGGGAAGACACCAACTAACTTTTCGGACCTCCTCGTTTATGCAGACTTCTCCACGATACCACAATGCGCTGAAACTATACGTCAAACGGCAATTGAAACTTCTGCACGTTTTTGATTTTCCGGGCGCGTGCACGATGTCGAAAACAGTGGCAACCACAAACCGCCACACGAGTATTACACACACAGGCCCTCATTTTGTTGAACATGTAAGTCATCCTTTCTAAATGTAACAAGTGCGAAATGTTCTGTTGACTCGGCGCCAAACCACAACTTTGATAGTCCGCGGCCACTACCGATGAGGCAGCTAGCGTTCATTAGGCCTAGCGTGTGGGTTGCAATGTGGCATGCCGTTGCGAGACGCTTATGAAGAAACATGGAGATCGGGTGTTGAAGAGATCGCGCTCACGAACCGAGGGCAGCACGCGTGAAACGGAAGTTTCGGTTCGCGGTTGGGAGAACAGCCGCGACAACTATCCTGAAAAAGTCTTCCAAGCTTGTAAGTCCGCCTGTTGGTGGTCAAAGGCGAAAGCTTGATCGCATCTCAAAGCATTGTCACTTGCACGGGAATCGAATTCGCACGCGCGAAATCTGCGCTGTGCGACGATGCAACTATTTTCCTGGTAGAAAACCGAAGAGACAAACAGCGGTGGACGCGGGCACCCGTTCGTGGCGGGGCGTGCATGACAGGTGGCCGAAGCAAGAGCCGTGCATTTGTGCACGGACAGGAGCGGAGTAGGTACGACGAACACTCCTATGACAAATGCGCCTACGGTACAGCAAGCGGCCCGGCAGTGACAGCTTGAGCTGAGTAGATTATGCATTGCACGCAACTAGTGAGGAGATGATAGACTCCAAACGCTGCACTGGGTTTCAATGAAATTGTGTCAGATTCGCTCAGTGGCAGATCACGGTACAGACACGTGCACATGTATCGCGGAAAGCCAATTCTGTCCGTAGTGCCGCTATGTCAGTCGCTTATCATAGACCCTGTAATAGTTCTGAAATGCTCCTTGGTGTCGCCACCGCGCGCTTGAAACGGTCGTGTGAGAGTGCCAGAATCTTGTCTGCACTTTGGTGAAAACAAACAAAAGGCTGTGTGGTGGGTACTTTAGGCAATATTTGCTGTGGCACTGTATTTATTTCTTTGCTGGCGGCGACAGAGCACGTAAGGAGATGTAACTTTGAACTTCGTGGTTAAAGCGTAATACCGTATTTACTCGCATAATAGGCGCACTCGCATAATAGGCGCACCCCCAGTTTGGTCGCGAGAAATCAGATTTTTTTTTTTTATTTATTTCCGCGCATGGTGGCGCACCCCGAACTTGGCCGTGATCAGTAGACCTGCACCTTATTTGCACGGTTGCAATTCGACGCCCTTACGTTAACTGCAGCGAGGAAAAAGACAAGAAAAAAGATCGCGGCAGCGCTGCGCCAGCTGAGCGGGCTCGCTGGGCGTCGGAGTAACCTTTGCACCGGCGCGACTCCGGCCGCTTGCCGGCCGCGCGCGACCCGCGTGGAACGTGCGATTGCGTCCTCATCGAGTGCTTTGAGTTTCCTGTCGGGAAAAGCGTCGTCGCGTTTGCTACCTCGTCCGCAAATTTAAAAGCTTTTCAGCTTTCCGACGCGAGCTTTCGCTTTTGCTGCCACTACGCGGATTTGCACAAGCTCGGTGGACTTTTGTCGCCGTTGATTTCACGGCCGCGAACCTTAACATCGTATCACGAGCGCTGCCCATAGATCAGTGCTTGAGTGCGATCTTTTCGACGCCCAATCTTCACGTTGTCTAGCACAAACTTCCCGCGACAACATGCCAAACCGCGTAGGCTAGGCCTAATCGGCGTTGGTTGCTTTTCGGTGGCGGTCGCGGGCGATCAAACTTGCGGTTTTGTACAGAATCAACGTAACTCTTTGCGGTGGATCTACTTAAAGGAAGGGGGGGGGGGGATTGGGGGGGCGCTTGTAACACTCGAATGGTGGTTCGTGATTCGATGTCTTCGATATGGGGTGCGAGCCCATGAAATCGAACGATCGGTACCCCTAATCGGTACCGTGCAATTTCCGCGATTGCACTTTCTTTTCGTAGTTTTTTTTTTCCGCGTTCATTTTGTTGGCAATGCGGGTCTTTCGCTGTTAATTTTTTTGAAATTGGAATGCTTGTAAGCACACCGCATCGCATACCTCGATGGAAACGCGAGACTGCATGCTCAGCACGTTTTGCGCTAGTGTAGCATATGAAGAAGGTTGTTTCGTCTGTAGTGCGGATATTCGTGACTTCAGTGACTTGCGTTATCAGCGGTCTATGCTGTAGTCAGAAAAGATTTTCGGAAATGTTTTACCCCGCGTAATAGGCGCACCCCGAACTTGGAGCCGGATTTTCTGGAAAAAAAGTGCGCCTATTATGCGAGTAAATACGGTAATGTTTAGTGTGTAGCTATGCCGCGTTCCCGGCAGGTACGAATTAGTGAGGTTTCACTGCAGTATGCATTAACAGCCAAGAGCACACATGAATCGTCTGACATACACCATCGCTACCAAAAAACAGATGAATGCAGTACCACAGCAAATGCTACCTAAAGTACCCATTGCACAGCTTTTTCTTTTTTCTTACCAAAGCATTGAAAAAAATTCCAGCTCTGTTGCACGAAGGTCCGATAGCACACGTTGGCGATTCCAAGAAGCATTTCGAAACTATGACAGGGTCTGGATCACGCAATGGGCGACAGGGCGGATGGACACATGCATTGGCTTTCCGCAATACTTGTGCACATCTGGGCTGCAATCTGCTAGTTAGCGAAAACTGGCATTGTTTCTTTCAAATATTGGCTAGGTACTCGCTACCGCATGAAGCCAATAGTCTCGGGCTAGTTGCGTTCAGCGCATCGCCTTCGCAGATGTGCTTGCTTTACTGTGCACACACCTTTGCCGCAAGTTGGAGTGTTCTTCCATGTCCCTGTAATGCACTAGTGGTTTAGCTGAACTAAACTAAACAATGCAGCATATTTGGGTTGTCGCCTAATAAACGTGCAGTGTGCTTAGAACAGTGCTGCACCCGTTTTTTGTGGTAGTGTCATGGCAGCGAGGTATCTCGGCACCTGCACCGCACCCAATCGTGCATGAATGCAACAAGTACACTCAAACCTCAATATAACGAACCCGGATATACCGAATTATCGCTTATAACGAAGTAAGTGAAAAATAGCTTTGTCATAGATACAGTGTTACAAATATACGTTTACAGTTGAGTCCACTTATAACAATACCGGTTTTAACAATATATCGGTTATAACAATGAGGAGCTGCTGCACCTTCAACTTTTGTATGTTTTCTATGTTGAAATAACCCGCTTACAGCAATGCCCGCATGCCGCATTATTGGTTATAACAATGGATTCTGGCTGTTGGGTGTCTATGCCGAAAGGTAATGGAGCGCGAAATTCCTGAAAAGAAAAAAAGAAAACCAGAAATTCAAGCTACTGAGCGCCCGCCCATAACCCCAATGCCCCTTAGCGCGCCTTCGAATTTGCGGTATGCTTCACCACACAGTGTTGTAGCATTGCGGCAAAGCTGACTTTCAAAATGCGCTACGGTGTGCGAGTGGCGGTGGCTTCTTTTCGGACATACAATTTGAGTAAAAAGTTGAGACTTGGAAGTGTTTCAGCGTCCAAAACTTCAGATGAGGCCATACATTCGCTCTATAAGGCTCGTGGCGGTCCCGTCAAAGCGTCCGAAATTTGAAGCATGTCCGAAAAATCGGCAGCTTTGTTATCCTTTTCACTGGTGTGTGTTGGCACATCCCATCCAATATTTTAGTTTTCTCACAACACCTTCCCATCCTTCTATTTTGCTTTTTTTTTCGTGGAACCCGTTTATAGCAATTATCGGTTATAACAATTGAATTTTCATGGCACTTGAGTATTGTTATAAGTGGACTCGACTGTATAACGAATTTTTCGGATATAACGAAGTAATTTCGTGGCAGATGCGACTTTGTTATAATGAGGTCTGAGTGTACTTTGTTGAGTCAACTCCGCAACAGCAAGCTACCTTAGTTTCCACGAAGTGACGCGCACTTGAATGCGGTCCCGCACTTGAATGCGGTCCCGCACTTGAATGCGGTCCCGCACAAATATGCATGCAACGAATGCAGTACGGGGCTGGCAGCGCGCTTTGGGTATCGTCTATTAAAATCATGCTATATGCTCACAACAGCATTATGCCACACGCGCTGCTGAGCTAATAGCTAACGATAATTATGGTGATAGGCTTGTTAGGGATAAGCTATACTGGAGCGCCCATCAGTTACCCGTAGGGTAGCGCAGAAGTGGTTCAGAAGAAAGTGCACAGGAAAGACTGAAATAAGTTTATAAAAACACTTCTAGCTTTTGTGTTAGCTTTTCGCTTGCGTGCCAGTAGGAAACGCATACCACTCAATTGAAGAATGGCTCTGCTGTGGTTAGGTTGTGTGTCCTCGTTGCCTTGGATGACGTCTCCTTGGGGTGCTTTTTTGTTGGGTGCTGCAGACGGTGGTGCACCGACGTGGGAGGAACTGAGCCGGTGTGTGCTGGCAGCCCGTGCCTGCCTTCAAGGGCTGGTGGCATTCATGGGGGGCCTTTGGGGGGTCGGCGAATGAACGGAGGGGGCGGAGGAGCCCCCCCGTCGTCCTCTTCGCCCGGGAGGGGCAGGTCCGAGACGGGGGGTGGCAGCCCCAGCCACAACCCGGGTGGGTCCCGCTACAAGACGAGCCTGTGCCGTGATGTGGCCCAGCGTGGCTCATGCCCCCCGTGGGGCCCACTGCACCTTTGCTCACTCCCAGGAGGAGATGGACAGGTGAGCTCCCAAGATGCATTTCACAGTGGTTCTTATTCTGATAACTAGTTAATTTATCACAATTGCATTTTATGGACTCAAGTTTATCTCATGCTGTATTTTGTAGAAATGTTGCTCTGCTTATCTAATCTACTACAATAGAACCATGCTATCCCTGGCCGATACATTGTTTTTGGACACTCCCAGCGTAGCTCCCGTAGGATCCAGTCAATTGGGAACCCCACTGTTAAGTTAAATGGTACTGCAGTCGCAACCGCAGTACAATTTCCATATCATGTGTTGTGAACTGGCACTCTTAGCTGGCTCAAGCGACCTCCTGAGCACAGCAGCCATGACGCCTTTTCGCACAGCTTGGCCTGGCTTGACTATGAGATAGGTCGTACGGTGTAGTGGTGCCAATGACACATTTCTGATTGCTGCCAGCTAAAGCATGGGCTTCAAGATCTGTATTTGCTATCTAAACAAGGTGTCTGTAATGTATTTTGGCCCTTAAATTGGTTTAGGCACATGCAGTTAGCAAAAGCAAGGCCTAGGGTTGGTCATTGCTGCTCACAGAGCGGTAACATTGACGTGAGCTCATCATTCATCTTTGGTGCTTCCCGTGTCCTCCTTGCATTGCTTTTGTTTCTTGTGAGTCATCGTGTTGGCTGCACAAACGTGCTGTATGTTCTTAGTTCTTTCACGCCTCCGGCTCTTCGTGCCAATGAAATTGCGTGCAGTGATTGTTTCCCACTCCCACTGTTTTACTCATCGAGGAGTATTGTGGCTGAGTGTGCCAATGCATGTACCATGATGAAGTTAGGACGTGGAGCAGTGGCCATATTCTCAGATCACTTTCAGAGATGCACTCAACCTTGTTACAATGAGGTTATGAGGTTGAAGAGAGCCAAAGTTACTTGATTACATCCGTTACTTCGCTATACCCATTGCTTTTTACTGCAATATATGCCACCAGTAAGGCGCAAAACCTCAAACATGCAGAGGAGCTGGCATTGCGGCCTTTAGTAATGCTATAGAGCCGTGAATGCAATAAAATTTTATCAAAGCAGAGAAAAAAAACGTCAGCATCATGCCACTTAGCACCTGGTGCAATGGCCATAAAGTCTGCATTTTGTTCCAATGCGATGGTCCTTTGCCTACGTTTTGAACTTAACTCGTCCACAATGTCACAAAAATGGCAAAGCAGCAATGCTGTCAAACAGATGTGAGTGAAAAGTAATGAACCTTGCCACATTGGCTTGGCGTTGCTGATTTACTGCCCCTGATCTCGGAGGCCACGCCTAACCTCATCAGCCATTGAGCAGTGTTCACAGGCAACCATAATGAGAGAAGTAGACGTACTAGTCATATCTCGCTGCCACACACTAGCAACGGCTCATCATCGCATTTTTTTCTCATCTCTACTGTCGGGCATCTCACTACACAGTAGGCATGACATACAAGACTCTGATGATGCAATCTCAAAAAGGCCATGCCTTGACCAGGCCTGGCTGTTGCAATCTCAGAGGCCACGCCCCAAGCATGCTAGTTGCACCAGCCTGCATAGCACGCTGCAGCGATACGTTTCGGCCTGACTGAGATGCTCGTAGTCTGGAATACAGCTCAGACCACTTATAGCGTACCCACTCAAGAGTGCACAACTGGCTATAATGCAGTCTTTTCTGACTCCGGTTTACCTTCCCATAGAACTTTGTGTATGTGCATATTGCCTATTGTGCAGCCCCCTCGAGATGAAAGACTTGCTATGATCATACCTGCAAACTCTCCAGATTTGCCCGGGTGACTCCCACTTTCTGACCTGTCTTACCAATTGTACGATCGGGGCCATGAATCTCCCAATAAACTGCCTCTACCCAATTTCGAAAAGAAAAGAAACTACAGTACCGGCATGATCGCGAGTAATTGCGAGACCACCACCGTGGCACTCCATCATGCCAGTAGTACAAAAGCACCTCTGGCCCTACTGCGCTACAGTTGTAAAGTATGGCCAAGTTCTGCTAGTACCTGGTGCTCACTGGTTTTGTTCTGACTGACAGATAGTAGCAAAATCCAGTTAGCACATTTTGAAGCAGTGTCAATCAGCTAAGCACCAAGCAATGTCTGTCAAGGCGCCTAGCTTGCGAGGCAAGTAAAAGAGAAGGCATGCACTGGTCAGCGTGCCGCTTGATGTGGAACTGACATTATGAATCCGTAAGTACTGTGATAGTGTGTTCAGCACGAGGCAAGTTACCCATTCAGGTCCGTAGAGTACAAAATAGCACGGGCTTTACTAATCCATGTGCCGCCTTATATGAACATGGGAAGAAACAAAATAAGCAGACGACCATTGATAGAGACGGGAAGTGCTAAAAGGGCTCCCTTCGGTGTTTCCAAAGTAAGATAAATTGATATCTGTTGTTTATTGAACTCGAAACTACCAATATAATAAAATTTGCCAACGATGCGTTCACGATCATGAAATTGGCGATTGGCCGTGCCTGTTTCATTTTGCCGAGAGGACAGCAAGCCATATTTGGCTGTTTGTGAAATAAAAAAGTGCAAATTCCGTGCGCCGTGCAGTCCTATATTCGTCTCAATCGTTTACAAGAGCCTCGACTACTGATCTGCAGTGAATTCTTAGTATGTACAAAAAGTGTTGTAGGGCCTGTTTGAATGGACCATTTGAGATAAACACAAGCTTTTTGTATGTTTTTTCCGTATGTTCAAAAGGTGTTACCAGGACACTCCGAGGTGACCATTTGAGATAAGGACAATTTTGCTGACCGATCACAAGCGTTGGCCGAAATGATTTTTTTCTGCCGCCCCCCCCCCCCTCTCCTCCATAGGCCGGTAAAACTTGTGGAGCTCACTCAGACTCACTTATGAAATATATTTTATGCTTTGGGCTCACTCGGACTCAGGCTCTTCAAAATTTTCCTGAGCCGGACTCACACTCACGAAAATTTTCTTCAACCGAACTCACTCGGACTCAAACTTACCAAAACATTACTCACCCGGACTCGCTCTGACTCACTCTTGGCTCGATCCTAGTCCGAGCGAGTCCGAGTGGGTTGACTCATGAGTCCATTAGCGTAGAATTAGCTTTTTCGACCGTAGTGTTAATGCTCTTTAACACCAATATCTCAAGTAATCGGTGTCCTTCTTGGTGCCTTTTGATATACAGTCGAACCCGTTTATAACGAACTCGAAAGTGCTGTGATAAGTGGTCGTTATATCAGTATCTCGGGTGCGGCGAGTAGCCAGTTCGTTCAACATGACGAAGACACGCATTTTGCAAGCAATGCGCAAGCGGCCTCGCACAACGCGGCAGTGGTGAACTTGCGAACGGCAGCATGACGCGCATGTACCGCCGTCACTCCGCGCGGTTTGAACACGTGCAGCCGAGCAGATATCTGCAGATGACTGTGATAAGGTTGTCGGCGATGAGTCAACATTGCGCATTCATCGCCACCGGCCACCTCGCCTTCGCTCAATTCTGATGCTTATCCGCTGAGGCACCGCTGCAACCGCGTGGAAGTCGTTATCATTGATCGACCAGTCTCTGCCGTTACCGAAAGGCGGAATACCTTTGCGGCACACAGTGGCGTCGGCGAGTTGAGCGTCGCAGTGAACTTTTATGCGACAAAAGGTTATCGCTTCTTGCATTTATGACTTTTTGCATTCGATAGCATTGTTTGGTTAATCGTTGGCGGTCGTAGATGCAGAGAACGATGTCAGAAAAGTGTCAGAAAGCTGACCGCAAGTCTTCATGCTGCCTTCTATTTCTTTTTTTTCCCCCCTCACCGCCATTCAGCCAGTGAACAAACGCCTAGAAAGTGAGCAACCTCGCTCGCAGTGTCCGAAATCTGTGTGCGGTGCTCGCCGCGGTCTGCGATATCTTCGTCGCGAGTAAACTCCATTGGGGCACGCTCAAGTGTGCACCTCTCACATGCTTTAGAATGCCTGTTCACTTTTTTTTCGCCTCGTATGCGCCATATTTTTACCGCGACCGTGTCGGAAGTGTTCGATGTAAAAGTAGGAGGCTTTGAAAAATGTTCGCTATAGGTGGGCGCAGTTTCAATGGGTAGCATAGGAAAATCGTAAGTGCACTGAAATATGGTCGTTTACCGTGCGATACTGATAGATCGTTATATCTGGGATCGTTATAAGTGGGTTCAACTGTAGTACCTTAGAATAGGAGTTGTGAGTGCTCGCAAGCCAGTAAGGTAATTTTTCTTGAAAGAGATGACAGCATAAGATATATTTATCAAGAACTTCTCTGGAAGATTTGGCAGGTGGGAGGTCATGGCACCCCCCTAGTAATACACTCCTCTAATCAATAAATATTGAATTGGTGTATGAACGACACTGCTTTGGAACACGTGTGAGTAGACGTCAGTATAAATGTGAATCCAAGCAAGGCTGATAGTAATGCTGAAGATGAGTAGATAGGACCATAGGGGGGTGGGCAAAATATTGTAGAACTCACTCACTCGCTCAAGAAATATCTCACGCTTTGGACTCACTGGACTCAGACTCACCAAAATATTACTCACCCGGACTCAGTCACACTCAAACTCACGGCCCGATCTCAGTCTGAGTGAGTCCGAGTGAGCCAACTCATGAGTGAGTTCGCCGACCTAGGGCCCCCCCCTCCCCGCAGCAGGTCTCCCGATTTCAGAAGTCCCTAGGTTGGCAAGTATGTATAATGTAGCTGCCAGAAAATCCCATAGACAAACAAGGTGATGAGCGCACTTCGCAGCAACGGTGTGGTTGAGGAAAATGACTAGGGTATTACAGAGGTTTAGCAAGCGGGGAGCGAATAAACGAGAAGCGGAGGCAGAAAAAGAAAAATGCCACGACAGCAGTGTGTTGCAGGCGTGCGGAGTGAGGTGGTTGTCAAGGCAATGGAGCAGCCTGTGTGCCGGCTTGGCTCTGACCACTCGTTAGCTACACATGCTCTCCACGGAATGCATGCCTGTGTCCGCATCAAGTGTGCGTTACCCCGGTTTGGCCTTTCGTTTGCTCTTAGGAAAATTAATGTTGTCAAAAAGTGCAGATATTGTGCATGCAACCTCAACTCCACCATCAGTGTATGGCACAAATTTGAGAGCTTTATTGGCTTTATGACCCGAGATTTAACCTTTTGCTACTGATAAACAGGCTTACAAGCTTGCTAAGTGATTGCAGGATAGTTAGAGGCTTAACTTGTTGCCTCGCTGTTGATAAGTTTGAGTCGGTATGTTCCCATAAACCTGTTATTGCCTAACATAGCGTAAACACCAGAGTATAGGTTGGCCCCCCCTTCTCTTAGATGTATTGAAAATTACAAAATAGAAGAGACATGGAATGGCCAAAGGATCAAAATGCACCCTTACTTAGAAACAAATGCAATTTCAAATGCTGCATAGTTACAATACCATTTATTTACATGTGCATTTACCGTATTTACTCGCATAATAGGCGCACTCGCATAATAGGCGCACCACCAGTTTGGTCGCGAGAAATCAGATTTTTTTATTTCCGCGCATAATAGGCGCACCCTGAACTTGGCCGTGATCAGTAGTTCTGTACCGTGTTTGCACGGTTGCAAGTCGACGCCCTCTTACGTTAACTGGAGCGAGGAAAAAGAAAAGAAAAAAGACCGCGGCAGCGCTGCGCCAGCTGCGCGGGCTCGCCGAGTGAGGAAGAAGGGCGGTTGCCTGGCCGTCAGAGTAACCTTTGCACCGGCGTGGCTCCGGCCGCTTGGCGGCCGCGCGTGCTCCACGTGGAACGTGCGATCGCGTTCTTATCAAGTGCGCTTTGAGTTTCCTGTAGGGAAAAGCGTCGTCGCGCGTTTGCTATCTCGCCCGCAAATTTAAAAGCTTTTCGACTTTCCGACGAGCTTTCGCCTTTGCTGCCACTACGGACTTGCACAAGCTCGGCGGACTTTTGTCGCCGCTGATTTCCCGGCCGCGAACCTTGATATCGTATCACGCGCGCTGCTCTTGAATCGGTGCTTTTCGACGCCCAATCTTCATGTTGTCTCGTACAAACTTCCCGCGACATGCTGAACCGTACGCTAGGCCTAATCGGCGTTGGTTGCTTTTCGGTGGCGGTCGCGGGCGATCAAAGTTGCGGTTTTGTACGGAATCAACGTAACCCTTTGTGGTGGCTCTACTTGAAGGAAAGGGGAGCGTGGGTGGCACTTGTAACACTCGAATGGTGGTTCGCGATTCGATGTCTTCGATATGGGGTGCGAGCCCGTGAAATCGAACAATCGGTACCGTTCAGAGCACAAAATTTCGGTCGTGATGATACGTAATCGGTGAATTTCCGCGATGGCGCTTTCATTTCGTACGTTTTTTCTTCCGCATTCATTTTGTTGGCAACGCGGCTCTTTCGATGTTAATTTTTGTAAATTTGAATGCTTGTATATAAGCACACTGCATCGCATGCCTCGATTCTCGGACACGCGAGACTGCATGCTCAACACGTTTTGCGCTAGTGTAGCCTATGATGAACGTTGTTTCGGCTGTAGTGCGGATATTCGTGACTTCGGTGATTTACGTTATCAGCGGTCTATGCTGTAGTCGGAAATAAATTTTTCGGAAATTTTACCCCGCGTAATAGGCGCACCCCGAACTTGGAGCCGGATTTTCTGGAAAAAAAGTGCGCCTATTATGCGAGTAAATACGGTATGTGCTGGCCCCACATGCCGAAAGGCCAAAAGAGCTCGAGCATTATTTTCGTAAAACTTGCAAGCCATGATATTGAGCCTTAGAATTGTGCCTCCGTAAGTGCAAAAGCACGCGCTATCTCAGCGGCTTTCATTTGGATGCATTCAGAAGTCCCCCAGTAGCGATCTTGAACGCAGCTCCCCCCAGTGACCTTCGCAACCTTCATCTCCAGCACTTAAAGGCCAACTGCCACGAAATTTGACTTGGGCAGAATTGGCTCAGGAATGCGTAGTGTATGTTGGGTAAGCAATGACAACGACAGTGAAAAAGCTTGCAATCGCGTATTTCACTTATAATTGGTGCTCTGATTGTCAGCTAGCAGACGATGCGGAGCCCTGGCGGTGTGCCCGGTCAAATCAGACACAAACGGAAATGACGTCAATTGCAGCTGACCACCGCTTGTGAGCAGAACTCCCTGCAGCCGCATCCCTTCCTTTTCGGCGTGACGCCCCTCTACGAGCGAATAATTCAGAAGACTTGATTCTTTTGTACTACGAAATGTGGGGCCGTAGGCTCCTGGAACATATGTTATTACTGCTGGGACCAGCTTTCACGCTTTTCTGAAAAAACTTAAAGCTCCGAAAGCTGCGGGTTATCGCAGTGAGGCGAAAGGAATGGGAGCTATCGAAGAGTGTGGTGCTTTACGCGGCGCACTTCCAAGATAACGAATATAAACACGACCGGTGTCTCTAAGCTTAAATACTGTTGAAACTGAAAAAAAAATCACGCCATATCCACGAAGTGAATGATGATGAGTGGGCGAAGCTCCGGAGGTAATCTGGTAAACCGTCAATCCCTGTAAATTTTGCCCACTCGATCATCATACAAAGACCTGACACACAAATGCGGGAGTGTGGTGTGATTATGAACGTTTGTTGTCGGCGTTGCCGTTTTGCCTTTCGAGGGCGAGAGCGCGTTCACGATCGTTTTCATCCATGGCAGAAAGAGAATGTGTGGTCTGGAACGCGCTTATACTTCATGGTCATCAGCGTCATTGTCATCGTTATCACGTGTAGTGGGTACATTCCACTATACTGGAACGCGCTTGGTCATCAGGCGTCATCGTCATCTTTATCACGTGGAGTGGGTACATTCCACTATACGTGGCTACCTACTTACTACTACTACTACTACTACTACTACTACTACTACTACTACTACTACTACTACAGAGGAGGGACAGACCCACACCCTAAGGAGCTTTGCCCCCTAAAAGAATGTTGAATCCTGACGCAGTGCCTTCGATATTCAGCCACTGCAAACACAACGGGAAGCCCCGACCAGCGTTTGGAGAAGCACCGGCGACGAGAGGTATTCATATTAGACAGCAATGTTAGACAGCTTTAGTATATCGTAAAATGCGTCCGTTAGCATGTTTCGCTCTCTAAATTACAGCGTAACGCTATTCCGAAGAGAAAACCGACAAAACAACGCCCCACGAAGTGCTAGACTAGCCGCGCCATCTATGCGCGAGTAATCAAAGCTCCAAAAGCTGATCGGCCCGCGTCTAGTTGCGTTAGTCAAAGCAGTGAATTTCGACAGAAATGTAATCGTGCTCGGTTCAATGTAAATGTTTTGGGCGCAGTCAGACAAGTGTATACAGAAATGCAGGGACACTTTCGGTCGACATGAGAGTGTGCCAAGCCGAGCAATGGTATCGAAAACAACGCTGTCTTACCAACCCTGGTCTATCAACGGAGCAAGAATACTCGAAGCGTAAGACAGCAGAATCATTTAATTGTGAACCAGCGAGTTCTCCAAGACGGTAGGACGAGACGGTAGGCGCGAAGCGGGCAGCCGTTATTTAGAGACACGCTTCAACGAACTTTTATGATAATGTATACGTATACCTACGGGGCATGTTTACATAGTTTGTTTGTTCGTTACCATCTAAAGAGGACTCTGGGGCGCGGCCGCTAAGCGCATACTTCAGAGCGTAGAGCAGACGATTCGCCTGCACCAGTCTGTCTGTCGGGCTGCTGTCTACGTTACTTCCGGTCAGCTGTAATGGCGTCGTTTTTTCTAGTTTCGGTATCGAAAAATGCGTTGTTGGCGAGTTTTTTTTTCCTAGGTAACCACTTGCATTTCGAAGGTGAAATTTGGCGGGTAGCATTATCTCCAGCTGGACTGCCTATAAAACGGCCTTTTGAGGTGCAGACCATTTCGTTGCAGTTGGCCTTTAATACGCTGTGGTCCGGTACTGAAATGATTTCTTCTGATTGCTGCATGATGCAGCAAAAATAATTGGAGGACTCTTTAGGTTCGGCTTCAAAAGTATAAAGCGATAGTGTAATCGGGCCCCGTTTGCATCGCCTTCTCAATTGCTAGCCTCGCGTCACTTTTTGGCCCGGCCTTGCTTCCGTACTTCCCAAAATTAAGATGACATAGTGGTTACTTTGCAGCTGTAGTTGTAGTAGTTGCCCCAGGAAAGTTTACAAGCTCTAAAAAGGCCGGTCCTCCAGTTTTTGCTGCGACTGTGCTGTGTATGCCGCAAAGGCCTGGAATATTTAATGAGTGTGCCTATAAACCACCAACTCATTGCCCAATTCACATGTTTCGGCGCTTGGTGCGATTCTACACTTCTGCCTTGCGATATTACATACGTTAACGAGACTGGTTGCATTGCATGGCATTGATATAGGTTTTTTTTTTTTTCTTCCGAAACTGTTTTAAGCACTGCCGTGGCTCTGGGGCAGAATACCTTGCTTGCCATGCAGGAGACCTGGATTCGATTCCCACATGAACCGAAAATTTTTATTTGCGTCTATCTTGATTTTTTGCTCGCAACCAAAAACCCCGACACTGGAATTTCCGCGAAATGATCTCTATAGCTATCGCATTAAAGGCAGCATGGAGCCCAAATAGACTCGCAAGAAAGCAACAAGAACGCAATATGGGGTCAACCCACAGCTCAAAGCTGGTGGTAAACAAAGTCACACTGATGATGGTAATGGCAGGTGAAGTGGCTGCGAGACACCCAAAGCTTTTCTGCAAATGATCAATATATAAGATGAGGGTCTACTTCTACCTGTGTTCTGGCTTTTATGGTAATTGTGTAGTGGTCAAGTGTTTGCATTGCGGAATCTGCCTATTCAGATTGTTTATAATTGCCTTGAACTGCATTTGTACTATCCAAAATCGCTAGACTTAAGGTCAAAGCTTCGGTGAAAAAAATTGCTTCAGCCTGATCAACTGAAATCGCATCACGAGTATTTCTGATATGTACACTGGAGAGGGCATTGCAAATGTTTAGTGCCAAGCATTGCAATTGAGGCATTTTTTATCTATTTACATTGTCGCATTAAGAATGCCCAAGTTTAGGGGACGCCCTTCGTGCACTTGTAAAGGAATGATGTGCAGTTGTTAATTTTATGCCCACAGTTAACGTCATTGCTCTTTAACCAGATATATTAGTTCTGATAAAAGAAGTGACAATAATTGGCGGGCTTGTGCAAATATCACTTTTTTTTTTGTACAAAATGAGTGGTAATTATTATGGAATCATTTCGAAGTGAATTTCGATACTAGCCACAGAATTTGAATAATAGTAGGGTGCAAGTTATAAGGGGCAAAAATACATTGTTTTAAAATTAGCCACACAGAATTTGAATAGTAGGGTGCAAGTTGTAAGGGGCAAAAATACATTGTTTTAAAATTAGCCATACTTATCCCATATAACAAGCTTGTAAACTTCAAAGAAAAAAAATTGGGGGGACCCTTAAGCTTCGCCTTCAAGAGTTGAACGCGATAGCGATATCCTGTCCCTGGACCTGACCTCAACCACTTATTGCGTACTTGCTATGCACCCACTACGTGGCGTTTAGGGAATACATGCAGTAACGTGTCTGCCTTTTGTAATGGGTGGCCGGTTTTAAGACACGAAGTCGCTATGATAGTCACATGTTCTGACACCCGATGGCAATGTACGCTTGTACCACGCAATATTACTGCGGTATTACATGTTATATGGCGACGCCTATATACAGCATGCGTGTGTAAGTGAAGCATGAAAGTTATTTTCACTGGATTTCCAAGCAGAGGAAGTTATTTTCCAAGCAGAGGCGTGGCGTTGTGGTAGAACAACTGCTTGCCATGCAGACGGTCTGGGTTCGATCCTCACTCGGACCCGGAAACTTTTATTATTTATTTTATTTGCATCTTTCTCAATTTTTCGGTCATGGACAAGATGATGATTTCGGCGTCACTCACAACCAACGACACCGGAATTTCCGCGAAATGAGCTCTTTAACGCTGTCGCGTTAAAAATAATTGGTGTGCAGGTAATATGTAAACTTAAACTTCAAGTGTGGCTTCTCAGCAGTGCGGATTTCCCCTGTAAGTGGTTTCATGGCATAGCAGCCTCACGATGCAGTGAAACTATCTTTTCAGGCGGAGTTACAGGAGTAAAAAAATCACTATTAATTCATTTCGGAAACTTTAAATTCGTGTCAAAGTGAATTCAAATATTCCAATATATGTTCGAATCTTCGAAGCACTTGAATATGCGTCCAGGCCTAATAATTGTCTCTCTTCTTTAAACTGTTGAAGGGATGCACCATTGAATCCAAGTGTTTTGTGTGGCTAATGACTATGGGCGACAAAATCGCAGCTGCTTACATTTTCTTTCTTTTTTCTGTTGCCATTTAACAGAAAACCACCCTTATGTCCGACAAAACCGGTACAGAAAGTAAGTTGTGTAACCTGGTGAGCTACTAAAGCTTGGTGGTTACGTTTCTGGTTTTATGTGGTGCCGAGTAGCAAGCAGTACAAAAGTCTGGGATGCAATGCCAAGCATAAATTTCCAAACTCAAATGCTTGGCGTTGGCCTGTGGTTTGGTTTTGGCAGACAGTGAACGGATTGGACTATAGTCGGATACAACTTAAGAATTCCGGAGAGGCTCCGCCCCGTAAACCAAAGCACAGCAGCCGAGCGCGTCCGCAGCTAAAGAAAGAGTCCCGCTCATGAACGCACCGATGTTTTCCAAAGGTGGAGTTACCGGCCGTCTGGCTCACAACGTCACTCTGGAGCGCGCGCCTATTGTTGCAGGCTTGTGTTCATCCGCCTTTGAGGAGAAAACGCCGCGGAGCTCTAAAGTTGTATCCGACTATAGCGAAGTCCAAGACACGGCAACCATATGTTCAGCCAGCAAAAGCATAGCCTTTGAGATCGCCAATTGTATTGTGGAGGCAGCCATTGCTACTGCACAGATCCAGTCATAGCCAGCACAGGTAACCTAACAAAATGTAAACTTCGCACAGTTAGCTTCTTATGGCATTCGATGTCGCACCTCATCAGGCAGTTGAAGTCGGAAAAATTTAAATGGCACGCCTTACAGCGTTCGAGCTATCGGTCATGGTTATACATTATTTCCATGGGATGATTGATGCTGCCACAAAAAATGTCCTAATAAGCTAGCATGCCCGAATTTTTAGCGTTCAAATAATTCGTTGGTGACTAATAGATTTGGTGGAATTGCCAATGTACTTTGTCATATTGAAACATTGTCAAATTGAAAGTCAACCTTTGATGCAAGATGCAGTCACTGACGGATTCCTTTTCACATGGACAATATACAAAAATGTGCAGACCGTGCAGCAGTACGAAAAGAAGTAATTTCAATTGCATAAAACAATACCAATCTTGCTTTTTGTAGTAGGTGATGTGCACATTAATTGCTCAAAACAAATGCACCATGCAGTAGCTGGTCCTGCATTTCAATGAAGCAGCAGATTTTTGTACATTAATGAATCTGGGAAAACCGAGCGAGCCATCCACTCTGCTTCCATTATCCCTGTCATAATTTTGAAATGTGCCTTGGTATCGCCACCGTGCACTATGGCATGGCCATGTTAGAGAGCTGGAATTTTTCCCACACTTTGTGTTTTGTCTTGGCTTGTTCTTTTACAGTGCACCACCACGTGGTGACTAGTGGTTTGTGTACCCACGGGCTCACAATTCAAGTTGCCAATTAAGGATGATTTGAAGCACACAGAGCTTTGGTCTAGATCAGCTGAACAGAAACAAGCAGAAGGAAACTGAGGACACAAACACCATGAAGTTGCCGTGCATTGGCCGTCAACAATGTTATGGTACCTTAACTCTTTCGTTACCATGCTGAAATGGTTGTTTTTAATAGGTCTTAGGAATAAATTTTTTGCCAGTGTAAAAAGTACTCCAGCAAGTATTGCAGCATACCAAATTGTGCATAATGAAATGTTCTTTCCAAAACATATACGTTATAGAGCAAGAAAAATATTATGGAACATACAAAAGTCTCAAAGTGTCAATTTTTGTTGCCTGTTGATTAACACAGCAATAAAATACACTTTATATGCAAAAACATTCATAAAGAAAATTCAGAATATAACATTTTGGAGATAAATGATTCAGGAATAATAGAAAAAATAATAAATGCTCTATACTATACTGCTATTAACATACAAAAAAAAATCTGTGAAATGAGGTACTGCTTCATTTGCTTGTGCCATGTGGTGAAGCATTTCCTGGTTTTAGTTAGACACACGTGCACTCGTGCACTTGTTGCACAAAATGTTTGTTTTTAAGAGAAAAGCCTGCTGGTGTTCCGTTATAGATCGATGCCCAGGATATGAATGATGCCTATATAGAAGTCCGATGAACTTCACCCATTCATCTGGCATCGCTTCTTTCCATGAGCCGCCTCTCTCCGCATAAGTTGGCGTTCCAAAAAATGCAACCGAGCACATTGATTTGTATTCTTGCTAATTGTATTAATCACCTCTGCTGTGAAAAAAGAAAGGGAAAAAAAAAGGGGGGGGGGGGCACGCAGTCATAAAATGTCTCTCACTGCTCCATAGTGCGGGGACTGAGATGTGCTCCGGGCAACCTTCTTGCTGGGAAGAGAAGCTTCGCAGACGGTGCCAGCACACCACGCCCGAGCGACATGCAGACCTTGCACGTAACCAAAGTAGCTTTAAGATTGCGCACAAATGTCAGCAGTTACACACGCGTGGCGGCGGAGGAGACCACTTGAGGCTGTAAATGAAACCAACCCCTGAACGGTTGCAGATGTCCTAGGCTGACACAAAACATTGTCACCGTCAGAGCTTGAAGCTGAGGTGCTGTCACTTTTGGACTTGTGTCCAAAAGTGACAGCTTGTGTCCTCATCACCCAGTTCAGGTGCAGTTGCAAGATAGTTTCGAGCGGTGTGCGTTTCTCGAGGCACAGGCACACGCCCATGCATGCATGACGCCGGATGCTGGATGCTGCCCTCTGTTGGATTTAATCAGAGAAGCGAAACCGAAACTGCTGAAAACTGGCTGAAAAGGCCACCTCCACACGTTATACATGTGGCAGACCTTCGGAAAAATCTTCCTGACACCAAACAGCTCTCTAGTAAATAGCTGGTGTAAATTTCAGGCAATCACCGCTCAACACTGTCATATTGCGAAGCTGACACCATAATCTAATATTTGACTTGCAAGGGTTTGTTTGATTACAGAACTTTGATGTTACTAAAGCATAACCACGAGCGTGGAGTGTTGGAGGCACTTTCCCAACAACACGGGCACGTGCAAAGGTATCTCAAGAATCACTGGTGCCAAAGTGAGAAAATTCATCTGTTTCTGAAAGTTCAGTAGCTGAACTAACACCAAGAAGTGCTAGGTGCACGATAAACAAATCCAACATGCCAAAATCGCTGATTCAGAGCATCAGTCACCAGTGATTTGAATAGGTATGGTAACGAAAGAGTTAAGGAGAATTGTCCTTTTGTGACTAGTTTTCTTTGTCAGTACTAACAAGAATGGCCAGAATGGAAGTTAATATTCAAAATGCAGCGCGAAAGAAACAGCTTTAGGTTGGTGTTTGCGACTACTATTATCAGATGTAGAAACACCGTCGTGAACTGCCGAAACGCTGTTTAGACAACTGCCAATATAATTCAAATTAAACTGTGCATAAGACAAAGCTGAATTCAGCCAAGCATTGGAAGCACGGCTTTTATATAAGGCCTCAAATAGTTCTACAAAGATCGCAGAAGATTATTAAATTTAAAAGAACAAAACATTCCAAGTTCCTAGTTTTAAATGCGGCATTTCGCAGTTTTTTAGCAGTAAGAACATCTCCGTCTTTAAAATGCTGTAAACCCCACCTAAATCTGTTCACTGCCTTTAAAAAGACTGTGGAGCAATATGATTTCTTCATCTCCGTTTATAGCAGCTTCTGAGGTAAAGGGTGCTCATAACAAGCAAATATGTTTGCATGTGTTAATACTTTGTTGTTTGCACAGTTGCCACCACTTTGAGATGTCAGGTATGACTTCTTTTGATACAGAATAGGTGCAGTCAATGCTTTCCCTACACATACATCCTCAAGAGCTTCTAGATGTTCATTCGCTGTCTTATGTTTGCTTCTGCACAGAGTCTTCACCGCGAAAAAGCACAGTGCACCTGTGCAGAATTCGCCGCCATCTGAAAGGTGCGCAGTGATATCTTTCTTTGAATAGTTAGCACTATTCGTTATCTGGCCTATTAGCGCAGCATCCAATTTGCTCAACCTTAGTTATAGCATGCAATCAAACTCACTTGTAACAATATCAAAGTGCGATGAAAATTCAAGTTTAGTATCGGAAGATTTTCTTCGAAAGGCTGGAAAATTTGCTGTGTTGTAAGAATGTGCAGCGCATGTAGTACGGGCATGGGAGTTGCTTTTTTTATGGTGCTAGCATCTAGTGACATCAAGTTTCTTGCAAAGCACCCCATATTCACCACTGTGTGGGGTTGTCCATAAGTTCCAAAAGCCTCTAAACAAAATTAAACATGAAAAAAAAAAATGTATGCCGCTTGCACTAGGGGTTCAATACAAAAACAACAGCTGAGCTAGTGTTTGGACTCCCAAGGAAGAAGCGGCCCTCCCAAGCCCATGTCCCTGCCCCACTTAAACAACATGGATATGGCGGTAACATGTCATGTGACTATTGTTACACGATTTTACTTCATGTTCCCCTCTTTTTCCTTCGTTCTCTCGCTCCATTTCTCGCTTCCTCTTTCCATCTGTCTCAATTTCTTTCTCCTTATTTGTTTCTCACTTTCTTTCTCTTCCCTCTCTTTCTCTGTGTTTCTCTTTCTTTCTCTCTTACTTTTCTCGTTCTTTCGCCCATCCGAGTTATTGTATCCCACACCGGACAAATTAGTGCAAGTGTTCGGGGAGTGAAGCAGAGGAGGACGAAGAGAGCGCACGCTGGCATGGTGATAGTTTTCGAAATCGCTATACGGGGGTAAGCCGAACATAAACAGCTCCACTCTTGAAAGGATGATGATAATGGTGTATGGGGTTTTTTGGCACAAGGGCGACTGTTGGCCAAAGAGCGTCATTACTGTTTAAAGGAGATTTTAAGGGCTCTATACAATAAATATGATGTAGCATAAGTAGTACAGTAAAAGGGCCAATTAACTATCCGGATAATCAATGAAATCAATTCAGTGTAAAAGATGCTCATTGAAACTGCACAAACGAATACATTGGTTCACCTTAAGTGAACATAGAAAATTGCCATATGGTGGGTACACTGTACCTAAGCGTAGGGCTAGTGTGTGTCTCGCTTCCCACTCACTCTGCCACATGCCAGCTTCGTGGCAACGTGTGCTTTGCGTGGCGCTTGCTTGGCGGTGTGCCAGTCTCCTCCGCGTTTTGGTGCTCGCTTCTTGCTTTTCTCGCACTCCTCCGCCCACCAAATGCTAAAAGCCAGTGCCATTCATTCAAGACACTCAAATAAACATTAAGCGCACCTAACTTTTTTTTAACAGAATTTTGGTTATTGCTTTTCCTTTATGTTTCTTGGAATTTGTGGGGCACCTGCTGCTTGTAGCGCTGCCGCATTTGGCATTGTTGATCGGGACAGCATTCTGAACTCGTTGCGCACGTTTACTTGAAATATTAAGAAATTATCGGAGGGGGGTTTAGGGGGCCGGTTTAGGTGTTTGGGTAATGTCTAAGGTGTTTGTGACTTAAAGGGGCCCTGCAACACTTTTCCAAGTAGCCATGGAATGGATTCACTAAAGGAGCTTATTGCCTCACGAATTCATTGCCGCAAAAATTTTTGGAATCCGTCCAGTACGAGTGGAGTTACAAAGATTTCTCGCACGCTGCAATTGCATTCTCTCTTCTCTTGTCCCGTCGAAAGCGCTGGAAGCTAAGCAGGGAGGGATGGCACGGGGAAAGAAAATACGTCACACGCGCCTCGTGATCTTGAGCGCCTTTTCTCTTTCTTTTTTTTGTTCGAATACGCGAATTTTCATTGCGATCGCGCGCGCACGCGTGGACAAGTCGCGGCCTCCTGCGACGGCCTCTGTAACTACCGAGCGCGCCATGCTCAAATCAGCCAATGGCTGATGCAAAAAAATCTCTCGTCGGTGACGAGTGATTTTTGGGTACGCAACGTCATTTGTCGAGAGAAGGGAAAGCAATTTCTGGCTGACTTTGAGAATTTATTGTGAATTCCACGCCGCGTGCTGCGCTATAATATTTGGCTCGCGTGTTCTCGAGAGCCTGGACTACCGATCGGCAGCGTTTTCTGAGCATGCTCAAAAAGTGTTGCAGGGCCCCTTTAAGTGCACATTGTGGAGGGACACAGGTGTTCACAATCAGCTTGTCCCCTCCACTATAGGGTCTCACAACACATGTGTTGCTTTGGAACATCAGGCATGTTAATTTTTTTAATGGGGAAAACCAGTAATCAGAACAAAGATTGCTCAGTGCTGCCCACCAGATATTGGAAGGCAAGCCTGCATTGTTTTGTAGTTTGAAGGGTGAAATGGTTGTGGGAAAGACGCATTGTTTTACTGGTGCTTACAGATTGATTACTTCAGCCCTGTATTGCGTAACTCTTCTGTGGTGAACACTGGACGTGTTGGTGAAGCATACTTCAATTTGGATAGTGCAATGATTCCAGGAGACACTCAGAAATACTCACACAGCAGAGCATTCGGTTTCCATTCCTTAGGTAAACGAAGTTAACTGATGAATCATAATGACAGGATCCTAGGAGGACTGAGCAAGCTTACCCAAGTGGCTGGTGTTGAGATCTCTACTCTCCTTTAATTGAGGCAGTTTAAAATTTTTTGTCTCTTTCCTTGAAGCTGTATAAGCTATTAGTGCTGACTCGCATTGCGATTAGCGGAAACCACATCTGGAAGGATGACAGAGAACATAGATGCTAAAGAAGCATGAGTGGTGGAAACGGTGAACACTGTCAGGTTTGTGAGCACTGCTCACGGCCTTCATCACTGTGCCATGGCCAGCCCCGGCAATGTTAAATAGAATGAGTGTGACATATTTCTACTGGATGGAGGATTGCCCCTACCATGGGTATTGGCGGTTTACAGCATGCTCAGAGCAGAAAAAGGGGCGAGAAAAAAGAAAGTAAAATAAAATAAAATTGGCCTCTTGTGGCCATGCAAGAGTACGTTTATTAGGGCCAGTAGATTACAGGGGGGTCATGGGATGGAAATCTCCCAGTCAATAAAAATGACTTGTACACGCAATCTGGTGTCATGAATGACAGCTTACATCGGTTCATACTGTGGAAATGTAGAGGGTAACTGAGAAGTTTTGGAAGAATTAGTGACTGTAAAGCAAGCACTGTAATAGAAAGTAAGCGTAATGTTAAGAGAAAGGAAGACTGCAGTGTGGATTCATTGAGCTAATGGGTGTAGCAGATGTCCTTTAGCTGAGTAGTATTTCCGGCCAGTTGGTGATGCATATTTGGTAAACTGAAGCTCAATAGACAGGACAAGAGAGCAAGACAGACGGGAAGAGTGCTATCCCATAGTGTTTGTCCAGTCTTTCTCACTCTCCTGTCCTGTCTATTGTGCTTCACTTTCAGTTACTAAATATTTTTTAGCTGAGACTAGTAGGAAGAAATTGGGCCAGCCAGGCAATATGTAGAGCAAATTACAAATGGTGTAATAAATTTCTGTATCTAGGGAAAGGAAGGTTACTTTGAAGATGACAAAGGATTACATGATTTGATGAAGTTCACAGGTGTAGAGTGGATTATGCCCTCAGGAGTTCTGGGTGATCGTTTTCATCCCGTGGTTTAATAAATTAACAGTAGTGCTAAGAAATGCGAAAGACTGTGGCTAATTAAAGAGAATTGGGCAATGATAAAGGCCAGGAAGTTCAAAGGCATGGGATGAAATTTGTTGGCACTAAGATAAGCCTTACTGTAGATCACAAGGAAAGGTCTTTGCCGATTCCAGTGAAGTGTCATTTTGCAGCATTTTTGCAGCCACAGTGTTGTGCCTGCAACCTGTTTTACCTTCCGAGATGACTCACTTGTGCACATGCATCAAAGACTACTATTTTTAAATTCTTTAGTGGTTTGACTGCATTCTTAAATAGACAAAAACAAGAACAGTATAAATAGAATGAAAAAAAGGATAGAAATAATGTGCATGAGTTCAGTGAGCAGAAAAAGAATAAAAATGTGGACGAAGTAATAGAATAGAAAAACACTGGAAATATTGTAATGAATTAAAGGCTTTTTGAAGGCCTGTGTAGCAAACCTGTTAGCTGGACAAGCACTCATGATGTTTTCTTGCCGTTAACAGAAAGCCTCCTCCTCCTCCTTCTGACAACCGATTCAGAAAGTAAGTTGGGGGGCAAGTATTGTTGCCAGTGTCCACACCTGCAAACTTGTATATATGTGGACTGAGTGTTAGTAACTATGTACTTTGTTAGGCAAAATATTAATGAGAACTAACAGACCATGATGCCGAGGAAAGTATAGGGGATGATATCAGTAGTAATTGTGACGTAAATGTGAAAAAAAGAAAAGTGGGACAGAAAGATAACTTGATGCTGACAGGGACCGAACCTGTGACCTTTGAGTAACGCATTTGATGCTCTACCAACTGAGCTACAGCGGCGGTCATCCCCCCCGTCCACCTTTATGTGGTATGTATGTGCATTTTAAACGTGGGAGTGTCAGTCAGCACCGCTAGTAACCATGGCGGCGAGTGTGGAACGCTTTTTTCTGCCTGTTGGCATCACGTAGCACGTGAACTTATTACGAGCTGGCAGTCAGCGCCACTATTACTAGCTTCGCCTGTGAAAAGGTCACCTGTGAAAAGAAAAGGGCACATGACAGTCGACATCTGTGCCACCTGTGGCTGCACTGCTGGTGATCTGTATCATTAGCGTAATTATGCATATAAGCGGCAAGCCACCTTCTGGAGAGTGGTGTTAAAGGAGCACTGACACAAAAATTTTGCACCTTGTTTTTTTTGTTGCAATAGGTAACTTACGACCCACTTATCACAGCTGGAAACCTCGTTTGTGCGAGTGCGCGACGGTTAGATATTTACAGACGTTTTTAGAGCGCCCAGTCGCAGTTTCGGTTTCAAAGAGCACCGAGCTGGTCAGGAGCAGTTCCGGTAGCAAGATAAAGCGCAGCTCGCCACGTGACCACGCAGAACTGTGACGTAGGCGGCGCGCGCGAGAGCGGGCGGCGCCTACGTCAGGCACGGAGGAAGAAATCGCAGGTAGCGCAAGGGCACAACCAACAACCAGCCAACACAAAATCGTGACGTAGTTTGTTTACATTGCTACCGCGTTGATGTCGGCGTCGCGAGGGGCTCGCATCTCGCTCAGTCGTGCGGCATGCACTTTGAAATTGATTTTAAATATGTTCTAGGCTATATTTGCCCTTGATATTTCGTAGGCGTTGTCTATGTCTCCACATACATCTATTTCACTCATTATCTCGCCTTCGAAATTTTGTGTCAGTGCTCCTTTAAGACACTGCCAGGCAACATTTTGCCACTTTGTACTAAAAGAGTGAACACAGTCGTTATCATATTTCATCTACACTCGGCGACAACTTTCCTGACAGCACCGTGGAAGCTACAGAACCAAGGCGTGTGCCTGCTACCGCGCCATCAAATAGTACTTAAGTTTACTGACATTTTTCTCATTTGCCTTGCTGAAATAAATGCTCTTTCATTTATTATAAGACTGAAACGGTTGCGGCAAGTTGTCGGTAAAATACAGTTATAGTTCATTTTGCTAGAATGCCTTCCTTTTCTTTCCATTTCTTGGACAGCGCCACCTTTTCAGCATGCTTGTTTTCCAAAGTAAACATGGCATCCATGACGTAGTGGGTCTGTGTGCGGCCACAAATGCGCTGTTGAGCTCTCCAAGAAAAATGCACTCATAATACGACACTAAAATGTACACTGAACCATCCATGTTTCTTCCATTCACATTTGTTGTCTATATAATTTTCTAAATGCGCCAACGATGTGAGCGAGTGAAACCAAAATCAGCCGCAAGCTGCCGTACCACTTGCGGAGCAACACGAATGTGCGGAAGCCCGGCCTCCATAGCCTTCGCTCCAATGTCAAGATAAGCTGTCGCTGAGTATAGTCTTGTTGCTTTCGCTGCTGTGCAGGCTCTGTTCAGCAGCACACCTATATATTCAGTCGTCCTGTGAGCCATCCATAAAGTGCGACTGATGTGTGACGTCAAAGCTTTTACAAAAATGTTTGATAAAACTAATGCTGTATGCACTGTCCCTGTCATTTTTTAATTAATTATTTTTTTTCAATTTGGGTAATTGGGTGTGTGGGCTCGTACGATGCGGAGAGGGAGCATATTCCTAGCAGGAGTGTGTACGGTAATTGCACGCTTTCTCTGAAATGGCAAAAGATCTTACAGCATTGGCATTGCAGTTTACTAAAAGCATCCAAGTGCCAATGTTAAAACCATTATCTGCCTGTTGAAACACTTTCTTGGTTATAATGGCATGCACCAAACAAAACTCTGCAGGTACCGTGCAAGGCGGCCTCCAAGGACATCTGTAGATATGCCCAAGCCTGGTGTCAGTAATGAATCCAGGGCTGCCAGTACTAGGTGAGTGCTATTTCCACTGTTGAATTTTCTTTTCTTGTTGAAATTGCAGCACTCTTCTCCGAGAGCTTGGAATTGCTGTGCATAATGATTTCAGATATCCACCCTAAAAGACTACTATTAAGATGAAACTTCCCGATGGGACACTTTCAGTGTTTGTCTTATCGCAAGTTTCACCTTGGGTGACTGTCTGCTTTTATGGAGAACTCAGATGAAGTTTAATGGGCTTTTATTTTTCTCCTCCTGAAGTTTATTTAGCACTGTTCAGACCTTTTACAAGGTACGAAAGAAGAGGAATAGTCAGAGGAGCTCATTTTCTGTATTATACATACCTAATGAAACCGACAGATAATTAAGCCAAGGAAAGCATAGGGGACATTATTTGTGGTTTCTTGACTGTATTGCAATGATTCTCGCTTAAATTGAAAGGAATTAAAGTGGGCGAAAAATCATCCTTTCCGTTGGTGGGATCTGAAGCAGCAACCTTCGAGTTACGCGTCCAATGCTCCACCATTTGAGCTACAACAGAGGGCGCTCCCTCGTCTATTTTTTTGTTAGGGTATTTGTTTGCTTAGTACCTGGGGCTGTTAGCCAGCACCACTCGCAGATAGTACCTGCAGGCTTGGCCTAACGGGTGCCAGCTGCCTTGTTGGTAGTGCCCGCAGGCAGTTAAGGTTGTAGATTGGTGCAAAGTCAACAACATGCTTTGCAGGGTCTGCATGTAGGAGGAGGAGTGAATCACAATTTCTACAAAAGCGAAGTTTTAGATGGCGTGGGCAACACTCAAATGGCAGTTTGCGATAGACATGTTTTCAACATTGTGCACGCACACAAGACATCAAACTAGGTGTCGTACAGTGTTACGAGAAAAAAAAAAAAAAAAAACCTAGGCACATACGCACCACCAGGAAAAAGAAGCGCAAGAAAAGAGTGTTGTAGTGTGGCTCAGTGTGTTGAATTTCAGTCACTGTTCAACAGTTTGTGCGTAGTGTTTCTTGGCGAAGTCAACATCATTGAGATGGTCTACAAAATCAGCAATTTTTTGCTACAGCACTTTTTACAGCTTTCATTTTATTGGCGCTGCAGATCCTCGCACATTATCCTTTCAGCATTTGTAAACTTAGAGGTGCAAACATCTCGGCTTCATGCATCCATTTTCGGATACACACAGGTGCTTGCTCTACATGTTTTGCACATGTGCAGCCATTGAAAAATGTTTCGGTTGTAGCAGTCTATGCTGTACTTAAGGGTACTGACTCAGAAAGTGTTGATGTGGAATTTTTTAGCTACAATGTGTTGCTGGAGGCCTATTAGTCGTAACATGGTACATCGCTTGCTGTAGTGCACAACAAGTAATTGGTCTGTTTATTACCGACCAGTCTTAGTTTCAGTGTGGGGGAGCTCCGAGAACTAGAGTGTGAAACAGCATACAGAACTGTGATGCACTTTTGTGCTGCGTGCATTGTCTGCTCACATTCTTTCATCCTACTGCATGTGTTCCGCGATGTCATTGCCGCCATCGTCATCTGGTGGCAACAACATTCTTGAGACTTCCACTTGTTCACTGCGGGTACCGACTCGCAAGCAGCCCCCGAATAGTAGCCTGCTGGCGCAAATGTGGGAAAAGCGCAATGGCGACTATGAAATCCTCATTTAGCTGCAGCAGCTCACAGTAGTGATGTCGCGGAAGTTTGGGGTTACCTTCAAGTCACTTTAGATGATTTCAATGTCATGAGGTGTGGTGTATAGCACTGGATTGCGCACACGAACTTCAAAATTCATATAAATGACCTTCCAAGCTGTATTCGCTGTGGAGATCCTTCGATTATATCCTCGATTTGGTTGATATACGCTTGTTCACGGGAATCGATCCGTTAGGCTATCTCAGCTGTGAAATTTTGTCAGTACACAAGAGGTTTCATAACACCTTGGAGGAAGAAAGGGACGGGGAGAAAAGGATAGACTAGGACACGGTAAAGCATTTAAATAACGCACAGTGTGGTAAGAAAGAATTAAGACTGTCTACATAAACATGAGAAAAGCTTGTGCTACCACTTTGGTGGCATTAGGACAGCCAACGTAAACAAAAGTTCACAACTTTGTTGCATTGTTAACACTAATGTTAACTTTATATTACTGTGCACTTACCAGCTCTATATTTTAATTATTTCCAGTGGCCACTACTGTTTATTGCACCGGTAGGTCTAAATTCTTTATATTCTGTTTAAAAATGTGATCATGATGAATGTGGCAGCGCTGTACTGCGCCTTCCATGCGTCACTTTGTGTCCGAGCATGTATTTTGATACTAATCTATCCTCGAAACTGTGGTTTATACAATTACATTCATTGCAACTACTGACATACTAACATAGTTTGTTGGAAAAAATACAAATTTTCGAAATGTGCATGCAGGTCATTTCACTGTTTAAGGGAACGTGTGAACGTGTTGCTCACGCTCCGCACAGTGTTATGCACAGGAAGCGGCAAAAACAAAGCGCATGCGCGAAACGATGCAGGGGTGGCTCATGCCCCGTGTCGTATGCTACTGAACCACCCCTTCACTTTGCTCGTGCATAGCCGTGCTGATCGCAACCCTTCGTGCAATCGCACGGCTCTTGACGTGTGAAAATTTTGAGTGAATTCCTACTCGTGAATCTCTACTCCACTGAATAAGTGCTGTGAATCAAGTCAGCGGAGATTTATTGTGCTAAAAAGCAGTTGGTGTGAATTCCTTCGTTTTGATTATATCTTTTGTACCTAGAAAACTGAAATAAATATTCTATAATCTTCTTTTTTCAAGTCATGTGGGAGGTATCAATGTGTCATTCAAAATTTTCGCACGGCTGTTGACGTGCGAATGCACAGCAGGGCCATGGCAGCATGGCCATGTGCAACACGCAACACGTCCCGCCACCGTGCCGTTTTGCGCATGCACTTCGCTTTCACCGCTTCCTATGCACAGTGCTTTGCGGAGCTTGAGCCATGCACTCATGTTTCCTCTAACAGTGGATCGATCTGTACGTGTTTCTTCATGACATCAAGTTTACTACTCATGAAATTGATCTAATATAATATCGCTTTAATATCACATAGGATATGACATGTTAACTGTATTGCAGCTGCACACTTTTGTGAACTAACTCTCAATGAACTTTCCAGTGAACTAATTTTGCTATGTGCATTTATTCGATTTACCTTGTTTGAGTCATTAGTGTGCAATTAGTTCATATTTGCTGGAAGCATTCCAATAAAGTAGATGAACTCGCAGCTTGACAAGGCCCATAAACCTCTACAAGACATGCAAACATCCTCTAGGAAGTACATAATAAGCTCTGAGAAAGCATAGAATTGGCAGTGGTGTTAATTGTACAATACATAATAGTAGTTGCATCGGGACATAATGTAAAAAAATTGTGTGTGAGGATGGTTCAGAAAAAGCAATGATTCAGACAAATAGTTGCATCGCTGCCAAGATTATTGTAACATGAATAAGGCCAAAGTAGGGGAATTGTCCGAGGGGCTCATTTTCTTTATTATACACAACTAATGAAACCGACAGACAATTAATTGTCTGGCTTAATTGTCTGTCGATTTCATTAGTTATGAAAAATACTCCAGCATTTGAACGTTTGTGTGGATGATTGATTTGTTTCCACATCACAACACTTAGCAACATTCCTCACAGCCCTTATCTATGCTTTTTGTTATGGGCTCATTCAAGTATAATAAAATATTACACAAATAAAAGTGGCAAGAAAAAGTACGTTATTTATTATGTAATGCTCTGAACAGACAATGTATCAAGAATTCCTTTCATGAATCAGGCCTGATTCTGAAACGCTCCTTACCTGAAGGAGGGGGCTTTAACTGCTTGAGGACGCCGTATCATGTATTCTAGAATGCTCCTTATTAAGGTTCCCTCACTGTGG
Source organism: Rhipicephalus appendiculatus (assembly GCA_030522465.1). Taxonomy (NCBI): domain Eukaryota; kingdom Metazoa; phylum Arthropoda; class Arachnida; order Ixodida; family Ixodidae; genus Rhipicephalus; species Rhipicephalus appendiculatus. The sequence goes on along the minus strand of JALIZH010009617.1, from coordinate 338,267 downwards.
CGTTCCTTGGTGCTCCCTCAAGTTAAGATAGTGTTAGGGCCATGTCTCCTTGCCCCGCTCCTCGCACTGAAAGGGTGCTTATCTGCAGTACTTTGTCAGTGACACTGTGTTCGATTTCTTATTTTCGATCGATGCCTTGTACTTCTGCACAAGCTCTGCAATTATATTCTTCTCGTCATTGCTGAAAAATTGCTTGCCGGCTATGTTTTTGAACATGTGGTATTTTGGCGGCTGTCAAAATTTTTCGTTAGGATGGCACAGCGTGAAGAGGTCAAGGTACACAGACAATGAAGATGGAACGCTTACTGCCAACTCAAGCTTCATTGTTTCCAACAGGCATTTTATAGGAAGAGAGGAAAAAGAAGGAACACAAGGAATACAAAATGATACTTAAAGGAGCACTGACATTAAATTCCAAAGTCGTGTGTCCTTCATTCGATTGCTCGGTATGCATAGGTCATCTTGGCCAAATCTGAATGCCGTCCATCGCGTGGAAGTTATTTTATTTCGAGGGCAAACAGCGTATGAACGCTCAACAGAAAACTGAATGCCCTGCGACATCGACACTAGTGCAATGTGTGAGGTGTGATAGAATCACATTTGTGACGTACGCTAGTGATAGATACGCTAGTAAAGGCTCATTTACACTAGCGCGACACGACACCGATTTTGGTCTGCCGACTGTCTTTGGGAGCGTCTTTTGTCGTGTCTTCGTCCCATTTACAATGCAACGACACCAAGAGTCCGCCCCCACAGACAATCGGCGGACTCTTGGTGTCGTTGCAGTGTAAATGGGACGACGACATGACAAAAGACGCTCCCAAAGACAGTCGGCAGACCAAAATCTGTGTCGTGTCGCGCTAGTGTAAATGAGCCTTAACAATGACGTCGACAGTCTGAGTGTGTTTATTGTGGCGCCGAGGCCCGGCGATGGTCTCAGTAGTGGCTCTCCTTGCTGTGTTGATCTGTGCGCATGGTACATCGTGTCGCATCGACTGATTTGTCGTGTGCGAGCGCGAGTGCGATCATTCGGAGCGACACAGTACGTGCCAGGATGTCGGGGAGCCGCTACGTAGTGCGAACCTGCCCGTCGAGGCGCGGAAAATGCGGAAAGTGCGTGTCCTTTCATGCATTTCCAAGCCTTGAATCTCAACGCAGCCAGTGGGTCGCTTGTCAATGTTGACCGCGACGACGGCGAGGACGACGATGTTGACGACAAAGACATGGCTGCACGTGTGCTCCTAGCAGACGACATGTCAGCGATGTCAGCTGGACGTGACGTCGCCTTTTTTTGTGGCAGCGGGATCAGCTGGGGAGCGGCCCCAACGTGGCCGGGAGGTAGCGCTACCAGCACTACAATTTGGCGGGTTTTCCTCCCGTTTTGAATCGCGTTCGATACCGGATATATTAATCAACATTACTGGTACTTATTCGTCTCTCCGCTGAATTTTGAGTCGAGAATCGTTACTTGGGGGGTCGATAGCTACTCGCGGATGCAAAAAAATCCGCATGCGTAAATTTGATGTCAGTGCTCCTTAAAGAACGGCCCCCCTCATCGCCCACCGTTTGTGCTGTCGTCTTCCAGGAATGACAGCTCTTGTTTGAATTAGGCTAACGATGGCTTGTTATGCATGAGCATTCTTCACATGCCATGCGAGCTGCTTCCACAACGATGCAGGTGCGGTCGTCCAGGTAGGAGAAAATCACCTTGGTCTTAGAAAACCCAGGGGTGAACCGGCATGTGCTACAATGTATGCCCAAGAAACCCTGCTTTCCTTTTCTGTGGATTATCTCAGCCCCCGAGATTTGTAATATGTCATGATACAGGCAAGTGACCCATGCCTGAAAACTGGTGCCTACTCTGTGGCAGTAGGACTATTTTAACTTTGGAGAAGCAAGCCTGAACAATAATCCTTTTTACAAGTTTACTGTGCACAGGTGAGAACAGTAGGATTGTTTGTACGAGCGTGGTTCATATGTCCACCAAACATGATATCTGGTGGAATCGGGCTTATGGTCAAGGAACTGGACGTAATCCTGGTGTGAAATATGTGTATGACTAGGGGGAGAATAGACATTCTTCAAATACTCCGACCATTTGACATCTCAGAATGCAACCCTGAGGCACTGCACTGTAAGACTACTAAAAAATCTTATACATATCTGAAGACTCTCAGAACTTGGGTTCCTGGTAACCGCTGCTTTAAGACTCATTTTGTTATAAACAGGTTGATCCAAAAAGGTGCGATGCATGTCCCGATAGACACGCCCTTGTTCTGGATGTAAACATAATAATTTACTTGGACATAAATACATTTTCTAGACAAAATTGCACCAAATTGAGGAAATTTCACAAGCTTAACACTGCTCGGTTTTGAAAATCAATCTCACCTATGTCCTGAATTCTTCAAACGATCTTTATTAATCGCTCCCACATAAGGGGCCGTTGAAATGCATAGATGAAAGGATTGAGCTCCCCAGTGTTGCTAGACCATCCTATTATTTCCTGCTGCAACAGGTGAACGCTAAATGGAAAAGGCTGTGCATCTTTATTGCAAAAAAGTGTAGACATTATTATCGGCATGCACAAAAAATGTTCTTTATTCATGCTTGAAAGCGAATATTTAGTATTTCACAGGTACTCTCGAACCCAGAAACATGCTCCTTACCTTACTGAGGCGTCCCTTTGCAAAGGAAGATTAAAGGAAGCTTTTAGAATACGCTGGCTCCTTTAACTCTTTCGTTACCGCGCCTATAGAACTTGGGTCACCGGTGACCCATAAGCGCCGTGCGAAAATTTAAAAATACCAGCGCTCCTGTGGACTAGCAGCGCCATCCAGCGCATTTTCTAAGCACTAATCTTCCATTTCCTGTGTAGTTTTTTTTTTTTCCGCGGCGGCGGCGATTTTTATCGCCGGTTCAAAGTGCGGAGTTCACTTGTTTTGTTTACGAAGATGGCAGACGATCCGGCCGCCGGACCCTCGCGTAAACGACGCCTTTCTGGCGATTCTGTCGCACCTGCAATTGATTATTCTGCTGTTTCTAGCAGCAGTGACTCTGAGGATGATATCGGATCGTCGGATTTTAGTTCTGACGATGGAGATTCGCAAAACCAGCCCGGATCGTCGTCAGCTGTTCGGCGGTAAGTTTAGTTTTTTAGCACTTCTCAGGTTACAGATCTTTTAGGCCGCTTGAGATGTCGTAAGGATGTTGGCAATATTATATCTCTTATTTACAGTGTCTCTACAGTATATGGTGGAGATCTGCTGCCATCAGCCCAGCAGAGAGTGGCGTTTAGCCCAAGAAGAGAACCAGGCCTTGACCTCGGAATGGTGCTGCGCAGTGAAGCAAAGCGGCTCACAAAAGCTATCGACGTTTTTGCGATGTTTTTCACAGCGGAGGTAGTAAATAGGATTTGTGTGAACACAAATAAATATGCGTGGACGCAAATCCTGAAGAAGCAGTCCTATGCCGAGGCTGATGGTTCGTGGAAAGACGTGACGGCCGCAGAGATGATGAAATTCATTGGCCTGCTGATCTATATGGGCATCGTCGAGCTGCCACGGCTACATCTCTACTGGAGCAGAGGCTCCTTGTTTCCGGGTTTCGTTCCTCCCAAAATAATGTCGAGAACGCGTTTTTTTTTCTCTTCTGGCTATGATCCATGTCTCGGACCCTGACGAAGAAAGCGGACGAAAGTTGGATAAAATTTCTTGGCTGCTTGAGCACATGAATGAGCGTTCAGCAAAATTTTTCCAGCCACGGAAAAGACTTTCGGTGGATGAAAGGATGGTAAAGTCAAAAGCACGATCGGGAATTCGCCAATATATCAAGGACAAAGTGGTGAAGTGGGGCTACAAGTTGTGGGTGCTTGCTGACCCTCAGACAGGCTACACCATACAATTTTATGTGTACACGGGCAAGCGAGAGAAAGCAAGCGCCAATGGCTTAGCTTTTGACGTTGTTACAAAGCTGTGTGAGCCATATCTGGACCAGGGATACCATATCTATATGGACAATTTTTACACATCCACAGCTCTGTTCCTGTATTTGCTGAAAAGGTGCACGCTGGCTTGCGGCACAACAAGGAAGGATCGCCGTGGATTTCCGCAACAGATGAAAGACAGCAGCTGGGAAAAGAAGGCTGAAAGAGGAAACATTCGTTGGTTGAGAGAAAGTGGCGTTTTGTACCTTCAGTGGAAGGATCGGCGAGTAGTGAACATGATGAGCACCATCCATACAGCCAACAACCATCTGATTGCAAAGCGACGGGTGAAAAAAGATGGGAAGTGGCAGGAAATATCTGTGCAAAAGCCAAAGCTCGTTGATGATTACAATGCTGGTATGCTTGGCGTCGACAAGTCCGACCAAATGATTGCATCGTATAACGTGCTCATCAAATGTGTCAGATGGTGGAAAACTCTGTTTTTCCACTCAGTTGACATTGCTTGTGTCAACAGCTATGTCATTTTTCAAGCTCATCGCAAGCAGCATGCCGGAGCATCTGAGCTGCTAAGACCATCAAACTTTGACCAGCTGGCTTTCCGAATGGAGCTCGCCCAGCAACTTCTCGATCTTGAGGAGAGGCCACAGGTTCCCACACCTCCTCAAACCAGGTCCATCCAGCACAAGCCATATAGATTGGAGAAGCGGAGAAGATGCAAGAAGTGCTATGAGGACAACAAACTAGACCATAAAACAAATGTCATCTGCAAAACCTGCAATGTTTGCTTGTGCTTCACTACAGCCAGAAACTGTTTTGCCCAGTACCACGCCAACCTTAGGAATTGAATTTTTTCACAACTTAGAGCTTTGAGATAGGTTCTAGATCTTGTGGCTACTATTAGACATTGTATTGTGAAGCTATATTTGTTGATTACACATTTACAATTTTTTTTTTTATGGTAAAGGCATACCTTACGCTGTTTTGGTGCCGTGTTCAGAGTTATGTTTCGTGTTTGAGATTTTTTTCCCGAGTTCCTATTTAGCATAATTTTCTAAAATGCCCATGATTCAACAGCTTATTTATTTATTTATTTAGTAACATTCATAGCATTGTTGTGTTTGAAAAATTTGTAGAGGGAAAAAATATAATTGTGACACTAGATGGAACAAGGCAGTTTCCACTAGGCAAAAAAAAAAATTGTAACTCTTATGATTTATGAGCTAGGCAGCTCAAACTTTCTTCTTTTATATACCATTGATTTGAAAACATTTTGTGTATTTCAGATTATTTTTCTTTTTTTCTGATTTTGTGTTATGAGCACCGCATTAGAAATGGTCTATGCAATTTTCAATAAATCTTGTTTTTCATGAATATTATTACTTGTTACACCCAAATATTTGTTTTTAAAAGTAATATCATTAGAAAGTACGTTTATTTAGCTTTCTATCGATATATATCATGACACTGTAACAATGATAATGTCTACTACAAAAAATAATTACAAAAACCTACAAAAAGTGGCACATTTTCCCACGGTAACGAAAGAGTTAAGGAGCTCCTTAAAGGAGTACTGACACGAATTTTAAGAATTTTCGGATTGTTGCTCTAAATGAAAGTACTGGTGTCGAGAAACCTATAAAGAGTTTCGTAGTGCATGGGAATGCATTGGATATATTTTTAATACCGCTACCATAAAGCAGCAATTTCGGTTTCGGTATCGAAGGGGCAGCTTCTCAGTGACATATCAGAGCAGTGTGACGTCACGGGAAGACAGCAACTGGCGACGTACTAACGGAAAATCTGGCATCTGCTCGTGGTGCACGTAAATAACGATGAGTTAATTGCCGTCCAGTGATCCTGACAGCGGTTTCTGCGATTTAGGCTGCATGACGGACGCAGAGCTCACGAACTCAGAACTGACTTGACTCGTCGGGATAATGTCCATTGCAGTGGATGGAGCTGGCTTGCAGATGCTCAGCGACGAAAACTTTAAAATCAAAATAAAATATTTTGTACGTGTTGTCTGACTCCGCTCTGTGGAGAGCGTTGACACTGCATACCAAAGAAATGAAAAATGTTCCTTTTAAGATGTTGCAAAATCATGTCAGTACTCCTTTAAGATAAGGAGGCGTGAAGGGCTCCTCACGTAAGGTAAAGAATTGTCCCAAGGTAAGGTGCATTTCAGAATATGGGCCTTAGTTGCAGTATAAAGGCAAATGAGTAGATGTTTATTTTGTGTATACAAAATAAGTATATTTTTAAAATCTCCGTACCCCTCAATGCATGCTGCATCATGCAGAGTCATCAGCTGATCTTTCAGACTTCCTCGGGGCTGTGAAATTGTCTGAAACTAATGCATGCTTTTCGCTCAAGGGCTCAAACCATTGCTGCCGTGTCTGAAATAGCGCCGAGAGCCAGTCAGTACCTTTAGTATTAGACGCAGTAAATAAGTCTACGAGCATATCTGTAAAGAACACATGCTGTGTCCCATTTCAGTGGTCCCTTGCTGCTGTATAGTACCAAAGCCGACTTTAGAGAAGTGGCATTGTGCAGACCCTCGCCATAGTTTGTGTTTTAAAGCCATCAGCGAGAATGATGCAACAAGGCAGAGCCAACACTATTGGCAGCAGTGAATCCTTTACATGAAAAGCACGGGAAGCCTAGTGGCAAGAGTTGGATTGCAGGGACTATGGCCATCAGTGGATATGTATGCAAGTGTTGGTTGGCTTTATAATGTGCTTTCATACCCGCAATCATGGCAGTTCTAAAAAAAATTAGATGGTAAGGGTTCCAGTGTTTGAAATTTGCGATGCCTTTGTACGTTTACCATATAATGTACCCTTAACTGCATGTTGTATGACATGATATGCAAGAACTTTGGCTCCTACTATTGCTACAAAGTTGCTTTAGAAAATGGATTTTAGGCATATCTGGCTTTAATTAAAGAAGGGCTTGTCTAATTTTTTTCACAAGGAAATAAAAATAGATGGGTTAAAGCAGAATTGCCTGTACATTAGGGTTTGTTCCATATCAGCAGGTTCTACATAAAGGGGTTGTAATTTATAATCACTTTTGTCGGGTTTAATTAAATGCCCCGTGCTGCGCCTCTGGAATTTCATGAATCGTGTTGACCCAGGATCCGCGAAGCAGGCCGAAGCCCCGACCACCGGCTGGCATCCTGTCCCCCCAGTGGCGGTCAGTCTATGCGAGTCGCCGCCACCCATGCTGGCCCCTCCTCTGTCCCGATGTTTGGATCCCGGGCCACCATCTGTCTCAGTCGGCCTCAATCCCGAAAGCCCAGCCTTCCACCCAGATGAGCCCTGGCGCAACCCTTCTCCACCATGCCGGGTAAGGCATCCTATTGTGGCTAGGCCCCAAAAGCAAAGTAAACTCTCTGTTGTTGTGTTGGGAGGCTATGCTTCGTGACACTTTATTTACGGTACTTGAAAGTTAAGATACCGAAGTTGATGGGGGGCACGTAGTCACATTGAATGCAGGATTGGTTCACTGCCATATCTTCACGTGTCATTTTGTCTGGCTGTCTCACAAAAGCTTACAAAAGCTTTCAAGATTTTTTCAATTCTAGTCAAATCCCACTACAACGAAATTGATGGGACGTGTGAAAACGTTTGTTGTCACAGAATTTCTTTGTATCAATATTTCGTGTATCGACCATGAAAGTCTGGACGATCTGATGGTTATGACTTGTCCTCTGGTCCCGGCAAGCGTATGCATTATTATTTATTATTATTATTTTTTTTTTTTGCATCAAACTCTCGCTAGCTCAGGCATGTTTGGCCGCACCCGGAGTTGCCATGTTATTTGGCGTATAACCTGTTCAAGATATAAAGAAAATTCGGAGCTCAAGCGGAGTGCAAGTAATGCGTGAATTTTGGTGTGCAAGTTAGCTTCGCTGCACGGCTTAACTGTAATGCAAGGAAGGCGGCTTCATGTCAGTGCACTGGAAGCCATTCCCCCCCCCTTATTTTTCTGCGGTTTGTTGTGGGGGGGTTGCGGTTTATATGCAGGGGCGGGCTATACACAAGAAAATGTCGTATTCATACTACCCTCGTAGCCTGCCAAGCGTGGAGCACCACTAATGCATCTGTCAAAGCTTCTCCAGTGGCCAACTGAAAACTAAGTGCTGAAGTGCGCACCACCAGCCAAAAGCAAACGACAGGAAAGCCAAACTGTATGGCAGAATCTGTGTAACACAGAATTTTCCACTGTGTTAGCTGTGTACCTTCATAGCTGTGTAGTTGCTATCAATGATCACAACGATAGTGGCAGCGATGCCACGGTTTCATGCGCAGTGGTAGTTTTGTTTTCAACTCGTGCACGCAGGCCGCCTGCATGCCTTCAGAACTGTGTCGTTCGACATCTATGATCCCATCTACCATGGTTTTGTCTGCAGCAGTTATAGCAGAATCTAACTACGCTTGGACTAGGTGCGCACTGTCCACGCATGTGGCTTCAGAACGCCGTGGTCATCATATGCGATTGAAAGAGTAGCAACGACAAGCAGTCGTTTCATTTTGAGCGAAATGTTATAAACTTGGTGGGAGTTCTTGAAGGTGTTTTCCCTGCTTGGCAAACTCTGGAGGTAACCTAAAGCAAGTGGTTGAGGGCCCAAACTGGCAGCGTCTTAGCATAGCTGTGAAGGTTGAGACTAGGGCTACGTATTTCGGAGTTTATTTTTCTTGAAATTCGGAGAATGTAAACTCGCCAGAGTGTCCCTTAGGAGGGCAGGAGCTAGTCAAGCTGCTTCTCAGCTTTTTCTGCTTTCTTAATCCCTCCGCCACCTTGCGAAATTCCGCAGAACTGATTTGGCAGGCTACCTAATCTTCTTGACAAAAAATAAAGGACCTGTTATTAATAATATTTTCAATACTACAATATTTTCAATGAAATGATATCTTAACGCGAAAACATGCGAGCACACCGAATGTATTTTAGATTTCTGGAAGTTTGAACGCACAAACACATGTACACACAAGCACAAATACAGAACACCTACGTTTGTTCGTATTACAACATTGAAGCTTGTTGTAATAGACTGACGGCCACTTTACGAAGTTACTAGTCCGCCGCGGTGGTATAGCGGTTACAATGCTCGGCTGCTGACCCAAAGTTCACGGGTTCGATCTTAGCCATGGCAGTCCCATTTCGACAGAGTCGAAATGCTAGAGGCCCGTGTTTTGTGCAGTGTCAGTGCACATTAAAAAACACCAGATGGTCAGTATGCGGAGCCCTATACTACGGCGTCGCTCATAATCATATTGTGCTTTTGGGACGTAAAACCTCAAATATTATTTACGAAGTTGCTGTCGCTGGTGGAGGTGCGTTGCTTTTGAATGATTCTCAGCTTTGTGAATGCCCTTTGAACGTTGAAAAAGCCCTTTTAAAATTGGAGTTCATCGGATAAATCCGAATTGTCAAAAATTTTATCGCCGAGTGGTTGTCGGAATCTTTCGGATATCCAAAAACACGGAGGCCTGATTAAGACGTAAAAGAACTTCGGGTTGTTTGGTCTTGTGAGGGAGGAAATTTGTGATTGGTGGTGCAGTAAAGAATGCACGCTTCTATAGACCAAATATAATTGCAGGAGAGGACCCTGCTCATTTGAAAAAGGGTATCTGAATGCAATTACAAGGTTCCTACAGGAGTTCATAATTGTGCAAACTGAAATAAGCTTGATGAACAGTCAATGATCACTGGGAGCCTCAGCCTCGAAGCTGACTTGTCCATAACATTAACTCCACGCTGAGGCTTGCATCTTCACCCACTGTTCTGTAAATGTTGACAAAACAAAACAAAAGTTTTCGCTATGTGTTGGGTAGGTCCACATGTGATCGGCACTCTGGTGTTTGCTTCCACCCTTAGGTGATGCTGCATCACAGCATGGCACTTTCACAATTAGTAAGTACAACCTTCACCTGCAGTCAATGCAACGTTGGATCTTGTATTCTTGGTTTAGTTGGAGTGCAAACCTCTCCAAAGCACAGTGAACCTAGCCTAGAATTTAGAATTAATTCTTCACATAGCTCTTTTTTATGATTTCACCTGGCCTTTGTAGTTGTATTCTAAATGCATTGGCATAAGAATGATGCTGTCAGGTAATGTTTTCTTTTCTTTTCGTTGTAAGTTTTGCTTAACATTATTTGTGGCCTTCGATTTTTTTTATAGAACCCACGGGAGTCACTCTGTAAATTAATGACTGCTTTTGACAAGTTAAGAGTTAGCTTTTACCTGTGACTGAAAATTTTTTATTGTTCAGTTTTCCTGGCTGAGTTTTACACAAAAGAATACCAATTCATCTTTTAATATCATTATTTGTGAATATTAGGCCAACTACATAAAATGTTTTCATTGCATCTATACTTCATTTGATAGGTAATACAGATTATAAGTGTGTGTGAACAATGAATGTTGAGACCAAATTTAATATACCGTATATACTCGTAATGAACCCACCTTTTTTTTCAGAAAAGTTGACGCCAATTTGGGGGGGGAGGGTTCATTACGCGGGAAAAAAAAATCACGGGAGTTATAAGAAGAGAAATTTTGCGTGAAATTATTAAGAAACTCGCTGTGAAACCGCTGCCGGCCTTGAAGTCAGTGGCAGGAATGATTTGACTGCGGGAGCCTCTTAACATATTCGAGAACTTCGCTCTCCACAACGAGAAACTTTCCTTGTTTTGGCCCGCGAAATGCGCGACGATCCTCTTTTTGTAGCCCGAAGCTCTTCTTCTTGTTTTATCCAGTAACGAACGCGCACGGATCGACGCTGAAGTGTCGTCCAGTCGCTCCGTTCTCATGCTCCAGCGCATGTTTCACTAACTTTTAAGTTTAAAGCCGGCCATGCAGTTAGTGTACCGGCCCAACGTGCCGTACGCAGCAGGCGTCCATCGAAGTTCACCCAGGTTCACCGCGAGAACCCGACAACTAGGGCGCCTCGATGGCAGCGTTCCTTCGTTACTTCGTACGCTTTACGTACGCTGGCATAGAGGCGCCCTACCGACAACCAAAACGCAGCGTCGGATGGCGGCGCAAGCACGCATCGGCGCGGTTGCGCTTTGTTTTATTCTTTGTTTTTATGCCGCTGTGCTTTCGTGGCGCTATCAACAAGGAGGTTTCTTCTGCGTTCAACAGATGGCGCTCCGCCGCCGCAAAAGGCGCGACTTTTAAATTTTGATCCACGTCATTCGCGCTCGCGCTGCTCGCAACTGTTTAGCATGGTTGTTAAAATACGTATGAACTTTTATTGCGTCGTTGTTTTGTGATATAATGGCGTGATTTAACGTCGTTTCGATCATCAACGGCACTGGCTATCATTCCGAAATAAAATGAACGGATACATACCTTAAAAAATAGATTTTTATTTTTCAAGGACCAAAGTGGGGGGGTGGGTTCATTATGCGAGTGGGTTCATTACGCGAGTATATACGGTAGTCTACGCTCATTATAACGGACCCGCGTCCAACAGACTTTCGGTTACAACGGACCATTATTCAGCCTAAGTTTGGTCTGTTATTAAATTAATGGAGCGAAGTTCGCTTTTGACGGACCGCGATACAACGGACTATCGGCTACAGTGGACGAAATCAGCGACATTTTTTGTCGAAATTGGGCGCATAAAGCGTACTTTTGCCGCATTGACGCGGGCTAACAACAGACTTGACCACGCCGCTCTCTATGCACTGAAGCCGTGGTAATTTTGAATTGCGGCTGGCAACATTGGCGGCTCCCGGCCAAGCCAAGCCGCCAAGCCTCCAGCCAAGCCAGTCTGAGAGCGCGTTGGTCACGCGAATGGTTTAAGTGTTGCAGCTGAATGAAATGCGGTGCCAAGTGATTGCATCATCGCTCAAGGGTGCCCGCCAATCTCGTATCACAAATTTCTTTTCGCGCTAAGTGTAAATAAAAAGCTTTTGTTTGTGGTGTGCGTTAGACGTTCGTCACTCATTGCAGTAGCGTTGTTAGGCATCGCTACCAAAGTTTTGAAAGTAAGACGTTCTCGTGCACCGAGCAGGTGAGTTCCACTGTTAAATTAGTATATTTTTGTGAGAGGTATCTTGGTGCTGTTCAGTTAAGAACTCTCAGACCAACTTTGGACTGCCCAGCGGAGTCGTGGAGGCTGCGCGGGAGCAACAGCTCCCAGCGGTCAATAGGCGACCCCATTTAAATATCCCAGTTAAAAAAAACAATTGGAACCAATTGGAAAATTTCCACTTGGTTCCAATTGGTTCCATTTGTGAATTAGTACACAATTGGGCCATTTGGACCAATTGGGCCAATTGGTTGTATGCCAATTGGGTCGTAGCACATAACCAATTGGGCCAGTTGGTTGTATTCCAATTAAGCCAATCGGCTGTATTCCAATTGGGCCAGTTGGTTGTATTCCAATTGGACCAATCGGTTGTATTCCAATTGGGTCAAATGGTGCAGTCAGTACATAACCATTTGGGCCAATTGGTTGTAGTCCACTTGGTTCTGCTGGTCCAGCGAACTGCACACAGCGAAGGCAGAATGGTGGGGAAACTCAGAATTTATTCGAACACTTGCAGCAGGTGTTGCTATAACTGGAAAATATCCTTAGATGAGCAGTGTGCTTGCGCGTATCCTTGTACACCATCTGAAATAATTTAAGGCAATAACGACTCGTCAAACGTGCGCAATTACAGCAAACGTATAGTTTTACCAAATAACATGGGTGGCATGAACCCATTAGCGTTTAGCAGTACAACGTTATAATGCCACCATTTAGCCCAGTCTGACAAGCACTCGCACAGTTTATACTTTAGGAAAACTATCAACAATTATTAACGTTCGCCGTCGTGGCGGCCCTTCATTTACGGTGTTTGGCAAGCTGACCCGCAAGAAACGGGTTCGATCTTGTGTGCAGCGGTCGCATTTCAGCGGAGGTGAAATGCGACCCTTAAGGCAACAGGTTATTTTTCATTGAATACTACTATGACTAGACGTCAAATGAATTCACTTGCACATAATCGCTAGCGCTTGGTGCAAAGACGCATGTGCGCCATAAAGCACAAGCATTACACAAAGGATGCTTACACAAACCGGCATGTACTTCGCTCATTTCGTCGCATACTGCAGCGACATACAATGATACAACGCATATGATAAAGAACACAAACACTCGGGAAAAACGTTCGCTTGTATATACTCGAAATATGTACGTTCAATACTTACATGGAAGGATCAGAGCTGAGGAAACCGCGGTGACCCTCGATTGATGCTGGCGAAGTGATCACCGCATGGTACAACCAATACAGCACCAAGAACCGCTCGAACATGCTCATCTTGACTTGTAACACTTTCCACAGATAACAGCGACTAAAAATAAATGTCACATCTTAATGTCAGCCATGTTTTTCAAGCAAACATGCTGCACTATGGAGCATGCCGCAGGCACACATGGAAAGAGCTAGAGCACCATGACTAGCCGCTATGTGCGAATCTAATGTGCAGTCAATAATATTTGACCGCCGTCTGTAACGCTGTTACCTGTAAATAAAAAAATGCAGCTTACTTTTTAATGTAATATTCATATTATAAAGTACGTTATTATTTTGCATTTGTATCGGAAAACATAAAGAAAAGATACGAGACTAAAGCTACTGAGATGCGACTATTGCTGTTGTCAACAAAAATGCTGCACTACGGTGTTCGTCGTGGCGGCGCAAAGTTCGCTGCACTCCAATCGGAGCAGATAATTATGAATGTTGATAAAAAAAGCCCCCCTTCTCGCAGGGAAGTAACCGTATATGCTTTAAACATTAGCTAGTTGCACAACAGCCCACTATGACCAAACGGCCAGTAGATTTCGTGTCGGTCGTGCGCAGATCTACTGGAAACGTCGAATAAAAGTTCGCTTTCTCCCAGCGATATTTTTTGCAGTCCATTCATACGGCTCACTTTATATCATGGCTGTGAAATGCGCATCTTTTCTTCACACCATTAAAATCAATGCAATTAATTGGTGCTATCTTTCAACACTTCGCAAGTAAACGAAGTCGAAGCTCTCGATAGCTCAAATTCGTTGATCAAATTGTGCACACAAATTTCCAATGGAACCGCTGGCCCAACTGAAGACGAGTGTTTCCATTTGGCAATTCCAGTTGATCCAAATGGCCCAGTTGGGAATTTCATTTGGCCCAATTGGAAGTGAGCGTACAATTGAGAGCTTCCAATTGGTTCAAGTGATACCATTTGGTATTTCAGTTGTTCCAATTGGCCTAGTTAGAGATCCCATTTGGCCCAATTGGAAGTTGGTGCATCCTCTTGAACCATTTGGAAATTCCAAATGGTCCTTTTGGGATACCACTAGCCCAATTGGAAATCACTATTACCATTTGGACCCATTGATATTTCCAAATGGTTCCAATTGTTTTTTTAACTGGGATGTCTTCCCGTCCGCACAAATAAGAATTTATTCCAAGCCGATCAACAGAAGTGGCTTAAAAAGCCAGCTGGAAACGCATTTGTTATCGGGCTAAGCTTTGCTGCTGTGCGGGGGCCACATAGCGTCCCTGCACCTACCATAACGGCAATCGCTCATTAATTAGAACTTGCGCTGCAATTTTGTTAATAACTGCTGCTGGTGATTGAAGTCTTTCGTAACCATGCTGTCGAATACGCGACAGCATGGTTACGCTCTCGTGCCCCATACTACTGAGAGCGAATTAAACAATCGTCACACGGTGACGCACCCCCCCCCCCTCCTGCGGAGTTTGGATATTACGGACTTCGGATAAAACGGACTGGTCCGTTGTAACGAAGTAGACTGTATGAATCATATAGTGGTAGAATTGGATCAAATTGAATATCAAATGATTTTGAATATTTAACAGCCATTTTAACAATCAACACAAAAAGGTGCTCAAATCCTAATTTTCATAATTTTATTAGTATAAGCAGACATGGAGCATGAAGAACAAATTACAAGGAAGTATCTACGAGGCAGTGTATAACAAAGAAAAACTAGCCCTTAAAATTCGCCTTCTTTCCTTCATTCATAGCGAAGGTCTCGTTGTGGCAGACATCATGCTTTCAGGTAGTCTGTGAGGGATTATTGGTCAGCAGCCAGCTCATAAAAAGATCATGTGCTACGCAATGCCAGCAGGCAGAAAAAGAGAAAACGTCCCCTATACTTTCCTTGGCATCATTGTCCGTCATGTGGTTGTGAGTGAAGAACCATTTACCAAATGGTGAAAGAGGCAAAAATTTAATTGTTTATTGAGCAAACTTGTGCCTAGCAAAGGAACACTCAAATTTCATGCAACACTGGCAACACAGTGATATGGGCAAGCACAGTCGTCAATGGTGGGATGTGCAGTAAAATTTGCCGGCTTTTATGCATGCATAACCGTGCATTGCAGTATTAATGCTGGTGCTCGCATGAGTTCTAGAATGAACTCAACCACATGCATTGAGTGCACAATTTGGTCGGAACATTCATAAGTGCGTGAGAATCTTCCACTGCATTTAGACATGGCCTGCACCTAGCGATATGTATGTTTTCACCTGTGAAATGCATCCACAGTGAAAAAAAAGAAAAGGTGCACATGTCAATGCTCCCTTCTGAAAAGAAACTTTGTGCTTTAGACAAACTATGAAAGCTAAAAAGTACGTGTTGGAAAAAGAGAAGTAACGAAGCAAGCAAGACTAGCCCTAAGGTTTGTTAAGTTAGTGCACGTAGAATGGCTTAAGGTGCATGATGTGGACAACATTGGGTTGTGCGCAGCATTGCTGTGATTCTGCGGTGCCATCGGGCACCTCATAGTTGGTGCACCAAGAGGCCGGAGTATCTTGTATGTCCTGAAGTATCACCTTAGAAAGTCAGTGTCGATGTATCATTGTACAGTTAAACCTGCCTATAACGAACCTCCATATAACGAATTCCTCGATATTACGAAGTTTTTCTATTCCCCGCCGTTACTCCATAGAAGCACATGTATTTGCGACCTCTATGTAACAAAGTGGCAGCGGGAAACACCCTTGATATAATGAATTTTCGCCACCGACAACCTGAAAATTTTGCCCCGGATTTTGTCATTTTGGCACGAGCATGCATCTTCCGCAGTTGCCTCGCCGCCGACGAAGCGCGAAGCGGCGGCGTCGCGCACGGCGTGCTCGGAGCCCCGGCGACTGCGAGGCGGGCAGGCGCCCCTCGAGCCGGCGTTGCCGCCGTTCTTGCCGCCGTGGGCGAATGCGCGCATGTGCCCTCCCCCCCTCCCTTCTAACCAAAAAGAGAAAAGAAAACGACTTTAGCATTGGCAGCGCCACTCTGAGATTGCTGCAGAAGTTTCTGAACTGCACTTCATTAAAGTGACCCATGTCTTGCTCCGTGTCAGTACGCTTCAAGTTCGCGTCTCATATCTGGGGCCGCGCTGCATATGGAGAGCGTTTTTCCTAATTGTATTCCGTGGTATACGTGTCGTTCACTCTTCGTTTGACGCCGTGCACGCGCGTGCATGGTTTCACCGCGCGGCGCGCACATGGAGTGGCCCCGACGACGTTCAGCTTTGCATTTTTTTTAAGCGGACAACCGTGTCGTCACTACCGAGATGTCAGATTAGGCGCTGGTGGAAACTGTCAGAGACCGCAGTGACGACGGATCTTCGGAGGTCAACGCGTCACGGGCTTTGCAGTCTTGCGCCGCGCCGCGAGTTCGCTAGAGCGTAGCCTTCGCGATTAGCCGATTAGCTCCAGCAACACGATGGCGCATTGAATGCAATGCAATGAATGCGAAAGCAACAAATTGTAATGTTATACGAAGTAAGGCTGGCAACCTACTCTTTTGGATCCGATATCGCGTAACCCTACAAAACGCTTGTGTGAGAAAATACGGCCGCTCCAGGCAGAAGTGCTATTTTCACAGTCTCTTCGCGTTGAGAGTGCAGCACGTGGAAAGGTATACGAGCCGAGCGCTGATGCTTGCCGAGATTGCGTGCGCGCCTGCGATCACGACCGCGCCCTTAAAATCAAAGTTCACTGTTGCTGCTAGAGTCGCCCCCCCAACCCCTCCGCGTCTTTTCATGCTCGTTCAAGACGGGCGGGGTTTCCTCTTTGCCTGAGCATTCGACGGCAGGTCTAATACGCGGGGAGATGTTATCGCATGCGGCCTCCGGGCGATAGAGATGGGCCGGCTCGTTTGATCTCTGCTTCAGCAGCACTCGTCGCCCCCTACTCGCGCGCTTTTACCCGTGGGTAAAAGTTACGATGCGCGGGGGCATGATATCAATTCGGACTTTATACGGAACATGGCGGCGACGGCAAAAACCCGTTGAGAGTGTCTATATAATTGCTATCGCAATAATCACGCAGTTTTTTACTGCTAAATAAGTGTTTTGGGTTAGCTCTGCCTTCAGTTCCCCTTTTGTTTAATTTTTGCGTTTCGTTTTCGCATTTTCGTGCTGAAACTGGATATAACGAAAACCTGTTTGTAACGAATTTTTTTTCGGGAATTTGTCAATATCGTTATATCCAGGTTTAACTGTACAAACCAAAATGCAGTCGGCCTGTTGGTAATCCACTTGGTGTAGTCGAAGGTTGGAGAGTTGACTGTCCATCCTTTGCTAGATCTTGATAGTCCATATTAAATGAAATGAGGGCAGGAGCTTGTTTCATTATTGCTAAATTGAATTCAGAGTGTTCTGTTTTAAGTTTAGACATTTGATCTAAGTTGTACTCGTTATATTTGCTTACCGCCTTTTTTCTTCTTGTCCCAGGATGATGACGATGACTGGGGCTCCAGCCATGGGTCCTGCGACAGCTCTACCTCGAGCCATCATCCCACTAGACCGTGAGTGCATGCTATGTTTACTGGAAAATGGGTCAACCACGAATATAAGTAGACACCTATGCGTTGGCCTTGCGGAGGCAAAAACTATATATATATTGGGATATAAGTTGTGTCTTGCATGTTCAAGTAACCTGCTGCCAGTTTTATTCTCACCCTTGTGGTGTTGGTCACTGGAACCCTGTAGAAATGACAACCATGAACACTTGTGGGGTGTCTCTCACACTCAAGGAACAGGGGAGGCAGTACATTGTAGCGCAAACGGACAAATACACTTATTTGCATCTTTTACACAGCAAACCTGCTCCCTACACATGACCTACATTTATTTACGGTACATTCAGCTACTAAATTGCGTAGTCAATGCAAAATGCTTCATCTTGACTGGAATTGCTAGAGAAGTCATCCTCGTCGGATGTTTCGTGGGTGTCCTCGGCACCTCATACGTCATGCTTGGTTTCGGCTTGTCACTGTAGTTTAATCCTCAAAGTACGCTATCTGTTCCTCATTTCACTATGTTCTAATCATTTAGCTATGCTGCCTGTTGGTTCCGGTGGTTGCCTTCAGGGTGATTTCGGCATTCGGTTCCAACAATGTGCTCAGCACATAGCCACATACTGGCAACTATGCAAGGACACCAGTGCAAACTCTGTGAAAGTGTCCCTAGGGG
This sequence comes from Rhipicephalus appendiculatus, assembly GCA_030522465.1. Taxonomy (NCBI): domain Eukaryota; kingdom Metazoa; phylum Arthropoda; class Arachnida; order Ixodida; family Ixodidae; genus Rhipicephalus; species Rhipicephalus appendiculatus. The sequence goes on along the minus strand of JALIZH010009617.1, from coordinate 319,829 downwards.
TGATTTTAAACTATTTTGTCTATTTATTCATCTGATTTAGCCAAATTTGGCACAGATACTTTGTAGTTCCTTCTGATGATTTCAAAACAAGAATCAATTCCAAATTACCTGTTACTATTTTTGAGTTGCACCATTTACAGCACCCTCAGTCGTTCATCCCAAGATAAGTTAGGCAGAAATATCACTCCATCTTTTGTTTCGATGTTCCCAAAGATCTGCCCTATCATAAAGCTTGACGTAAAAGAAGCTGTCAAGGATAAAGAGTGATTTTACGTTAAAGAGACAAGGTTAAAGAGTGATTTTATGTTAAAGAGACAGGGCGTGCAAACGCGGACACAAGAAGTCGAGACACCACAAACACCGGGTGCCCATGGTGTTTGCGGTTTCTTTTCTTGATTTCTCTCTTGTGTTCGTGTGGGCACACCTCGTCTTTTTAATATGAATACCTGCCAACTAGTTCAGCTCTCTGTTATTCTAAGTGATTTTACTGTGGCTGGCATGCTCTTGTCATCTCATTGGATTGATCACAATAGGCAGACAATGTTGCCAGCCAGCTTAGTGGCAAAAAAGAATTATGTGGCAGTGGTGCCGGTATGTGGGGGGGGGGGGGGGTGAATAGGGTGTTTTTTTTTTTTTTTGCAAGGGGACTAGTGTTGCAACTTGCACATTGTTTTTATGCGTAATAAAAACACGATTTGTGGATGCAATGGGCAAATAAGTGTTAACGTAGCAGGCACTTGCTTATTGTATTTTCATACCCCTCTAATTCATTATTCGCATAACTGCTCCTTTTCTGGTCCCATGACATCCAAACTAATTTTACTATACTCCATCTCAAAAGTACCTTGCAGCACTGTGGAAGCTGCAGGGCTTGTTAGCCAATAGGAAAGGCGAAAGCCCCTCAAGACGTGTTCATCCGCGTCGCGTCGTCTGCTCGTTGTCTCTTTGGCGTCGACTCGCCTACCTTGTCGATACTTGCTCCCTGCAGTCAATATAACACACGAAAAAGCGCTTCGGGAACGCCACCTCACCGTTTATTGGATGTTCAGACACCCACTTGTACGGGGGCGTTCGCTGGCGTTAGTGAGGAACGCGGTTCTTTTTATATTAGCTTTCATATTGGCGCTTTCACCGGGTTCTTTTTTGACAGCACCAAACGCATTTAGCGCTACTAATCTTGCGTCTATCGGAAAATGCTGGATGTTTGACCTAAAACGCGCCGCAGATTCAGTCGACGCACTTTCAGTGGCCATCACGTACCGTTCTTGAATGGAACAGCAAATTATTGGCACAGGAAACAATATAGACATTCAAGGTGTTTCGCATCGTCAACACATCACCGGCGCTAATGTTGTGGTGCCACCTGTTTAGTTGCCATAAAACCATTTTTAGTGCTCGGCACCGCCTCGGTAGTCCTAGCATCATCAAAACAAACAAGTGATCTAAATAATGGCGAAAAAAAGGTACCTGATGCTTTGCTCTCAGCGTTAGATGAGACTAAGCGATGACACATTACACCACTTATTTCTTGCTCTTCGGGCAGAGAGCCAGTAAGAAGCCCGAATTGGGATGGAACCGGATGGACTGGGCTCTATGGGGGGCTGCCATGTTGCTATACGTCATCGCGCTTAGGGACTGTTCACGCGTCGCCGCACACCCGCACCGCACGTGGCGGGACCCCTCCGCCGCCCGCAAGCGGAGGGTGAATGAGCCTATCGGCGACGCTCTTTCGCCCTCCGCTTGCGTGCGGCAGGTGTCCCGCCACGTGCGTTGCGGGTGTGCGGCGCAGCGTGTAGGGTGGTTATTACGGTTACCGTCTGCAATAATTTTAGAATATGCGAAATGCATTCGTGGAGGGCCTAAAGTAACACGTACAGCTCTAACGCATCATGCAAGAAGTACAGTTAAAACCCTCTTGCCTTGTTGATAATGAAACAATTACTCCCGGAACTATATTATGTGCTGCGCAAGGATACTACCTGTGTACTCCTCGTAGCTTTGGCAGTGCTGCAAGGTAGTTGTGAGATGGGGAGTATAGGCTTGTGCGAATGGTGATTTGGTTTGAATAATTTCAAATCGAATTCGAATAGTATATATCACATATAATAAAGAAAAATATTAGCATATTTGTTGTGACCCCACTAACCTGCATAATATTTTTTTTAATTGAAACAAAGCATGTCATTCTTTTTTGGCTCAAAGGAAGTGGAAACAACTTTGAATAGTAGCAGTCGGAAGGATGCAAGTGATAACCTGTAAAATATGTTACGTTTTAAAATTTACTGTACTTAGAGCATATAAGCCAGCATAACAAGCTTTTAAACTTAAAAAAAAAGGAAGAATTGGTGTGAGGGTAAAATGCTCATTTAACCTTGAAGTGGGACTTTGAGGCAGTGCGGATTTTCCCTGCAAAGGTGTATTCAAGGTATATAGTCGAACCTACTTATAACAATACTCAAGTGCCTCGAAAATTTTATTGTTATAACCGATAATTGCTATAAACAGGTTGCGCGAAAGAAAGGAAAATAGGATGGCAGGGTGTTGTGAGAAAACTATAATATCGGATGGGATATGCCAAGAGACATCAGTGACGAGGATAATTTTTCGGACATGCTTGAAAATTCGGACACTTTCATGGGACAGCTATAAGTCCTTATAGAGCCAATGTATGACAACATCTGAAGTTTTGGACGCTGAAACTCTTCCAAGTTTCAACTATTTACTAAAATTGCATGTCCGAAAGTGTATTAAAGGGGTACTGACACAAAAAATTTGGCCTCGCGTTTTTTTGCTGCACTGTGTTGCTGGGGTCCTGTTAGTCATAACACAGCACCTCGTTTGCTGCAGCGCGCGACAGATATTTAATTACAGGCTCCTCATTACCGACCAGTTTCAGTTTCGGTTTGAGAGAGCTCAAAAAACAAGCCGCCGGGTGCAACTATCACCACCTAGCGTGCGCAGCTCTCGATCACGTCAGCACACAGAACTGTGACGCACTTCCGCACGGTCTGCATCAAGAAGTGCTTTCGAATAGGAAACGGGACAGCAGTGTCGCCAAACACAAAACTTTCAACGTGTGCGCCGCGGCCACGGACTCGCGACCAGCCGCCGAGAAGTATAGACTGCTGGAACAAACGCGGCAAAAGAAAATGGCCGCTATGACGTCATCATAACTTGTTGCAGCGTGGTCACGTGAGGGAAGTAGGGGGGGTCACCGAGGGTCACCTCTGATGTTGTCAGTAGAGTGAGGGAGTCGATCGCTCACGCAAACTTCAAAATTAATTTAAAATACCTTCCAAGCTATGTTCACTGTTGATATTTTGCAGATGATGTACACATGTTCACGAGAATCGAACCCGCAGGCTGTCTCGGCCGCGAAATTTTGTGTCAGTACCCCTTTAACCGCTGCTCCCGCCCCGTAGCGCATTTTGAAAGTCACCTTTGCCGCAATGCTGCGACGCTGTGCGGTGAAACCATGGTGTAAGATATATACTCTTTAGGTGGGGACACTCGCGAGACTCGATCGACCAGATAAAGTAACAGTGCCGAGCGTCGGTCGGACAGCTCACGGCAGCGGATACCTATCGGTGGAATCACGCAACTTCAAGACAAAAACGCGTTCCCGTAGCAACTGGCACTTCGCGGGAAATCTGAATTGCCTAGACAGCGAACGCCGCTACGACACGCCAGCAACTAAAGTTGGAAACGCATACCGCGTCTTGCGCTGGCGGAAAACGCGACATGCGGTGGAGGCCGGAGTTGCCACCGAACACGTCGGTTGCTATAGCAACGGTGCAAAAAGCATTTTCTCTCTGAGTTGCGTCTTCCCGCCGATAGATACCCACTGCCATCAGCGGACCAGCGGACGCGCGCCGTTGTTACTTTATCTGGTCGATCGCGTCTTGCATGCAAGCCGAGAAGTGTCCCCACCTAAAGTCTTTATATCTTACACCGTGGGTGAAACATACCACAAACTTGAAGGGGCGCTGGGGGGACATTGGGGTTGTGTTCAGTAGCTTGAATATCTCGTTTTATTCTTTCTTTTCGAGGATTTTGCGTTCCATTACCTTTTGGCATGGACACCCAACAGCCAGAATTCACTGTTATAACCGATAATGCTGCATGCGGGCATTGCTGTAAGTGGGTTATTTCACCATAGAAAATATACAAAAGTTGACGGTGCAGCAGCTTCTCATTGTTACAACCGGTATGTTGTTAAAATCGGTATCGTTATAAGTGGGTTCTACTGTAGCACCCCTCCACTGCAGTGAAACCACCTTTACAGGGGGGTGACATGCGGACTAATATACACCTATTCGTTGATTTTGAATGCTTTGAAATTTCCAATAATTTAAATTCGAATCAAAGCGAATTCGAATATGTTAATATTCATTTGAATATTCAAAGTGCTCAAATGTTCGCACAGGCCTAGCCTCTACTGTAGTACTGAATGAGTACCATTTGTAGTGCGGATGTCTATATTCCGTTTCACACATCAGGTGAAGCACTGTGAAAGCTATGGGAGGAGTTCGGTCAGCAAAATGTATAACTCCGCGCATCTTGTAGTTGGTTTTCGTCTTTATAAATGCTCAAATGCGCCTCCGCATGGCGCATCACGACATCCTGCAACTGATAAATACCAAAAAACAGACAACAAAACTCCAAGCGATCCAGCCATATAACAGCCGTATAATAGGGTTTGTTTATTTTTCAGATACTAAACATCTTTATTACGCAGCCTAAAAACAAAAAGCTTTTCTGGGTGTCAAAAATATTGAACTATTTCTTAATGTGAGCACAACTTGTGCAAGAAGTCTCACTAGCCTTCTCGGCAGAGCTGTGCGAATAGCAAAATATGGGTGCGAAGCAAATTCGAATACTAAAGCTCGAGTGCGAATTGAATTGAATAATTTTGTAATATTTCTGAAATATTTTTCTAATACTTCGAAGCGAAATTATGAAAAAAAAAAGTTGCAGAGGATCTCCAAGCATGTTCTTATGAGATAAGAATATGAAAGTTTGTTTTGGCTAGGTTGATAAAGCACTGGAGGGGTGCTGCTAAGCCGTGTTGCCTAGATGTCTTATAAAGAATGAGAAAATGCGGAGGCTGAATTGTACTTATTGACACGATTTGATGCAACCAAAGTGGTGTCGACAACACTTTACATGTTGGCGACAACCCATACACCTGGTGGCAGCGCACTGTCTGCTGCATGCAAATGCAACTGTGCTGCTAGCTGCCGCGTAGTGACGCGAGTGATGTAACGTGCAGTATCGCCACGAGCCTGGATAACTTGATATTTCGCTGTTTTTCGGGTGATACTAATAAATAAAAACTGATTTTGCAGCGCTAAGACATTACTCGGAAAGCACGTTTTTGCAAAACGAGTCTATCAAGTACGAAACCAAAACCATATTTGCGGCATTAGCATCAGCCTATCGCCAGTGGCAGGTGTAGTAACATCACCGTCACAAAATGGCAGCAAAATGCGTGCAGTATCACCTCAGTACAACAGACCTTAGTAAAGAGGACTTTGGTCTGTTTTAAAGGGTGTATGTAAAGTCAAAGTTACTTTTACAACAAACCTTTATGTAAACACTGAATGGGTATGTTATAACGGGAGAGAATTACAAATCACAAACATGGTCAAAGAATGGATTTATTCTTAACCCATATATGCCCAGTGTCCTCATATGGATGCTTCTTTGATGCATTCTAACATCGGTAGTTCTTTAGCTGATGACTAGCGCCACTTACAACACATCAAACAGGTCTTATTCTCAACGTGTGCAAGCCTACACATTGCTTGCTTTTCATCCCGCCACGTGCCGACCGCTTTCTCCGGGCAAACGCGTGCTTCGTATGAAAGACGTCTTGTAGACGCGCACCGACCACACTGTTGTCCCTCAGAGTAAACAGACAAGGTGCGCTCATGAGAAGACAACTCCTCGCTGTGAAATGCAATGTCGGTATGCACGTGAAATGTTTCAAGGCTTACCACACCCGCACATAGCACCCATAATGCCCAGTGTCCAGTATGTAGGACCACTTGAAAAACAGTGTCGCGTTTACCTGGCAGTAAATAAAAAACTTGTGCTTTCTTTTGAGGGTACAAGTGCACTTTTTTGTGAAAAAAATATTTGTTTTGTCATTTTTTCTGAGTTTGGGCATATATGGGTTAAAGGGGGATGCAGCTTTTGTATCATGGAAAGTTACAAATTGATTTTTTTAAGTCATATTTTCAGTTTCTGTAGCCTTTTTTCTGATTCCAAAATATCTTCACTGAAAATTACATGAAAGTGCGGTAAAAGGTTTGTTGCGCCTGCTGAGGTGGTAAAAAAAAAAACTTTTTTTTTTTTAGTTATAGCTCAGCAATGGCGAAACCGGGCGCTGCCATTTTGGACTCATCAGAGAGCATTTTTCAGTCTTCGAATTTCCCACTTCACTTAGGTCCTCCATTCGGAAAGAAGCGCACAAAAAGCAAATGTTTGAAGTTTGTTTCAAGGCCTCCGATTGGCTGCGTCCGCCATGTTGCTACAGCACACCTCGCCATTGGTCCGATCCTCACTCCGGGAGAGCAGCATCTGCTGCTTGCATGTGCGAGGTCACGGCTGTCAAAAATCGTGCTACTTAAGGGCGCGTTTCCACTCGTTCTGTGCTCACGGGACGACGATCATTTAGAAAATATTGTCGCTTTAGTTTGGCAGCTGCAAACGGAAGCTCAATCCTCAGATTACGATAGTGTGCCGCACTCGTCGCGAATGTAGCAGACGCGCGTCTCGGACCAACTCGCAGTTTGAGGTTCTGCTTATCACCACTTTGGACCTCATGACGAAGACCATCTCGGAACAACTCTTTGTACTTGCGATAGAGCATGACGTACGTACTTTGAAACACCGGGCACTGCGGCCATGCACACTGCGATTGAGCTTACTTCTTGGAGCCGTGGCTTAGACCTAACCACTCATGGCGCCACGATGTACGAGACGAATCGAAACTTCACAGGCAAGAACATCGTGCTAGCGGACATGCTAAAGTGAAGCCGCAATCTGCTTCGTTGCAGGCAACGAATGGCGTCGCCCGCTGGTTCTCAGAACAGTGGATGGGCATTTTACTAGGCTTGTGCGAATATTCGAATGCTTCGAATATTCGAACGAATATTGCTGTATTCGAATTCGCTTCGATTCGAATTTAAATTGTTGAAAATTTCGAAGTATTCGAAATGAACGAATAGGTGTATATTAGTCCGGATGTAACCCCTGTAAAAGTGGTTTCACTGCAGTGGAGGAGTGCTAAGCCGTGAAAGCACCTATCCAGGCGTATACAGTCGCTGACCGATTTTTCGGACCTGGCGGGGACCGCGAAATAGTCCGAAAAATCGAACAGTCCGAAAAAAATGGTTAAGACATGAAAATGAAGTTTATTTGGATCAGAGAAGTCTAAAAAAATCCCCAATAATGCCATGCTTCATGCTGTGGTTGGAGACAAGCAGATTTGGTTGTATTTGGGCTACGGTAACATCGTCAGCGCGTTGGCAATCGTTGCCGCCGACCGTTGCGGGCGGCACAGTTGGTGGCTCCATGGCACCAAGCAAACAAAACTTTATGTCCGGTCGCAAAAAGATGCATGCAACGTCTCGCCTGTTCGGTGGGATTTAACGACTAGGTCTGGGGTTCTTTTACCTGCACCGACACCGCACAGTATACGCGATCCTCCAGCATTCCGCCTCCATCAAAACGCTACCACCGCGGCCGCGATCGAACCCGCGTGTTTCAGGTTAGTAGCCGAGCACCATAACTGCCATAACCACTGCGTGCTACTGAGCAACCGCAACAGTAGGAAACATGTGACGCGCACGAAGGCCCAAACACACTTGACACACCACCAACACGACCACGTGCGTCACGACAACCGGAAAAACAAACGCACCGAGGAAAAAAAAAGGCCTAGCGGATGCCTACCGGCGTATTAATGATGACGATAAGGCTGACCGCAAAAGAAAGGTTTTGCCAGCCAAGGAAGATCGGACACGGCCTTCGAAACTGGAAGATTGTGCGCGTTTCCGATCTTGGAGGCCACACAACTAGCCACTGGAAGCCAAACTCGACCAAGCCAACAGAAAATCCAACATGGCGGCTTTCAAAATCGAGCGGCACGGCTAGCACGGCTCAAAACAAGCGATTTAGTCCGGAAAATCGAACTTTAGGGCATAAATTCGTCCGAAAAATCGGTCGCGAAAATGCATTAGTGCGATGGGAACCTTGACGGTGCATTTATGGAGTCCGAAATATCCAACAAGTCCGAATTTTTGGAGTCCGAAAAATCCGTCTGCGACTGTATTAGTCAGCATGTAACCCCCTGTAAAGGTGGTTTCACTGCAGTGAAGGGATGCTAAGCCGTGAAAACACCTATCCACTGCCGCGAAGCTCCACTTCAGATTAAATGAACACATTACCCTCACATCGATTCATCATTTTTTTAAGTTTAAAAGCTTGTTATACCAGCTTAAATGCTCTAAGTATAGTAAATTTTAAAACGTAACATATTTTCCAGGTTATCACCTGCATTCTACCGAAAGTCAGATCCTGCTACTGTTTTTCCACTTCCTTTCAACCAAAAAGAATGGCATTTGCACAGGCCTTGTTTCAATTTGTAAAAAAAAAAGATATTGTGCAGGTTAGTTGGGTCATGACAAATATGCCCATTTTTTTTTATAATAAGTGATATATATACTATTCGAATTCGATTCGAAATTATTCGACCAAAATCAATATTCGCTTCGAATTCGCTTCGAGCCTGAAATTCACTATTCGCACAAGCCTACATTTTACGCATCGGCAGGGGACCCTCAGGCCAAGCTCATCGTGCAGCATGTTGTGCAGCATGTTGTACAGCATGTTGTACAGCATGTTGCGCAGCATGTTGCGCAGCAACCGCTTGGAGCACCGGTGGAAGTGGCTAGCAGTTTCACCTGTCGGCGCCCCAAACGCAAGGCCAAGCACGCTGCACAACGATTTATCATAGTTATATTGATTTCCAAAAGTCCGAATACTTCGAATAGTAAAATTCTAGTGCAAATCGAATTGTGAATAGCAAACACTTTCTGAAAAATATTCGAATGCTCAAATATTCGCATAGCCCCTGTTTTAAGTGAAACTGTTGTCAAAGTTGGTGCCATCATTTATCAGTCACGCAACTCTGATTATGGTGGATGCAGTTGCCCATCTGAGGAGGACCCCTTGGTACCCTTTGACCCTCCCCTGGTGTCCAAGTATGGCCCAATCTCCCGCTGTGCACGAACCCTCGTCAGAGGGCCTGCACCTATTCAGGTAAGGCCATGTTCCCTACTCGCTCTTACTTGGCTGCATGCACTGTACTACCTAAAGAATATCTTAGAATGTTTGATGAAAGGACGCCATCACCTGCTTTGAGCATGTTGATTCGGGCAAGTTCCTGAACCAGGCAGCAATGTTGCCAAAGAATTTCTGGTTTCTTGTCAAATTATATTGTTTCAAGATTGCTGGTGCTTTGTGGGCATCATATAAATTCAATCATCATTAATAAAGTCCATATGTATCACGAAAAAGACATGCACTCCGCTTTTCTCAGAAGAGTTATCTTCCTATCCTAGCATCGGTGACTTGCATTCCTTTGGCGGCACCATTCCTGCTGCACCACACAGCCAATGAAAACAGTTACGTTGCATAAAGTGCACAAAAGTAACTGCAGAAACATGCTATTTTGCAGGGCCTGCCTCTTTGCACGTTGTGGGGATGCTATCACCCCCTGTAAGGTCGTTTTGCGCATCATGGCGTGCGCGTCTTGCGGAGAAGCCGCAGTTTGGGTTGACAGTCGCCGAGCGGAAGGTGGCGTTGTGCTCGCGCAAGTTATCATCATCATCATCATTAAGGGTAGCACGGTAGCGCCAGCGAAGCTAGGTGGGCACACGGGACAAGTGAGTCTCTTTGGCATTTGGCGGCTGGCGTGCACGGCCAGCTCCTGCGGCGGGTCCATGGGGAGGGCACGCGCGGGTCGTCTCCCGTGGATCCTTCGTGGCGAGTCGACCGTCGGCGACGCCGCATTCGCGGTACCTTGTTGTGATGTTGTTTGCTTGAGAGTTGTAATGGCATAATAATTGTATAAGGATGTTTTTAGCGTGTTGATCACGAGTAATTACTTGATTCGGCCAGCGAGCTCGTTTATGTAAAAGTAGTTAAATGTACACATGTTGGTTTGGTTCGAATGCGTTTGTCTCCGTGTGCTCCGAGAGCGGCGCTCTCATCTCACTACGAGACCCCACACTGGCGCCCAACGTGGGGCTCTTGGAGCATCGGACGACGGTTTTCGCGGTTCGGAACAACCTTTTTTTTTTTCCCCCTCCTTTGAGTGTTCATGTTTCACTTAATGTTTTTTTTTTTTTCGTATGTTTTTTCTTTCACCTGTGGAAAGGGGTCGTGATTTGGTGCTTTTGTGTGGGGAGAGGGACGAAGGACGCTTCGCGCCTTCGTGTGGCACGTTGGGAGAGGCCGGATCATCTTAGGTGTGTGTGCGTGTACGTGCGTGGTGCATCTGCGGCGTTCTTAAAAGAACAACAACCACTTGCGAGCAGAAAAAGAACTCCGCGTGCCGTCAAGTTCAAACACACCACAGCAACCGATCTCCTCGCTCTCAAAAAAAACACGCCGCCGACGCTGGCGATGAAAATCCCCTCCCTAGCCCTACTCTACCCTGGCTTTAAAAAAAAAAGGTTGTTCCAAACCGCGAAAACCGTCGTCCGATGCTCCAAGAGCCCCACGTTGGGCGCCAGTGTGGTAGCCTCACAACTCACCGTAGTCGAGACTACCGCAGGTTCAGGCTTAGCGAGCCACAGGGCCACGTATACAGTCGCCTGCTCACGTATAGCGCACCACTCCACGCGCGCTCCACTGGGGAAGCATTTAGTGCCGCGCGGCAAAAACAGTGTTCGATCTAACAACACACACAAACACTTTATTGCCTTTGGCGGCACCCAAAACACAGTACAACGTCCGCTCCCGGGACGTGGGGAGCAAAGGGATCCTGCACGAGGACGGTACAGCAAAAGGGGAAACCGCGAGCATGTCGGAGCTGGCAATGGCGAGCTTTGACACGCCGCTCAGGAAAACGTCCCGCGCGGCTATGCTGCGCACTCTCGCGATGACCACTGGGCCTGGTCGCGAGAGCTAGGGCAAATCTCGTACGCGTGGGCCTCCGGCAAGTGCGGCTCGACGTAGTACGACCACGCACGAGCACTAGGCACCGCTCTTTGGCTTATCGTATGGAACCGGAGCTAGCACAAAGGTAAACACGCCTGCCAAGGAAGGCAGGCTACAGTCCGGCGATTCCCAAAGGGGACGGCGGACGGGAACGAAAACACGTGCTTACCGTGTGCTGCCCGAGGAGAGAGATAGAGTTCCCGGCGCGCACGTGACTTGGTCTCGCTGGCTCTCGCAGCCCGAGACCACGCGCAGCGCCATCTTGAGAACCGGCGCGTAGCGCCATCACGAGAGCATGGGAAAGGAGGGGGGACCGGCCGAACGGCGAAATGCCCGTGCAAAGGCTACAGGCGCGCCTCAGATCCCCACAACGTCTCTCCCATCACGTGTGCAGTGCACAGTGCTGCTTGACAGTTATCCCTTCAAGTCCTTACTTCACTTTCGGAAAAAGCATTTGCTTTGTGGTAGGGGCAGCAGTGTTGCGCAAAGCTTGTGGAACTGTCTGGCAGCATAGTTTTTGTTCCACTCTAAGTCAGGATTTTGTGATGTGCAGCTCTGTTCAAAAATACAGTAAATCCTAGATATCTTGAACTCTGAGTTAATTCAAGCGAATTTTTCAGTCCACTTTTTCCATGAATTCAAACAAATTATTTACATATACGTGCGCCCATCTGTGAATAGCTGAAATTGCACCCCTGTGGACAAGAAACGAGCTAGGGTCACGCGGGCACCTTTTGAGAGATTAGAAACCAGATAGACATATGTTTTTGTGAGCACATCAAATGAAAACTGCCCGCGAAACAAAACAAAACTTACCACCGCGCACCAACGCACACGCAGATGTGCAAGTGAAACTCGACGTGTAGAACAAAACCATGCCTAAACAAAGCTTGAAACCAAACCGAAATCAAATGATGCAATAAAATTCCCTGCATCCCTGCAGGGTGAGAACACTTGCTGGGCAAAAAAGAAAAAAAAACTAAGAAATTGGCATGTTTTTTTAGCATACAGATGGCACCCTCAATATACAGCATCAACCATTTGGTACTTGTTTGTAGCACTGTATATTTACGTCCTAAACCCTCAAATGATTAACACTTAGAACTAAGCTATACGCACGGAATGCAGTCCTTCACAGGGCCAACAAGGTTCTCTACACTTGACGTCTTGTGATGGTAATAACGTCACGCCAGAATTTGTGACGTCATGATGACGTCACAAAATTTTGCGATCTGTGACATCGTGATGACGTCATATGTAGTAACGGCAATAGTAACTCTTACTGTGGGCTGCAGCCAGTACTGCAAATGCAGTTTTCATTTTATATCCTCCTGTATCGATAAGGCAATACTGTTCAGGAAACTTGTGGACCTACTTAAAGGAGTACTGACACGAAATTTTGAAGGTGAGATAACTTATGAGATAGATTTGCGTGGATGCAAAATATTAATGGCTAATATAGCGAAATTTTTTATTGTGACATTTTACTGTAATTTGTAGCCTTGTCTGGTAATGCCGAAATTGAATTGTAAATGATCTAACCTATCGTACAAATAATGCTAGCGTCGTTAATGAAACGCCTGCCAAAAATCATAAGAAACTAGCGCGACAGAGCGGGGGAGCGCCCGAGACCACGTGCGTTCAAGCATTGGTAACGCTGAATGTGCCGTTTTCAAATCGGGCGACCCGTGCGCAGTGAAGAATGAAATGATATGGGTGCTTTGAGCGTATCCCCCCTCAGGAAAAAGAAAAGCATTCCTGGTGTAAGCAGCCAAAACCACCTTGAGAGCAGCCGGACAAAAGAGCGAGGGGGGGGGGGCGAGGAAAAAGAGCCCTCATTGGGTGCCAGTCGTGGTTTCGTGTGCGGGCCCCGTGAATGTTCTGCGACATCGACAATACTTACTTTTCTGGTGGAACGTCACAAGGGGCCTCTGTCTACGTCGTACTAGTGATGATGTTCGCGAGGTGCTGAAAACTCAGATGAGCACTCACGCTTACTTCAAAACCAAATTAAAATATATTAAAGGCAATGTTCGTTACTCATAATCAGTCAGAAGTGCCCACACATGCAGAACTATCAAACAGCACAAGCATTTCGAGTTTCCAAATTTGGTGTCAGCGGTCCTTTAAAATACACACACTTTTAAAGTGTGTGCTTGGCAGCTGCACATGAAACTAAGCACCTCGCAATATTTACATCAGCTTGGTTTGGATGTAAACAACCAACAACCACCTATATCACGACTGGGTTGGCTGCCACACTCTTGTGTGCATTCACTCAGTTGTCAGCATGGTGCTCGCGTGCACCACATTCCATGCGCAATGTGTGTACCTAGTGTGTCTGCTTTGTGTGCTCACGTGACCAGCTATGTTTGCAAAAAAAAAAAAAATAACCACTGGGCCCCGCCTCTCTCGGCACTTCATGAAACCAAAACTGTGACTTGGTGCTATAAAAACGCCTGTCACGTGCCCAAGTAAACAAGGTTTGCAGCCTTGGTGAGTGTGTCATTAGCTACTTATTGACACAGAAAAAAAATAACGATGTAAAATTTTTTTGTTGGTACTCCTTTAGTTACTCCTCTGCCCTTGGTTGCTGAAGGTGTGCCTCGTTACTGCACCCAGGTGACGTCCCGGCAACCACAGGAACTGACAAGCCCCACTGCTGCTTTGCGTTTGCCCTTGGCATCTGCTGCAGCTGCCCCTTCGCTCTACGCGCAGGGTCAGTGGTTTCAACGTGTCTTGGCTCGTGTTGTGTTGCAGTCTAAAGGAGTCAATGTTCTGCATAATGCCCAGATTCTGTTCTGCCCCGAGATGGGAAAAGTGAGAAAGGGACTGCTTTGCCTTGTTGCTCTCTTCGCCGTGTAATACTATACAGGATTCTTGTGCTAGAACTTTTTCTTTACCGTATTTACTCGCATAATAGGCGCACTTTTTTTCCAGAAAATCCGGCTCCAAGTTTGGGGTGCGCCTATTACGCAGGGTAAAATTTCCAAAAATTTTATTTCCGACTGCAGCATAGACCGCTGATAACGTAAGTCGCCGAAGTCACGAATATCTGCACTACAGCCGAAACAACCGTCTTCATAGGCTACACTAGCGCAAAACGTGTTGAGCATGCAGTCTCGCGTGTCCGAGAATCGGGGCATGCGATGCGGTGTGCTTACCAGCATTCACATTTCCAAAAATTAACATCGAAATACCCGCGTTGCCAACAAAATGAACGCGTTAAAAAAAAGCTACGAAAAGAAAGTGCCAGCGCGGAAATTCACCAATTACGTTTCAGGCCACCTAGATTATGCGCATTATCACGACCGAAATTCTGTGCGCTGAACGGTACTGATCGTTCGATTTCACGGGCTCGCACCCCATATCCAAGACATTGCAATCGAATCGCAAACCACCATTCGAGTGTTAAAAGCGCCACCCATGCCCCCCTTTCCTTCAAGTAGAGCCACTGCAAAGAGTTAAGTTGATTCTGTACAAAACCGTAACTTTGATCGCCCGCGACCGCCACCGAAAAGCAACCAATGCTGATTAGGCCTAGCCTACTGTTCCGCATGTTCAGTGATGCGATTGACCAAAGCCATTTTGGCGCAGCTTCTGGAGCAACTAAAATCTCGCTTTGGAGCAGCGTAACAACCGTTTGGAAGCGGTTAGTTAGTTGCCACATATTTTCGGCTGCAAACATTTGTCTCTAAGCCGGAGCTGTGGCAGTCATGTCAAAGGAAATCCTTTTATGCACGTATACACGTATGTTCATTTGGAGTAATCCTAAACGTGAAATTAGGTCACTGCTCGTCGCTTTTTTGCAGACATCCCCAAATCAGCTTAAGCCACCTAACACTTTCCAGGAATTCACTTGTTATTTTTAAATGACTCCAGCTTTCTCTGATGTTTTTGTTACAATACTGGAAGCACAATCTGTCTAAATTTTTCATGCTTGCTATTTACTCTCCATAGAAAACAGTCTGATTACGTTTGGGCTTTTTGTACAACCTAGTCCTTCATTGCGTGGAGAAGTGTCTGCTGTCGTGCTTTATGTACAGAACTGTTAAGGTCCTGGTTAATGAGTGGTTAATAAGGAACAGGGTTTAGGAGCTGGTCCTTTGTTCCAGTTATTTCATGTGTGCTCGACAAAATCTACCATGGGGGGAGGGGGGAGTAGGTGTTTATATTTGACAAGCTGTTTGACATGTACAGCTGCCGAGGTCGAGAAGCCCAGCCGAGGTATGCTGAAATACTGGGGCACCTATGCCTTCTCAGCGAAGTAACAGTCACTATATAGCATGTGGTATTGTTGGTATTGTTGGCCCATTGTATGACCTTATAACATAGGCACCCTGCATGAAATATTTTAGAACTAGAACAAATAGCACTACGAATTAAAAAGCAAGTTCTACATACACCACCTGAATTACTGAAATCAATACAGTCAGTCAAGCAAGACTGCCCTTCAAGAACAACTAGGTAATTAATACTTTTCTCTGCCTGTATCCACAACAATTAAAACTATTTTATTGAACTCAATAATGTTATCTCACAGTATGGTCCAGTAGTAATTGAAAACTAATGCAGTAAGTTTTGCAGTATGGGTGAGTTGAAATGTAACGCAGTAAGTTTCGCATAATGGGCGAGTTGAAATTGTTTGGACGGCTTGCACCCAGCAACTACTTCAACTATACATAACACTTTCCTGTCCACTGTGATGACCACTCGAAATTACAGTGGTAAACTATGGATTTCGAGAGCCTGCCGTCATGTTTCTCACCGAAATAACGCAAGAACGACTTCTTGGCACATGCTTGGCGCAAATAATGAAATTTTTGCCGATATGTAGCAGGATGTAGCAGGTTTCACTTCTTGGCGCAGTTTGGCGCAATTGGCGCAGCTATCACATCACTGCATGTTGTCGCAGGAAGTTTGTACAAGACAACATGAAGGTTGGGCGTCGAAAAGATCGCACTCAAGCACTGATTTAAGAGCAGCGCGTCATACGATGTTTAGGTTCGCGGCTGGGAAATCAACGGAGACAAAAGTCCGCGTAGTGGCAGCAAAAGTGAAAGCTCGCGTCGGAAAGCCAAAAAGCTTTTAAGGGGAGATGCTACTCAAAAAAACATTTTTTCTTATTTCTTGACATAGATCTTTGAAATTTTAGGCGTAGGTAGAGCTTGCGATGGTGATTTCAAAACTGTAATTGTTTTTTCCGGTAGCTATAGTAGTTCCAGAGTAGCTAAAACTTTGATAACAAAATATAGGGTTTTTTGTGCACACTTTTGAGCTTACTAAAAATTTTCACACAGAATCCCAATATGGCTCATTTTGCTGCACATGAGCAGTACAATACAGAAAAGTACCTCAAATGAGTGCTTGACTTGGTACCTTTGATAAAAAAAAATCAAGGGCACCAAATGTATATTTCAGATCTCCCCCATCAGCTTATCAAGCTATGGAACAAAAATCTGTGATGAATATTGCAACTTCATATAGATATGTATTCTAGAGTGGCTGACGAAGCTCTGTGCAAAATTTTGTTAAGATAGGACTATTTTAAGTGCATGATAGTTTTTGCACAACACATGAGAATTGCCTCAAAATGGAAATTGGGAAAAACGCATTTGAAAGTTATAAATGAAAGGTCATCTTTGTGGCAAAGATACGCTTTTTAGAATGATTTCTTCCATCATGAGAGCTTGGGAACCATGGTTATTTTGAGCGTGTGGCTTTGGTGAACTCCTCATGCGAAATGCAATGGCAAGCAGCCATGTGACCATTTCCAGGGAACTCTAGACAATCACTTCTTTATAGTTTTTAATAGCCACCTTGTGCTCTTCAAAAGCAATTTTAACCTACTTCAAGTTTAATTACAACCTTGTTTTCTTTTGTCAAGAAAGTAGAGAAACTAAGCTTGTGAAAGCAAGTAAAAACAAAAAATATGTAATTTTCGAAAAAAACTTGCGTTTTTTGAGTAGCATCTCCCCCTTAAATTTGCGGACGAGGTAGCAAACGCGATAACGACGAAGCTTTTCGCGACAGGAAACTCTAAGCGCACTTGATGAGGACGCAATCGCATGTCCCATGCGGAGCGCGCGGCCGGCAAGCGGCCAGAGCCACGCCGGCGCCGGTGCAAAGGTTACTCTAACGCCCAGGCAACCTCCCTTCTTCCTCACTCGGCAAGCCCGCGCAGCTGGCGCAGCGCTGCCATGGTCTTTTTTCTTTTCTTTTAAATGCGTAGCATTTCTTAGTGAACTTCGGCGACTTTGAGCGTATCTATCTCTCTATCTAGCCGCCTACGACTTTGTGCTCTCCTGGCCGTATCGTTAATGGGATTTATACCAAAATTGGTATGGCATAACATGACTGTATGACAAACATGAATGACTGGTCATATCATGAAAATCATGACTAACTTGTCATGAAAAGTATGATTTACACACCATGGCCGTAGCGCTCCTAAGGCCGTTTTCTTAAAGGGACTGTCTACCGTCCTTCATCGCTTTTCGGTTTTGTATTGCAATAAAAAGCGTACCGTCTGAGGTGTCCAAACTTGCAGCGGTTTCTCTAGAAAGTGAGTAGAAATTTTTAAAGGCAGAATTTTTCTATCTGCATTCGGTCTTCTTCCAGTGGTGTGATGAATGCCCACAACACTGGTTGGTGGAGGCAATGACTATTGTAGTGCCGGTGAAAGTCTGAAACTGAAACTGCGTGAAGTTTTTGCAGGCTTCATCAAGTTTTATTTAAAAATAAAACAAATTCCGTAGTGGTCGTTTAAAGCACGCAAACTGTCAGATCAAGTATTATTACCACGGTTTTTCCAGCTTTGTTTAGTCAGCCTGAAAAACCACCACAGTTGAGCAGAAAAGTTGGTCTGTTCTAGCAACACTAGTACGCCGGCGTTGCGAAACGAACTGTAGTGGTTCCACTCATGCCAAACGTGCTACTAAAACGAACATGAGACGTGCTTCACAAAAGAACAGAAGGTCCCTGCTGTCTTTCGGTTATTTTTAGGTGTTTTGTGTTGCATATGCGATATGAGAGACTTGTGAGAGATATGACACCTTGGTGAAGCGGAACGTGATGGCAAAATCTTCAATGTAGTACCTCAGTGAATACTGGTTTGAACTTTACGCGTGAGGACTCGTGCAACGTTATTAGATTAAGTTGGACTCACGGGCATGGTTCAAAAATTCCCTGAAGTCAGTCGCGCTGCTCTTCGCAAAAGACATATTTGTTTGTTCTCATGAGTGGCGCCGGACGCAGTGCTCGCATTTCTCCGCCGTAGGCAGGCAGGTGAACACCCCATCGGCACTGCCACCCGGGTGCCTCTTTGAACGCATAAGAAAAAAAAGCAAAAATTACTCTTTGGAGCAACCTAAGGCTGCCTCAAGTGCATAAAATACAATTTTAAGTTATACATGTTTGTTTTTAAGCAAAATGAGTCTACCTGCGAGGATCTTTTGTCCTGCCAGTAGATTGAACCACATCACTGTTAGGTGACACTAGCGGTCATTTTCTCTCGACTTTCAACATCAAGTTAAAATTATTATTCCTTTTTTATGGGACAAAATCATGCTCGTTGCCGCCGATGTGTTGAAAGATCTTCCCATTTTCGCCACAATCGGAAGAATTTTTCCAAGCGGTAGACACTCCCTTTAACTTGATATATCCAAAAATTGGTACGATGAGAGATTTCTGCATGACCAACATAAATGACAGGTGGTAATATGAAAATCATGACGTGCATGTCATGTACAACATGATCTACATGCCACGCTTGTGATGCGCTGACGGCCGTTTCGCTTGATAGACACCAAATTTGGCATTGCGTGACGAGACTGTATGACGAACATAAATGCCAAGTGGTCATATGGAAATCATGACATGTCATGTGCAACATGAGTTGCATGCCACGCTCATGACACGCTCGCGGCTGTTTCGCTAGCTTGATCAAATACACCAAATTTGGTATTGCGTGACGTGACTGTATGAGGAACATAAATGACTAGTGGTAATATGGAAATCATGATATATGATGTGCAACATGACTTGCATGCTACGCTCATGGCACGCTCGCGGCCGTTTCGCTAGCTTGATATACACCAAATTTGGTATTGAGTGACGTGACTGTATGACGAGCATAAATGGCGAGTGGTAATATGCAAATCATGACATGTCATGTGCAACATGACTTGCATGCCACGCTCATGAAGCGCTCGCGGCCGTTTTTCTAGCTTGATATACACCGAAATTGGTATTGCGTGACGTGACTGTATGACGAACATAAGTGGCAGGTGGTAACATGAAAATCTTGGCATGGATGTCATCTACAATGCCATTTACCTGCCACGCTGATGGTGCGCTTGCATCCAGTTTGCTACCTTAATATACACCAAAATTGGTATTGCGCGACGTGACTGTATGACGAACATAAATGACAGGTCCTAACATGTAAATCATGACAAGCATATTATGTACAGCATGATTTGCTCCTTGCTGGCTGCTTCACATTACATCGATTCTCACAGTGCGTGGGATCTGCCGGTTTTTCCTCTCTAAGTTTAACGTAAGAGGGCATCGAATTGCAACCGTGTAAATACAGTACAGAACTGCTGATCACGGCCAGGTTCGGGGTGCTCCTATTATGCGCAGAAATTTAAAAAAAAAACTGATTTCTCGCAACCAAACTGGGGGGTGTGCCTATTATGCGAGTGTGCCTATTTTGTGACTAAATGCGGTAGATGCGAGAAAAACCAGCGAAAACACAAGGCAAGGACATAAAAGGCACATTCAAGCACACACTGTCGCCGGCGACGGTGTGTGCTTGAATGTGTTTTCTTCTTTGTCCTTGCCTTGAGTTTTCGCTTTTTTCTCGCATCTAAACGTAAACCAACAGGCCCAGCTTTCCACACTTCTGAACTTTGCTGTGCAGTACGGTCCATTGTTCGAGGGAACACGCGAACTCGTGGCCGGCGGGCCGCGCCGCGCTAACTGGCGGCGAGATTTGTAAATGCGGCGCGTGCGCATATAATCGTAATGGCGGCGCGCGCCCAGTTTCATCTGCTACTTCTCCGCCTGTGCGCATGAAAGCGTTGGAAAGCGCTTTGGTATTTCTGCGGTGCAATTTATCTAGCTGTCACTCTGCCTGCTGCTCGTTGGATTTCCAGCAAGCACAAAAAATGTATAGTTCTATTTATTGCTGCAGTTTTTGGCAAGCTATCACCCATAAGCCCGTCATATTTTTCACATACTGCTTCGCTGCAACTGGCCACTTTTGATAACAGATAAGGCAATTGAAGTCTGATGCAGCGAACATGCTAAGCTCGCCTTTGCGACCACGAGCGGAAGTCCGAGTTGGTGTCAGTTGATTTACAGTGCGAAAACGAAAAGCGCAAAGGGTCATGGCTCGCTAGCGCACACCGAGTGCATGGGCAGAGAAGTAGCAGACAACGCGGGGCACGCACCACCTCGATGAACCATTGTGCATGCGCCGCATTTCGAAATCTCGCCAGCAGTTAGCGCTCCGCGGACCGCCGGCCACGCACTCGCGTGTTCCCTCTAACAGTGGACCGTACTCTACAAGAGGTTGACATTTATGTTCGCTTTGGATATTTCATATCGGCGGTTTCAAACATGATGGTGAAATCTGAATGCAGTAAAAGCTCCTTAATTCGCATTTCACGGGACTAGAAAAAATGTCCGAATGAACCGAATTCCTAATTATCGAAAGTGTCAAGAAAACAATAAACGAATGTCTATTTGTCAACCCACTTTCATTTTCTTGATGAATACGTAAATCCTATACTTTGCATAAGTGTAGTGTAAGCTGCAAGTTTCGCCACTCGAGACTTTGTTCACAATGTGACCGTGGCTCAAGACCTGCTTGTTCTGACTAACCCGAAACGTCCTAACTGTCATTACAGTACGGTTCAAGCTGTTTATGATAGCGATGCAGACTGCGCCGCCTCATTTCGATAGTCCGCGGACGCCATTTTCGCTCCTTTGTGTCACACATTTGCGGTGCTTCGTGCTTGGTACGCTCCGAGAATCGTCCAAATTAACCGGGTTGCTGCCAAATGACCGAATTAATGAGTGTTTGATGCTATTGAACAAAACAAAGGCTTGCCGGGACCGGAGAATGCTCCAGAAATATCCGATCTTCTTAATTAACAGGTGTCGAATTAACGAGCTTTTACTGTACAGTCAATGTCAAATTTTTCAAGCTCCCTCATGTCCACATCATCATCCAATAAATTGGGCAGTTTAAAAGGCAAATGCATGCTTTTTAACTTTGCTCAGGTAGTGAAGTCACAACAGCAACATCCAGATTAGCTCTAGAGGCCTGTCAATAACTTATCAGGTGTCTCAGTGCTCATTCAGTAAACCCTTGTGGATACAGGGGAACCTTATTGATGCGTTCCTGTTTAATTTGATTTCCCAGGGCCAACGTTTGCAACTGGGAGCACAGAAAGGGCCTAATATAGTTACGCATCTTTCGCCTTTAATGCATTCCCAGAAAGTACAATCATTCGTCACCACTGTACGGTTTATTGCCAAACTTCGGTCATTTAGTATACTTTTCCCACCACTAGATCTCGGGTGTACCAGAGAAGTAGCAAAGCATGCATGCTATCGAGAGCAGTGGCCGCCCACCATGGCAGCTTTCCTGCAGTACTTGCCTGCCTGTTTCATGAGAAAACGCTGGTACATTCTCTTTCCGTACTTGCAAATCACCACACTGGCTGTTATACGAATCGTATTCACGGCTACCACTGCAAACTCGATTGCAATAAGCACCATTTTGACAGCACATTTCTGGTTGAGCAGTTAAAAGCATACTGCATGCAAGTACATAACTGGTGATAACTGAAGCACCCAAGTATTTCCATCTGCCTCTTTCATTCAGAAATATTGTAGTGTCCATTGTGTGCACAAATAAAAGCAGCCAGTAGACATTGTGTATAGGATGTGTACAATGGCCATGGGAGTCCAGAAATTAGGAGAAAAAATTTTTCACAGAACCATAGGTTTCAACATCTGCAAAGTAAAATCGATGCTGCATCAAACAGTTTAGTCAAAAACGCACTTTAAGTGCCAGAAAAAATATCAGTGATGGAAGTGCTGCTCCAATTGCTCTAAACTGCTCCAAAATAGAAATCCTGCTACATGCTGCTACATGTTTTCGGACCTAAAGAAACCAAAAATAATCTGTATAGTACTATCATCCTAGTGCTACTATGTAGCTCTATTGGCTCTGATCTCATTTATGCAGCAAGAACTGGCATATCAAGCATATAGCTTGTTTGGCCTTTTTTTTTTTTGTCAAGTTGACATGCAGGTTTATTTTGGTGGAACGTGAAAATGACCAAGATATCCTTGATCTCATACCAATTGTCAAATGCAGCTTCAGCAACAGTTATGTGACTGTGGTTACTTCTGTAATATGTCACTTGGCTTCATCAGTTTGATCTCGTTTCTGCCACAAGTAATGGTATTTTAAATATATAGCTTATTTCACGGTGCATTTAATAACCAGCCATCTTTTTGTTTGTTTTTGAATTAATTTATAGGGTTAAACGTTTCAAAACCATGTAATGATTATAAGAAACGCCATAGTGGAGGGCTCCAGTAATTTTGACCACTTGGGTTCTTTAACGTGCATCTAAATCTGAATACACGGGCCTCGAGCATTTGCACCTCCATCGAAAACGCGACTGCCGTGGCCGGGATTCGATCCAGTGACCTGCAGGTCGGCAGTCGTGTTCACTTTTTTGCAATTCACGTGTGTTGTCTGTGAAATGTCTTTCATAATAATTATGAGACACTTTGGCGATGCTTTGAACTCCAGGCGTTGTATGGAATATTTTGTCATCTGCTCCTAAAAGTCCTCTAGCTGGTTCAAATTAGCATTTTTTTCTGCTCCGAAAACACCTATGGCTGCTCCAAAGCTGCACTTTTTCTGCTCCAAAATTTGCTCCAAAAAGTGAAAAGTCACTTCCATCACTGAAAAATCCTCTTATCAGTGCAAATGGCAAGATGCAGTGTCAATGAAACATTAATACTACACTTGCCAAGAACGGAGGATGAGTTGCAAATTTTTTATTTCTTTATTGGTGTGGTCTGTGCATGAAATTTCACTGACAAAATTGCACGTCCCTTCAATTTCATTCTAGCAGGATTTGTTCTTGTGGGCTACAGCCTGGCATAAATAAAGTGGGCCTTTCCCAGAGCTTTTGATGTTTCCTAAGCATTGTGGTGACATGGTCTTGTACATGTCTTGCTCACTGGTTTAAATTTGTCAACAAAACTTATAAAAAGCACCTAACTCGGGAATATAACAAACAATCAGAATAAGCAATTCCAACCAAACATAAGTGCCTATACAGTATTTATGCAGTCAGGATTTTGAATCTTACCAGGCTGCCAGCATTTTCTTTTTCTCATATCCTGCGGATTGTAAACTTTTTATACCAACTGTATTGCAATGCACTTGACATTTGTGCAGTGGTGCTACAAAGTTTTAAAAAGTAAATGAGAGGCATGAATTGAGGATGGCAAACATTGCCTCCAATTTTCTTTTGTTTATATTCTTACGATAAGTACTGCATGGCACTCCTTAATGAGACATGGATGATGCACATGCCCAAAAATGGGACCCCTGTTACTAGCCATCATCGTTATTTATTACGAATGCAATCGGCTAGACTGAGTGTGTTGTTATGACTCTCCCACGACAGGTTTTGCCCTCCTCCCGAGTGACCTGGCCTGTGGAGCTTTGGCCGATCCTCCCCCTCCACTGCTGTTCCCTTTCAAGGGGACACCCCCATTCACCCCCCTACGGGAGCCCTGCTGGCCGCTCCGCCGGCACTCGTCACACCCCCGACAAAGGTAGGCAGCAGTTGGTGCAATGTCATGGACCTTTCCGGAAATCATAGCACTTTTCCCACCCTTGTGGAGTGGCATTAGGCATTGTGGTTGAATGAGGAGCCAGGCTGCCCAATTCTTGCTGCGAATGCCACAGTTCTTTGTTGGCACAGTGTGCTGCGACACTCATGCAGCTTCAACATCCATGCTTTTTTTTTCCTATAAGTATTGCTGCAAAGAAGTTGTTCAATCAAAATGAATGTTTGCTGCTACAGATTTGATGTTGAATTGGTTGCATGCTTATGATTGCGATCTACGAATTGCATTTGTGGATCTGGAATGAGGATTTCACATTAAAAAGTGTACTTTGCAGACCTTAATCAGGGATTTAGTTTTACTACAGATTTTGAATGTTAGCCAATAAAGTTTACCCATATATTAGCCTTTGGCAGTTTTCAAACAAGAGATATCGCCTGTGTGTTGTGTGCCTGTATGTTGTGCATCTTAAGGGGGGGGCACTACTCTTAAATTTTTTTTTTAATTCTTGATCGATATATTGATGTAACTTTCAGGGTTTATGTATACAATATTTACTTGATTGTAATGCGACACACAACCATGATTGTAACGCGAGGGGTGATTTTTCATTGCATCCAGATAGGAAAAAAAAATTAAACAAAAATAGAAGAATTGTGTGCATCATTGCACTTTTTAAACAGCTTGAATTTCGTATTCGATTGTAACGCAAGGGTCGACTTCAGGTAGCTAAAATCTGGAAAAAAAACTAGCTTTGCATTCGAGTAAATATGGTATTTGCATGCTGATTTCAAATATGCAATTGTTTTTCTTTAGGCTTGTGCGAATATTCGAACGAATATTACTGTATTTGAATTCGCTTCAGTTCGAATTTAAGTTGTTGAAAATTTCGAAGTATTCGAATTGAACGAATAGGTGTATATTAGTCCGCGTGTAACCCTCTGTAAAGGTGGTTTCGCTGCAGTGGAGGGTTGCTAAGCCGTGAAAGCACCTATCCAGGTGTATATTAGTCAGCATGTAACCCTCTGTAACAGTGGTTTCACGGCAGTGAAGGGGTGCTAAGTCGGGAAAACACCTCTCCGGGGAGATTCGCACTGCTGTGAAGCCCGACTTCAAGTTTAAATGAACATATTACCCTCACATCAAATCATAATTTTTTAAGTTTAAAAGCTTGTTATACCGTCTTATGTGCTCTAAGTATAGTAAATTTTAAAACTTGACATATTTTACAGCTTATCACATGCATTCTACTGAAAGTCTAAACCTGCTACTGTTCAAAGTTGTTTCCACTTCTTTTGAACCAAAAAGAATGGCATTTGCACGGGCCTTGTTTTGTTTCAATTTTTAAAATATATTGTGCAGGTTGGTTGGGTCTTTACAAATATGCCCATTTTTCTTTATAATATGTGATATATTCGCTTTGAATTCGCTTCAAACCTAAAATTCACTATTCGCACAAGCCTATTTTTCTTGTATAATATGTAGATTTTAAAATATAAATTACTTGAAGTGCCTTTTGGGAAGCACTATTTTTCCCAAACTGAGAGAATGGCTAAGTAAATTAGCATATCATAATACTAATCTGGAATCAGAACTGTCTGCAGTGCAGCAAGAATGAATTTTCTAAACCCAATTAAACGAAAGTTATGGTACGTAGAACGCTTGAGTGAGTCAATGTCAAGCTGAAGATTTCGCTCACATATGTTCGACACACCATAAGTTTTGTTCAGATGTGTTAGATCATCTGTTTTTGCTGTAGTGCACACAGTTCTAATTCCCAGTGATTCCACTCCTGCGTCAACTGTGCCAAAGTGCGCCAGATTGGATTTACTGCGCCTCCTGATAATATCGACGGAAATTGCGCCCAAACTCCAGAGTTCCGGGGTTTGGTACATCCACTGGCAATCGCACCACCGCCAAAGTCACAACCACGGACCAAGAATTACAGTAGACTCTCTCGTTAAGTGAAACCAGAAGGGACCAGGAATGTGTTCCGTTTAACAGGAGTCCCATTTACTGAGAGATGAACAGGGGTGCTGAATGCAAGTAAGAAACCAATGCAAAAGTCTGAGATGCCTCATCAAACGCTAATATTAAACATCAGTGTCGGCAGCATCAACACGATGCAAAGAAAATCATGGCATCATGTCCGTTTAAGCAGCAGTTTCGTTCAAGAGATTTCTACTTGCTGAGAGTCTACTGTATTCCGCTGAATAAACGGCGTTCGCACGTGCATCCCGAGGAAGCCACGACGCCATGCACACAGCCGATGCAGTTTCTGTTGTGCAAGTCGGTTCGACGTCAAAACCCTCTCTCCGCAGAGGTTCATGACGTCTAGGCCATTCGGTAGCGAGGTAGTGTGGCGGCAATTCGGTGAATGTCGCGTGTGCCAGAAATACTGCTGATCACTCATTTCAAGTGTCGCACGGCACATAATTAAAGCAATGTTCAGTAATAACACACGCATGCCGCTAAAATGTCTCGCTTCTGTTTCTAGACCTAGTGAAATTAAATCTGGGAACATTAGCAGTAGGTATACGGAACAATATCAAATTTTCCATGTTTCTTGTCCATGGAAAGAGCACGCGAACGGTGGGAACGTGTTGACACTTTTCCTCAAATATGCTTTATCCATGGATCTTCATCCAGAAGAGCTTTCTCGTAATTCCTTCGTCCAGCACATCCGGGTTTGTAATCGCTCTTGCGGTGAATACTCTCTAAAAGACCCTGCCCTTTCAAGCTCGTGAGTGCTAGGGTCCCAATTTGAATATTTTGCTTGTCTGTTTTTTTTTTTTTTATGTCTTCTCATTAATAAAAGCATGCCTCCTGGTTGGAGCAGCCACAATTTGGTTTTAATATGCGCAGCTATCAGTAGCGGGCCCGTCGCTGACGGCCCTAGCATCTGAAAGCCCACTGTGAAGCGGTCACACCATGTTATGCATCCGCTCCTTGCTTTTTATGCTGGATAGCTGACGATGAAAAAAATTATCAGTTTTGATAAAAAGCGAAGCAATGAATGCGATACCAACAAATTGTATTGTTATACAAAGTAAGACTAGCAGCCAACTCTTTCGGATACAATCTTGCATAACTCAGCAAAACGCTTGTTTAAGGGAGTATGGCCGCTCCAGAGAGAGAAGTGGTTTTCGTGCGGTCAGTTCTCTAAATGCAAAGTAAGCGTTAAAAGCACAGCAAGTTTACAAGCAGTCTCCTGATGTCTCGAGATAGCGCGCGCCAGCGACCATGCCCTTCAAGCGATGCAACCCCCTCCCCTGGTGTCCCTTCATGCTCCTTACGAAAGACGGGCGGGGCGTTTCCCGTTTGTTTGATGAGCAATTGATGGCAGGCCTCGCACACGGGCTGATGTTATCGAATGTGGGGTGGACACAGCCAACTCGTTTCATCTTCGCGTCAGCTGCGTTCGTCGCCAGCGCTCGCGAGCTTTCATGATGTGCGGGGTGATGTTATCAATTTACTCTTTATACAATGGCGACGGCAAAAACCCATTGAAAGAGTTCGTATAATTGCTATCACAATAAAAAGAAAAGAAAATTGAAGGGCCAATCCACACTGTGAGGTGGATGATCAGCGAAGCTCTTTAGCACATGGCACAGTGGTGGCATGGTGGAGGCGATTTTTGGTATGAAGGCCAGGTTAACGGCCAGGCTGTTTGTGTTCAGTACGCAACATTAATGCGAAAGCTTTAGATGCCTCATCAAATGCAAAAATTAAACATCGCTGTCGGCAGCGTCAACATGAGCGATGCAAAAAAAATCATGACATCATAGATCACCAAAACGTGTGACGCCATGCACCGTGACGTCACATGATGTCATCATGACATAGTTGCTTTGCACTGCCTCCGTGATTGGTGCACTGATCATGGAGGCAGTGTAAAACCAGATGAGGTGCAGAAATTTTGCAATGCCTCCAATCCTGGAGGCAGTGCAAAACCACATTATGTGCAGAAAGCCTTCAGAGGGGAGCGGGGAAGGATCAATACATTGAGTGAGAAGAAAAAGATGGCTTCTACGAGTCATCTTAGGTGAATGCATAAGGGACCCTGTGAGTTTTTTTTTTCCACTTCTTCCAAGAGAATAATATAGTCAGATACAACTTTAGAAGTCTGCGGCATTTCCTCCTAAAAGGCGGATGCACACTAGCTTGCACCAATGTGCACGCACTCCTGACTGGCGTCATGTGCCGAACCGTCGGTGACCCCGCCTTCGGAGAACATTGCCGCGTGAATGAGAGGGACTATTTCTTTAGTCGCAGAGGCTATCAGCTGCTGCGCTTCGGTCGTCTGGATGGGGCCTCTCCGGACTTCTAAAGTTGTATCCGACTATAGAGGGTTTTCGGTGTACAAAAAAGATGTCCTAGCCATATGCAGCATGCTGTAAAAGGAACACGAAGCTTGTTATATCATGTAGTCTCCTGTTGAACGTACTCTCGGATGCTTTCGCGGAAGCTCGACTTGGAGATCTCCATCTTCCAAGCAACCCGGCACATGCGCAAACGATAGTCTGGAAGCACTGGAAGAATGTTCTTGCTTCAGCACAGAAGCCTCAGGGAGAAGGAACAGAGTGTCAGAGGAGGTTGGCTTTCCGAGTCTAGCTAAGTGACGTCATGTTGCGCCCAGCAATACTATGGATCGAGAAGAAAAAGAACCTGGCTTTCTCTTTGCATTCGTCTTTGGGGAATGCATTAGGGACAGTCTGACTCTTTAGCATTGAGGCACTGTAGTATGTCGCGACGTTTATCTACGTCTGCTGATAACCTCATAGATTTATTTAAAGTGTTATTTCATAAAGTACAATTTTATTAATCGAGTATTCTGTTTATTTGCTTGTGTCAAAAGTAATCTCCGCAGAGGTTAGTCCAGACCACTTAACTGCATGACGCCCTTATTTTTGCATTATCAAGTGAAATATTCGCCTCGAGATCTTTGAGTGGCGCCCTCTCGCGTGTGACGTCAGGGAGAGGACTTGGATGCAGCTCTTCGCACGCACGCGCACTACGCGACGGTTGTTCGATGCTGCCGGCCTGTCTATCCTGCTCGAGTTATTGAAACAATTTCAAGTTCATGAAGCAATTTGTACTGAATGTTCAAGCAAACTGCCCAGCGAAATATAGCGGAGTTGCCGTCAGGAGCGCGTTCTGTGTCGATTGCTCTGGGTGTCGTCTGCTAGCCACCAATGTGTACATCTGCTTGCATGGCGACGATTTCTTTTCACGACTGTTCTATGGCCGTGGCGCACTCAAAATGACTTTCCCGCACGGTTTCGATCCCAGACTTCAGCGTTCGGGCTTATGGCTTCCATGTCTGCGTTAAAGCGCAATAAATGTATACCGCGTGCTCCGCATATTCGGTTGCCAAGCCTGCTCCTTCAGTTCAATTCCTCTGTTCGGAGTTTTAAGCGCATGACAAATGACGTGTGATGTCATTCAAATAAATTAAATGGCGTTACCAGCAACAACATTTGATTAAATGCAAATTCTTAGCAGCTGCTGTGTAAGCTCGTCGTAAGTACTTTAAATTTGAATAAATAAACAGGGTGAGTCAAAAGGGGATGCACGACGGTGATATGAAATATTGGTAGGTTGTACGGAGATATTTTTTTTTTTTTTTGCAACATATTTTAATCCTTACGTTGATAAGTCGTCATTTGTTCACTCGTTCACGGTGGTCTGAAAGTACGCTGAACAGAATTAGTGTAATCTTACTAACGTAGATAAATACAAAAATTTCGCATCAAAAGTCGTAAGAAGATGTATTTGCAATAAGATACTGTAAATCAGTCTCAACGGTCGACTCCTGATAGGGCTTGGTGCGATCACTGAACTAAAAAGACTGGTTCCTTATACATATGCCTAAGATGACTCGAAGGCGAAAGCCATCCTTTTCTTCAGTCGACATATTGTTCCTTTGCCGCCTCCCTGCGAATGCTTTCTGAACGTAACATGGTTTCGCACCACCTTCAGGATCGGAGGCATTGCAAGCTTTCTACACATCACCTGGTTTTGCATCGCCTCCGAAATCGGCCCACCAATCACGGAGGCAATGCAAAGCGACGATGTTATTTGATGACATCATCACGTGTCGTGACTTACGACGTCACAAATCTTGACGGTCTGTGCTGTCATGATGAAGTCATCATGTGATGAATTTTTGCATCACTCGTGTTGACGCTGGCGACGCGGGATGCCGACGGTCAATTTTCACATTTGATGAGGAATCTAAGGCTTTCACCTTAAAATATTCAATCTTGTTACAACACGGTAAGGAATAGCGTTAACTAGCCAAATGGGCCAAAAGAGTGGTGGAAAAGAGCTCTTTATCCTCTTCCTGGACACATTCGCCGATTTTTCCTATTGTTTACCAAGCTGTACTATCGGTGTCAAATGAAACACGAACAGCGGATCGCGTTGCCCAAGCATTAGAAACTGCATAGTGCACGCGCCATCCTGTCACCACAGGCCCGCACAGTCGATTAGGCAGCACCGCGCAATCTAAAGCATGAATGTGGCTCACGAGCGGCAAACCACATGAGCGTATCTATCTCTATTCATAAGGGTTGAACTGTACCACGCGCACCACTGCTGGCGTTTCATTCGGAGCGATCTTATTTGCATCCAGCTCGCAATACCCGCTGGTTGATAAAGTTGTCCGCAATAACCCGCTGGTTGATGAAGTTATTGATTAATTTTGTCGGCCAACGTTGTATGTACACAAGTCCACATGACTACAATTGGGAGAGGAGTGTGAATTCTCGTTCAACTCAAGTCTGTTTAGACAACCATCATTTTTGTGAATAAGCCGTAAAATTCATCGCGCTTCGATTCCAAAGCAGCGTAGACTCTCTTTAACTCACTTGGTGGGGGGCGTTCACGCTTTCACGTAAGCTATTTCAACGCCATCCAGCTCAGTGAGTGACACTGCGAACTCGGGGGCCATGAACCTGACGCGATGGCTGTGGATATACAGAAGATAAGTTAAATGTTAACGTTTCTTAACCTCCTGTAATGCTAACAGTCATCTAAAGAAATATCATTAGAAGAAAATGCAGTTAGTAGTCGAGGAACGCCGTGCGACGTGAGCGAACTATCACGAAAATGTTGCTGTTTTAGCTAGAGCGTAGCAGACGACAAAAGCCGAATCCCCGCCCTTGCGTCACCGGAGCGCCGTTCGCAGCGCCGCCATCGGTGGCACACGAGGCGAATAGAGTGCTCCTGAGATGATTTGCTGCTTAAGATTTGCAATGAATCAAAATATTCCCAGCTCTTCATAAGAGCCTCATAATTATTCAGGTGCTTGAATGTAAATGCAACTTGCTTCTCCTGTGTACTCGGAGTTGCCAGTTCTGTTTATAATGAATGGATTTGGGCTTCTTTTTGCGTCGAGTCGCTTGTAGAATTTTCCAGTCACTTGTTGCGTTTTTTCGGGCTTATTTGCATTTTCCCAGCAAATATAGTTATTTTAGTGATCAGCACATACACCAATAGCGTGTTTGTTGATGACTTTGAGTAGTTGAGCGTTGAAGTCAAGCATACGCTGGGGGGAATCAACAAGTAACGTCAGTCATGCACTGGCAAATGTGCATTCGATCGAATAAAAACTACACTGGAGACAATGTTAAAAAGAAAATATTGCCACCAGATCACGAACTTCGCTTTCGTTCATAGTTGCGCATATTTTCGCTGCACAAAATACTTAAAAGCGATTTTTTCAACTCCCCTTCGTACTTGAATGACATTTTTTGTTATAATTAAAAATATTTTCAAGAATAATGGAAACTTTTGATTAAATTTCCACTTCTTTTGGGCTTCTTTTGTGATGATCATTTGCTTGCTAGCTCGGTAGCATCTGGAAACTGTGTGTATTCTATGATGTGAAATTAGCTGCTCCAGAGTGCTCCCAGATGCAAAATTACCTACTCCAAAGTGCTCCAAGACAGAAATTTTTGCTGCTTTAAAGTGCTCCAAGATGGAAATTTTTGCTGCTCCAAAGTGCTCCAAAATAAAATTTTTGCAGCTCCAAAAATCGCTTCAAATCCGAAGTCCTCAGTAGCGTCACTGAATTCCAGATTATTGTGATATGCTGATTCCACGCTGGTTGCTATGGCAACAGTGTGGTTGATGCACTGTATGGCATAGGATACAATGTGGTGCTGGTACGCAGGCGTTTCAAGCTCTGCTGTTGAATATGCCGTGTTATGTAGTGGGCGAAAGAAGTGAGAACACTTGAACCCACAAAATTCGAGTTGAGGGCAGTCATTTTTTTTTTCTTGTATTTTAAGTGTTCAGCACTCAATAACGTCATACTACATGTCCCTGTTTGTGCTGTTCTTGCTGTAATTATGTTGATACTTCAGTCGATGCAATCCACAAATAAAAAATAGGGGTTTGAAAACTATTACAGGGCCTCTTTAGTGTCGTCTCCATGTGCTATTGCACGATTGTGTAAGAGAGCCAGTATGTTTACTGCACCTTCTGGTTTCATCGTGACCCTTATGTCAAGCAGTCGCTCTACTCCACTATCCTCATCTGCCGTGCTTTGTTATGCTACGTATTCTTGTGAATACGTAAATCTTCATATTGAAAACTTTTCAGCGCGCACGGGACGGAGCACAAAGAAGAGGACACTACACAGGACTAGCGCTGTAAATCTTGTACTCATTTTGCATTAGAGCAGTGTAAAACCCGCAATTTGTCATTCACGACTTCGTTCACAATGTGACCGCTCAAGACTTCTGTGTCTTAGGCAGAAACGTGCTCTAAACAATTCCTTATTACGTACCGCCGGCACCAGCACCACCACACGCACTTGACAATAATTTTTTTGCCAGAAAAAATGGCGGGCAATTGATCGCTCATCCATCACAATGTCACAAGTGAGTTTTATGCCAGCATGAAGCTCTGCATCTTCAGCAGCTTCAACATGCATGCATTTTGTGACATTGCATGCGCATTGCCCGAAGTCAAAATGAAAGTACTGGCCCGCAGCCGTTTTCACGAACTCTTTTGCTCTTTTGCGTTGTACATTTTCAGCGCTTTGTGCATGCTACGCTCCGAGGATCATCCGAATTAACCGGGTTGCTGCCAAATATGACCAAATTAACAAGAGTTTGAGGCCATACGTATGCTAGCCGGTCACAGCCGGTCAGCACTCAGCACAGTCACAGCGAAAGCTAGAGGAGCGGCCTTTCTAAAGCCTGTTATAAACTCTCTTGGAGCGACTACTGCAAGTACAGTTGCAAGGTGCCCACTACGCCATAAATGATCATAATTTTGCAAGGTAGGGAAATACCTACGAAGCCATTATTCATCATTCTGCAAAGAAGCGAGGTATCCGCTAAAGATCTGTTAGGCATTATACTAACGTTGATTCTGTGGCTGATGGCAATGATGAATTATGGCTGAGCCCTTTGTAACGGGTGGGAAGCTTTAAACCAC
Source organism: Rhipicephalus appendiculatus (assembly GCA_030522465.1). NCBI lineage: Eukaryota > Metazoa > Arthropoda > Arachnida > Ixodida > Ixodidae > Rhipicephalus > Rhipicephalus appendiculatus. Next base: position 286,247 of record JALIZH010009617.1, on the reverse strand, counting down.
CCACTCATTACGCAATTCGCATTGTGCAACACCTGGTTATTTTAATCTTGTGCCACACTACATTTCATCTGTTAGTGTGATTGCCCAACATAACATTACGCCTGTACAGGGTCTTTTTGCAAAGAAGTTTCAAGCACTGGCGTGGCTTTGTGGTTGAACTGCCAGCGCCTGAGTTCAAGCCCCGCTCGACCCTGGATATTTTTTTCTTTTCTCATTGTGCGCAGCAGCAGTTAAGATCACCGGTGGCAGCTTCATGGCATAGTGGCCTATGCTGCACTGTATATTCATTCGGTAATATAGCGCTAGTTATTTTCACTGTTTAAACATAGGGGAATCGACATAACAAAATTTGTGATGCAGTAAAATTATCTGCATGTATGACTTTGTTAAATCATGGTTTGTACTACATTTTAAAGGTCAAGTTATTTGTACTTAGGTATATTCAATTTGTGCTGAGTCCAAGTGTCAGTGTCTGCACCCTAATGTGTGCCTAGTCCAAGTGATTAATCAGTGAATGCATGCTTGAAGTTCAGCGACTGAGGACACAATTCCAAGTACTGTAGCGCACCGCATTAATCAAGACACAACAGTGAAAATGACTGGTATAGTTGTAATTTTGCGGATAAATGCAAGCGTTGACCCGCATTTCTTTTTGGGTGCAGGGAAGTGAGTCCTGGGCGGGGCAGCCCCAGGTGCCGACGTCAGTGGGTCCCTGGCTCCTGAACCAGCTGGAAGAGTCGGCACAGTTGTGCTCCGACAACTGCTGGACCCACCAAGGACATTAGGAGGGACGCACTTTGAGTTCCCCTCCGGCGCAAGTTTCACACAAGTGTTTGTGGGCAAGCCCTGGCATCGGAGCAGCATTGACCCAGCCATACACCTGCTCACCCGGCAGTTGGGTCTTGAGGAAGCCAGCCAAATTGTCACGATATGGGAAGAGAGAAAGAGCGGCCCCGTGCTGCTGGTCGCCTCTGAGGTCAGACGGCGCCTTATATTTGTGTGGAAAGGGCGGCATCTGGTCCCGCCACTTACCGTTGGAACTAATGTGGCGATCTGGGCGAGTTACCGTCAGAGTTGGTGAGAAGGACGGGGGCTGTTGGCGTGCAGCATGCCAGGTTGTGTCCAGCACGTCAATGTCCAAGACTTTTCACCGCTCATTGACTCGGAAATTTCCCGAAAAGCCTGGAAATTTTTTTTCTGTGTGTGCTGTAGCACACGCCTGGCTGGCCAAAACACGCTCACTGCGCAGTGTTTTAGAAGCACAGTGGCGTGTGGGCATCGCCGCAAATTGGAACGGTGATCCTAATGAACGTGAGGGAGGTCTGTGGGAAGTGGTGGATTATTGGTGTGTGTTGTAATGCACCGCATCTGTCGCTTCCTTGCCAGACACTGCGCGTGTGCTTTTATAAGCAGAGCTATCCAGGTGGTGGTCGCAGTGCGACTCTTAAGGCCGTGGGACTATTTGGGATGCTGCTGAAATTAAATTGATCAGCAAGGAGTGCGCTTGAAACGAGAGGAAAAAAAAGCACATCTTTGCCGAGCACAAATGTAGTGATATTAAGTGGCCCCTTTCTCTGTGTTGTATGTCCAATTCACAATAGCCAAAGTGTAGGTGGCTGTTTCCTGGTCATTTGTTTGTTTTTAAATTGTTACTGTCACGTGCACCTCGAAATCTAGTTCATTGTGATGTTCGTCACATGTATGAATGTATCGTGGTGTGGATGTCGCTAGACTATGAGGAAGCATTGTTATTGACTTGTGAGGGGTGCACTGTAGTCTTCCACGAGAGAACTACCGCTTGTCACTCTCCACTTCAGGCCCATTTCCAATGTAGCTCCTCATCTTGTGAAGTTTAGTGTGATATTGAACCATTGCTGGACAGCCATTACTGAACTGCAGTAGACTCATGATAATTCAAACTCCTATATTACGTACTGTCTGTTAATCCAAACAGATTTCAAAGTTTTGGGGCCCTGCTATGTTTTCAATATATATTTAGAAGCTGCTGAATTCAAGCTGCACATTAAGTTAATTTTGTCGATTGATACCTTTTGCTTCTCTGTACAGAAAATATTAGTTGTCGTTGTTCCTGCTTTTCCTAATATGTTGCATCCATGCCGTACATACACTTGCATCCGATAATTCTGGGGTCCCCTCGAGTTTGAATTATGGAGAGTCTGCTGTAATTCCTTTACATTGCAGAGTTTTGCTTAAGGGTACTCTGTGCAAATTCAGCAAAACTAGGATGAGAATGTTTAGGCCAAGATATTCTTTGCTGTGCGCCAACGCTGAGATAACTGATAGCTGTTGTCGTAAAGGAGCTTCACAAAGCCACTTTCAATCCAGGCCATTCTTTAGAACCTTAAACACCAGGTGCTTTGCAGTAGGTAGCTTCCCACCTTGCTTTATTTTGTAGCTCTCCAATTAAGCAAAAATCTTGCATAATCTGATTCTGTAAGCACTAGGCTACAGTTGCATTCTCTTTGAGGCTGTTGGCACTTTTGGTGCCTAACTTAGCACGGCGAAGAGTATGTATGCATGCGTCAGTTTGCCATTTGGTCGCAGACTTAACACTACATATGCCTCACATCAAATGGCAGCAAGTGGTAGCTAGTGCTTTGAGACTGTTCACATTCCTCGGCCATTTGCTTGTAGCAACTAATGCTACTGTGCTGCTCAACATTATACTGCATTTGGGATTGTCGTAAATTGTAATGACCTTGTTGTGCTGTCATGCTCTGGTCATGGCCATTATCATCCTTTTCGTGCCATTGCCAGCACATGCTCTCACATCATAATTTGCTCGCATAGAACCTCCCTTTCTTGGAGCACTTTGCATAATGCTAATTCCCAGTAGTCTTTATTTCATTTGTGCATTGCATGCACTCTATATAGTGCACATTGTGTACCTTCACAAACGTTTGTGAGAAAGTCAAATGAGGGAAAGGCATACAGTCGAACCCACTTATAACAATACTCAAATGCCATGAAAATTTCATTGTTATAACCGATAATTGCTGTAAACGGGGTGCACAAAAAAAAAAAAGCAAAATAGGGGGATGGCGGGCTGTTGTGGGAAAACTATATTATCGGATGGGATATGCCAACAGACATCAGTGATAAGGATGACAAAAGCTGCCAATTTTTTGGACATGCTTGAAAATTCGAACAATTTCATGCACAAGCCCCGTAGAGCCAATGTATGACAACGTCTGAAGTTTCAGATACCAAAACGTTTCAAAGTTTCAACTTTTTACTCAAATTGCGTGTGAGAAAGTGCATTTACAGAAGCCGCCACCACGCCTGCGCTGTAGCAGATATCAAAAGTCATGTTTGCCGCAATAGACCCTTTTCATAAACAGCAAGTGCGCTTCCCTGTGTTGCGTATTTGCCCTGCTAATGGCGGCCCCTGTCGTCCTTCAAATGGAGAGGAGGTCCTAGTGGAACGTGCCACGACTTTTCTATCATGCGTGTTTATATCTAGGGAGCCCAGTGAACGTTTTCCGCACCATAGGGCAAGCAAACTGCGCTTGAACACGCTGTTTGCAATAAGTGACCAGCCGCCATTAGTAGGGCAAACTGCATTGCAGAAAAGCTAGCTTTACAATTATGAAAAGGGTCTATGCCAGAATGCTATGCATTGAAGCATACCGTGACTCTGAAGGGGCACCGGGGGACGTTCGAGTTGTGGGCGGGGGGGGGGGGGGGTCAGCAGCTTGAATTTCTCGTTTTCTTTTTTCTTTTCAAGGATTTCACGTTCCATTACCTTTCGGCACGGACGCCCAACAGCCAGAATTCATTGTTATAGCCAATAATGCGGCATGCGGGCATTGCTGTAAGCAGGTTATTTCACCTTAGAAAACATACAAAAAGTTGACGGTGCATCAGCTTCTCATTGTTATAACCGATATATTATTAAAACCGGTATCGTTATAAGTGGGTTCGACTGTACAAAGTTTCACTAAGATTGGTTCACAATTTTAGCCCCGCATCTGCTTTTCAGTTGCAGCTGCATGTGCTAAAATCTTAGTGAAGGTGTTAGACTTTTGCATGGGGTACATTGTGTTACATTCCTGCCGGTGGCTTTTGTAACACGTGTAGTTCAGTAATGGCTGCCCATTGAGAGAGACCGTTGACCCGGTAGCAGAAGAGCACAACGACAAGCGCACTACATTTGGAGGATGTTGCAGTTTTTGGGAGCTCTTTCGCCTGCACACAAGTTTCATGTTGGGCTAGTTGGCTTAGTCGTTAGGGTGAAACGGCACAGACGATGGGATAGGTGAAACGGAGCATAGCACATTGTTTCAACTGTCCAGTCGGTCATCGGCACCATCTTGCCATAATGGATCTTTTCACCTACTGTCCCAGTCGTTCTTGGTTGTGTGTAAGTAAAGCGAAAACAAGCTTCTACATAGGCTTTGGCATATTTGCATGCTGTGTATGTCTAAATTCATTGACTTCTCATGAAATCGGCAAAACAGTTTGTGCAGGCACATCTCTACAGCATAAATATGGATGCAGCAAGCATGCTTCTTGTTAAAGCTGCATAGTTAAGGTCTTTCAAGCATTTGGAACTAGAACTTTTGGAAAGTTCCCTTTAAGTGTGTTATAGCCGTAAGGCCACCTTTTTTTCTTGTTCATAACACAGGTTGTAGTAATGTTACATAGCAGTTGTCATTGCAGCTGACTATGCGAAACTTAATTGCTGTAGATTTGGTCCAATCAAGCTAGGAGCATGAAGGATGCCTTGTAGAATGAAAACTACGGGTGTGTTCAATGCTAGTAGCCGTAGCTTCGATGGGGGGGGGTGAATGCCACTGTGCAGTACAGAATGAGCCCCAGTGTAACTAATAGCGCACAAATTTAAGCCATTACACAGTTCTATGTGTTCTGCAAAGTATGCTGTTTTCTACACTTCTATTATGCATTGTGCTGGCACGCAGTTTTGGTTGCAAAGCACGGACACAATGTACACAGCACGACCAAGAAAGCTATGTAAATTAAGTAAGGAGACTTCTTTCTTTTTTTTTGCACGCTTCTAGGCCTGTGATTTCATACTGCAGTCAAACCCCTTTATAAGAGACTGATGTAACAGACAATTGGATATAAGAGACTCCAGAGTGTTGACATTAAAATAGGGGTTGATAAGATAATGCAAACGTGGTACCCTGCCTATAAGAGAGACCTCGTATAAAAAGCAAGAATTGCTCCCCCATGCATGTCTCTTACAAAGGGGTTCAACTGTATGACGGAGCAGCATTTGAAACGAGATGTCAGTCTTCCGTGGCGATGTGGATGCTTTCGCTGTGAATCTGCATGCTTGGAAGGAAACGTTCACCCGACTGCGTAATAGTTTTCTTATTCTTATTATGGTGCGAACAAATCGGCCTGCTCCTCCTCGATTTCCTTAGGAGGGTGAACTTGATCTGGAGGTCAGTCTCGCCTTGCTCTTTATCAAACTCTATTGCAGATATATCCGTATGCAATGGAACAAGGTGTTCAGCAAAACACATTTTTCTTTCACTTGAGTGCCACCATCTTGGGCTGTTTACATACATGACTGTTATTTCAGTTGCATAAACAAAACCTAAGGGAACAAAGGCCTTTATGCAATTAAGAAAAGGGCAGCCATGATAATAGATGGCTAGGTATTTGCTGCTAGCCTACCAGCTGGCAGCGTCTGCCCATGGTTGGACTGGGTGTAGTCCTCATCATCATCTCTATAAGAGCTGAGCATGTGACAACAGTAACAGCGTCCTCTTTCTTCATGCACAAGCTGAATGGAGCACATGCCCCTACTTTTCTGGTTTGAAGCAAAGTCGAAGTGAATGGCAGTTCATATTAAATAATTTTAAAGGAAATTCGCACAGGCTGACACCACCACAGTGAAGGGTAGACAAGTGCAAAGAAGACATGTTAAATGTAGTTTCCTCCGGTCCCATCTTCATTTGACAGTGTAGTACAAATTGCGATGTACCAATCGAGTAGCCCAACAGTCCAGATTAAATACACTTAACATAGCCAGGTACAGTGGCCAGTACAGTTCAGATTCTCTAATAGCTGGTGTCCTTGGAGCAACAGTCCTTGCTAGACTGCCTTTATTATGTGAAATATTACATTTGATCAGACGCAATGTGTGCATTGAGTAACGAAGAACATGTGCATTGAGCCAGTTAATGCTGTTAGTCTTTGTAACTGCCAGCCGTTGCGCAATAACGAACTACCGTATTTACACGAATGTAAGTCGACTCCAATGTAGGTCGACCCCCCCCAAAAATCGCTTGGCAAAAAAAAAAAAAAAAAAGTGCTCTAGTTTTGGTTTCGATTCTAAGTCGACCCCCCCAACATTGGATTGTCAAATTTGAAAAAATGGGAGTCAACCTATATTCGTATAAATACGGTAACTAGATTTGTGTTCACTGCATATGGGTCATTCCATGCCAAATGTCCCAGCCATTTCGATTACGATCTAAAATGTTATTGAGAAATTACTGCTTCTTTACAGCATTGGAAACAGTGAATAGCTAGAATGTTAGACAAAACATTTATCCCAATCCCCCATAATCTTATGCCGTGTATAGATGTCTCGGTAATCAGCACTTACTATACAGATACATTTTGGTATGAACATTTTACAGCCGAACCTTGTAAACCTTATGGTAAAAAATAGCATATTTGAAAAAGTTGTGTTTTAGTCCTCTAGGATGCAATTTGCACCACGTGGTGGCCCAGTTAAAAATTGGCTGTATACCACATTCAAAAGCATATAACTTGTTCGTTTTATTTGAGCAAGTTTTTTCATTAGGCATTTTTTCTTCCAATTTATCCAATGGCAATCGTCACTTGCAAAGCTGGTACACACTTCATGTTGCCTCAATGGCATGGAAGATGAGACTCTCCCTTCTCAGCACTCTGCTCATGTGTTCCGGGAACAAATGAGGTCAAGTCACAGCAGTTTTATGGAGCTTTCGTGCATCGTTTCCATAGGAAGAATTTGTTTTCGTAATGAAATTAATCTACAGGGGATGTCGCAGAGATGCACGGAGCACGCTCTATGATGGTGGAATGTTTGCCTTGTCAGGGTGTGAAACCTTTGCTTGTCCCTAACCAAAATGGCAGTCACAGTGTGGGCCCTCTTGGAAGCGACTGCTCCTATAGTTTCATAGTTAGTAATAGTGCCTATTCCAACTTTTCCTCTGCTTCTATTCACGATATGGACGTGAACGTGACGAACGCAGTGGAGGTGGAAGAAGGCTCACATCAATGCCCCTTCATTTGCACTTGATGTGAAGGGCTCCATTGAAGCCGCACCACTTCTACTCCCCTTGATGCTATCTTATGCCTATAAAAACGTGCCTTGAGTGTCGTGATGCGATTGGTGTATGGCCTTTGAAGTCTCGCTGAAATGGTAGCATATGTTTACATTATGCTTTCTGTTCTTACATTGAGCAGAGGCTCCATCAAAGAAGAATTTTTTCTGTCACTGGCAGCTTCTTTTTCATTGCGTCTATCAGCTCTGTTTGGTAGGCAGATGCAGCAGCAGTGTTGTGTTCCGGAAGCTCCGTTTGGTAGGCAGATGCAGCAGCAGTGTTGTGTTCCGGAAGCTCCGTTTGGTAGGCAGATGCAGCAGCAGTGTTGTGTTCTGGAAGCTCCGTTTGGTAGGCAGATGCAGCAGCAGTGTTGTGTTCCGGAAGCTCCGTTTGGTAGGCAGATGCAGCAGCAGTGTTGTGTTCCGGAAAGTCAGACACATCATTGTACAACAATTTCACCGTGACTGTGGTGTAGTGGACGGTGATTGGGTGGATAGTGAGCTACCTGTGTGTTGATGATATATGGATTTTAATAGCGCAAGGGCCAGGCTTGGCCAAAGAGTGCCAAGAAATGACCTGTGTGTTGTTCCAGCAGTATGACTGAGGTACGTCATGTACAATGAATGGTTTTCAGCAAAGTTCCACAATCACTTCATTTGTGGGTACAGCAGGTCATGTAAGCATTCTGCTTGCCTCTTGATAACATAATGGTGTACCTTGCTAGGTTTTGTCAACATGTCCAGAAATTTTCGCAGAGGCCTTCTGGAATAGGAATAATAGTTGCAAGTGTGCAGCCTCTGTTGAGTTTGGACATGGTCGGCCTGCTCAGAAGCATCCAGGAGTGGGACGCAGCGATGTTTCAAGCATGGCCTGTACCCAAACATTTGCTGCATTTTCGAAAGAGTTCAAAGTTCTCAAATATGGAAAAGCCCACATTTTATGCCTGAAAGCTTTAATCATTTTGAGTGCATTTCTTTGAGGTTTGAAAGTGGCGAGTCCTTGGGACATCGTTGGAGCACATCCTCCTTTCCTGGAAGGCAGTATGAGACACAATCATCATCATAAAGGTGTTTAAGGAGGTCCTCACTTTTTTCTTTGGTGCACCAACCTTTTTTATGTCTAGTTGAGGGCTCCAAATTCTGATCTTCATTTCTGCGCTTGGTGTACCGTGTTGCCGCAAACGGCCCTCTGGCACTTACCGGAAAGGTCAAGCATCTTTGTCAATGTTGTGATAGGCACGCCACCTCTACACACTGCTGTTTGGATGTGTGCCAGTAGTCTTCAGAGTTTCATTGTTTAGCTTTTCCATGTGGAGTGGTCTTTCAGATGACCCGGAGGAGGCGTTTCTTTCGTGACCAGGAATGTGGTGTCAGTGTCAAATTTAACGGCTTCTTTTTCTTGTCATTTTACTGAACTTTTTCACGGTCTTTGACTAGAAGAACATAATCTCGTAATAGAAAAGTTTTGTCCATATCCACAGCACACAGTTGTGTCGTGGCATCGTTGTCACACATATTCTGCTTTTCATGTCGATACACATTTGATATTTTGTTTTTCATTACTTCTGAGTTGGTCCTTCATTGGAGCTGTCACAGGGTACAGCTTATTCCTGTAACAGTCTTCTTGTCCAACTTCTTCAATCATAACAATGCAATATTTGCGTTCTCTTGATGTGAAGGGCTCCATTGTTGAACATCCTGTGAAATATAGCTTTGCCTACTACATAGTGGCAAAGCTTTTCACTTGTCACAAGGCCAGTGGTTATAGGTTGCCGAATGCTAGTGGTGCCATTAATGTTTCATGGTGCTTGATGTGTTCAGAGAATCGGTTGAAGCACCGATTACAATCAATTAGGGATCCATACTGGAGATGAACTTGGTGATGGTGACAAATTGTTGATAGGCATTTCGCGAGCTTTGCACTTAGGGCAGGAATTTTCTTTCAATGTCCAGCAGCATTTGAACGTTGAATACCCCTGCTGCTTCATTTGGGTCATTTTATGGGGCCACATTGCAGCGGACAAGTGCAGAAACAAAAAAAATTAGATACCATGCACAGGCCGGAATAGATGTAAAGCGAAGCTTTTATTGGTTTTTTGTGCAAATGAGACAAAGTTATGCAAGTGTACCATGTTGCCGCAAACGGCTCTCTGGCACTGTGATAGGCACGCCACCTCTACACACTGCTGTTTGGATGTGTGCCAGTAGTGTCTGCAGAGTGTCATTGTTTAGCTTTTCCATGTTGAGTGGTCTTTCAGATGACCCGGAGGAGGCCTCCTTTCTTTCGTGATTAGGAATGTGGTGTCAGTGTCAAATTTTACGGCTTCTTTTCCTTGTCATTTTACTTAACTTTTTCACTGTCTTTGACTAGAAGAACATAATCTCAGAATAGAAAGGTTTTGTCCATATCCACAGCACACAGTTGTGTCGTGGCATCGTTGTCACACATGTTCTGCTTTTCATGTCGATACACATTTGATATTTTGTTTTTTATTACTTCTGAGTTGGTCCTTCATTGGAGCTGTCACAGGGTACGGCCACATAATGACAGTGTTCATGCCACATTAAACAAACCTCAATGTAATACAAGACACACAGTGCAGGGCTCTTTCTTTGTGCTGCATGCCAGTCCCACCACTCACAAGACAGTTTTTAATTTTTAACTGTAGAATTGACACGAACCAGCACCATTTCTGATGAATGCACAGGCCTCGTGGCATAACTGATTTGTAACGAACGTGTGTGTTGAAATTTTTTAGTTAGTATGCTTGCCATAGTTGTTCATATTGCATAATGGTGGGCAGTGGCAAGTGCATTGAGAAATATTAGGCAGAACGAGAGGCATTCAACGTCTTAGTCTCTCTGGAGAACACAAGGTCAATCACACCCCCAGTTCTTGACGTGGACAGTGATAGTTCAGAAGATGACAGCTAAAAAGATGTACACTGTAGACATCTAAAAATGCCAGTAACCAAGGGTTTGCTGGTTTCCGAAGGTCAAAATTATAATCTGTGGTGAAAACCAACGGTGTCGTCTTGTTAACGATATGTCTACCTCGCTTTTTAAGATGTTTCATTGCGATAGCAATTACGTGGACACTCTCAGCGCGTTTTTGCTATCGCCGTGGGCATCATGACTTTTCTTCCTATCGAAACCAGAACTGAACAAATGAAATGTAATAATATACTGTCACTCAAATAACACTTCATCGCTGGAACATTTGGCATTGCAATGACCCGTATGGTTCATAAACATGAACAACCTTCCTTCATTTTCATGGCATGGCAGATGTTAAAACAATGTTCAAAAAAGCCATTTTTGACTATTAGATACCGTATTTACTCTAATGTAATGCAACCACAATTGTAACACGAGGGGTGACATTTCATTGCATCCAGGAAGAAAGAATAGTTCTTTCGGTATTCAATTGTAATGCAAGGGTCGACTTTAGGTAGCAAAAATCTGCACAAATTTCTCATTACATTAGAGTAAATATGGTTCATAGCTTTTTTTTTGTCATCGTACCTTGAAGTAGGTACCTGTAAACCTCGTGCAGGCACAGAAGGAGTTCACCTGAAATCCAGTTACTAGAAATGACATATTGTGCTTGATTTGTTAGCATCAAAGTAATATGGAAGAGATAAACAAGATGACGCAAGAAAGGGGCTTAATTTGCACTAATTTATCTTTTCTGTAACTGAAGACCAACTAGCCCAACATTTTAATTATTGTTGAATTCATCAAAGTAGTTGCAAGCACACCGTCTTGATGTCTACATTGCTGCCCACGATGGTGATGCCCATGTACTGAAATCAATATTGCCTTTATACTAGATAATTTTGAGGATGTATTTTTAAATGCAAAGCCAACACCAGTAAAAAAGATTTTCTGATCTTTCCATTCATGGGACTGTTCTGGAAAAGAAAATCAAGCATCATGCCATCATTCTTATGTGCGATGTAGCAACTTTTTTGTGGGAAAACTCAAACCTAAGGTGTGTTGCCTCTCCACGAAAGAAAGGGACCATTGGTGTTGCTTTCCTTTGATGAGCACCTTTATAATTAAAATGTACAGTATGAAAAATGTACCTTTCCATAAGTCTCAGAGACTTGCGACTTGTGAGTGGCATTTCATCACTTTCAGAGGAGAGGTAATCAAAGGGTGCATTCAGTAGTTTCACATTCACAAGTCCTCTAATTCAAATGTGATGAGCAAATGAAGCTACTACTCCTAATTTTTAATGCCCCCATGGGTTGCTGCTTGTATCTCTGGTTTTCCCATTCTTTCTTCATGGTGTATGTTTTCTGTGTATGTCTAATTTCTTAAAACTAGGCATTTGTATAGCATTAACCTGAATTCTCTCTCTCCTCGAAAATATGGAGAGAAGCAATTGCGGATTTGGCATCAATTTATGCATGCAGACAGGGCTGTCTTGCAAAAATAGAAAAAAATCAGTGCCTTAGGGCAACATCTGTTGTACAGTGCTTATGATTTGAAGCATTCTTTTGATGCTAGCTCAATTGCAAGAGCTGCCTCCCCCTCCTCCCAAAAAATAGATGGGAGTTTCTCCCACTGGTATAAACCACCTGATTAGAAAGGACAAATTGGATATGTCTAGGTTTAGACACCACAGCAGTATGATGTGACAATCTGTTAGCCTGGTGTTTAGTTTTTTTCTTATCGCATGCTATGCCAACTGGCCGCTTCTAGCAGAATCGCAGGCATGGCGCCACGCATGGCCAGCAAGCAAGCATGAAATTGAGTGCAATTAGAATTGACTGGTGATGTGGTCTCTGAGAGATGTACATGTGCTGCAAGGCATTACTTAGATCCTCCTTAGGAGTTTGTATTCTTTGACTGTCCTTGTGTTGCTAGCTTAGAGCTGCCCAGGTTTATTGACAGGATGGTACTTTTTTGGGCCATTTGTTGTGCAGCCATAACTGTCTCCCGATACTTTGTTTTTGTATTTGGCCAAACATAAATGCTTTTATCTTGTACAGATATATGTAGACTTGTGGTGTGAGATACTGGAGGTTGACCAGATGTTAAACCTTCAAAGTACAGGCCACACTCCTCATCATAATGTTTGCTCTCCTATCTACTTGGCAAAACATGTCGGGAGCAAACATGTAGATAGTCAGTACATTTCCTTGGAGATGGCTTAGGAAGAAAGGTTCAGTTGTTGCATGCTTTAGCACACTAGCTTTTTTTTAATAAGGACTACAATAGCTTGCATGCGCAAAGACTATTGGAAATCACTCGTGGCAACATGATGTTGTATGGAGAAAGGGGAGTTGATGAATTTCTAGACACATGCAATCATAGTACTCTTTCCATGCAACCCGCTTAGGGCTGCCATTATGTACATGCCCCTCGTTCCCAAACTGCTGTGGCTATACATGGCCACTTTCGCGACTGTGTCTTGGAGGCACGAAGCGAGGGGCTCCTCATTTGATGACCGCGTTTGATTTCTGTGAAATCATGGCCTCGTAGTGTTGCTGCCATTTATTGCTGCCGCTACAGAGTGTCACTGTATTCCAGCTGCTGGGAAAACAAACATGACACGTGTGCATTGTAGAGACACGGGTGTCTAGAAAATTCAGTAAAATATCTTCCTCTTGCCTCACAATGGCTTTGTGCCGCATTCGTTGTTCGCTCACTTTGTTGTGCTGCCGTTGTAAGCCACAGTGTTCAAGAAAACTGGCAGGCCAGCCGACAGTTGAGGTTTATCTGGATCTCATAATGATGACCATTAGAACTACAACTTGGCTACTTGCCAAGATGCTTTTTGTTTTTCATGGCATGTGAAGAATGGCAGAAAAATGCATTGCATTGTTGACCTGTATAGGCCCATAAGGGCCTACTTCCTGTATTGTTTGTCTTGAATACCATTCCTATACGGATCTTTGTGTAGACATTTTGCCCACAGGGCAGTAGCTGTGAATTTGCAGCCCAACAGAGCTTCCAGTAAGATGTATTTGACGATCAGCATTGTAGGGGAAAGTGAGCTTGGTCATATGCTCTACCACAGGCGATATGTTTTTTGACATGATCAAATCTTAGAGATATGTGCTTCCTGTCTCTGTTGTATGAAAAGTGGAAGTTATCATCTACCTAAAGTCACGTGCAGAATGTTTTCTTATGGCTTAGCTGTACTTTTCATTAAAGAGATAAACTTGCACATCCGAGGGTACTGATCATTGCACCAAAACAGTAGCTGCCCAGCCCAGTATGCTGCCTTGTCATTGCATCATTGGCAACTGTAGTGTGATTCTACACCAGGTGCATTGAAATCTGGCATGAACATAATATATAGAGAGCACAGTTGGTTGTCGCAGCATTGTTGTTCAGGACATTGCTAACATGTGCACTGGTGCAGTGTATCAGACGATGCTGATGACTTATCATGTCAGAGTCTGTTCGGGTCACTTGGAAAAATTTGTATAGAGACTGCAGAAATTCTTCAATTATTATGTGATGCTGAGTAAACCAAAATTGAATGATTCCACTTACCACTGGTTTTGGTAGTTACAGCAGTGCTGCTGTTGAGGAGTAAATTGCACTGTATTGAAGGATTTCAGCAGCATGCAATTAAGCTTGCTGTCTTCTGAATTCATCAGTTCATTTTACAAAGCAAGGCTGGAAGTCTCCTGGGTATTGGTTTGCTCAAGTTATTTTTTTCTTTCTTCCCCTCAAAATCACCCACCTGTGGCCTTGTGCGGGCCTGTAAAGGTCCAAGAATGCATGCTGGTTTTCAAACATGTTTTTGACTCCTTGCATTACACGACTTGATTATTACTTTACAACTGTCGGTTGGTCTGCTGCCATTTGCACTTTTGATACGGTTGGTTTTTATTTTAAATTTTGACAGCTCTGCTTGACTTTAATGTACAGTGGCAATAGTTCAAGGTTCAAGGAAATCGCCTTTCCGCAGATGGCAATGGTGCGTGAAAGCTTTCGTTGTGGCTGTTGCCAAAATAACTGGCGGTAAGATCCCGGTGTTGTTACTTTTGTTTTGGGAAATGCATGTTAATAGGTGGAAAGTGACTGGAGCTTCTTTGGCATCTTGCACTTTTCATGGAAAGATCTTGCATCATATCATGGTGAACCGCAGTGTGGTCCCTTTTTTTATATATAGTGTGTGCCATGTAGCCTGTGCCAAAATTTTAAAATGCTTGAGTGCGATTCAGCTAGACTGAATAAAGGTAATGTTGTTTTACAGCCTCTTGGAGCAAGTCTGACTATCTTTTGTTTTGCCTAACTATATAATTAGTTAATGTTGATCAACCAACTTCTTAAATATTACATTTAGAACCACAGCATCAGTCAGAAAATCGCAGGCTCTTCTGAATAACACCAGCTTTGTCTTGCAAGAGCCAGCGATACATGGAAAATGGGCCGACAGCTAGTTTCACGGAAAAATTGTGATGTATTGCGAGCTTTTTACAGCGAAAGCTGTTATGAGATCACAACAAGGGCCGTTTTTGCGCCGTAGTTGTCCGCCGCCGCCGGTGTCCATAACCACTATCGCGCGAAATACGAAAAAAACTAAATGAAAAAAATCACGCCATATCCACGAAGTGAATGATGATGAGTGGGCGAAGCTCGATCGTTTTCATCCATGGCAAAAAGAGAATGTGTGGTCTGGAACGCGCTTATACTTCATGGTCATCAGCGTCATCGTTATCACGTGTAGTGGGTATGGAACGCGCTTATACTTCATCGTTATCACGTGTAGTGGGTACATTCCACTATACTGTGTCATTGTCATGTTTATCACGTGGAGTGGGTACATTCCACTATACGTGGCTACCTACCTACTACTACTACTACAGAGGAGGGACAGACCCACACCCTAAGGAGCTTCGCCCCTAAAATACCTTTGACAGAATGGGAATCGAACCCGGGCCCTCTGCGTGGCAGCCCAGCACTCTACCACTGAGCTACGCCGGTGCTTGAAACTGCGTTGCAAACTGACCCTATGCAGGCTTCATGTCGCATAAGGAATTGCGTTACCGTAAGTTGGAAAGTGTTTTAGAACAGTAAAGTAACAACCAGGCATCACACAATGCGAATTGCGTAACGAATGGGTCGTTCAATGCTCCAGCCCATTACAAAAGCCTCGGGCATAATTCTTCGTCGTCAGCCACAGCATCAACAAAGTGCACATAATGCGTTACAAGCGTGTAGCGGGTACCGTGCTTTTCCGAAGAATGATGAATAATGGCATAGTGGACACTTCCCCACTACACAAAAATTATGATGATTTATGGCGTAGTGGGTACCATGCAAGTGAGCTTGTAGTTGCCCCAAGAGTGTTTAAAAAAGGCTCTAGAAAGGCCACTCTTCCAGCTTTCGCTGTGACTGTGCTGTGCGTTCCGCGCAGGCCTGGCGGGTTTTTTTTCAAGCTTGGTAAAAATATTTTTGTAGCATGCAAAGAGCAGTATAAAGCTGGATCCAGTGTTCATTAAAATGTTCTACTATGTTCTCATTAGTACTTTTGCTGTAATTTTGTTTGAGAAACTGAAGAAATTTTATTAACTAAGCATGTAGTTAACCTAAGTGCAAATATAGTCCGACTTCCTGCATGCAACAGTTAACAGTGCCTTCACTCTGTCCGGGTACATGGGACTCGTACATTTTAAAACTTTGGCTCAAGTTACATTGCACACCTCGTATATATTTTTGCAAGTTGAATCCATTCCAACTGGCCACAGTTTCTGTTTAGCTATGGTTGTAAAAAAAGTTTACTTTGTAGACTTTTTTCAGGGGGAGGCTACATAGAGATCACCTCATCCATTTTGACACAGGTCACTCACATTATGGAGCAACAGCAGGACCTTCAGTATCAATTTGCTATGCAACATAGTCGTACATTGGTGCACAAAAAGTTTTAATAAATTTGCAGATGGATAAATTATGGAGCTAAGTTCATTTTATGTATTTCCTTCCCATCACCACATAAAACTCCCAGTTCCAATTAATTTTTTTGCCAAAATACACGCATAATGATTCTGAATGTGCTATTTAAACTGTGTGCCCCTGAAAAACTGTGCAGATACGAAATTAGCATGTAAATGAGCCACCAGCGTTGCTGAAGAAGTTGTGCACACCTGGCATTTCCATTAGGGCAACATTTCATATTTGGGGTAATTCCGTGGTGTGTCATCATTTACCATGACATTGGTCCAATGGTTTTGCTACAGTAATGTGCACAGCATGACATACCAGCGGAGCTTTCTTTTGCTTGGCACCCTCTGTACTGGCTGCCTTTGTTTGTTGCCGCAATTGATGCATTTGCTGTGACTGTGACTGTGGGGGCTTCCGAAGCTGCAAAATCAATTTTCACTGACTGTAGCTTGAAGTGCAATTTTCTCATACGATTGAGCAAAAACCAACCGTATCAAAGGGCAGTTGTTAAAGTAGGCGGTTATGTGCAGCTTTTGTTATCTTGGCACGGCAACTTCATTCAGACCTGTTCCTTGTGCAGTGGCTGCCTTATCTAGCTGATTTTTTAACAAATATATGTATACGCACCCAGCTTACCATTGCTGGTTTGCTGCTGTTGTGTGAGACAGTGTTGGCTTGCCACGTGTGATCGAAGAAGAGTATACCACAGGGCGTCACATTGTTTGACCTTTATTGTTTACTTGTTGCTAATGTGTAGTAAGCAAAGTTGGTACATACAGTCACTGCCTGCTAGGGGCATATTGTTGCTTTAAAAAGGGAATGTTGAGACCTCCTACTATATTGTCATTTTCTTTTGCATTTGTTAGTATACATCAACACTTTTCCATTTCACTGCTGATTTTGCTCATTTGACAGTGCCACTGTGCTTTTCATGTCATGCTCTCCAGAACTTGTTTTGTCACAAAGATGAATAGGATAAAAATGTCCTTCATGTAATCATTCTTCTGGCATGGCTACACATGTGTGTTGCTTTTTACAGCTTCCATTACATTCACAGCCATCCTTGTACCCATAGCGGGATTTTACTTTATTTGAAGCTTAAGCAAGGAAAAGTGGCACCATGTGTGGACAAGGGCCTTCTATCAGTACCGTCACTTCCTGAAACATGTATCATCTTAAGCCCATGCTGAGTGGCCATCCTACTGGAAATTCTGGCTTTTGATGGTTTTCTGTGCATGTTGTTTTAGTGGTCATCTATTCAATGGTATATGGTGGTGGTGCCCAAGGCTTTAATTTTTGAGCACTAGGCAACTATATCTATCTTTGGAAGTTGCACATTGCAAAGAAGTGGTTACTCTCGCTTGACATACCCCGGTCATGGTGCCTATTGTGTTGTCAAAGCTTTTGTACCAGCCAAGTTCAGATGGTAACCTCGAGTTGTATGCCACATTGTCACAAGGAATTCTTTGGTGTGACCTCTTTGCTAGTGTTGTAGGACTGCAGTCATTTTTGCATTGTTTTTAAAGTCTCTGTAAGGTTGTTTTCTCATGTGCACATCATTTTTCTTAAGACTTGTCATCTGCTCCGGATAATCTCTGCTTGAGGGAAAGGGATATGATAAAGCCTTGTTGAGGGCGCATTGTGAAAAAAAAAAAGTGTTCAAAAAAAGTTATGGCACAATGTACAATGATGTTCATACGTCCTCACTGAAAAGAAGTGTTCATGAGTGTTCATGAAAGTAGGCCTGAGAGGTCACTTTGTTCACTTAGAATGTGCCTTTGAGTTTTACCTGTCTGAACCAACTTTGTGTTCTCCATCTTTGTGCTTACATGGTATCCACTTGTCGCATTGTATGCCATAAAATACCGAGCAACTCCCCCTCCCCCCCCCCCCTAGCCCCCCACCCTCCACCAGGGCCAGCCTCTCTTTTTTTTTTTTTAAACATATGTCCTCTAACATTGCCGCTGCTGATCATTCCCGTAATATCGGCAATGACCAGCAGCAAAGGTGTGAACATGGGAATTGGCCAAATTGTGCGGCCATCACCAAGTGGCAGTGTGGCTCCATTGTGATGCTTATGTGTGGGTCATGACATTCCGAAACAACCGTGTTAGCTTTTGCATCTGCTACTGAGCCTGGGGTGCATTAAGGAGCATGAGCGATGACACCTCTCTCATGATCTCTAGTGCTTTGTGCTGTGCATACATGTTGTGTTGTGCATCAACAGGCCTTTAAGCCCACAAAAGCCCTGCTCACTCATTGGTTTAATAAAGTGCTATCACACGCAGTTTCGG
Organism: Rhipicephalus appendiculatus; assembly: GCA_030522465.1. Lineage (NCBI taxonomy): Eukaryota > Metazoa > Arthropoda > Arachnida > Ixodida > Ixodidae > Rhipicephalus > Rhipicephalus appendiculatus. Next base: position 267,734 of record JALIZH010009617.1, on the reverse strand, counting down.
ACTGGATAAACCATTGAAGGCGAATTTGTGGGAAACTTAAGGCAGATGCTCAACGCACGTATTGTCTGCTTTGCACAATGTTTTTTTTTTTTTTCCAAGGTGTATAAATTCTAACAAGCTTGTAACGAGCCCGTCAGATCACCATTTTAAAAACTGTGTTGTTTGTTTCTAACTGCATGTGTCCGTGTGGGGGGCGGGTCACTTGCTCGGCATTTCATGGTAGTAATGACTGTTGTTGCACCAATCCTTTCTTTATTATTATTATTTTGCTGCAATCAGTGGCACTGTTGACATGTGGTTGTCGCTCAGGAAGCATGTACGCCATTGTTTTATGCACGCACAAATCGTTTTTATTCTCTTTGCATACGGCAGTATGCTTGCGTGTGGTCTTTTATTTTCTGCATTGGTAACAGTGCGCATATTGCGACACTGAGATACCATGATCAAATATGTGTGTCATTAAAGGGACCCTGTGGTGTTAGATGAAGATACATGGTCTGTGTACGGGCACACTTGCCATATCGTATCACAGCGAAACTGGCCAGTCAATGTGTGTTCGAAGCGGAAAGCACTTGAAATACATCTTTGATGCGTTTTCGGTGTGGTGGCGTCGTCAGTGTGTCACCTATTGGTAAACACACCAAGCGTGTTACGGCCGCTGTTCGCTTTTGCAAAGTGGACGCTGCACTATACATGCACCGAAAATTTGTTCCAAACTGCCACTAACATCGGGCATCACAGAGGCCACTTAGAAGCCGTGTCCGGGGAGACACTCCGCAAAGCCCTTCACCTTTTTCCCTCTCACTGAGATATACCGCATTGACCGACACCCTGCCGTGGTAGCGGCCAAGGTGTTCCACTTCTAAGCTCGAGGACGCATCTTTGATACCTGGCCGCAGCAACGGAATTTTGATTGGGGCGAAATCCAACACCCGTGTACTTAGATATAAGTGCACACTAATGAACCCCAAATGCTCAAAATAAATCAATCCAGTGTGTCCCTCCACAGCGTGCTTCAAAATCATTTCGTGGTTTTGACACGGGCCTAATTTGATTAATTGGTCGAGAATTCTTGTTCAGCTGCGCTGCCGTAGCTTTTCCTGCAAAGGAGAGCCTGCCGGTCCAACATTACCTAGACTATTCTATAGTCTAAGTTGTGTTGGCCGGTCACGCTCTAGCATGGAAATCACGGGTGGCACCAATACTTTCTGGCTTCAATCGTGTGGCGCGATCATCTGAAGGAAGCCTCATGTATTCATTGCGAATATCTTTGGTGTCTGATCGCGCACTTAGGCGACAGCCAGTTCTATCCAAAGTGAACCTCCTGTTAAGAACATGCTGCAGCGCCCATATTAAAGACAGTTCACCCCATGCAGTAGTCTCGAACTGTATATCTTGTGGTTGTCACATTGTTTACTTGGCACTTTTTTCTCTCTTCATATACTCTTTCAGTTGCAGTGAATGTGTCTGTGTTGTTCTCTTCTTTGCTATCGGGAGGTGTGTGGTGTTGCTCCTGCGGCAAGCCTATGATCATAACCATTTGTTAAAAAATTATTTACGAACATGACCGCGCGTGCACGTGTGGCAAAATGTAGCTATTGTAAGGTGAAGAACCACTATGGCTATCACGAAAAGAAGAAAAGAAATGTAGCTCCACTGCTGTGAAACCTGAGGAAGTGCGTAGCACGGGCACCCAGCGGTTCCCGTTCGTAGAGTTTGTAGAGTGAGAACGTCGATATTTGAGATAAGCTTTTAGGGTTTCCCCGGCATGAGTAGAATCTTGTTAGGGAGGTTCTCAAACTTGGTGTGCGGCATGTGCGCTACTTTTTGCTGCACTTTATTGACTTCCTACTTGTTATGGTAGTTGAGATACGCGTCACCTGCCGCGAGTTCTACCAGGTTGTTTCCCCCTTCAAATGTTGGACGAAAACACCGGAGTAGTGCTGGTGGAAGGAGCCATCGCGACCTTGTCGAGGCAGTGGCACCTTCTCTTGCTCAGCTCGGTGTCAGCCGCATGTTTCTGAAGCATTTTTAGGAATCTTAATTATATTACTTTAGACCTTGTTAGTTTATTTTAAGGTAGGTCACCCCCCTTCGAGAAAAAAGTTTACAGTTTTAGACCAAAAGTTGTAATTATAGTTTTGGCTTGTAGCGCTTAGGTAAATTTTAACTTTAAGATGATGAAATAGCTAAAACTGTAAAAAATAAAATTTATAAAAATCAAAATGTGCCAAAATATGCATGTTGCGCCAACAGTCATAACTAAAAAACTGTTGGTGCAACTCAAACGAGACTTGGCAGCTATATAGTGAGGACAACACCCTGTGCATCTGACCTCCATGACCATCATGTCTCTAAGCTTAGGTGCGTTATCATAAAAAGAGTGAAAAAGTTGATATTTGGCAGGTTTGTTTTGCACACAATTAGCCATAGTACGAAAAGTTACCGCATGTTTTCAATAATTCTGCTTGAATGCACTGTTCCACTTATGAAGAAATAGCACGAAAAATTTTATGTCAAAATATTTATTAGAAGGAAAGCTAGCATTGTTCGCGTAACTGTAAGATGCAAAAAAAAAAACACATTTTGAGAAAAACGGCTTTAAAGATTTCAACCAAATGTCCATGTAACAAAGAAGCATTCAATATGCCTGAAATTTACCAGGCTTATAGCTTGGGACATCTTTTTGAAGCGGCACAATGTTTTGTGCGAGATGAAGCTGGTCTTTTTTTCCTAGCTCGTTTTGTGTCCCCAGTTGACTCTCATCCCCGTGCTCCACAGTGGGTGCACGCTTTGTATATTGATTCCCTAACTTGCATTGACGCTTCTTTTTCGTCCTATACGTCGCCATGTTTCATTAAGTACTATAACTTTAATTTTAATTTAATTTAATTTAGTTTTAATTTAATTTTAAAATAATTTAAAAACGTCATCTTCCACAAGGTCTGCAACGTACTTAGACAACTTGGCATTGCATATTATGTAGGCGAAAAACATTCATGACGAGATGGCAGGTGTTGTAGAATCGGAAACCCTCAGTTCCGGTTTCGGATGCGCCCTGAAGGGGTTGAAAAAATTGACATAACTTTCGAACGGCTCAAGAAAACTACATAATTTTTTCCAAAGTATTCTTGATTGGACAGGGAGCCTCAAAATATGAAATCCCCCCCCAAAATCAATTTTTTTCAAAAAAATGCATTTTTGAGGGTGGTGACCTACCTTAACCCGGGTTTCAGCATTGCTAGCCTTGTTTTAGGCCTGTATTGACCACTTAATTGTGAGTGTGATCACGCGACAATAGATCTACGAATGGACGACAAGCCGGGTCCCTAAAGTGCTACGCACTTAAAACGTTAGCTTCAGATTTGCAACTTTGACGGGGTCACAACTAGGCACACATATAAGTGCAGGCTCTATGCTTTCCAACAAACACTATTTATACCTATATCTTAATAAAGCTCATTTGAGAGTGCATGAGCAGCTCCGCGTATGACCGGAACAATCGCCTACCACACGCTATTTGGAGCAGCCCCATGACCATAGCTGTGCGCAATATTCTACCTTAGCCTGACTTTACTCCACTAGCTGCTTTGGCAGTGGGGGGGGAACGCTGTCGGGCTAACTAACGGAAAAGCTCACTTACATGCACGATTTATTTCTATAGAAACATGGATTTCAACTTCAATGTTTCACTGGAGCTGGACGACAGGTATGTGCATTCCTAACACAGTTGTGTACACAGTCAAACAGTTTCACAAAAGCAGCCAAACATTTATTGATTGCTTATGTCAACTTTTGAGGCTTCCTATACAGCCACAGAAATGTACTGCACGGTTCAGCATTGCAGACTGTTTGATCTTTGCAAGTGAAAGTTTGGTCTTAGAAAGACCAAGAAGCAGGCTACTCTTATGTAACCTGCTTGCGAAACAAGTGTTGTCAGACCGAATTTGCGCACCTCCCCTCCAGGGCACACCCAAAGGCATGCTCACGGGAGGGTTGGGGGGCACAAATCGACCTTGTGAGTCCTGCCTTGTGCTGAGGCTGTGAAAATGAGACAGCGTTGATCGCTACACTAGACCTAAGCTCATCGTCGCCGGAAGTCGCTCTGAAAAGAACCAGGCTATGACTGTGGTTAAACGCAAAGTGTGTCCAAGTGCTATTTTCACAATGAATAAAGTCCAGGCGGATGATAGAAAAGCAACTTTTTCTTTCTGCGTCCTCTGCAAAGTTCTGGGTTTAGTGCAATTTAGTGACAGGATAGTGCAATCGTGCGTGCTAGTTTTCACTGTACAGTTTTTGCAAAATGGTGGACTGCCCCTAACGAACCCCGCTTCCCCCTCCTCTGCACAAAAGTCCCAGAGCGTATGGAGCCTATACAGTACCTCAGTATTTCTCTAGAGCCAGAATGGCTTGCCGCAGGAGACACGCTGCCGCCACACCTCTTATGCAGGGAAATACAAAATGTGGCGTATGGGGTGGGGTATTGGGCACAAAGTGCTCTCATGCATGTGCCATTTCGAGGGAACGTTGCTGGATGGAGTTTTGCCTCAGCGACACTGTTTCTGTCTGTCACGCTTCTCTTCTTTGGTCCTTGCCGAGCGATGCTTCCACTTGTTATTGTTTGAAGGTCTCCCTTTGTACACAACGCAAGTACACAGTTACTGTATAATAAACGAGAGACTGCTCCAATCCGTACACACGTCTCCTTCATAATTCAATCGAAGGCAACTGTGCGTGCCTTCCTTAAATTGAAGCGTAAAAATCGGAACAGCAAAGCCATGTCGAATCTGCATTTTTTTTTTTCTCATTTTAAAGTAAAAAGTTTTTACTATAATGAACACTTTGGTTGGTGTCCCCTTTTCCAACGTTAGTACAACATGCGTTTGGGGCAAGTAGACCGTGTTTTCCTGGCATGCATCGTAAAGTTTGCATTTATAAATCACCTTGTATAGCCAACCTGGCGCATTTGCTTGTCCATCATCATGGCGCATTAGCAGAAATAGTTGCTTGGATTGATTTTACATACAGCGTTAAAAAAAAAAGGCCAATCAAAGCACCTGTCCCGAATTATTCGTGCTGCGCATTTCGAATTATCCAAAAAGGTGCTCTCGCACAGTGTAAACCAACACTCCCTTTATATTTCGCTGATTGATTTCTTCCTGTTCAGCATGCCGGTGGCTTCTGCCAAGAACACTGCAGGTCCGTGTACGATGTGGTTCGGTTTCTGTTTACATACAGGGCCAGCGTCAAGGTGTGCTTGCCATGACATTCAGCCTTGCAGGTAAAAAAACAGTGAAAAAAAAAAGGCAGTCGGTCCATACACGCACAGAAGTAGGCACTTTCAGACAGTCCGCTACAGAACAGAACCAGCCAGCTCGAGTGCGTATACCTAGAACGGCGTGGGTGGTGAATATTCTTCCAAAAGTTTCAAACAGCGTAATCGGCCACCACTACGCTAGAAAACAGGCGCACCACACGAAGAATACAGGACTGGTGTTTCTTGTGGTCTCTTCATCATTTAGCGTAGTGACAAAGAGACCACATGAAGCACCAGGGCCCTCCTACAACCTTCAAATTACGAACACCTTCGAACATCGCAACCTTTGAAGTACTGTCTACCGTACAGAAAAGTGGACGAGGGAGCACCCTCCGTTGTAGCTCAAATGGTAGAGCATTGGACGCGTAATTCGAAGGTTGTGGGTTCGGATCCCACCGAAGGAAAGGGTGACTTTTCGTCCACTTTACTTCATTTCAACTTAAATGAGAATCATTACAACACAGTTAAAATCCAAAAAACGGCAGGAAGGGGAAGATGGAAGCTTGCAATGAAAAAATCCGTAAACAGGGGTTGTGTGCTCGAGCCAACGTTTCGACAAGTGGACTTGTCTTCTTCAAGGCTAGAATTGATTTCCTTAGTGGTAAAAGGGAAGAGGTATACCTGTTCCCTTTTACTCACAATTCATCATGGCGGCTTCTCCTCTACTCCCGCACCCTGCACCCACAGTTGCCCTCTCTCCTTCCTTTGTTCTGATTGGAGGACAGGGTACGAAGCATATACACGCTAGCGCCAAGGAAATCAGTGCTAGCCTTGAAGAAGACAAGTCCACAATTGTCGAAACGTCGGCTCGAGCACACTACACCTGTTTACGGATTTTTTTCATTACATTAAAGTTAGGAAACCACAAAATAATGTCCCCTGTGCTTCCCTTGGCATAATTGTCTGTCAGTTTCATTAGCTTATGAATACATGAACGATACGACTTGATATGGTACCCAGTGTCTTGCAGAAATGCCAGAAATTTGTGACATGAACTTTCCATAGATGATGATTACCGTGTACGCGGATAGTCTGTTTATGTTATGGTTCTCGACCTTAGCGATGACCATAGCTTAAATTGTGCGCAATTCTTGATGAAACGTATATTTGCATGAACAGCCAAACACCATATCAGTTTAAACTGATAATTTATTCTTTGAAAGGGACTGTCTTTAATCTCGCCACCGTGGGTTAATTATCAAAATGCAAATAGTGGGGCACAGTACAGAACAGGGACTAGAGAAGCGAACGACGACACAGGCAAGAATATAGAGACCAAAGAGCACATTTCTTCCCCTATGCTTGATCTTCAAGCCACAGGAAATATATAGATATGTTAATATAGATTTATATATATAGGCTGAACGCGTCTGCACACGTCCTTATCTAGGAAATTTTACTTTGGAACATTATAGCCAATTAGTGAAAACGTCAACCATGGAACCAGTTTTTCGTTGAAGCCGTAGACCAAAATGCCTCAAATAGTGAAATCTGGTTGAAGATAGAATTGAGCATCTGACTTGTTATAAAGCGTAAAGGGGCTCTGCAATACTTTTTGAGGGTTAGGGAACACTGCCGATAGGTAGTCGAGGCTCCCGAGAACACGCGAGCCAAATATTGCAGCGCACCACGCGGCCTGGAATTTACAATTAATTCTCAAAGTCGGCTAGAAATCGCTCCCTCTTCAACCTACAAATGATGCAAAGTACCCAAATCCGCGGCCGTTGGCTTATTTGAGCTTCGTGAGCTGCATAGTTACCGTGGGCCGCTGCGGGATGCCGCCACTTGCCCGCGCGCGCGCGCTCGCGATCACACTGAAAGTAAGCCGCGCGTTCGAAGAAAAAAAAAGACAAGAAAGTGCTCGAGGCCACGACGCGCGCTGACGAAGGGACAAATCTTGCCCCCCTTGTCATCCCTCTCCCTGCTTAGCTTTCAGAGCACTCGCTGGTAAGAAAGGGGAGAGAAAGCACTTGAAGCGTGCGACAAGTCCCTGTAACTCCGCTCGTACGGGGCGGATTGTAAAAATTTATGCGGCATGTGGTTCGTGAAGGGTCATGTGCTAATAGAGACTATTCCGATATAGCTCGGAAAAGTGTTGCAGTGTCCCTTCAAGTATATCACATGCATACACAGCTGCTTAAATGGCCCCTAAAACACATCCAATAATATTTTAACATTTCAAGTAAACGCGCACATCGAGTTCAGAATGCCGTCACGATGAATGCCAAACGCGGCAGCGCTGCTGGTGACTGTATTTCTCCCGAACAAGCGCGTAATAAAGCTGCCCCCCGCGCCGTGGCGTCACTGATTTTTCCTTCGTCTAGCCGTAACTGGCGGTACACCAATTCGTGTAAATAAGATAGTGTTGTTTCTAATGAGAACTAACTGACAAAGATGCCAAGGAAAGTATAGGGGAAGCTATTAGAAGTATTTGTAATGTAAATGTGAAGAAAGAAAAGTGGACGAAAAGATAACTTGCCACCGGCAGGGACCGAACCTGCGACCTTCGAATAACGCGTCCGATGCTCTACCACTGAGTTACGGTGGCGGTCATCCCTCCGTCCACTTTATAGGGTATATATGTGTATTTAAACTTGGGAGCGTCAGTCAGCGCCGCCTGTTGCCATTACGGCGAGTGTGGAACACTCGCCGTAACGAGCCCTTAAGTTTACACTTATTTCCTTCATTCATTACGAGGGTCTCGTTCTGGCAGACTTGATGCCTTCAGGTAGTATGCGAGGGATTATTGGTCATCTGCCCGCTCGTAGTAAGATCACGTACTACGTGACGCCTACAGGCAAAAAAGAGTGTTCCACACTCGCCGTAATGGTCTGGTGTAATGGTCTGGCGCCGGATGTTTGGTGTATTTATATTCTTCCCTTTTCAATAAATCTTTCAGTTGCGAGTAAGCGCTTGTCTTGTGTTCCTTTCTCGTTTGTAATCTTGGAGGCCATCGCTTCGCGGCGCGAATTGCCGCATTCTTCTAGAGATGGCGCCACGCTGCGTGGAGCTCACCGGCCTGCTGTCGCCTTGTGGTCGTCGTGGTCGTACCGGCCTCATACGCCAAGCAAAGATCAAGATTTATCTCGCTCAATGAAAGCAAACAATGGCCTTCGTATGTGCGATGATGATTAGTGGAGTTTAATGGCGCAAGGGCCATGAGTGGCCAAAGAGCGCCATGTCTTTTATGCGATGTAAGCGATGACCAATGATTGCAATGACAGGGTGTATTACGGCTGTAAAGAGGCCTAAAATCACGCGCAATAAAAAAGCGTAAAAGCTGTGTATAAAGTATAAAATTATGGCAGTGATATGCGGTGTGATCTATGCGTGTGGAATGAGTTACAAATGACCATGGTATATACAAGTAGCGATCGGAAAATAGCACGAATGCCTCCTCAAGGCCTTTGAGGCCAAAAGCTGGGAGACAGGTGCTTCTGGGAGTAGCTACCGCAGCAGCGACCTCTGTTGAGAGGTCGTGCTACGGATTTCCTTGGTATATGACGTGAAAGCTATCAATGTCTTTTAAAAAAGGCTAACAATGACTCATTATTAAAAATCGGTTCTTTGCCGATGAACATACGAGGATGCAAAGGAATTTGTTCTCTGTAAGCTAATGGAAAGTGTTTTTTCCTAATAGAGTCTAGTTCACTGCATTGAATAAGTATGTGTAGGACAGTGAGTGGTTCACCACATTTATCACACAGAGGTGGATCGCCGCCGGACAGAAGGTATGAATGTGTACTGTGTGTATGTCCTGTTCTTAGCCTTGTAAGTGTAACTTCTGTACGGCGTGACTTTGATACTTGCGGCCAATTACCAAGGTGCGGCTTGATAATGTGTAGTTTATTTTCTGTGTTGCTATCCCATGTGCTCTGCCAATAATCTCTGAGCTGTCGTTTAACGAGAGGTTTGAGGTCAAGCGCAGAGATGGCTATGGATGTATTGGCAGTGCTTTCATGGACGGATGCGGCTAGTTGGTCCGCCATCACGTTACCTTGGATCTCGCGGTGCCCTGGCACCCAGCACACTACGACATGCTGTTTAAGTGTGTAGATTGTGCATAAAAGTGAGTAAAGCGAGGCAAGGACGGGATTTTTGTGTTTTTTAAGAGTTTTCAGAGATTTTGACCACGCTCAGGGAATCCGTGTAAATTACTGCCTTTTGTAGTTTTATTTGTTTAATGTGTTTGGCAGCCGCCAGTATCGCATATGCTTCAGCGGTGAAGATGCTTGTATAAGGATGCAGAACGCCGGCATCCGAAAACGATGGACCGACCGCTGCGTACGACACAGAAGTGTGAGACTTGGAGGCATCTGTATAGAATTCAGGAGAATTGTATTTGTGTTGAAGTTCTAGGAAGTACGTGCGGATATGTGCGATAGGCGCGTGGCTTCGTGACTTCCACGAAAGTTACATCGCAGTCAATTACCTGCCACTGCCATGGCGGCAGCTGCGCAGCCGGAGCCATCAAACAGTGCTCAAATAGTGGTACACCCATTTCCTCAGCTAAGCCTCTCACACGAAGTGAGTAGGGCTTTCTGAACGAGGGACGGTTGTCAAACAGGACAGAACTCGACAAATCATTGACAGCGGAGTGTGAAGGGTGTTCCTCGTCAGCATTCACTTTGAGAAAATACGCAAAAGCTATGTAAGATCTCTGAAAGTGGAGCGACCACTCGTTCGAATCAACGTAGAGGCTTTCTACGGGGGTGGTGCGAAAAGCCCCAGTGGAAAGGCAGATACCTAAATGATGGACCGGGTCAAGCATCTTCAAGGCGCTTGGTGCCGCAGACTGATACATTATCGCCCCGTAGTCAAGGCGCGTGCGTATGAGGCTTTTATAGAGATTTATGAGACACTTCTTGTCACTACCCCACGCAGTGCGTGACAGCACCTTCAGAATATTCATGGTTTTTAAGCACTTATTCTTTATATACTTGATGTGTGGAATGAAGGTGAGTTTGGTGTCCAGGATTAAGCCTAAGAATTTATGTTCAGTCTTTACGGACAGACGTTGACCATGCAGGTCAATATCAGGATCGGAATGAATGCCTCTCTTTCTGGAGAATAAGACGCAGGTGCTTTTTTGTGGGTTCAGTCGGAACCCGTTTTCCTCGGCCCATTTGGAAATTTTGTTTAAACCAAGCTGAACCTGCCGCTCGCACAGTGCAAGGTTAGAGGATTTGAAGCCAACTTGGACATCATCCACATATGTGGAATAGAACATGTTACGCGGGATGAACAGTCGCAAGGAATTCATTTTGATAATAAAAAGTGTACAGCTCAGTACACCACCTTGCGGAACTCCTGTTTCTTGGACAAATGTTCGGGATACGACATTGCCTACTCGAACACGGAATGTACGATTGGTCAAGTAACTTTCTATTATGGTCAGCATTCTACCGCGCACACCAAGGTGGGACAGGTCCCTTAATATTCCAAAGCGCCATGTTGTGTCGTAAGCCTTTTCCATATCGAGGAACACAGAAAGAAAGCATTGTTTGTGGACGAAAGCGTCTCTTATCTGTGCCTCGATACGTACCAGGTGGTCAGTGGTGGATCTACGTTCTCGCAATCCGCACTGGAATTGGTCGAGTAATTTGTTCGCTTCCAGGAAATGTATTAAGCGGCAGTTTACCATTTTTTCGAAGACTTTACAGAGGCAGCTTGTAAGCGCGATGGGCCTGTAGCTAGTGACAGAGGATGGATCTTTGCCTTGTTTCAAAATAGGTATCACGATAGCCTCTTTCCAGGAAGCAGGGATCTCGCCAGAAAACCATATTGCATTGTAGAGGGAAAGCAGTGTTTTTTGTGTTTCGTTCGAGAAGTGTTTTACCATCTCGTATACAATGCGGTCAGAACCTGGGGCAGATTCGCTGCAGCAGCCCAGTGCTGCCTGCAGCTCTGCTAATCGGAAAGGTTCATTGTATGGTTCATTATTTCTAGATTTCTTTTGCAACCTCTCTCGCTCCACTCTCGCTTTATGCCTTTGGAATGTTTCAGAATAGTGTGTGGAACTTGAGACGAATTCGAAGTGTGCTCCCAGAGAGTCAGCCTGGTCTTCCAGGCTTTCTCCCTGGGTGTCGACTAAGGGCACCGAATAACCTGGTTGACCTTGTACTTTCCTTACACTGTTCCATACTTTACTCTCATCTCTATAGGAGTTTATGCCAGCAATAAACTTCTGCCAGCTTTCCCTTCTGGCCTGGCGGCGTGTTCTCCGGCCTTCCGATTTCACCTGTTTAAAATTAATAAGATGTTCTGCTGTCGGAGAATCGCGCAAAAGCCCCCCACGCTTTTGTTTTTTGCGAGCCTCGCGGCACTCGTCGTTCCACCAGGGCACACGGCGTTTCCCTGGCACCCTGGTTACTTGAGGTATACATTTAGAAGCGGCATTGACTATAAAATTGGTAAAAAACTCTACAGCAGCGTCAATACTTAAAGAAGCCATGTCCGCCCACGAGATATTAGTAGTCTTGTGAAACTCCTCCCAGTTAGCTCTGTCTAGCTTCCACCGAGGAGCCTGGGGTGGAGATTCGTTTTGTGTTTGTGTTTGGAGGAGTATTGGGAAGTGGTCACTCCCATAAGGGTTTTTAACCACTTCCCAGTTAAAATCAAGTAAAATGGATGGAGAGATGATGCTAAGATCTATAGATGAATACGATTTGTTTGCGAGGCTAAAAAACGTGGGTTCTTTTTTGTTGAGTAAGCATGCGCCGGTAGAAAACAGGAAATTCTCAATGAGGCGGCCTCGCGCGTCGGTGCGAGAGTCGCCCCACAGGCTGCTGTGCGCATTAAAATCGCCGAGAACGAGGTAAGGCTCGGGCAACTCATCAATAAAAGATTGGAATTCGTGTTTGTATAGCTGGTAGTGTGGGGGGTATGTATACTGAGCAGATAGTGATGAGTTTATTTGCTATTATAGCTCGAACGGCTACTGCTTCCAGTGCCGTTTGGAGCGGAAAGTACTGGCATGCTACGTTTTTGTCGAGTATAACTGCAACACCGCCAGATGATGCGAGAGCATCTTGGCGGTCTTTGCGAAAAACAACGTACTGACGAAGGAAATTCGTGTGTGTTGGATTTAGGTGTGTCTCCTGCACACACAGCACCTTTGGACGAAATTTGCTAAGGAGTTCTTGTATGTCGTCGAGATTGTGTAAGAGTCCTCTAGCGTTCCACTGTAATATGTTGTCCATTTTGAGTGTGTGTGTGTGCTGTGTGTAGCAAAAGGGGAAAATGGTTTATTTTACAGAGCCTTTGTCAGGCCCTGTAATGGGCGTTTTGTCTTTTTTGGAGCGGTCGAGAGGTTCTCGCCGCTCCTTAGGCGCATGCTGCGCCGGTGGACTAGAAATGTCCATCGCGTCTGCCGAGGCGACGGACAGGCGCTCTACCGAGCGAGGTTTGCGAAGGGTAGGCTTCGCCACGGAGGACGAAGCCTTCGATCCCACCGGGCCAGAGGTTGAGGGGACCTCTTTGGCTTGTGCGCTGCCCTGGCTGCTGCCAGGGTTCGCAGGGGGGCTTCGGTGGGGCCGATTTCGGGGAGGGTGGGGCAGCCGAGGCTGCTCCCACCATGGGGGCGGGTGGCGTTTGCCTCGGCACGCCAGGCGTGGTCCGGGGCATCGCCGGCGCTGACCCCCCCTCGCGCCACTTCGGCGTACGTGTTCCCTGCAAAATGCGGGGAAACACGCTGCCTCGCTTCACGGAAGCTGATGTTAAGTTTGATTTTTGTGGTTAGAATTTCTTTTTCCCTCTTCCAGGCCACGCAAGACCTGGAATATGCGGGATGATCACCATCACAGTTGGCGCAGTGGACTGGTGAATTACATTCATCGTCTGCGGAATGTCCTGTGCTGCCGCATTTTGCGCATGTAAGCTGCCCTCGGCAGCTCTGAGAGCCATGACCAAACCGCTGGCACTTGAAGCAGCGCCGCGGGTTGGGGATGTATGGTCTCACTGACAGTTTGAGGTAACCTGTTACTATTTCTGTGGGAAGAGTTGTGGATCCGAAGGTAAGTATGAGGTGTTTCGTAGGAATTTCTTTGTTGTCTCTTCTTATTGTTATGCGCTGCACATGGATAACATTCTCGTCTTTCCAGCCTGCCAAGAGTTCTTCGTCGGAAAGGTCCATCAGGTCGCCGTCTGACACGACACCCTTCACAGTGTTCAGTGTCCGGTGTGGTGTGATGGTGATGGGCTGATCGCCAAATGCTGTAAGGTTACGTAGTCTCTGGTATTGTGTGTGATCTTTGAGTTCGAGCAGGAGGTCACCACTGGCGGTCTTGCTAGCTTTGTAGCCCGCGCCTAGTGTTTCGATAAGACATTTCGATACAAGAAACGGTGATATGTTTCTGGCCTTTTTTTTCTGTACTGTCGCTGTGAATTATATGGTACTTGGGGAAGTTGTCTGTCTTGGTCGGGAGCAGTTCAAAAATGGCATCGGTGCGCCACCTCTTCGAGGGGCGATCGGTTCGGTAGGGGTAAGGGGGATCCCATGAAATATGTTTCTTATTCGGCAGCCATGCCAGCCGCCCACCTCCGAGCCCAACGAGGGGACGCTACGAGACGCGGAGGAAACGTAAGCGCCAGCTGTACATGGCTGCTATAACCTAATATATTTATCCAAGGTTGGACATTTACACCAGGTTAACCCTTGCCGCCGAGAAAAGTGGAAGTAAAAGGAAGTGAGAAGAAGACAGGAAAGATCAAAAGTGAGAGAGAAAGACGAAGATTAGGGGAGAGAGAGACAGGAAAAGGCGACTGCCGATTTCCCCTGGGTGGGTCAGCCCAGGGGTGCCGTCTACGTGAAGCTGGGGCCAAAGGGGGGGGGGGGGGGAAGTGATTTTAAAGTTAGAAGAATGAAAAGAAAAGTGGGCCCCGCAATTGTCTGCATCAGGGTGCGACACCTCAGCAGTGGCCCACGAGGGAAGGGATAAGGAGGGATTAAAAGAGATAGGGAGAAAAGTAAAGATGGAGAAAAGTAAAAGATTGGAAGAAAGAATGCTGGAATCCGTGGAAGGGGCCGCGACCGGCGAGAGGTCGGCACGAAGCGGGCATCGCGGATCAGACGACCAGGCACGGAATCCAGCGAGAAAGGGATACGGTTACTGAAGTCCGAGGACGGGGCCCCGATCGGCGAGAGGTCGGCACGTAGCGGGCATCGCGGACGGGACAACCGTCAGGCACGGAATCCAGCGAGTGAATCCGGCCAAAGGGGTGTGTTGCCTCCGCCGGGGGGGCCTTAAAGGTTCAATCACCCGGCATTGGCTCAACCCCCAGGATCCCCTTTTCCCCGGACACGGCTAAGCCACGCACGGCTACGCGTGGGAGGGGGCAGAAACCCCCCCCGTTGGCTCAGGTCCGTGGTGACGCCACTCACCAAACGCCTGCTTGCGCAGACGCCCCTGCGGGGTTCGTATGTGCGAGTACGTGCGCAGAGTGATGTGGTGTAGTTTGGTGGGGTGTACCCTTGCGAAGTGCACAAGACTGTGGCTAGCATAATATCCAACCAATTTGCTCTGCCGGTAGAAATATCATGATTACATCCACTCTCGATTACGCGAGAGCCAGGCAGCTTTTTGCTTCTGCAACACATTTCCTTAGCGGAAGCATTTGACAGCAAGAACGTCGGCAGGGTTTTGTCTTGGGGCGTGCAAAGCTGTTTTGCATCGCGGTGTGTGTGGATGGGGGGGGAGGGGGGGGGGGAGGGAGGAGCGCTTGGGTGAGCCCGAAGTGGGTGGGGGGGGGGGGGGGGGGGCGACCACCCTAATCACCTAAGCGGGGGGGCGGGGGGGCTCATAGCCTGCCTCATACGTTCACTCACTTAGGCCAAGCAAGTTTCGGACGAGAGTGGCGGCCAAGGGCCCCTGATATTGCATCCAAAACACAGTCTACTTCCCATCTTTACTTCAGGAAAACCCGGAACCAAAGGCAGGCCACTGTGAAAAGAACGTCATCTCTTTTCTTTTACAGCGAAAGCTGTTATGAGATCACAAGGGCCGTTTTTGCGCCGTAGTTGTCCGCCGCCGCCGGTGTCCGTAACCATTATCGCGCGAAGTAAGAAAAAAAAAACAAAATAAATAAAGTACCTACGACAGAACGGGAATCTAACCCGAGCCCTCCGCGTGCCAGCTCCGAACTCTACCATTCAGGCTATTCCGGTGCTCGGAACTCCTGTGCAAACTGACCCTATCAAGGCTTCATGTCGGGCAAGGAATCGCATTAGCACGTGTAATAAAACGTCTTAGAACAGTAAAGTAAAAGGCGAATTGCGTATGCGCAATGCGAATTGCGTAACGAGTGGGTCGTTCAATGCTCCAATCCATTACAAAAGCCACAGGCATAATTCTTCATCGCCGTCAGCCACAGCATCAACAAAGTGCACATAATGCGTTACAAATAATGGCATAGTGGACGCTTCCCCACTACAAAAAAAGTTATTTATGGCGTAGTGGGTACCATGCAAGTGTGCTTGTAGTAGTTGCCCCAAGAGTGTTTAAAAAAAGGCTCTAAAAAGGCCACTCTTCCAGCTTTTGCTGTGACTGAGCAGCGCGTTCCGCGTAGGCCTGGCAGTTTTTATCGCGATAGCAATTATATGGACATTCTCGGCTGGTTTTCGCCGTTGCCATCGCCGTCATGTCCCGTATATGTATTTATATATTTATAAAAGCCACAAAGAAAAATAATTCAGAAAAAAATCACCGCCCAAGCACACCGTACAAATGCTTAACCAGCGAAGCTGAAATGTGCGGCCCCAGTGTTTAGCAGTGGGTTCAACCCGACGCTGCACTGAAGCCTTCCACAATTATCGTTGCCAGGTTGTGGTCGAACCACAGGCGGTCACAGACGTCGCAGCCGAAGCCAAAGTGCCGCTGGAGAAACTCGCCCAAAGCGGGCGTTCGCCCCGGCGAACGCGCTCCCGGAATCACGTCGACGCTGTTCTGCGCGCAACGCCGTTTCTTCGGCGCGCCAGAGGGCGCGCCGTGGCTGCAAAGCGTTTGACCTTGCAAGCGTGGTAACCAAGCTCGCGCGCCAATGGCGCGCGAGCTTGGGTACGACGCTCAGAACGACGTAACTGATAGCACAGCCAATGGAGACCGCTCGTGACACAGATGCCGAGCGGTTTTTCGTTTCTCCTAGCCATATACAGCTTTCGCTGTAAAATGTTTCGGACGCGCGACATCGAACGAGGGACCTCTCGCTCTGCAGCACGCGACGCTAACCGCTGAGCCGCGAAAGCGCACGTTCTTCAACGTTCAAACGGCGAGCTACTTATATCGAGTTTTCAGCATTACCAGCGAGATGGCGCAAAGGGCGCGCTCGGCGGGACCTTAGCTCGGCGTATCTAGGGACTTTAGCTCGGCGGGGCCTTACTTAGATCGGCGCCCCGCTCCTCGCGACGCCTCGCGCACTTTGCCCCGCGGCGAGCGTCTAAATGTCGTACAGAGTCCGTACCTAGAGAGAGAATCTCTCGGGATTTTTCGATCTAGGAACTTGCGATGGTGGTGCCGTCACTTCGCAGCGGAGCTTTTTGGAACGACGCCGCTTCGCCAGCCGGTGTGCGTAGGCATTCCGCCTGTTAAACCATCTTCACCGATCAGCTTTAGTGGCGCAGCGGGCTAATGTGCCGTGCTCGGAGCAGAGAGGTCGGTGGTTCAAACCTCGACGACGGAGTTCTTTTTTTTTTTAACTTTTCTTTTCTTTTTTGAAGTACTGTTCTAATAGTATAGCATTAATGCTCCACGGGCGCCGCTAATATATTTTTTTCTTTCTTTAAGGAAATCGCCTTCGTGACAGCGGCGGGCGCCCCAACCCACGTCGCTGCCACTCTCTCGCTGTAATGACACAAGCCACTTGAGCAAACGCTGGCAAAATATATTTGACTGGCCTTATAGTGAGCAGTAGCCTATAGTGACGGCAGGTAAGGAAAGGCGCTAGTAAAACTGGCCTTATAGCCACCCTACTTATAGTGAGCAGTAGCCTATACTGACGGCAGGTTAAGGAAAGGCGCTAGTAAAACTGGCCTTATAGTGAGCAGTAGCCTATAGTGACGGCAGGTAAGGAAAGGCGCTAGTAAAACTGGCCTTACAGTGAGCAGCAGCCTATAGTGACGGCAGGTAAGGAAAGGCGCTAGTAACGTCTGGACGTAACGACAGCGGTGGCAACAGTTACGCCTGGACGTAACCCTAGCCACACCGATCAAGCAAAGGCAGTCATAGATGTTCTCTGAGGAAGTCACGACGAAGTCGCTACAGGGACACCGGATCGCGTACTACGCTGCCGAAACGAAAGCTGCAGGACTCGCGGGCATCGTCCATCGTCGTCGAAGCAGAGACAAGAGACGAACGCTGAAAATCGCTCCAGCAGGGCGCTAGCTCGAGAAAATAACGGCGATATCGGGCCACACCGGCCGCCGCAGCAGCGTTCCAAAAACCTCCGCTACGAAGTGACGGCACCGACGGCACCACCATCGCAAGTCCCTAGATCGAAAAATCCCTAGAGATTCTCTCTCTAGGTACGGACTCTGTACGACATTTATGGCGAATTCCATTGGGAGAACAGGAGTAGGGGCGCCGTGCAGTGAGGAGTGGGGGGGCAGAGCACTGAGCAGCGTCACTCAATCTGCCACTGGAATGCGGCACGCTTTCGCAGAGCAGGTGCGAGAGGGTAAAAAGGCGAGTGAGGAGAAATTTTACGCATCCCAGCTATAATCCCAGCATTGCCGCCATTGCCATCGTACACGAAGAAGTGAAATGTAAACAAGCGAGGAGGATCGTCGGGAGGATATGACGTTAACAAGCCACGTTACTTCCTGCGTTCTCCGCTCACTCCGCTTTTCAAGGGGGGAGCAGACAGGACTGCTCTTCGCTGCTCCCGGCGCAGCAAAAGCGCTCTCGCTCTACCATTGGATGACGGTGCTCCTACTCCTGTTCGACCACTGAAACACGCTGGCTCTGAAGAGAGCACTTTCAGCGTGCTTTTGAGTGCTCCTGCTCTCCCAATGGAATTCGCCGCTGCCCCGCGGGGGGTAGACGCCCGTGCGCGCGCGCGCTTATCTCGCGGTGGGGGAGAATTGGGCTTTCGCCGGAACGATTGCGTTGTAGTTACCGAGCACGCTGCCCCGCGGGGGGGTAGACGCCCTGTGCGCGCTTATCTCGCGGTGGGGGAGAATTGGGCTTTCGCCGGAACGATTGCGTTGTAGTTACCGAGCGCGCGAAGGTCACTTCGCTCGCGGCAGTCCCCCGTTTGCGAAAAGAACCCGCTTTTCAAACACCGCGAAGTAACAACTGTGACACTTGTTAATTCGCGCTCGTCTGTACCTGTGAATACGTTTCGTGTGTCGTTTTTGTTTGAGCAGCGCGTTAATGAGAACTAACAGATAATGATGCGAAGGAAAGTATAGGGGATGTTATTAGAAGTAATTGTGATGTAAATGTGAAGAAAGAAAAGTGGACGAAAAGTTAACTTGCCACCGGCAGGGACCGAACCTGCGACCTTCGAATAACGCGTCTGATGCTCTACTACTGAGCTACGGTGGCGGGCATCCCTCCGTCCACTTTATAGGGTATATATGTGCATTTAAACGTACGTGGGAGCGTCAGTCAGCGCCGCCCCTTTAAGTATTTTAAAGGCAGATTGCGAACAGAACCTATGTGTCGCCAGTAACAGTGAACGCAGTTGGTCCTCACCAAACATTGTGTGAAAGTATCGTTGCAACAAGTTAGTGAGTGAAGTCCTTGCGATGAGCCATGGCGCAACAAACAAGATCCTTCGGCTCTGATCTCATATGCCGAGACTGCAGCATTTTCCCACAGCCAAAATAAGATCATAACAGCACCATGATTTGTTGCCGATATGTTTGGCTATTGTTGCAACATTCCGAGTGTTTAGCGCAACTCAAAGTAAACAGGAAACACAGGCAGGGGTAGAATAGAGGACAAGACGACAGCGCGAGTGCTGCATCAAGTTTGTGATTCGGAGGCCCTTGCATTGAGCTGCAGAAAAAAAGAAAAACTGGAGAGGGGCGAGCATGTAGGGAAGGGTGTTTCAGCTCCGCTAATGTGAAACTTGGGGAGGGGCGAAGCATGCAGTGTTTGGAGAGATTTCTTTCTGAAGCACTATAGTGGTGCCAAGCCTGAAACCGGGCATGTAGGGAAGGGACGTCCCTTCCCTACATGCCCGGTTTCAGGCGTGTTTCCGCTCCACTAACGTCGTCGGAAAACTGCGTCGGAATGCAGCTTACCCTAAGGTGCTTCTTCTATCTTCTTCCCTACATGCCCAGTTTCGGTTCCCTACGGCATATACGTGTTTCAGCTCCACTAACATCGTTGGGCTAACTGTTGCCTTCTTCATTTTGAGTGGACCGGTGGCGAGTAGAGGAATTTACCCAATTCTTGCGGCGCATACCCGTTTATGACGGACCGTGCACTACATGACAAACCATGACGACATTAGACGCCGACAAGCCAAGGAATGTTCTTCGCACCTAAAAGAAAGGCGGCTTCGCACTAGTGGTGCCAATTAAGACTGAAGGAAGAGCGCAGCTGGGTGGCCTTCCTTGTTTCTCTTTAGTTTTTACAGGTAACAGCATTACAGACGGCGGTCCAATATTATTGACCGCACATTAGATTCGCACATAGCGGCTAGTCATAGCTCTTTCCATGCGTGCCTGCGGCATGCATGCTCCATAGTGCAGCATGTTTGCTTGAAAAACATTCATTAAGATGTGACATTTATTTTTAGTCGCTTTTATCTGTGGAAAGTGTTACAAGTCAAGATGAGCATGTTCGAGCGGTTTTTTTGGTGCTGTATTGGTTGTACCATGCGGTGATCACTTCGTCAGCGTCAATCGAGGGTCACCGCGGTTTCCTCAGCTCTGATCCTTCCATGTAAGCATAGGCGTGCGCAGGGTTCCCCTTCAGGGGGGGGGGGGGGGCGAAGGGGGCGAAGGCTCGTCGCAGCGCCCCCCCCTTCCCTATTAAGTCAATGTATGGGGGCAGACTTTGCGCCCCCCCTTCTTAGGTGACTAAGGGGGGGCGGCCGCCCCCTCTGCCCCCCCTCGTGCGCACGCCTATGCATGTCAGTAATGTTCCGTGCAGGGAATTTTCCCTTTTTCAGGGAATTTTCGACAGTCATTTTGGACGAAAGGGAAAAAGGGAATCTTCGCGATATTGCAGGGAATTTTGAGGGGCGGCGAAATTTTTTTTATAACGATCAAGAGACTGGACATGAGGCTTTCCCATGTCGCAATCGTTTCTGGCGCATGTAGCGCGCCAAACCACAGCCTCTAAGGTTCGTTTTTAAAGACCATAGTCTTTCTTGGGATAATTCAACGCAGAAACATTGATGACATTGATTTGACTGACTGCTCGAGTGAACTAAAGCAGAAGATGAACAAGCCGCCGAAGATGTCGGTTTTTCGATTTGCCCAAGAGGGCTGACATGTTCTAGTCATTGTGCTGTGATCCTAGCTTTATATATTTTAAATACCTTGCTTTTTTTTTTTCAATTCGAAGCACACAAAAGTTCTACGGTCAATTGAAAGGTTTCCCAGTCAATATATATTCTAGTCACTTCACATTTATATATTTTTTCTTTACGGTAGTTTGCAGAACCGTTCCTAATCAAGTCAATAAAATGTTAATACCACCACAAAAGCTTGTTTTATTTCACAATATTTAGTCACCATTATTGAAAAGTTAACGTGCTTTTTGTACAAAATGTGGTGCATATAGATACAGAGCGTCTGCTAGGCACATTAATGTACGCCACGTCACTCAGTAACAAAAAAAAAACAATAATAAACTTTTCTTCTTATGCAGTGGCCGTGTGCATGAGCATGGACAGCATTCCTTCCGCATCGCATACCGCTTAAAGCGAGCTCCAAGGTAGCTCCTTCGTAGTATTAAAAGCCGATCTCAGAGGCGATGCTTTGAGTTGGGCAGGAAAGAAGAGAAAGCGATGGGAAGAGCCTGAAACACGTCGAACACTATATATATATAAACTTTTTTTGTGCAGGGAAATATGCGGGGATTTTTGGCGATGTATGCGGGGAAAAATGCCGGAAATAGGGAAATTTTCGGGCCTCGGAAAGGGAATTCTTCTGTCCAGGACGGGACATCACTGATGCATGTAAGTATTGAACTTACATATTTCGAGTATATATAAGCGAACGTTTTTCCCGAGTGTTTGTGTTCTTTATCATATTCGTTGTATCATTGTACGTCGCTGCAGTATGCGATGAAATGAGCGAAGTACATGCCGGTTTGTGTAAGCATCCTTTGTGTAATGCTTTTGCTTTATGGCGCACATGCGTCTTTGCACCAAGCGCTAGCGATTATGTGCAAGTGAATTCATTGGACATCTAGTCATAGCAGTATTAAATGAAAAATAATCGGTTGCCTTAAGGGTCGCATTTCGCCTCCGCTGAAATGCGACCGCTGCACAAAAGATCGAACCCGTTTCTTGCGGGTCAGCTAGCCAAACACCGTGAGGGCCGCAGCGACGGCGAACGTTAATAATTGTTAGATAGTTTTCCTAAAGCATAAACTGTGCGAGTGCTTGTGACTGGGCTAAATGGTGGCATTATAACGTTGTACTGCTAGACGCTAATGGGTTCATGCAACCCATGTTATTTGGTTTAATTACGAATGTTTGATGAGTCATTATTGCCTTAATTTATTTCAGGTGGTGTACAAGGATACGCGCAAGTACATTGCTCATCTAAGGATATTTTCCAGTTATACCAACACCTTCTGCAAGTGTTCGAATAAATTCTGAGTTTCCCCACCATTCTGCCTTCGCTGCAGTTCGCTGGACCACCAGAACCAATTGGACTACAACCAATTGGCCCAAATGGTTATGTACTGACTGCACCATTTGACCCAATTGGAATACAACCGACTGGCCCAATTGGAATACAACCAACTGGCCCAATTGGAATACAAACGACTGGTCCAATTGGAATACAACGAACTGGCCCAATTGGAATACAGCCGATTGGCCCAATTGGTCCAGATGGCCCAATTGTGTACTAATTCACAAATGGAACCAATTGAACCAAGTGGAAATTTTCCAGTTGGTTCCCATTGTTTTTTTTAACTGGGGTATGCTCAAGTACAAACACGTAACAACTACGACAGTTAGTTCACGCTTGTCCTGTGTATACCTATGCGTCCTTTTCGCACGTCCTTCTTTGTGCTGCGGCGGCGCGCTGCAAGTATCGAGCTGCTTGTCGTTCTTCGTGTGACAAACTAATTTCTTGCTGTCGCATTCATTTCTTCGCCATAGTGGCGAAACTGATTTTTTGAACAGTTGGCTGTATTTCTGGTAGATTGTCAGCGCGCGGCCGCTGCACGCGAGCGCTAGCCGTTACGTCAGATTCTCCCTGGCGCATGCAGGGTTATGGATAGCAGGGTGCACGTGCTCCTGTCCTTCTCTTCCATTATTTCACCTCTCTTTTCATTCCACTCTCTCCCTTCCACAAAAGCGCTGATGCCTTACCCCAGCTACCCCAGCCAGGAGCATTCATTCAGGCGCTGCGCCGTGCTCCCGACCGGGCTGCAGAAATTAGGCGCCTTTTCCTTCTTCGAACCACAACCACCACCACCATTCATAGCGCGAGCTCAGCGGGTTGAGAGACGCGGGCGTCGGCTGGCATTGGTGGAATGCCTGTTGCGAGTTTCACGTAACACCCTCTAGTTCACGGCGCGGCCGCTAGACGCGGCGGTTTGTGAAAAACTCATTATTTTCCTCTAGTTGCCTGAAATGAAGGTTGTGTCCATCGAGCTCAATCTTTCAATTTGGCGGGAAATCTTGGCGGCAAAAATTTTGTTCAGTATCCCTTTAACCACTCGGCTATCCAGGCGTGTTTTTTTAAATGCGAAGCATTTCTTAGCGAACTTCGGCGACGTTGGGCGTATCTATCTATCTATCTATCTATCTATCTATCTATCTATCTATCTATCTATCTATCTATCTATCTATCTATCTATCTATCTATCTATCTATCTATCTATCCGCCTACGACATTGTGCTCTCCTGGCCGTATCGTTATAATGGGATTTATACCAAAATTGGTATGGCATAACATGACTGTATGACGAACATGAATGACTGGTCATATCATGAAAATCATGGCTAACTTGTCATGAAAATTATGATTTACACGCCATGGCCGTTGCGCTCCTGCGGCCGTTTTCTTAACTTGATATCCAAAACTTGGTACAATGAGATATTTCTGCATGACCTACATAATAAAATGACAGGTGGTAATATGAAAATCATGACGTGCATGTCATGTAAAACATGATTTACATGCATGCCACGCTCATGGCACGCTCGCGTGCCATGAGCGTGCCAGTGGTAATATGGAAATCATGACTTATCATGAGTGACATGACTTGCATGCCACGCTCGATCATATGGCATGCTCGCGGCCGTTTCGCTAGCTTGATATACACCGAATTTGGTATTGCGTGACGTGAATGTATGACGAACATAAATGACAGGAAGTAATATGCAAATAATGACGTGCATGTCATGAAGATGATTTACATGACACGCTCATGGCGCGCTCGCGGCCGTTTCGATAGCTTGATATACACCAAACTTGGTATTGGGTGACGTGACTGCATGACGAACATAAATGACAAGTAGTAATATGGAAATCATGACTTGTCATGTGCGACATGACTTGCATGCCACGCTCATAGTGTGCTCGCGGCCGTTTCGTTAGCTTGATATACACCAAATTTGGTATTGGGTGACATGACTGTATGACGAACATAAATGACAAGTGGTAATATGGAAATCATGACTTGTCATGTGCGACATGACTTGCATGCCACGCTCATGGCGTGCTCACGGCCGTTTCGTTAGCTTGAGATATACCAAATTTGGTATTGAGTGACATGACTGTATGACGAACATATAAATGACAAGTGGTAATATGGAAATCATGACTTGCCATGTGCGACATGACTTGCATGCCACGCTTATGGCGTGCTCGTGGCCGTTTCGTTAGCTTGAGATACACCAAATTTGGTATTGAGTGACATGACTGTATGACAAACATAAATGACAAGTGGTAATATGGAAATCATGACATGTCATGAGCGACATGACTTGCATTCCACGCTCATGGCGCGCTCGCGGCCGTTTCGTTAGCTTGATATACACCAAATTTGGTATTGAGTGACATGACTGTATGACAAACATAAATGACAAGTGGTAATATGGAAATCATGACATGTCATGAGCGACATGACTTGCATTCCACGCTCACGGCGCGCTCGCGGCCGTTTCGTTAGCTTGATATACACCAAATTGGTATTGACTGACATGACTGTATAACGAACATAAGTGGCAGGTGGTAACATGAAAATCTTGGCATGCCTGTCGTGTACGTCATTTACATGCCACGCTCATGGTGCGCTTGCGTCCAGTTCGCTAGCTTGATATACACCAAAATTAGTATTGCGCGACGTGACTGTGTGACCAACGCCTCCTCTATTTTATTCAATGCCAGTGCAAACGCTCGCCCCTCAATGGGAGCCGCCGGTCTGCCTTAGTTCAGGGAGTGGTCGTGAAGCGACGCCACATGTTGGGTAGGGCCAGTAGGGCTGCTTGCGTCACCCGTGCGTCCGAGCGCTTTCGCACGGAGATGCGATAGACGCGTTTTCCCTCTCCTATATCATGCGTCTGTCCGATTTGTTCCTTCGCGCTCCTTCTTTGTAGCTCGAAGCAATGCCGCCGCCGCCTCACAGCGCTCGTGAGGCAAAGGCAGCGCATGCACTGTAGCGTCGCAGTGACGCGTCCCCTTTGGTTTAGGGAGCCTACATGACCGGCCGTTTTAGGGTGGTGTCAGCCTTTGACCCACTTGCCGCCAACGCACCGCCGCCCGCCAAAACACAATGTTGCCAGACAGCGGCGCCGCGCTATCGTGCCATCTTGGTGCCCGCACTGCGTCTACGCCCGGTTCCGTTTAATCATCGACATGCGGCGCCGAACGTAGCGATAGCGTGTGAAACGCTGCCGGTGAAGCCTGAGAATCCTAATTGCTGCGTACCGCTGTGCACTAACCACAACAGAAAGGGCTTGCGAATGTTCCGCTTCCAGCGAGCCCGGGCCGACGGCTACTCTGGCTCGCTCAAATAAATCGAGACGGCTGGGAGCCCGCCAGTGCGTCTCGTCTTTGCTCTGTGAGTACTGCGCATTTCGTTCACTGTTTTTCGCTGCAGGACATGTTTTATATGTGTTTCACGGTGTTCGCGAATGCATAGATAACCGAAGTTGTCGTTGCTGCGTTCACGCATTGCGAGTAGGCAGCATACATACGGGACGCGTCCGCGCGTCCACACGGAGACGCGCTCGCTGGTCGTGAGCTGTTGCCTCCCTTGCGTGAGCTCGCGTCAGCGCCGTTCAGCGTTACGTCGCAAGAGCTCAGGGGAGCGGCGGTTGGGACCAAAATGGCGGCGCACAGAAAACTATGCTAGATTTGGTGGAAGCTGGCAACAGCGTGCCCCATTACCCGCTGGTTTTGGCTGAGTTTCTTGAAGGCACTTTTTGAAGATGTCTCCACCCTAAAACGGCCGGTCATCTAGGCTCCCTACTTTGGTTGCCCGCATAGCGCCACGAACGGAGACGCGCTATCTCAAAACACCGTGACTCTTACAGAGCCAGCGTGACAGCCAACATAGTGAACACGAGGGATGCAAGACGCCGCCTCACGGATCTGCACACAACTGAACAAAAAATTACTTCATATGATTTCCGTCGTGAGGCACTGCATGGCGGGTGCTCTCTCCCATGAACGCAAAGCACGCGCGAAGGCTAGGCGATGAGTGAGAGTAGGAAAGGGCTAGAGGAGAGGGTGGTGAACTGCTGGAACGGGCGCATTTGGCTGGCATTGATAAAATAGAGGAGGCGTTAGTGTGACGAACATAAATGACAGGTTCTAACATGTAAAACATATCATGCAAATTATGTAAAGCATGATTTGATCCTTCCTGGCTACTTCGCATTACATCGATTCCCACAGTGCGTGGGATATGCCGGCTTTTCTTTTTCTTCACTGTTTTCTGCATCTCTTTTTTTGTATGTTTGTTTGTATCTTCCTGTCTTGCTCTTTGTTTTTCTATATCTTATTTGTATCTCTTCCTCTCTCTCTCTCTTTGCTTAGAAGTACTTGTTGCTGGGCTAGTTGGTTCATCATGAGGGAAAATTCTAGACGCCTAAAAACGCAAAGACACGGGAGGCGGGTCAGAGGTGTTGCGAGCGGGCGGGCGGAGCAGCCGGCAGCTGCGGGCGCTGCCGCGAGCATGCTGCGGGTGAGGGAGAGAGTGAAGTCAGCGCGCACCTGCGAGGGAAGCGTGCGAGGGGAGCGTGACGTCAACGCGCAGCTGTGGCGTGACCTACTTGGCAACGCTCCAACACCTACGGCGAGGGGAACGCGTTGCGGCGCAGTCGTACGGACGCACGTAACGTACGGCGTTACACACGTGAGTCAAAGAGCTGCTTCGCATCTAAAATGGCAGGAGGAGAGGGTGGGGGGGGGGGGGGGCGCTTGCTCGGTCATGGGCGCATATTGGAAACCTTCCGAAAAAAGGGGGGGCGCTTGCTCGGGATTTTACGGTAGCTTTTTTTACGATGGAGCACAAGTTACCGACAGCCTAAACAGCTTCGATGTTAAAATTTGCAAAAGCCACACAGGGAAACAGCTCCAGCTATTTCGTGTATGAGATAACCATGAAGTCATGGTGATCTCAAAGTGTGCCGAAACGTACACACCACATCGAAGTTTACAAGACATGGCCGCCACTGAATTTTTTTATTCTCTATTAATGCATGATGCTTCTAATTTAGGGGACAACTGTGTGTGTTGCGAAAGCTGCAACATGCTGCAACTTTTGATTGGAGGCTATGTGAACGGTTCGTGCAGGACATCGGGTATTGTACAGATATTATCCCTTGCAAATTTTTGCTGCTGGGGTACACTCAGATTGCACCTTTCTGCAATGAATACGCGACTGCTGCCAAAATGTTCTAAGCATACTGAAGATGGAAAACGGGTATGAAAACGGAAATGTTTGAATCCCAGTCTTACTTAACCCTTTGTCGGTCGTCCTATATTTTTGACATGGTAATATAAAAACCGACTGTGCTTTAATGATATGAACTAGAAAGAAATAGTATGAAACAAATTTCATCAAAAACAAGCCAGTAGTTTACTGAAAAAAAGTGGGACATATATGTCCCACTGACTCATGAGAGTGTTTTCAAAAAGTGGGAAAACACTGTCCCACTGCCTCATGAAGGCACCATCTCGCGAATGCATCAACGGGAATTTTGCGATGAAACGGCCGAAGCAAGTGGCACAGAGTATCACTTCTAAAGTTCTGAAGAGAAAAGTTGTGCGGACCTCATTTGATCAGGAGAACGCCGCCTGCAGTTGCGTCTCTTGAGCCTTCAAAGCGCTGTGGTATGTCCCTGTAAAGCTTACTTCACCGCATGCATCGACCACTTTTTTTTGTCCATTTGGCTGTCCTAGCTTTTGCTGTTGAAATTTTCGAGTACAGATGTTATCCCTGAACATGTGGCTACATTTCAAGAGGTATATAATATCGAGAAAAATATTTCCATGCATTAATATCCGCAATTGCGCTGCGCGATTAGCGGGATAATTTTGAAGGGGATTGTTCCGATGCATTTATTGGTCAAGTTATTTCGCAAATTTACAAAAACACGTCATGACTGGAAGCTAAGATCGTCTCTCTCAAAAACCAGAAAAGGAGAATATTATCCGGTATTTTGATTGGTAGGTTCTATGTATCTCAAAAAGAGGAAAATTCAGAAGCGATCATAAAAAATTGACCGAAATTCAACGCTATTGTAACACTACATCCGCCCTTCGAAAGCGTGGTAAAAGAATTTTTTTCGAGATTACGATGACTTAGGTAAGATATGAGTGACTTAATGTTGCGCTAATTGCAACGGGTGATGTGGTAGAAATTTTTTTCTGTAGCCCGAAAAGTGGGACGTATGTGTCCCACTGCCGCACAAAGGGTTAAAAAACACAAGTTCATACCTTCCTTATAAACCCTTAGAGCAGCTCTGTACACCTCTTGCTTCCATTTCTAATATTAAGTTTTTCAGGAATGAGACTGCTGGCCTTTTTTACCAGCATCTGCACCTTGAAGGTGATCTGGTGAAACGTGATGATATTAACCATATAAAGTAGCTTGATACACAACAGAGGTGCAGAAAAGAAAGTGTATAAGTGTGTTTTCCACTGGATTTTCTTTAGACTGGAACAACCCAATGAGAGGACAGACAAAATGGAAGTTCTAGGAAAATAAGTCTTTATTCAGCCTCTGAAAAACATGCAGTCTCCAGGACAAACGTAATGCAAGACCTGCATGGGCATGTATTTACACAATATGTACATAGTACTGTCACATTCACCCGCAGGAGCTGTGCAATAAATACACGGAAGCTATGTGCACAATGGCAACTACAAATCATGGCACCTTGGCAAAAGCAGAACATTAGGCACACTATCAGACATCAAGAATGCGGCAGTGTTTGGTTCCATCCCATTAGGGATCCCGGCTAAGAGATTTACAGCGATTTGCCTAAATTCTTCGGTACTAACCGCAGAAGATGATCTGTCAAGTGGTTTCAATTCATACTAATAATTACAGCTCCTCACACTTATATGACAAGAGGGAACAGTCACCTCAACTTACTTTGCATTATGTGTACAAAATACAGCCTCAGAATTAATTAAATTTCTGCCAATTGGACAGACTGAATGGCTTAACAAACACCAGTGTTATCTTCAACAGACGAATAAATCATAACACTACATAACTGCATACGAACATTATTTCTTCTAACAACACACAAGACATTATTAAATATTAATGTAGATTCTATTACCTTGTCACATGCACACAGTACAAAATACTTTGGTGAAGGCAGATAGCCGTGTTCTTGTGAACAACATGGACAACTCTGTGACATAGCAATCTACAGCTCTTCCTACTGACTTTCCAAAGTGTGGCATCATCACAGAAATCTTGCTCAATGTGCACGCGAATTGCATATACTACGTATATGGTGTTAAAAGTTGCAGGATGTCATATCTCAAACGGTCCACGTGATTCTTTAAAGGTAGGTATACTACCCGAGCTGAGGAAACTATCATTGTCCACTATGACCATGATGCTTAAGCATGAGGTCGAGGATCCATTAATGATTTTGGTGGCCACATTCTGATAGAGGCAGACTGCAATAACACCTGCGTACCGTGCACGTGGCTGAAATTAATTTTGAGCCCCTCACTACAGAACTTCTTAAATGTAGAATGTTGCTTTGGGTCACAAACCTCACAATCCTAACACAAAAAAATAAATTTCGACCACATGGGGTTCTTTAATGTGAACTTAAATCTAAGTACACGGATATGATAATTATATCATGTGGTATGAATGCTGATGAAGCCGTTAAACCCAGACAAGCTGTGCTTTCACATTCAATGCAATGAGTTGGGTGCCTCTCGCTTTCAAAGAGCGCCCCAGATGCAGTGCATCTAGCTCCAAAGTGAGGTTAGCTCTTTGGAAGCCAGCTCCAGATTAGAAACAGCGACTTGCGGCAGCTGCATCAAGCTGCCATGTACACAAGTTATGGCTGAGTGTATGCAGGACAAATGACATATCCTTCACTACAGCGATGACACAGCTTTGCACATGAAATAAAAGGGATTAAAAATTGTAAAAAAAAATCCTGAGACCAATGGCAATGGCTCTGCATACTGCAACAAGGTGCATGCGTCGAAAGTGCAAATTCACTGTACATCAAAGAGCACACCTGGGAACCCCAGTGGATGCATTTAATTTAGTTAAGAACAGTTTCAACTACACCTTACAAGCAATGCAGCAACTGTGAAGGAATACAGGAAACAAACATAGTGCATGTGGGTGCTGATTACACCTATGGTAAACGAAGAGCACATTCATAACGCAAGCGTAACATGGGCAGGAACAACACGTCGTTATGGAACTACCGTTACACCAAGATGTTGAAAGGCACTTATGGACGTGCAAGAAAACGAAAATTCTGTACACCTAACACCGCTCACCGAATGCATAAATTACATAGGAAACCGTTTAAGTCATTCGCTCATCTTTGCCTGAAGACAACAACAGCTTTTGTCAAACTCTTGAGCAGAATAACACAAACATAAACTTTCCACACCCAGCTTGTTTTTTAGCAGTAGCAAGCGCAGCCAATTTGAGGCTCGCAATTGTGCACACTGCCTACCTGGCTCAGTCGCTACAACAGTAAAATTCGCTACAACAGTAAAATCCGGAGCAAGTACCACTACTGACGCAAGTGCCAACTCCCTTCAACACACATCTTCACCAAAACACCGAACTACATAGCCTAAATGTAGCATAATCTTTCTCCATCTTTGCCATTTTTTTTTCCCCTGTTGCGACATTGCGTGCACATTGTGTTGAGTCAAATCTGCCAGCCATTTTCGTGATTGCGGGTGGCATGGTGCACTGCCATTGAATGCCTTTTGATCTGTGAGCAAACAGGCGTCACCAAACACCTGCTATGCTTCACTGAGAGGACGGGGATTGCTTAGCACAATTCATTTGAAACGAGAAAGAGCAGAAAGAAACTGCATTCTGTTTTGAACTGCAGCAACTTTGTCGGGGATGTCAGGATGGGGAATTTGAATGTGTGCGAGCTTCATCCGTCACCCTCAACTGCACAACGAGTACCCGTGTTTACGATCATTCATCATGCTCGCTTTTCTGCGAGGCAAGCGCAACAAACTCAACCGTCGGTGCAAGATAGCTGATTGCTGGCGATGGCTACTGGGCTAACACTGCCTACAGCAACAACATGATGTTACCGCTACACAAAGTGTTTAACTTTAGTAAGCATGCCAGTCGGTGCTGCAGCCCCCCACACAGAAACGCAACTGGCTTACAAAAGTAATTTCATCTTCCATACTAGTGATGACAAATTTAGAGCAATAGGCGGGCCTTTTCTTTGTGCACCATGAGCCAAACAGCAGGCGCAGTGTGATTTTCTCAGCAATTTGAAACTTCTCCACCCAAGCATACTTAATTACAATCTAACATAAAAATTAAAATTAAACCCTGGTGTTGTACATGCCAAAACTATGTGATTAAGAGGCATGCTGTATTAGGGGACTTCGGTCTAATTTTTGATTGTATGTAAAGGTGCTAACGCATTTCGTCCTCATCGAAATGTGGCCACCATAGCCCGGAATCGAACCTACATCCTTGAGCATAGCAGCTAACACAGCGGGGTACATACAAATCTGCTCTGCAAGTTATCAGAAAAAACAATTTCCAAGTTTTCTTGTCAGGGCGGGTAACAAGAATGACGTGATTAGTGAAGCTTGTAAGCAAAGATTTTCTGGCACATGCAAAGGCCTATACCATAACTGAGTTGCTGCGCACACAGCTACGACAATAGGCGTGCTGCTGTAATAAGGTTGCAAGTCTACTTCCGTAAAGATTAAAAATATATGGGATTAAAAAAGGGTGGGGCAGGGTCAAACATTACACTGCTACATTTGCTGCCTTCATCCAGTAAGCTAGGAGATAATAAGATTGCAATGTAAATGTAACTGCCACTGAAACTTTAGTCATATTTTATGTCAAGTAATAATAATTGTTGGGGTTTTATGTCACAAAACCTAAATATGATTATGAGAGACGCCGTAGTGGAGGGAATTGGAAATTTCAACCACCTGGGGTCCTTTAATGTGCACATAAATCTAAGCACACGGGCCTCAAGCATTTTCGCTATTATCGAAAATGTGGGTGCCACGGCCGGGATTTGATACCGTGACCTTTGGGTCAGTAGTTGAGCGCCATAATCACTAGACCACTGAGGCAGGTATAATTTTATGTCATGTATTCACTCGGTGCTCACTGTAATGGCTGAAACAGATGCCGTCTGTGAGACACCTGCAGCCATTGTGACCATTCTAAACAAGAGAATGAAGGTTGATCAGAGGGCACTCAATGGCAGAACACGTTACATGACCAAATATGGCTATGCCCGAGGACATGGTACTGTAAAAAGCCTCTGCCTGGGCTGGTTGCTCACGTGTGTGTTTAGTGCGAATGTCTACACTGCCTGTCTACCAAGTCAGCATGTGCCACAATTAAATGCTCTTGCTGTCATTACCTCCACGCATTGTTTTCCTGGCGCCAGCCAATGGCTACCAAGTGCTCAGGCACAGGCAATGCACGAGCAACCATGTGCTCCAAGTATTGAGTTTGAATTGCCAAACTCTGTACGTACGTTTGCATATGCTTATCTACCATGTTAAGTGTGCTGTTGTAAAACAGGCCACTTGACGTCCAAGCTGCACAGTGACTTTTGTTTTGACAGCAGAGGAACACGCAGCAGCATAGCTTGCATGAGAATGTGGGAATGCTAGCACTACAACAAATCAATAGAAAAATTTCTTGCAGCCAAGCAAAGTGCAGCAACAGCCTGAACCTCCACAAACTGAACATCTGACTGAAACATCTAAATCACCAACGCACTAGCTAGCGCACAATTAGTATTTTGCTTTCAAAAGCTTTTTTAAAGGTGCAATGACTGCTGCATAGAACATCTAGCATGCTCTACAGCCTTATTCCAAAAGTTTAAAAATGAAGTACTTTTTTTAGTACAAGTTTACAGATACGTCAGACTTAATTTTTCTAGCTTTTGACCACCTTGAAAACTCGGCAACAAGTGGTGATGCATCCTACTAACCCACCGCAAAGGCTTGAACAACGAATAGTTGTATATTAGTCCGGATGTAACCCCTGTAAAGGTGGTTTCACTGCAGTGGAGGGGTGCTAAGCCGTGAAAGCACCTATCCAGGCGTATATTAGTTAGCATGTAACCCCCTGTAAAGGTCGTTTCACTGCAGTGAAGGGGTGCTAAGCCGTGAAAACACCTATCAAATGCAGCGAAGCCCCACTTCAAGGTTAAATGAACACATTACCCTCACATCGATTCATAATTTTTTTAAGTTTAAAAGCTTGTTATACCATCTTAAATGCTTTAAGTATAGTAAATTTTAAAACGTAACATATTTTCCAGGTTATCACTTGCATTCTACCGAAAGTAAAATCCTGCTACTGCTTTTCCACTTCCTTTGAACCAAAAAGAATGGCATTAGCACAGGCCTTGTTTCAATTTGTAACAAATATTGTGCAGGTTAGTTGGGTCATGACAAATATGCCCATTTTTTTTAACAATATGTGATAAATATACTATTCGAATTCGATTCGAAATTATTCGACCAAAATCAATATTCGCTTCGAATTCGCTTCGAGCCTAAAATTCACTATTCGCACAAGCCTATTGGTAACCCCTGGCGATGCCACCTTGAAGTTCTCACAAGAGTTCACCAAAACATCACGGATTTTAAAGCTTTATTAACATTTTTGATCAGCAAAGAAAGACCCTTCTCTATACGGGAGAATTTGTCATCAGGTGTTTAAATGATAAATACGAGTTAAGTGAGGACTTTCCAGTGAACTTAGTGAGGGAACTGCAGCATGGATTCTGCGAACTTGTTGGTCACCAAATGGTTGTAATCTTCAGGTAGGTCTGGCTACAGGTCGAGCCTTCTTTAAAGGCGCCCTGCAGCACCCTTTCAATTTATCATAGAAGTGGCCTTACTATTAGACTTTGTTAGTTCCCATGCCACAAAAATGTTTCGAAACTGTAAACTACAAGTGGAGTTTTCACACAAGCCGTGCACTTGTCTTTTGTTACTACAAGTGCGCTGGAAGCTACATGTCCTCCGAGATTGTCTGCCGATGCGCTGTTAGTGAAATCAGTCCATACCCGTTGTGCCTGCTTGTTGTGTAACTGGCGACTACATTTTGAAGAGCAAGCAATTTTTTTGGTTGTTTCTTACAGAAAACTGTAAATTCTCTACTGTACGCAGTGCAATCAGATTTGGCTCACATTTTCACAGGATCCTTGATCACAGATTGGCAGCATCTGCTGACTATGTTAAAAAAAGTGTAGCAGGGCCCCTTGATTAATTTTGATTGGCCATGTTTCAGGACACGTGCAAAGCACGACCGAACGAGGTTCTAACCGAGCCAAAGTCTGAACGTATCACATCTGGGGAACACTTACCTAGTATACATGGCCCAAATATGAAGAAACGCATTAAAATTCACAACTTGGCAAACTGGCTTTTTGGGTTACGGCAGGAAACGAAAGAAACAGAAACTTTGACCTTCATTTTGCCTTTGAATAATCAATTATTCAAGGCGAACACAACATCTATATTTTCTCGAAGAATAATGCAAGCCTAAACTGTGTTTGCATTAGTGCTTTCAATAAAAACAAATCATAGGAGGAAAAAAATGCTAATTAATTCTGCACTCTCACATTCAGCTGATAATATACTGCAGACGCTATGCAACCACTGCATGAAACGTGTAAGTGTAGACCTGCATGCATTGTGATTTCCATGCATTGTAATACATGAAGATTTGCAATCTTCATGATTACCATCTTGAACGAATAAAAGCGCGACACAAACGAGGACGATGAAGAAACAGACTACAGCGCTTACTCGCAACTAAAATTTATTTCGAAAAGAACCAGAATAAATAGCATCTGGAAAACCTAAGAAAAGAAACAACCATCGCGCATGCTCAATGTGACACGACAAACAACAAAAGGCTATGTGGCTGATGAGACGTGGGCGTGACACAAGCTATCCATGAGGTATGATACTTCTGTATCTGATAGTGCTAACGAAGGCTGGCTGATACAATTATCACCTTCCAGTGACATGTAAAATGCTTCCATTATCTCACAGCGAACGCTGGTCTCTGTGGCAATGCAAGATTTGTTTTTTCAAAACAAGGTTTACAATCACTTCTTTGACAATGAATGGCCAAATGAGAACCTGTGCCGTTTTTTACATTACGCACATGCTCCTGAATTCTGATGTTTACGCACCGACTAGTTTGCCCAATGTAAAACTTGTTGCAAGAACATGGAATTTTGTATACTGCATTCTTTCGACAATCTACGAATTTATTCCCGTGTTTTATCGCGCAAACTTGCCGTTTGTCATATTTTTAACCGTTTAACTTCCTACGAACAGCTGGACACACCTGCCGCAACTTGTGGCCAACGCTGAATACTACATCAACTTGGTACCTACTACCCACATTTTTAATCCCGTGCGACAGTTTATGCACATAAGGAATCACTGCAAAATTCTTTCGAGTGGTGGTGTGATTATCTTCCGATTCCTTCTGCCCAGCTTTTACCTTCTTTGCCACTTTCCCGCAGGCCCTCGTGATAACCCATTCAGGGTATCCTGCTTCTTTAAGTCTTGAAACTTGCTTTGTGAAGCTTTGTTGCATTTTGTGGTGACAAGATTTGAACAAAGAAGACTGGATACATGAAACACTAATGCCACTTTTTACCACTTTCGAGTGATCAGATGAAAATGCAAGCAAAGGCTTATCTGCTCTAGGGGAATACTCCCAACAAACGTGATCCCCCGCTGAAAAAAATAGTCTTATATCTAGAAATTGCAACTCATTTTCAGCCGGCAATTCACACGTGAAGCTGAGCCCCCTGCCACATTCCCTGAACACTTTTAGAACATCGATCACTCTTCTTTGAACGTTACAAGTCTTGACAATAACTAAAAAGTCATCTACATACCGCACAACTTTAACAACAAGGTCTCCGATTCTCTGTTCTACCTTTTTGTCCACATAGGCTAAAAAATGTCACTAAGAACTGGCGCCACACTAGATCCGATGCAAACTCCCGATTTTTGTAGAAAAACTTTACCGTCCCAGCCGACAAATGTGGAATTCAAATAAAAAGACAAAAGCTCCATAAAACTAGTGACGGACACAAGGCATTTGTTAATGAACAACTGTTCATCATTCTCATCAGTAATACAACTTTTAATGCACTGCATTATCGTATTATGTGGTAAAGAATAATACATATCCTGTACCTCAATACTAAAACCAGTAGCATGCGCCCCGGATTGCAATCTTTCAAAAATTTCACCAAGGCGCCAGAATTTGGAACAACAAAAGGGTCATGAAACGTAAGAGCCGACAGGTGAAGCTGAAGCCACTGCGATACTACGTGCTGCCAAGTGTTCGCTTCCGAAACTATGGCTCGAAAGGGACGTCAGGTTTATGTGTTTTTGCCGTGAAGAAAACTTCCAGCGTGCCAAGCTTGGCCTTCTTGACCTTTGCTACTAAACTCTCAAGGTGTAGGTCACCTAAAAGGGCTATAGCTCGGTCTTTCTCTTTAGCTTCATGAATAAAGACTTGTTTGAAGTTTTTCTCCACTGCATTCATAGCCTTCTCGGAAAACGTCCCTTGACGCAAAATAACAAAAAAAACCCTCTTTATCAGCTACAACAGCATTCAAACCTCTGAAAACAAGACACCTCACGACATAGGCAATAGGATTCTTAGCACCAGATACTTGCGCCGATTTCGCGCACACATCTAGACACTCTGATACACATCGAACCTTTTCGTCGTCTTTAAAGGGGTGGTGCCATCAAATTTCCAGGCTATAACAAGCCTGTTGTGGCTTTACTCTGTATGCAAGGACACTCCACACGAAGCATCGGACACAGCAAACGTTTAGAATATATTTTAATTCACTTCCAAAGTGTACCCAAATGCTCATTCTCCTGATCGATGCCCATCACTAGCGCATCAAAACTGACGTAGCTCTATAGGAAGGACAACGAAAGTTGTAGTGACGTCACACCAGATCTGTAGTGACGTGGAGCGACCTCCGGACCTCCGAAACGTACGTACCGGCAAAGCATCGGTTGCTACATCACTCGCCGAGTTTCCATCGCTTCCTGGCTAAGTGCTGCGCATCTTCGCGCGAGCCTTGTGTGGTCACGTGACCAAGTCTCCTACACTGCTACGTCACAGACCAACTTGGCATCCAGAAACCGAAACCGAAAGTTGCCCGCATAAAAAAGGTGATATTAAATTATTTATCGATAATATGTGAATCTTGGTGCGTGTATCATGCTTCCTAGAGCTATAAGGAACGCTTGCAGCGAAGAACGCGCAGACCGCAAATTTGGTGGCACCACCCCTTTAACTGTCCTTGCAACAGTTCTTGCCAGGGCTACTTTTTCCGCCGGATCAAGTGCCGGTGCAAAGCCATGCTTAGGACCAAGACGCAATACCTTTTTTGCTGGTTCAGGCAAGTCACACTGTCCATACAGTAATAACTTCCCTTCGCTGCAGACATCCTTCGTCCTTTTTGGTAGGGCCGGCCGCACAGAATTCCAAAGAAATGTGCATAATCTCGGCTGCACAGAATTCCGCACAGAATCGGCTGCACAGAATTCCAAAGAAATGTGCATAAACTGTCGCACGGGATTAAAAATGTGGGTGGTAGGTACCAAGTTGATGTAGTATTCACCGTTGGCCACAAGTTGCGGCAGGTGTGCCCAGCTGTTCGTAGGAAGTTAAACGGTGAAAAATATGACAAACGGCAAGTTTGCGCGATAAAACGCGGGAATAAATTCGTAGATTGTCGAAAGAATGCAGTATACAAAATTCCATGTTCTTGCAACAAGTTTTACATTGGGCAAACTAGTTGTTGCGTAAACATCAGAATTCAGGAGCATGCGCGTAATGTAAAAAACGGCACAGGTTCTCATTTGGCCATTCATTGTCAAAGAAGTGATTGTAAACCTTGTTTTGAAAAAACAGAAATCTTGCTATGCCACAGAGACCAGCGTTCACAGGAGATAATGGAAGCATTTTACATGTCACTGGTAGGTGATAATTGTATCAGCCAGCCTTCGTTAGCACTATCAGATACAGAAGTATCACACCTCATGGATAGCTTGTGTCACGCCCACGTCTCATCATCCACATAGCCTTTTGTTGTTTGTTTTGTCACATTGAGCATGCGCGATGGTTGTTTCTTTTCTTAGGTTTTCCAGATGCTAATTATTCTGCTTCTTTTCGAAATAAATTTTAGTTGCGAGTAAGCGCTGTAGTCTGTTTCTTCATCGTCCTCGTTTGTGTCGCGCTTTTATTCGTTCAAGATGAAAATACACCAACTCGCCCAATTGACAGTTCTGATGCTTCACGATTACAATGTGTAACACACCAAGTTCTTATCACGGATGACAAAAAAATGTTTTCAAGTTCTTTTGTTTCAGTCTGTGATGCACAATGCTTGGTTTGTAGAACTAGTGGCAGAGGGCTGTAGCAACTTTGCAAGGAGGACCGTTACACATTTTTGTGCTGAACAGATTTTGTTAAAGGGACCAACAACCAATTTTTATGGTACCCATTTTCAATAGCGCATTCGAAAGCGTACCAGTCAGAGTGTCTAATCATGGAATGGTAACGCGAAAGGCGCTGTGAAACACTTACAACCAAAATGTTCGATCAGCGGCAATTATGAAGTTGTATACACATTACAAAAGCTACAAACAACGAGAGGTGAGAGCGAGAGCTGTTCCTGTTTGTGCGCGGCGATTTGTTGCGCATGTGTGTACTCGTGCATGTACTCAGCACATGAGCCGCGGCACATGCTCCACTGGTTGCTGCGAAGGCAGTGCTGCTTCTCAGCGTGCAACTTCTGTTACTTCGTAAGCAGCACAGAACAGAGCGGGGGGTGGATAATAATATCCATACTCTAAATTTTGAGCACTAATTATGATGCGCATGAAAGCATCAGGCAATGTACAGCAAAGTGAACGACTCCATAATCCAGCTCCAAGGCTCTTCCGCTAGGCTGTGCAACACACCAATACTTTGGGACTTTTAAGCGCGATTAAAAATATGTCAGAGTCATCGTCTCCCGGTTCCGACATGGGTGGAGCCAACGACTTGACTGGGGAGGTCTCTTGGCCTTTTAGTATTGTCTCTCAGGACTCGAATAAAGTTCTTTGTATGTATATATACTCAGATAGCGAAAAAGATGCTTGAATCTGTCACTATAATTCACGGTTTTTTTCATATCCACCTTCATCTAATCACACGTTCTGGCCAGTTGTCGGTCCCTTTAACATCTACAGCATTCTACATACAATATGTGAATCAAATTAGCTTAATGCTAGATTGAGTCATGTACTGTTTCTGAAGCTCTGCTTGCCACATGTTACACACAAAGTCTGCTGTATACCAACATATTTTTGGACTGTCAGAGAAGTCCTGCAGCGCTGCCCATCTCGTGTGACATTGAGGTACACAAGTTGCCAGCATGACTGCAATTGCACTACCGCCTCTGACTACCATGCCTAAAGAACTTGTATAATTTCTACGGCTACTACCAATCATACGTTCTGGCGCAACAAAGAGAAAATTTTATGGCCTGTTCATCAGCTACCCAGCTTATCCCCACTCTTTATATGACCACAGCAACGGCTATAGGTGGTGTGCAGAAACTATTTTCTTCGTAGTATGACTCAAGATTCCAAACAGTCTGAAGAGGTTAGCCTAGAGACTCAAAGCGTCCCTTGTTTGTGCTGAAAGCTGGAGAAATTGTTCAAACAAAAATGGAAGGAGCCAATGTACAAACTGATAAACCAGTTTAAAAAAAAATTTAATTTCTAACACTATTAGTACTTTCTCATAAAAGCAAGAGTGCACTAAAAAAAAAGGACACCAAATGCTGTGATCTCGCATATCACCGGTATAATTCAAACCTAAATCCTCCAAAGGCATTTCACATATCAAACAACACTTTTCTTACGCTAAAACATTCGTGAATGGAGAGATCAATGTAAGTACTAAATCTACATAAACTCAAGAGCCTTTAAAAGAAAACATAGCAAAATTATTAAAAAATGTTCTATTTAAAAATATTGAAGTTTGTAAATAATATACGAGCACACCGGTGTGACAAATGAAAATGCTGCTAGGCAAAAAATTTCAGGCCCGTGCACTTCCAATACAATACTGACTGAAAATTCGTTGTAAGCATCTAAAACCCTGTTTAAATAACAGCGCTACATAAATATATGGCAAAGGATACTAACAGAGCAAACAAGCACAAATTATCAAGTCTCACAGTTGCAACGAGTCGAGTGCACATGACAGAAGCTGTTAATGCGAGTACACCATGCACAAAATAAACATTACAAGGTCACAGTTTACAATCGGAAACACAGTCGTTGCATTATATCATACATGACTAAAGGCATACGTGGAACAGAGAAAAGTAAGAAATGCTACGTAAAATGCACTTTTGGCAGAAACTGCCGAAATGCATGGCAAATAATGCCCGACTCTAATAAGAGCTTAATGATTGTGGAATGACAACGTAACGAGTCATACTCATCTGTGAACCTCAGATGAGAAACACAGGAGCACTAAGAAGGGTTGTCTCCTGAAATGAGCAAAAGTACACATCTAAAACGTGTGTATGCATCCGACACCGACTATACCAGAAATGTTTTTGCAACAAAGACTTGCTAGTACGATTGAAATGAACTAATGCATGAGTAACAAGTCGTTCGAAAAAGAAAAAAAAAGTAACGACCAACCTGCATTTTGTGTGTACTATGGACACTGATTAGGATGCTGCAAACTGTACACTCTTGCGGTCATTGTGAAAAGTGACAATTACAAAGATTGGTGACCAACTTTGACGTGTCATGTTCATGACCATGCTCGATCGTGACATATCACATTATGATGATACGGTCAGAAATTGTTCTTGCTGTTCGCAAGGCTTTGTTAAAACCATGTGCTCTGTCATCTGCATTCACTCAATGCTGATAACACAATGCCCCTAAGTTTGAGTTCACTTGGATGGCTTTGGCCGAACCACACAAAAAACAACGTTCAGCAAGATGAAAAAGAGGAATATATTAATGATGTTTCGGTCTTACCTCCTCGGTTCAAAAATATTAGTGACACTGTGCTGCTAATGCAGTAAAAAAATTAGCTCAGAATTGTTCAGTATGACCCGTGTCTAGATTAGCACTGCACAGAAGCATAGCTGTCTTATGCCCTGTCTGCAATATGTATCTATAACCATTATGGAAGTGCAATGGCCTCCTCATGTCTGACAAGTGATGTCACCTTGGCAGTAACCGACCATTCCAATTGTGCTTAACCTATGACTAGCGGTTAGGTAAGTGAACTGATGAAACGTCAAGTAGTAATCAGAAAAAACACATTGCTTTCCCTTTCTGCTACAAGTTTGGGAAAAATTCCTTTTACTTTTTCCCTCCCGAGCCTCACCAGGTTAGTAATACCTTTTTGATTTGAGCTTGCTGTTTCAGCGTCCTATATTGGTGCTCATAATTTCATTCCCATTTTTTCTGATATGTGTGCTCAGAATTTACAGCACCAGTGCAGCATTGGCCTAGGTTAACATTCTGGAACCACTGACAGTACATATGTTGAATGACTCAAACTCAAATCCAGCCCTGGCATTTCATACACAGAGTTTCCACAGAGACTAACAAAAAAAATTACACGATAATGAGACATTCAGCTTTCTGCACCTTCAGCAACATGTTACCCATGGAGGCAGAGTTAAGCAATTACCTTTTAGGAGAATAGATATCCGGGAACTACGTAGTGCCTGCTGCAGGGTTTCTAGTTTACAAACATACTTCAGGCAATGACGCATCTTTAAAATCAACATTAGAACATAAAATTAATAAATAAAAAGTCGCTCAAAGAAAATGACATAATGTTGCCACTAAAATCAAGCAATTTCTGATGTTTGGTAATCAGAATAAATGCGCTGACAAAGAATTGAATGTTTACTTAAAGCCAATCTAAAAAATTTTGCTAGTCTTTGCTGAGACTCATTTAATTACACAAGATAATTTAGTCAAGTAGTGGTATTTCATTACTGCCTTCTACCATACCTTATGTCTTAGCCGCAGAAAGCTGTCAGCCTTCCCCAGGAAAAATGCCTCGGTAGACATTCACGGGATTCCTCGGTCATGAAACGTCACCAACCACCCGCTGGAGCAGAAGGCAACTAAAGTTGCTCGGTTGACGTGCCATGGAAGTCACTCTGACACCTCCTAGCAATTTCCGCCAAACACATGCACAAGCTGAACCATCCTTGCTTTGTTCTTTGCTTCACACTGCTTCACAAACATCAGAGAACAAAAGCAAACGTATGTGTATGCACGTGCTGATGACGGCACTTCCAAGGCACAATGGAAAGACACTTGAAATGTTAACACACAAATACTTTGTGGCTGTGCTAGAAAATGTTAACCAATGAAGTGCAAGCAAAATATGAAGCTCAGTGTGGTGCTATTATTCAAGTCATGTTCTCAACGTGGGTTATATTCCACGAGTGCTACATAGTATGCCACTTAGCTATAGCTATCTATCTGTGCAACGATGAGGAGCCCTTCTCTTAAAAAAGTACGGCGAATCAAGCACATATGTAAAAAAAAATGGGGGGGGACAAAAATAGTTTCCGAGTACGTTCCTAGCACACAAGGCACAGGATGGTTCTTAAATCTTCTACTCATCTAGTCAGCATCACTAAACCATGACTCAGAAAGTGCTTGTCGCGAAATGTCACTTAGAGGGGGCTCCAGCGGGATGAGAAAATGCCTTCGGGATGCACCAACCTGTGCCCTGCAGATGTAGCAGAGAAATGCTGCTTATCTGCCTTACAAAACTTATGCCGATAATCCACACCATCGGCCACATTCAATATCATTCACATTCAAGTTTTCAAGTTGCAGGGACAATAAATGAAGGTCCTAGATATATAAAAAACCACAGAAATAATGCTGGAAGCCTCAGAGCGCCCTAAATGATTTATTATAATAGCTTTGTTACAGCTAGTTCCTGTAGTGTTTCCTAGAAGGTGGCTGTCTGGAGGTGCAATGACTCAAAAGGTGATCATGTGGCAACGGGACAGTGCAACATTTTGACACTCACATGGTTGTCTGCTTATGCTGCTACATAGGGCCTCACGAAAAGTAGCAGCACAGCAGCTATGCGATTTCAGAGGGCCTGAGTGAGCGCCAAAATATTCTATTGTCCTGATCCCATGCAACAGTTCACCTTCTGCAACATTTCACCATGACACCGGCATGTGAAACCGAAAGTAGGCGCAGAAAAGCTATAAGGATTCCAGGTGTTTTAATGCCTGCCAGCATTTCTTCTAGTGTCATGGGTCACAGACCTTCATAATACACAAAAATAGAGAGTAAAAAAAATGTCATGTTGGCCATTCCTTTACACTGACTCTATAACCATTCATACTCAACTTGTTCAAGCTTTCTTTTATCACAATGGCACTTCAAATGCGCGCATCACAATGAACCTGGCCGTGACTGCAGTATTTCATGCTGTAATCAGTCGATGTCGCATTAGATGCAATCTGGCGAGAAATTGCAAGGACAGAAATAATGGCTGCAAGAGCTAAATAATGATAGCATTTATAATGAAGCTCTTTGGAAAAACGGTTATGTAGCCCTTTTCGTATTTTAAAACTTTATTGCTTTAGCATGGCAACTGATGTACTGATGTCACCAAATGAACAAGCCACATTCTTTTTTTTTCTTTTTTTGTTAGCAAACGATGGTGCGGGCCTGGTATTTGAAATCGTCCCTTTCACAAGTACAAGCTCTTACTTAACATCTTACCACTTGCTTTCATGATGAATGTTGCGAAAATGCTTTTAAGAATGCAACTCTGCTAGAAAGCCAAGTTGACATTGTCAAAAGCAGTCCACTCTTTATGCTTGCTCAAACTTGCTTACTTCATTCTAGCTCAAACATTTCCTAATGCCACACATTGCAAGCACAGTACCTTTTAGTATTATACATACAAGATACCCCAAGTTGCCGAATGGTACCCACTGAAATTTCCAAAATACTGTAAAAGAAGTTTAGGATTTTCTGCTTCCTGTTAAAACCTATAGTGGCTCTCTGCTCAGGAAACTATTAAAAATATTCGCCCAAAAATTTGCTGTACAGTGCCATTTCAAAAGCGACACTAGTGTACCCCTAGTTGCGGCACAAGTGGAAAAGCCCAGACATGTTAGCATCAGCAAAGTGATCACCTATTCTGCAAGCAATGCAAGACAGAGTGCAAAGCAAGGATGTATGTCAGCCAAAGACAGTAGCGATGGAACAAAATGTTGGAGAGGCTTAGGGTGAAAGGGGCTCTCCTGAGAAGAGTGGCCTGTTGCCGTTCTCCAAACGATGATGTCCAGGGCAAGGTGAAGCAGCGAGCAGATGAGGCCGACTAGACGTCTGCAGTGTCATCGCCTTCAGCACTTTCGAGGAGTATTTTCGTCTCTGGCGATGACTTCTTATGCCTGCAATGACCACGTGGTGCGTGTGCAACCATCAATCAATAAAGTGCCCACACAAATAAAAGAAGAAAAACATGCGCTTTCAAACTTCTTCAAACTTGTTAAAGATGGCAAAAGTCACCCTGAAACGTACATTTACAAATTTTCGCAACTTTTTTTTTTTGTTTGTTTAAACCTTCAATTTCTATATTTATTTTTATTTCTAACG
The DNA here is from genome assembly GCA_030522465.1 of Rhipicephalus appendiculatus. Taxonomy (NCBI): domain Eukaryota; kingdom Metazoa; phylum Arthropoda; class Arachnida; order Ixodida; family Ixodidae; genus Rhipicephalus; species Rhipicephalus appendiculatus. The sequence continues at coordinate 222,834 of JALIZH010009617.1, read as the reverse complement.
TTACATGGCCTAGTACACCTGCTATAAGTTTCAGTGCACTATAATAAGGCCCTGAAAACACTGTTAAATTAAATCTCTACTTCACATCTTTACAGTGGTGCAGAAATGTGGTGGGTTCTGCAACCAAAACCAGACATAGTGTCACATTTCTTCTTTTTTTTCCATGACAAAAGAAATCTGCCTGCCTATAGTGGTTCGTTAGGTCGGTTCAAGTTGACATACAAGAGATTTACAACTGTACACATTTGCCATTTGTGTAACGATACCTGAAGCATCAGAGAGCAAAAATTTCTTTGCAAGACGAAGCTGGTTGGTCTTGCATTGCTGTCAAGGTAAATTAGCACAACAAAAAGGCAATGAACACTTAGTCTTCTTTCCTGTGTCTGTGACCTTTTTGTTGGATTAATTTATTTCATCACCTCCTGTGTAAGGCTGCATATTCAAAAAATAATCTGGAACCCAATTTCGTGGGTGCGACTTATACACGAGCAAAAAGTAAATAAATGCGCATATGCTTTCAAAAACTGACGCACTTGTGGTGTGCAGCAACCTGGAGAAAGCAGAGCAGCATTTTGGGCTAGTTGGTGATCCATGACATCAAAGTAATTGCGCGACGAAAACACGGACAAAAGAAGGCAAGTACAAACACAGCGCAACTTGCGCTGTGTTTGTACTTGCGCTGTGTTTGTACTTGCCTTCTTTTGTCCATGTTTTCGTTGCGCAATTACTTTGATGTCTGGAGAAAGCTTCACTTTAGCTACAAGTACTGCTTCATTTACTATAGCTGCATATTAACCATGGAGTTAAAGTAGCTGGAATCCGGTTCACCGCAAGTGCGTGCTACAACAAGGAGCCATTGTCGGAAGGGCTCAGATGTGCTCCATGTAAGGTTGTGCAAAGAAAAAAACTCCCAGGCGTTTTCACATCAGACAACCATGTCCAAGTATGTTTCACCATAGAGTTTCCTATAAATACACTAGAGGGAACTCTGGCGCTAGTGTCTATGGGAGCTGCAACGCACGGCACTTCAGCCAGCATGGGAATGATGGGTAGTAGACAAATTTGCCTAGTCTTGCCTAGTCTTCGTTCTTTTGGCTCCGTTTGGCTCCGTGTGGCCTGAATCCGCTTTACCGCAATACGAAGTTCAGCAAAGGTTTAGCAGTTACGCTGCACCAGCCTGACCTTTTTAGGCTCACCAATTCAAATCAGCTCGTGAAGTTCACAACGGTCCATTCTTTTATCCGAAGCGGAACCAAAACACAACAATAAACAAAGCCACAAGTGCGTTTGAAGCCGCAAGCACGAAGGCTAGGCAAATTTGTGTACTACCCATCATTCCCATGGTGGCTGAACGATCGCAGCGCCAGAATCCCCTCTAGTTAATTTTAGGAAACTATGTGTTTCACGGCACACGAGCAATGAAAGCTCAATGCCCAAACAAGCGCAGTACACAATGTTTGGAACCTGTTGGCAATGCAACGCACACACATTAGAAGAACGTGTACTAAAAAACAAACTGCGGGGCACTGGGTTTCAAATTTCGGCGCTGCTTAGACAACAGTTGCGTAAACAACCAAACAGGAGATTTATATGCCTCAGTACTGCAATGATACTGTGATGACGCCATCTTCGTCCCCTGGCTCGAATTCCGCGGCATGCATAATACCCCTGTCACACGAGAGGTTCTAATGTCATTTACACCTAATGACATTTGAGTTTAATGACATTAGTTGGCTGCCACACGGGGAAGTCTAATGTCATTAAAAGAAAATGACTTCAGGAAACGAATGAGTTAGCTGAACTCATTCGAATGCGTTTTCGCCATGTTTTCGTCGTGAAAAATACTCTCGCTGGAGGGGGGGCCACGAATAAATTATATATTAAAGCGTTTAATAAATCATAACAAGTATTAATCTGTTCTTATTCTCAAGTATTGCGTGATTTTTTTTCGAACAACTCAACTCAGTCAGTATGAAATGTTTCCATAGCCTCGTTCCCAGCGACATTGTCGAGAATGGTGCCGGCCATGTTGGCCATGTGCTCAGGTGTTTACGGCAGCTGTCAGAGCCGTCAGTGTGCAGCTTGCATACCATGTTGCCTCGTAGTACCAATGCGCCTTGCACGAAAGGAGAAATACGCCGCGACAACGCTTCTGACCCGGCCGGTGGGAGAAATTACAGCGGCTTCCTCGCACTCCGTCATGTCGGCCATATTGCACGTTGACCAAAACATTGGTTCCCGTTTTGCTTCGACTTCGTATGTACGAGCTTTTCTTGGATATTTAGAAAACCGCATATTAACATAGCATTGATTCTGATAATTTGTGAAAACAATTTTTACAACACTCAATATACATAATACATTTTTTTACACACGCTGTGACTTTTTTTTGTTCATTCCCACCTTCGCTGCATCGCGATTGCCATCATCTGAAAATGACATTATATCTTGCCGTGTAGCAGCAAGCGGCACCTAATGTCATTCTATGTGTCGAATGTCATTAGATAGAAATGACATTAAACCCTCTCATGTGACAGGGGTATAAGACTGTGTGATTAAAACAAATTGCTCAAGTTTTCACGTGTAATGTGAATGGATTGCTGTGGTTGAGCACCCACATACTCTCCGAGCAAGGCAGAAGCACCGATGTAAGCATAAAGCACAAAAAGCCTCGGAATGCACAGTGTGTACATGTAGTGACAGGCAGCTGTATACAAAAGACCGCTTGGAAAGTGTGACAGCATGAACTACGAGACATCAGGAAACAAATTTCATGATGATGCCAATGGATCAACTAGCTTCTGGGTAATTAATCTCTAATCTGTGAGCGTCCTTGTACTGTGTTGGTACCACCCAGCGATATCACTGGGCCACCACAGCTTAGTAGGTATGCTTATGCAAAATGGGCTGTGGCCCATGCATGTATTTTTCACAAGATATTTAGGCCCAAATTCAGAGATGTGACTCTTACATATGAGAAGATACTGTATGTACTTGACGGTAACAAGTCTTTTTTGCACTTTTTTTTGCTTGATGTAGACAGTCACATTACATTCGAATGATGGTAAAACTGATCATCCTGAAACAAGTACTCTAAATGTCATGGTTTTTAGCATTACATTTAGCAAACTAAGTTTACATTTCAGTTCAGTCTATAGGCTAACCTGAGTGTAGTAAAAAAAATTTTTCTTGTCGGAATTGATGTTCTTGCAGTGTTACGTACCCCGTAGCTGTTTATGCTTCTACGCCATTAATTCACGAAATTATGGTGAAGAAGCCCGTTCAGTAATGTGCCTGCTGTGAGGCATGACTGTAATGTCGTCCTAAAAGAGGCCGGCTGGGCAAACAACGACACACCCCTGTGGGGGGCTTGCCAATTTAATTTTATAAGTGAATGCTTACTAAAATTTTGATGGGCTAACAAACCTATCGACCTTATTTCGTGTAGTTGTCAAATGCATTGCCGTTGCAATCAGAGCTTGTCCTCTCACATAAAAGCGCACATTCACGTGCGATGCCTGCTTCATTCACTCCATCTTTAACGTGAGCCACACATATGCTTGGTGTTAGAAATAATGTCCACCTCCAAGAGCAATCCAGCTCTAGAAGGTACAATTGTGATACAAACCATGCATGATTAAAAAAAAAAGTTTTGTTAACAATAAATAAGTGAAAAGAACCTGTATAATATTTGAAGATGCAATACATTGCACAATGAAGTAGTACCTGAATATTATATGAAAATACAGAATTACACAAAAAAGTGAAATCAAAATGGAAACACAAAAGCTAGGCGAAATTCGTAGAACACATCCGAGATTTTGTACTAGCACACATTAGAATAATTCACGGGGAACTTGCACATGAGGTAGAGTGAAAGTCATTCAGATAATTACTTCAAACTGGTTCCTCAAATCCCCTGTATGCCATCTGTTACATCGATAGAAAGGAGGAAGTAGTGCCAAGCAATATTATATTTACATACATGCAAGAATATCACACAGCCAACCAATTACACAGGAGTTAATGGAAAGATTAGCAGATCAAGCGTCAAGAAACCTGCATCAGCTAGTCACTGAATTGGCCTTTCAGGGTTACTAAACTTTTAATAAAATGTAGTTTGAACTAAAGCGAGCCCCACTTGAATATAACACCTGATAACCTATGCACTAATGAGCGCAGATGTGGGCTTTGCCCTGCTTTCCTATATGGGCATTGCCCATCTTCATGCGTGTTAGCAGAGGATTCCCATTGCATGATTCCCAGTGCCATCAGGTGCCCACTAGATTTTCTAATGGGGAGAACCCCAACCTTGGGCTTCGTAGTGCGATTACTCACTTCTAGAAGGTGGCCTCTCCTTTTCATTATCTTCTATCTTTCACTAACTTTCCTCGTCCCACCACATGATGCTGTTCTGTACTCCCTTGTGGGTTGCAGAAATAAGCATCCTTCGCAACTTCAAGCCACTCGACAGTTTTAGTAGCATAACGTGAAGCGCTGGCGTTAAAGTAAGTGCGTCTCTCCCGCCAAGTCTTTGCAGAAAGCTATTCGAAAGAGTTTTAACATAAGTGTACATAGTTACGTAAACAAGAATGCACTGCAAAACACAAAGCTTTATAGTGCCAACTGGCAATCGATATAGAAAATGATGCTGTGTTATCTTCTGTAGCGTGCTACTGAAGCAAGGTGTACCGATGTGTACAAAGGAGACTGGGTGAGCCATTTACTGTCGATGAGCAAGTCGTACACAGTAGCAAAACAAGATGATAGGTGCGAAGCTTCAAGTGCGCTACTGTTGGTGGTGCTGTCTGGTGTATAGAAGCCAAAGTTACTCTTGCAGCAGTGGCATTGTCTCTCATTAGGCCTGGCAGCATAAAAAAATGGCTGATTTCACGAATGATGATAAAACATCACCAATACTTGTTCCCCAACGAGACACAGGACTAAGCAAAAGCTGATGGCATCATTTGCGCTTTGCTGCCATGAAGAAGTCCAAGCCGGAAGTCCAAAATCAGATTGAAGCGGGTGGCCTTGGTGCCGCCACATTACTACGCTTGCCCTGATAAACCCACAATGCTAAATCCAAAATTTAGATGCGTACGCAATGCGCAATTTTGCAGTACATGCTAGGGTTTTGTGTCCGCTATACTACTAAAACTGTTTACTTTCTCGGTCCAGCAGTCTGTGGTTGGCATCCGTACACGGTTGGCATCCGTAATGAGCTTCTTAGCTCCTTTCAGTTTGAACACTTGGTTTGTGTATCTGACCCAAGTCCTCGCGGTGCTACTGAATGATGTTTGTAGCTTCAATAAGGAGGGCACTGCAGTAGCGTTTTTAATCTGGAAGAAAATTTTCCTAAACAAGTGACGCATTTCCGATGATGACAGTGAAGGCACTTCATCGGCGAGCCTTTTCACTGCGGTATTTCGTTTCTCTTGAAATAGCCATTGAGTACTCTTCACAGCACACTAAAATTGAAGTCGTCGACTTTTTTTTTCCTTATGCAACCTTTGCCGCCGAGGGAAAAATTCTTTGGGGACGTCACTTTGCTATTTCTGCAATGTTCAGTGACGTGCTTGTAAAGGGAGCATTCGCTGAAGTTTGTCACGAATGCAGTTCTCTTTACAACCGCATTAACACTGGTGCACTTGCCAAATTCTTTCCGAACCACACAGACACATCTAGGGCCACTGACTTCCTTTCATTTGAAAAATTATATAACTTTGACATGTAATGCTCCTGTGACTCGCTTGATACTACCTATATATGGTGTTTAGACATGATGGACAACTCGGCGGAGAAGGATTCTGCCGTCAATCTGGCTGCGAAGCACATTCAGATGACAAACGAAGCACCCATATTAGAGCAGACGACAACACCGGAATATAATACAGGATGGCACCATCTGAAGTGGGTGCTTTCCACCTGAGAATCTATACGAAGTTGTCATCATGCACAGTGTGGCCTGTAGATCTAAAATGACGCTTGTATTTGGTTTATATTTGTCCTGACCCTTCGGCAGCGATGTATTTGTGACTAGAGGATTGCAGCATTGCCAAGAACCATTATCAAGTTCTTGGTGCGTTAGGCTTAACAGGTGTGGCTAAACAAACAGCTGATCTCAATAATAAAGACAAAACGTATGCGATTCTTTGCCTTCAGTGTAAGATGACACATAGCAAGGACTGATTTCACTAATTATTTGTTGCTGTCAGTGCAGTGGGCCAGTAGCAAGCACAAGCTTAGACTGAAGTGGGCAGTCGCGTCCGAATGGACACTGCCATGTTGATTTGCAACCACAATTACAGGCGGTCACTGATACAATTAAATCTTTATGACTTAAATGTGAAGTAGAATAAACATATCAGGTATCGATGTGACGTAACACATCCCAAGCAAGCACAAATGCCCGAACCTTACCAATTGTAATGTTATTATACAGTTATGTAGAACTATGCCTTACTGTTCAAGCATATTGCTTGCTTACACCCAGTAGCTTTGGTAGTGCTGCACAGTAGTGGTGAGAGGGAGTATAGTGTTGGCTGATGCATTATCTCAAAAGTTTCAAAAGCATGTAAATGAGAGGCCATGTGACGTGACTTTTTTCAGAAAGGTGTTCTGTAGGATCAAGAAATTTCGTTTGCAATAACCGTAGGGCAGTTCTTTGAGTTCAAATTCGGGCTAGTTTCTTTCTAGTCAAATACACAAAACTTCACCTGGACTAGCTCTACAATTAAAAATATTTGTCAATAGGAGTTAAAAGAGATTTCAGAATATCTGTCGTAAAGGAAGAAAAGAGTTAGTGTACAGAATTGCCACAACTACACTCAGAGGGTCTTCTATAAATAAGAAGTTCATGATTCAGTCAACAATAAGGTCAAAAGTGCAACAGAAATGATTAAAAAATGCACAAGAAGTATATACACATGAGTCCTGGTAAATGCCAGACAGACAGTCTATGTCAACTATCAACATAAAACAAATGAAGAGGTAAAACAGAAAAAATACACCACAGGAGCACAATGCATCTTTGCGCAGAAGCCATGCTAAGAAGCCAGAACAGTCATGCTAGGCAAAAGCCAACCCTACAAGTTCAGTCCAAACAAGAGTGCTAAACAAGAATTCATGCACAACATAGCACACAAGCAGCACATCGAAACCTTTCAAAAACTCCAGTTAGCAAAGGTATTTACAACACACAAGCAGGAAAGGATGGAGTCCACAGACAAAACAGAGAGATGGAGTGAAGACAGCATAGTTGTGCTTTTCCTCCAGAACCAAGTCCGATGCCAAGCCTGAATCAAATCCAGCAGCCATTTCCAAAGCCATGCTGTGCCTTGCAGTGCGGTGGGCATGATGTGCACAAATCGCCTCACTTGTTGGCACGTTTTCGAAGGTCCCGCCGGCCCCCCACGGTTGACGACGCCACAAGGCTCGTCCATCATGCGTACCAAGAGGGCCTGGTTTCCAGCATCGATGGGCGCCACAGAGATGTCGCGCACCGCTCGGAACTTGCCGCAGTTGTTCAGGTGCTCGTTTTCCAGCCGGAAGAAGTTCCACACGAAACGCCTGCATTTAGCATGGGTGAATTCAGTTACTGTAGTCGGCAACCATACAGGTTGCAAAAGAACAAATTCAAGGAATGTCCAGCCATTCTCGAACGATTTTCCCGACGACATTGCCACACGCACTGCTTCTCCTATTTTGATGTACTGTTGCGACTCCGGGTCCTGCAGGTCTCATTTTTGGTATAGCTGGCCCCCGTCCCAGGATCCATCGCCCAACTAGTCAGAGGAGGCGTCCGTAAGAACGACAAGGATTTATTTACATACTGAGAAGAGAGTAGCAAGAAGAAATCAAGAAGTTCAGTTGGAAAATGAATCCTTGTCGTTCTTACGGACGCCTCCTCTGACTTGTTGGGCGATGGATCCTGGGACGGGGGGGCCAGCTACTAGAAATGAGACCTGCAGGACCCGGAGTCGCAACAACTAAACGGCAGCGGTGGGATGCTCTCTGACCCCGGGCCCAACAATTGGACGGCAGCGGTGGGATGAGACGAGCTCATCGACCTCGAGAGGCAACCGAACGGCACTCCTGAGATGGACGACGCTGGAGGCATGACTGCGAGCTGGGTGAGTGCTGACTTTCTCTGTTGAACTTTGCCAGGCATTTACTCTTTGTGTTAGGTTAAAGCTGGTAGAGTGTAGCTGTTTTGGTCATTGGGTTAACAGGTAACTTGCGTCAGGCAGATAATTGTGAGATAGCTTGTTTAAGCTATTTCTGTCAGTGGCGGCAAGGTTAACAGTGACAAGACAGGATTCCGTGTAAGAGCCTAAGGAAGCTTTTTGTAGACTAAGTTAACGGGAAACTTGAGGCAAGGCAGAAATCTAGAGCTGTCGTTGTCATCAGGGTTAATTAGTTGCAAGACAGGAATCATTTGTGGAACAGAGAACGGTACTGGAAGCTGCCATGTATTTGGAATACCTGCGAAAGCGTGTGTTGCGTCTGCTTGAAAAGGAGATGGGTCTAGATTTGCTGGAACCCGTAACAAGGCCACAGCTGATCGAGGCGATTCTTGCATTGGAGTGGGACGATGATGCGCTCTCAGAATGCGCCGAAGAAATTTTTAAGAGGGAAGAGGCGGAAAGTGAAAGAAAGGCAGAAGCCGAAGCAGACATGGGTCTGAAATCCCTGCAAAAGCATATGTTGCTACGGCTGGCAAGAGAGTTAGGTCTCAATGTGTCGAACTCCCTAAGAAGCCCAGATCTGATAGAGAAGATTCTTGAGTCAGGGGCGGAGGATGACGAGCTCTCAGAATGTGTCAAGCTGATTCGGGAGATAGACGAGGCAGAGGCCGTAAGGAAAGCAGCAAATGCCGAAAGAGAAGCAGAGAGGGAAAGAAAGGTGGAAGCTGAGAAAAGCCCAGACGACGAGGACGCCAAAGAATTCTTAAAGGGCATTGGGCTGGCAATAAGCAAGCAGTTGCGGAAATTAACTGATGCGCTGTCCTGCAGACGCAAGGCAAAGGAACGCTTGCGGGAAATAGTTGGTAGGGTGCACCATAGAAGCGAGGCTTTGCAGAGGAGTAGTCAGCCGTGTATATCTGTAGCGGTAGAACCAAGTCCAAAGAAGGAAGGGGTCGTTGACACCCCGATGACAGAGCAAATAGAGATCGCCGTTACACCAGAGCCACCTCCTAGTAGCACAGAGGGTGACTCATTCCAGGACAAGAAAACTACTTTTTGCTTCTTGCAATTTATTGCGAAGTGCCCTGTTTCCTGGCAACTGAAGCAAGCTCCAGATTTCTTCGCCTCAATTTTCCTTTTGCGTGCCTCTGCCGACGCTCCATAGTTACGTGCCCTGTTACCCTCACTCTTTTCTGCGAGACCCGTCACCTTGTTTCGGAATGACGCCCCTCTTGACCGTTGAAACTTTCCTTTCTGCTCCCTTCTAGGTTCTACGCTTGCCCCGAGGGCGTGTCGCGTAGTGAACTCTTCCGCGAGCTCGGCGGCTTTCGCCACTGTGTTCACGTCTGGTCTATCCTGTACCCAGAACCTCACATTTTCTGGTAACCTTTGGTAGAATTGTTCCAGACCAACACACTCAAGTACTCTATCATGATCCCCATACGCCTTTGCTTCTTTAAGCCATTCCCCCCATGTTGGCCATTACCTTGTAGGCAAACTACGGGTACAACTCATTTTTCTCTTTTACGGCATCTCGGAATTTTTGCCGGAAACCTTCAGATGACAATGTATACTTCTTGAGCAGGCTCGCTTTTACTTTACTGTGAAGAGAGTAGCAAGAAGTGACAAGAAACGTCAAGAAACGTCAAGAAGTGAGATGAAAGGAAAAATACAATGATGTCTTCGGCTTTTATATCGCCGAGTTGCCAACCCTGGGCGCGTTGTCCGCACCTTCATCCAATACGGTGTCCGGTGGCCTCGAGGCTCCACCCACGAAGGAGGGGCAAGACACCACAATGCAAGTGGAGAGGACACAGTCCAAAACGATCTCCAAATATGGTCACGAAAACAGCACCAAGGTTTTGCGCACAGCACCAACTTTTGCACGCGTTTGAAGATCTTGGCTTGGGCTGGTTCCAGGAATTCTTCCGGCCAGGGGGCAGAGTCTCTGTGCCCGTGCCGAAGAAAGGGGACAGGCTCGACAGGAATGTCTCCCACGAGGCCACTCCATGCAGCAGGTGCTACGGAGAGAGGGGGAGTGAAGGTTGCTCGTTCAATCCCTCGCCGTCTCACCCTCGCTAATTTTCCGTGACTTCACTCCTATTGTGCAGCGGCAGTCGGATTAGTCTTGTTGTCGCCCCAACAGCAAATACCTTAGTGGCTCGGACCTCGGGGCTTGCTTGAATGACTGTTTGCCGTGGTGGTCACAATGGCCTTCTGTGTCGCGCTGGTCCTCTGGGTGCAGAACCGGTCGGTTGAACCCCTTTTGTTCACGCCAGGCCGGGAGATAACCACGCCGGTTTTGACTGCCTTCCTTGCTTGGAACGGGACAATGAACTGTTTGGCGGGTTCGCAGCAGCCGAAGGAATTCGACGCCGATGGCGATCGTAACAGTACCCAGACGTTACACGTGTAACCACTGCCTAGGGCCGGTTGTGCCATAATGTCTCGGAATGTTCCCGATTATTTTAGAATCTTCCCATAAGATTGCGTGCGCAATGCGAGTTCATTCTAGAGCTAAAGCAAGCACCAGCAATAACGCTGGAAGTTTCGATAAGGGGTGTATAAAGGCCGATGCATTTCACAGACGAGCACATTATTCGTTGACCAACAACACTGTGCGTCAATATCATTTCACTATGAGTGTCATTCTTTCCCTAGGCACAAGTTCACCCAATAAAGAGTTAGATTTTTACCGGCTGCAACTGCTTTCGTCACCGTCACAACTACGCAACAATATTATGGGGCCCAGAAAACATACAAATTATTTGAAAATTATAGTGGCAATTGCCAATGAAAGGGGCCCAATGCCTCCCTACTCCTCAGCAAGGAGGAGTATAAACATGAAAAATGAGGATAGGAAGAAGGGACACATCACAAAGGCTAACGCAAAAGAATGAAAAGCTAAGCACTGCAGTAAAAGAAAGATAAATTAATAATAACCACAGGTTGCACTAATAACAAAACAATACAAAAAAGTCTGACGTTTTGTTAATCGTAAAGAAAAATGTAAGCTTACCAGAAATGGGAAGCCAAGTCAGATGGCACAACGAGTCTGAAAACCTTGAAATAGAATGCTTTCAAACTGCAACGGTGCTGAGGTGGCAGTCAGCGCAATCCCCGATTTGGTTTAAGTATCCTTCTTGCCAAACTTCCTGATGCTGTTTCCATGACACCAATAGGCTTCGCATGTTTAATACAGTAAAATCTCGGAAGGGACAGCTTAACAGGTACTAAAGGTTAAAAATGTAATTTCTATAAATCCCCAACCTCAATGCCCATAGAGCTCTCAAACTGGGTTCCACAAAAACCAGGGGTTCTGCAAAGGGCATTTTATAGGGTTCTTCAAGCGGTAAGAATGAATGCAACCTGATTCCATTTTCACACATAATTTATTGATATAGAGAAGGAAAGTAGGATTGCATTTTGGACGTAACAAAGACATCACATGCTGCATCTGCCCATTGACAGTCTGAGCAGTGCAAGACCCATGTGGCTGAGATGTTAAGACTTGTTATAATGCACACCTAGTAATCTTCGCAATCTGTGGACTTGAGGTGGTCACATGCACTGAGCACTTCTGATTTACTCTTGCTGATTCTGTTTGTAACGCACACGCCGGAATCGATTTGTAACTCTGAATTACAGCTCCTCCGTTTATGGTAACCATGTTTTCTGTTTTGCAACATTGTGTGTGCATAATGTCTGAAGAATCGAATAAGGTCTAGTGTGTCATTCCAAATTTCGGCTGCTGCTATGAATTGGCTCAAAGTAGTCTTATAAGCCGGTTTCAAAGCAAAACACCCACATAATCTTATGGAGTCAGTAGCAGTGTGGTGGGTAACTGCAGGCACTCGCAAAAAATAAGCTAGCCACTCAAAACTTTGAGCAGCAAAGTAATCACCAAAAAGCTTTCATTAGCATTAACGTTTATGTTAGTTCCAACTGCTCTCACTAGAAATTTGTCCAATTCTTCAGACAGTCCAGGATAGCTTCTTTTGAAATTGGGATCACAGGAAGCGAGCACTGTGGGATCCCAGAACTGCATGGACGTGCTGTATTTCCTAGAACTCATTGTGAGAATGGTTGCCATGACAAAGGACGAAACACACCACTGGGCTCACCTGAATACTTCGAGGGGGGGCGAGGATGGTGACCATAAGGTCTGAATGGATGACACCAAGCTCTGTCAGAGACACTGATAACGTCCATCCAAAACGCAGTGCCAAGTCCGTCAAGATGGCAAAGTAGTAATATCCCTGCAAAAATACAGAAAAAAATGTCTTGCACAGAGAGCATGGACTAGGGTGCCAATGTCCCAGGAGTTCAGGGCCAATAATTATGTCATTTTCATGCATAATCAGACACAATGAAACTGCAGCAAGGAATGTAACACAGGCTCCAACCTGTGCTTGCAGTAATTACATGCTTTTGTAAGAGTGATGGCATGGTTGCTTACATATCAGAGTTTGCTTTACCAATAAGGAACAGTAGCCCATTTGACTAATGAAGAAGTGTCAAATCTCTGCCAACACAGTTCAGGATCTCTGCAGCTTGGTGTGCTCTAATTGGGGGGTGTGCTAAAGTTGAGCTGTGGCTAAAGAGAAAACAGAGATGCCTACGTTCCACCAACATAATCTTGTTTATTGCCCTTGACATTATGGTCACTGCGTTGGCTGTCACATTTGGCCATGACCCAGAACTGGGGCCATGTTGTTGAAATTAACTGTCCGAGAATATGATCCCCAATTCAGGCCTGCTAGACTCGGTATTACTTGGGAGGTGCATCGCATAAGAATTTGACATCATCAGACAGAGGTTAGCAGGAAGGTGCCCATATTTCTGGTCAATGACTTTTGGGTACAGAGTCAAACCAACATATAGCAACATATCCCCTTCAGGCGTCGTGTGTACAATTGTACACATAAACTTCAGAAGCGCTTCACGCACCGCATGTTTCTTGAAATGGTTTGAAACACAGTGTGCACATTTGTGCAGGCTTCCCGAGTGGACAACTAACGATCATTTAACTTCATTGTCCTGCGTATTGCTGCAGAGGATCATTTTCCTGGAGACACTACCACGTTGGACGATCGTTCGATGTGCCGCGTTCGAGGACCAACGTCGAAAGTATTTTTTTGCTTTGCTGGGAATGAGTACAACCGAAAAACAAACTGTGCATGCATTTTGGGCATAATATTTTATTCTTTTTATGAAAAGGATTCAAGCTGACTCAGTGCAGGATAATTAATTTAATTACATGCTAATTAGCATTAATTACTGAAACTCACACAGAACAACACATTCCTTCATTTTATTTCTTGGAATGCAATACTGAGTGCCTAGGAATCATTCCATGCGAATTTGACGCCTTTGCAGACAGTGCATCATAATTCGCGCCTGAAGGAGACATAGCAACATATAACAATTTCACTCAAATACAAAGGGGAGTTGAAAGAATCACTAATTATTTTGTACAGTGAAAACATGCGCAGCTATGAACGAAAAGCATATACACATATACTTTTTATTATTTTCTCCGGGGTAGACTCCATTCGGTTGAATGCACGTCTGCCAGTGCATGATTAACGTCACTTATTAATCCCCCCCCAATGTATGTTTGACTTCAACACTCAACTACACAAAGTCATTGACAAATGCGCTATTAGTGAACAACAAACACACTATTAGTGAACGTGATGATTAGCGAGAAAAATGCAAATAAGCCCAAAAAACACAACAAGCGACTGGAAAATTCTACAAGCGACTCGGCGAAAAAAGAAGCCCAAATCCGCTTATTATAAGTGAAAATGGCAATTCAGCCCCAGCCACATGTCCTTCATCGCTACCAGCTTCCTGGCCCGCAGCAACACCCCAGTGGTCCTCCATTCCCCTTGCAGTCGGGAATTGGCTCCGTGCAACTCTTTTTTGTTTCCCCAACTGAAGAGAGAGCTGAAAGGAAAGCATTGGGAGTGTGTGGGAAACATCCAAAAGCATGTTATAACGTTCCTGAGAGACATTCCTGTCAAGGACTTTCAGGGTGCCTTCCAGGCGTGGCAGACATGTCTCCTCAAGTCTATTGTAAGGGGGAGAGTATTTTGAAGAGTTTTAACTATTTGTGCAGGTCCCGTCAATACATCTACTTTTCCCCAGAAAATGCACATTACTTTTATAATGGACTCTGTATGTACATATAGTGAACCAGAGTCCAGGGCGAGTCATTAACTGGTGGCATTCCAACAGAACCATGGTGACCTCTATAATAACTGGGCAGCACAAAAACAAAACAAAACAAGAAACAAAAACAAAAACAAAAACAAAACAAAACAAAACAAAACATTAGAACCTTTCTAACTCCTTGTGAAGAGGGAAGACCAGTGAAGCTGGGGAAGCGTTCCAACAATGAGGCGCTGCGCGTGCATTTGGCGTCACTTGCCCAATTATCATCTGTGGCACTGGCTCGATGGCGATGCGCACACTCGCCCGTCTGGGTTTGCCGACGTTCCTCATACTGCCACTGCTCCTCTTTGGAACGTACAACAGGTGTCCGACCCATAGGAGAGTCCAGAAAGCAATTGAACACATTGTTTGCACGATCTCTTATGTCACGATACAACGGACATACACGATTGGTTGATGAGACGTATCGGAGAAAGACTATGACATTTTATGAAAGGGACCTACAACCAATCTTTAGGCTACCTGTTATTTTTAGCGCAACGGAAGGCTTGCCGATCAGAGTCTAATCACAAAATGGTAATGCCACAAACGCCATTTACAATCAAATTTTTCGATCGTGCAAAATATGAAGTCGTATTCACACAACACAAGCTGCAAACAGTGCGAGGTGAAGTAATATAGCAAATTGGGCTAGTTGGAACATACTCATGACGGTCAGTGCAAAAAATGACACGAAATACAAGAAAGTACACGACACAAGCACTGTCTAACAACTGAGAGTTTAATGGAAAGAAACGTGGCATATATAAACAGAAAGGAAGACACTAACAAAAACCTTATCAACCCCAACCAAGCATCTAATCACGTATGCTGCAGATATAAAACCTCAGCATCAGTGAGAGCAATTGAAGGCTGACTCGCGCACCTGTCTTTTCACTTTTATTATTTCAAACGCTTCTGCGATTTCACGCATGCGCTGGTCCTTGTGCCTCATCACTACAGCGGTATTGTTTAGCTCAGCTGCGCAACCGCACTGCTGGCAATGGAGGGACAGATGTGTGGACGGTGTACCTTTCAGAGAGCTAGCGTGCTCTATTAGATGAACGTTGAGACATCGTCCCGTATGCCCGACGTACGTACCACCGCATGACAAAGGGATGGAGTACACCACTCCGCTGGCACAGTTGGTGAAACGCTGAGAGTGCTTTATAGAGCACATTTCATCACTGGCAGCGGCCCGCCCCTTCGGCACCCTTTCGTCAACGCTCGTGTACACACTTCCTAGCTTTCTGCCAGCACGGAAGACTACATTTATGTCATAATGACTGGCAACCTTTTTCTAGTGGTGTGACACCGACTGCAGACATGGGATCACAGCGAACTTTTTTCGTCTATCTGAGGGCAAATCCGAGAGCAAAACCGCTGGACCTAGGCCCTCTTTTTGTTCCCTCCTCAAGCATTGCAACAATCGCTGTGAATTGGAGGCAAGGACCAAGCGCGGGAAACCAGTCGCTTCCACTGTCAACCTGCCGTAAAAAAACTCATGTACAGCGTGAGGACAGGACTTCTTGTTAGACAGCGCTTGGGTCATGTACTTTCTTGTATTTCGTGAACTTTTTTGTGCTGACCGTCATGAGTGGGAGGCGCGCAGAAAGCGGTTCATGTTTGAGCATGGCCAGGGGTGCAACAGCCGAATTAGAATTTGGAGCAATTTTTGGAGCAGCAGCAAAATGTTACTTTTGGAGCACTAAAATCCAAATTTGGAGCAGGTTACGAGGAAAAAAAAACATCCATTTTTTTATCATGAAATACCAAATCTGGAGCAGTGTAAAAAAGGCTTACATTTAAAAAAAATGATGTACAAAACATTGAACATCACCTAAATCGTGCAGAGTGAACATGAGCACTGCTATTTCAATAAAAGTAGTATTTTGAACCACCCCACTGAACAAACGATGATAAAGTCCACATTAGCATTTGCCGAACCTGTCAAATCCTTTGACAGACCCTGCGAATTCAAATGTGGATCTGCCAAGCTGGCGACCTTAAAATTTGGGGGCGATTCGTAAAACTGAGGAATAGGGGCGGCAAAAAAAAAAAAAAAAAAAAAGCTGGCGCACAGTTTTGTTAGTTTTTTTTAGGGCTGCAGAAATATCATACACTGCTCCAAATGATTGCCAGTAACTTTTTTAGGCGTCAGCGACCATACCAGTACTCACAAGTATGCGGCATATACACGCGTGAGTAATGGAACAAAATGTGCTATCCTGTGACTAGTGCCAACAGCAGTCTTGGGCAGTAACTAGTTACTAGTAACGCGTTACCGGTAACTAGTTACTTTTTTCAGTAACTTGTAACTGTAACTAGTTACACTTCAGTTGGAGTAACTTGTAACTGTAACACTGTTACTTTTTTACACAGTAACTGTAACGGAAAATACCGTTACAGTTACTTCTGTTTTTATAACAATTTATCCAACAGAAAAAGGCCGATGCTATACGCTTTTCACTTTTTCCTAACTTTCTCTTCACCATATCCTCTCCACCTTTCAACTTTCCAGTAGGGCTGCCCTCACACTTCAGGAGAAGAGGTCGCTAAGAGAAATAACTTTCCTGCAGAAGACCGTGTTCGAAGTTTACTTGTAAACCACATGTCGTGAATCAATCAAGCTGCGACTGAACAGCTTGCTAAGGTCACGTCCTGTTTTTTGCGGGAAGGGGGGGGGGGGGGCATATATACACTCTTTATCACTTGAGCTTCTAGCTGTGTTCTTGGTGTGCCAGTTCGTCCAAGGCGCCGAGATAATCCTGTTTGACAGGCGGCTAGAAACCAGCAGAGCGAAACGGCTGAAAGCCAGAAGTGCCGAGAACTAGCAGGTGGCATCCTCAGTATTAACTGGCAAAAAAAAAAAAAAAAAAGAATGAGCGCACTTTGATCAGTCCATTAGTCACAGACATCTCCTCATAAATGTTCGGTAGGGGGGCCGCGGTTGCTGTTGCAAGCCGATGCGTCGTGGCGAATGAACCACGCCTCCCCACACCCCTCGCTTTCGTTCATGATCCAGCGTTGTCGCATTGTTTAGGTGAAAGCTATATGCCCAGTCCAGCAGTGTTCAACAAGCTCCGTTTAAGAACGCTTTGCATGGTTGACTTTAGCAACCTTTCCTTTCCGCATCGTACTTTTCGATGATCCCGCACAGATCGTCCGCAGGTGTGCGGTATTTGGGCACCGTGTCTGGGTTTCGCAAACACGTGTCCCGAGGTACAGAGGGACTCAAAAACGGTTTGTATGACCACCCATAGGCCTGCCACGAGGGGGGCAGGGAGGGTAGTGACCGCCCCCCTAATCACCTCAGAGGGGAGGGGGGGGCCCCAAAGTCTGCCCCATACATTGCTTTAATACAAAGGGGGGTGCGACGGTGACCTTTAACCCCCCCCTCCCCTGAAGAGGAACCCTTTGCACACTTATATGCCAAGTGGATGCAAAACTCTCCGAACAGGGTCTGATACACCTTGGAGAACATACGGAATAAACTCAATGGACGTCATCTTCTCTCGTTACGCATTCCTTGTTCCTCTTAGTGCGTTTTAGATGCGAAGCAGCTCTTTGTCTAGCCTGTGTAACGCTGTCCCTCTGTGCGATGGTACGAACGCGCCGCAACGCGCTCCCCTCGCCGCAGGTGTTGGAGCGGTGCCAAGTAGGTCACGCTGTAGCGCCCGCAGTGCGCGCTGACGTCACTCTCTCCCTCGCCTGCCGCGCGCTCGCCGCAGCGCCCGCAGCTGCCGTCTCGTCCGTTCACCCGCAACACCTGCCACTACCGCCGCTCGCTCCGCTACCGTGACCGCCGCTCGCTACACCGCCGACTCGTCGGTTCATGCGCAAAATTAACACCATCTTCTCCCAAAGGAAACCCTGATGGGATGCGAAGCACCCGCGTTAGCGCCGTTCAACCCGTGACGCCACCCGTGCGCAATGCTGCTGCTTCGCATCCCATCAGGGTTCTCCCTTTGGGAAGATGGTGTTAATTTTTTTATTAAATTCTCTCATTTTGTATGTAATCAATTCGTTATTTTACACGGTAACGGAAAAGTAACGACGTTACTTTTTAGTGGTAACTGTAACTGTAACAAGTTACTTTTGTAAACTCGGTAACTGTAACTGTAACGAAGTTACTTTTTTGGCTTAGGTAACTGTAACTGTAACAGTGTTACTTTTTACTGGTAACGTGCCCATGACTCGTCAACAGCCCCTTCCAAATCTTAATACGTTTTTCCACAGGGCACTGGTGTACTGCGGCGAAGATGGCTTAAGCAGCGTTCTGCACGTGTTAGAACAAGGCCAGGAAATTTTCGAACACCGCTACAGATCCCCCCTCCCCTTTTTTTTTTCTTTCACGATGGGGTTAAGTTTAGGGCTAGAACTACTAGGCTCGCTTGCAAGGCGCATTCGACAACGACGTGTGCCTGTTGGCCCGGAGATGGCACCGGATACCTATTGCCGGGACGACGCAACTTCAAGACAGAAAAATGTTTTATGTGCTGTTGCTATGGCAACTGCCAATGTGGTCGCCGGCAATGCCGGTCTTCGCAGCACGTAGAGTTTGTTCGCGCGGCATACGCTTCCAGCACCGTGGTTTAGGGTTAGGGTCTGTGCACGTGGATTGATTGATGACGCAAACTGCAGGTGGCCAATGTGGCCTCCATTTCTCGCTGAAATTGGTGCAACTGAGAAAATTTTGAGGCTGGTCAGGCATTTTGGTGCAGCGTGGCGCAATTTCCGCCAATTTTATGGTTTTGGCGCAGCTCAGCGCAAAAACGGGGAATCGTATCAATTTGGCGCTATTAGTGCAGCTGTTGCACCCCTGCATGGCGGTTTGCTGCACATGCGTGCACTCCGCGTGCATGTGCCAGGGCTCGACATGTTCCACTGGTTGCTGCGAAGGCAGCGCCGCTTCTCAGCGTGCTATACTTCTTTCACCTCGTAAGCAGCACAGAATACAGCGGGGATCGAAATAATATACGTACTCTAATTATGAGCAATAATTATGGTGCGCATGAAATCGCCAGACTACTACGTACAGCAAACTGAACGACTCCATAATCCAGCTTCAAGGCTTCCGCTAGGCTGCATGACATACCGGTATTTTTCAACTTTTAAACGCAATTTGAAAATATAAATCCTACTCAGCAGGAATGCTGTTCGGAGATGCCAACATGACTGGTGCTGAACTCTGGTAATAGTTATCGAGAATATGTCATCATATCAATGACGCCACAGCTGATTGACACGCTGTGCCCACTCTGTGCTATTGGTAATGTGGTCAAGGGCTATATCCTCATGCAAGGCTCACTAAAGTAGCCGAACAGAATTTGGACAGTAAGCTTTCGAAAATTGAAATTTGGGTGAGTTTATAAGGACGCATCCTTGAGCAGGTAGGGCAAAATACGAAGACACAAGCAAATAATAAAGAGACGAGACGAGCACTAACTTCAAACTTCAAGTTTATTCTCGGAATCCCAACTCGTTCTTCGCTTGTGTCTTCATATTTTGCGCTACCTGCTCAAGTAAGCTCATCCCCCATGGGCATTGCATCGTTTCGCAACCCCAAAATTATTGAAAAAGCAAATTCTTTTGCTTTCCCCACTGATTTCGTGATTTCAGAGTTCAAGTGTTCATCAGTTTTTGTGTATGTGCCTTCCCACTCGTCAGACACTGCTTTATAAATGTGACGTTTCCAACATTCCCTGAGCAGCACCCACCGGGGAAGAGTAGACAATCTCTTCCCGCAGGAAGCGGTTATCGCCGGCATTGGAATCAAACAGGCCCCAGTCCATCTTGACATCCCAGGTGTAGGTGAAACAAGAGCTGACCACTGCCGACAGGATCCAAAGGATGAAGAATGGGTGGCTGCTCGATGACGGGTAGCTTTCTGCATGAAAGCGCCAGAACGAGGGTGCCTGGTGAAAATGGGTTTTCAACCACAATGTTGGCTCACACAAAGTGAAACTCCAATGCACAACGGAACAAACTAGCAAAGCTAGTTATGCCAGGCAAAGAAAAGAAATGCCGCTCCACACATTTCAACAAGGCCTTGGATAAAAAAAAATGCTTTAAACAGGCCAACGTAGAGAACCACTAAGTTAATCACCAATGATGTCCTACTTAAGTATAACAGGATCTTGTGAAGATATTAAAGCAGAAAAAAAAACAAAAAAACAATACAAGCATCATCAATTTGATGTACTGCCTTTTGTATTTTGTACATATTTGTATTTTGATCAAAACAGTTTGGTGCAAAGGTGTTGCAGTCAATCCCATTTACGTATATAAATCTCAAAGGTATAAGAAACAGTTTATGTGTCAATAATCTGAAATATAAATTATGTCAATCTGAAGTTTATCTGAAACCATTGCACAACTCAGTTCCCTGAAGTTGTAAAAAAGGGAATTTTCAGACAGGCTTCTCTAAAGTGGTGTCAAGTGCCCAAAACATAATGTGCATATTTTTTGCACAGAAATTTTGCATGTTGCTCACGTTTTGAAGAGATCTTTGATCAAATGATTGTAATACAATAACCCTGTCACATGATTTGTTCAATGTCACTAGCAGTAAATGACACGTACACACTGTAGTGACCTACCATTCGCAGTCTACATGGCTTTAAAATATGGCATTTTCAACTGATGGCCACATTCATCTGCAAACCTCTGTGATAACAAAATCTTAAAAGCGACATCTTTCTTTACATATTTCTACTGCCTTCTGCAATGGATAAAATTCGTGCTGCTAAACATCCAGCTACAACCACTTCACTGACCCACGAAGACTGTTTGTGAACAAACATGGCCAGGAAGAGTGACCAGTGACAGAGAAAAAAAAGAATGCGCTAAGTGCCACTCCACCTTTTACACTTTCCTGTACTGCCCTAAGCTGCTCGCCACTGGGAACTCTTTGAAGGGTGTCAGAACTTTTGCCTGGTTACTCTTGTGCTCGTGCCACCATTACGTGTTCCACAGTTATGCATCTTCTCTGGCACCATGCGGCAGCAGGTATTGTGTTTCAATGATGAACTGGCGCCGCTTTTAGCTCAATAATACAGGGTGGTTACAAAGTGAATACCTATTTTTAATTTAGATTCCCCTAGAAACCAGCATCAGTTCTGAATGGCATGTAATACTGTAGACCAGTGTTGCGGAGTTGCCACTCCGGAATTGGAATGACTCCGGAATCATTCCACATTTTCGCGACCCCGGAATGGAATGGGAATGGAATGGGGACAACGCTTGGAGGAATGGAATGGGAATGGAATTAAGCACCTTTTGCACGGAATGGAATGGGAATGGAATTACGTCTTTTTCCGAAAAAATAGAGCACGTTTGCGTCTACGCGCTGTTTTTCAAACTTCAAACATTAGTAAGTCAGAGCCTTGAATTTAACAATAAAACAGTATTTTTAACATGGTTTGGCTGGTTACAAGCACAGTACATTTAGAAGCAACGTGCCTACTGCAATTCTGTCCTTATATAGACTGTGTTGCTCAGAATTTTGTCTCTATTCTTCGCGTAACCACGGCTCTATGCCGTTGGTATCCGTCGTGCGGAGCTACGACGGCGGCATACCCCCTCTTACGCCTTGTGATATTTTTCCCTTGGCGTCCCTCGGCGGCGCCCCAGCCGCGTGCTGTCTCCCCCACCCTTCACTTTGTTTTTGCAAATTAGTCATGTAGGCCTGAGTACATGTTTTTTTTTTTTTTTTTTTCAAAGTTGAAGGTCACAACGCATTCTCTAGGTCCACCTTTATTTAGCCAGAGCGAAGGGTAGGCGTGGTGTAAAAGTGTGAATGATCTGCCAATTTGTAAAAGAGAAACCGAGGCATAAGTTAGTGTACAGACTAATGCGTTATCCCCGCAGATACTGAAGGGAGAAACAAATTATCGCTGCGCGTTGGTTCCCATTGATACCCCCCACACGAAAGTGGCGAATGCTCTATGCACAGTCTGATCTTTATCTCACGAGCAGTACACACGTAAATAACCTTTGCGACAAGGAAGACATTGCATACCTGCGCACAGACGCACACAGAAAGTTCTCCTCACCCCATCCATGCTTGCGAGGCGTGCTTGACAAGCGTGAGTGCTGACGAGCACTGCGGCCCAGTGTTCCGTATTCGATGCAAAGGCACAAGGTGCCCGAGCGGTGCACTGTTTCAAGTAATAACAGCAGATATAGAGGGTTTTGTTCCCCATTAACCAAATCTTAGTTTCCTCCGTATTCA
Source organism: Rhipicephalus appendiculatus (assembly GCA_030522465.1). NCBI lineage: Eukaryota > Metazoa > Arthropoda > Arachnida > Ixodida > Ixodidae > Rhipicephalus > Rhipicephalus appendiculatus. The sequence continues at coordinate 200,193 of JALIZH010009617.1, read as the reverse complement.
TGACCGCTCCAGACGTGTGGCAAAGCTGCTTAGTCTTAAACAATAATAAAACATCGCCATTCGTTCAAACATGCTGACCCTGCAAATACTATAGGTAGCGGGAGAACTGCCCATCTGAGGGAATTAGTAGGGTGGTAGTACTGCACAAGATATGTCACCAAGCTACTATCCCTCGACCTTGGTAACGTGTTTTGCGTAGTTTTGCAGTTCTTAATGCATCTGATGGCATCAGCTTTATGGGGCGTTCAGTCTTAACTCAATAAAACTATCACGATACCTTTCCTACGTTGAGGAATTACAGGAATGGAATTGAACTGCCCGGCCATTCCCGGAGTGGGAATGGGCTAAGTTTTTTCATTCCGAGGAATTAAAAGGAATGGAATTGCGGCAAGTTCTAATTCCCTGGAATGGAATTGGAATGGAATGGAGGCGCCCATTCCGCAACACTGCTGTAGACCAGTACTACGATGTTTACCATTAATGAATTCAGAGGTTGTTTTGCAATACTGTTGACTAGTATCACAATTTATGGTTTCAGAGGTTGACCGAGTGAGAAACTACAAAATGGCCAGTGTACTCAGCATAGAGGACATGGCTAAGATAGCCGCCAGGTATGAAGCTTGGAGGTCAGTGGTACAAGTGCCGTGAGGGCCAAGGAACAAGTGTACAAGTTAAAACCAAGGAATCTTAAGTCTTGAACACAATTTCTACAAGGTGCTGGCAAACGTCTCAGTTTGAATGCAACAAAGGGCCGGGTAGTCTGTTTCTAAAAGATTCCAGCAGTGTGTGGAAAATGTGGATGCATACGTCAAAATGCAACGTAATAACCAAATGGCACACACCCTAGTAATAAATTCAATGGCTACAAAACTATGCTCAGTTGTTTACTTTTTGAACTATTCATTGTTATGAACAAGTATTGGCTTTACAACCAGACAGACAATGTGTGCAACAGAAGATGTGTGCAACAGGTGCCTGGGGAAAGGCTGCACAAGTGGTCCGTCCACCTTCCACAAATTAACACAGTTAACCTCAATTCAACTGTAACAGTTTTGTGGTAGAGGTGCCCGGTACTCAACCAGGCAATACGGGTCTGTAACCACCTGATCTACACTGAAGTCTCCGTGTTGCCGGACTGCCACCACCACCTAGTAACCGGTAGTCAATATGTCTCGCAGTGAAGACGGAACCCAGAACCCCAACAGCTGCAGCCCTTGCATCAGTTACAGTGGCATTTTTACTACCTGCTTCGGACATGGCTGGTAGGTGGCAGTGTCAGCACTTGATAAATCCTCGTATTTTTGGGGGGCAAATCTGGCAACGACATGGACGAGTGGCTCACACATTACAAACGGGTGAGCAATTGCTACCATTAGGATGCAGCAACTCGGCTGTCGAACAGTGTGTTTTTCTTGATGGACACGGTGCTTATACGGTTTGAAAACCACGAGGACACCCTCACGACATAGGATTGCTTTGTGTCCAAAATAAAAAGAGTGTTTTGGGGACTCCATGGCAAAGAGGAAGCAAGCGGAACAAACACTACTGCAAAGAGCCAAGGTCCCAGGCGAGACACGATGTATACTGAAACTATATTGAAGCTCAGCAAGACCATCAACCCTTACATGTCAAAGGAGGACAAAGTCAGCCACTTGTTAAAAAGGAAATGCTGAGAACGTATACCACTTCCTCATTGGCAAAGAGTGCATTGGCACAGTAGCCGACGTCAGACAGCACTGTCATACATTTGAGACCATAAATATCCGGCATATCTCTCCTATATTCAGTAGGCTACCGAATGTAACCACTGTTGTGAGCACTGACGACTACAGATCCTTTGATCTTGCGTTGACAATACATTGTACGTGAAGAGCTCACCCAACACACTCATGCAACGCCTTGTGAAGCTGCGCCAATGATGGTTCTCTTTCACCATCATGTTTCCACTTCTGCAACAGACACTGAGGACTACAATTCCGGTTCTGGCTCACGCCATCGCCCGGCTCATATCGTAGCACGATGTATTTACACTTGTGTTATATTTCACTGTGCTCAGCATGTTTTTATTGAGACAGAACCCACATTGCCTCTATTTTCGTATCAAATGCTACTGATGCTACTTGGCTAATGCAAACAAGCTTTGCGTCATTTGGATACTAACACAGGGTTAGAGCTGGTAGAATGCATAAAGTTGCGTGACGGAGACATGGACAGAAGAGAGACACGATTAGTCACACGAAGCGCAGAAGAGAGACATAATAAGACACACAAAGCTGCGCTTCGTGTGTCTAATTGTCTCTCTGCTGTCTGTGTCTCTGTCACGCAACTTTATGCATTTTAATGGCAAACCAAAAGGCCCAAATCGCAGCGTTAGAGCTGGGTGTTTCTCTATTTTCTTGCTCCAAGACCTCTGCATAGTTGCATTGACAAACACAGGCAAACCCAAGATCTGCAAGTTGAAGAAATGAAGGAAACCCGGCAGCAGTGGTTCTGCTGGAACTGACCCCTGTAGACATTGAAGAGTGTTGAGAAGAGCACGACGAAGAATGTGGTGGCGTACTTGGTGGCATTGGCCAAATGTGGAAAAGCCTCTCGCGTGTCTCGGTACCGACGCAGGCACTGAGCGAACCGAAACCAGGCTGGCAGGCATGCGAGCACAGGTCGCAGTGCAAGGTTCACCGGCCGGTTCATACAGCGAGCGGCATCTGAAACGAGTTCCAGTGGTTAACACGTTGTCACCAATTTATTTGTCTGGCTGTGAACAGTGCTTTTGTGTGTGTACAGTGCTCAGCAACTGAAAGACTATGATTGGCCCAGGCAGTATCCAGCAGCTTACCACTGGTGAGCACTGGAGGCACCATACTGGCTAATACAATTAAAGAGAGAGAGCCTCCATTGTACATTATTACAGCATTTTGTGAGCACACAATGGACTAATGCTCACCGATGGCACACAAAATCACCAGCCACCATGTGGGCATAGCTATCACGTTTTAATTGCTGAGCACTGTACAAAAGAACAACGAAAAGCAGCAATAATAAAGGAACACTTTAAAATGACATTAACCAAAAAAAGCAGTTTTCACTTAGCGAAGTACCCTTCCACAAAACTAAAAATACCACTCCAGCTGCAAAAAGATTCTTCACAAGTTAGAAAAGGCATAAATCGGGTGATGAGTGGAGACATCATAGATATTGATGGATGTCTAAAAGCGCCTATGTAATTCTTTATATGTAAAAATGGATTACTCTGTCTTCAAAAGGAGCCACATGCTCAAAATATCAAGTTTTTGGAACTTTTTTAGAGCCAATGCGGGCAAATAACAAGCAGCATTTTTGGATCACTGGTATCACACTGAAATACAGCATTTTGGTTCCTGTGTGAAATTCAAGAAATGGAACTTTGACCTTGATTTCATCACCTAATAACAAACCTATGATGGTGTAATTGAAAATAGAATTTTCAAAGAACAATTTACAAGTCTTGATTGATTTAGTGTTGCACTTTGAAATCCCTTGCAAAGAAGTCAGCTTGGACTTTCTGTAATAGGCTGGCTATCAAAACAGAAATGAACATCTGGGATACCAGCAACGGTATGCCAGTGCAACATAATGGATTTCAACGTATACTTTCTTAGTTTGGCCATTATGGCACAATAAATGTTCTTGAAGCATCCTTGGCTCTCTTGGAATATGATGTGGTCCGTGTTAATGACAAATAAAAGCCCACTAGGCCTCAACAGATGCTGTCAAGACCATGATGTGACGACGAGTTGCTGTGGTAACTTTGCTAGCACAGAGTGGCCGAGAAGCCTTCTCTGGCTTTTCAGCCACATCTCATCGTAAGAGTGGCCTTGTTATTGCTGCACAAGGTCTGTTTATTAATACAGCTCGACTGAAATTTTCTGCATAGTGTCCCTTCAGCACAATATACAGGAACTTACAAGCCACCGTAGCTCAGTGGTAGAGCATCGACGTGCCATTCAAAGGTCACAGGTTCGGTACCTGCCGGCGGCAAGTTATCTGTTCATCCACTTTTCTTCACATTTGCATTACAATTACTTCTAATAAGATCCCCATACTTTCCTTGGCATCATTGACTGTTAGCTGTCATTATTATTGTGTCTGACAAAGAAAACGAGCCCTTAAAGGGGCCCTGCAACACTTTTTGAGCATTGTCAGAAAACGCTGCCGATCAGTAGTCGAGGCTCCCGAGAACACGCCAGCCAAATATTATAGCGCAGTACGCGGCCTGGAATTTACAATAAATTCTCAAAGTCAGCTAAAAATCCCTTTCTCTTCTCTTGACAAATGACGCTACAGGCGCAAAAATCACTGCGTCACAGCCATTGCATCAGCCATTGGCTGATTTGAGCATGGCGCGCTCAGTCGCTAGTGGAGCCGCCACGGGAGGCCGCGACTTGTCCAATGCGTGCTTTTCATAGCGCGCATTTCTTTGAATGCGCGCAATGAAAAGCCGTGCATTCGCAGAAAAAAAAAAAAAAAGAGAAAAAGTGCTCAAGGTCACGAGGCACACATGATGCATTTTCTTCCCCCGTGCCATCCCTCCCTGCTTAGTTCCCAGCGCTTTCGTCGGGGCAAGAGAAGAGAGAATGCAATAGCAGCGTGCAACAAATCTTTGTAACTCTGCTCGTACTGGACGGATTCTAAAAATTCTTGCGGCGGTGAATTCGTGAGGCAATAAGCTCCTTTAGTGAATCCATTACATGGCTACTTGGATAAGTGTTGCAGGGCCCCTTTAAATTTACTCTTCTTTTCTTCTGGCTGAAGTGGTTCGTTCTCCAAACAGGGCTCCCAATGAACAGCACAGACAGGCACGCATCACCAGTACGCAACATATGGCATGTCCTATCAACCTTTTTTCCAATGCTAGTCCTGCATGAACTCACTGCTAAATGCACGAAACTGGGGAACAGGATACCACAACAGAAAATACCTCTTTGTCAGTTTTTCATTCATTTCATTTTCATTTTATTATACCCCCTCAGGGCCAGAGGCATTACAGAGGGGGAGTGGTCAAAGCACATACATACAAAAAACAAAGAAAACAAAAGGAACAAAATATGCAAGACACAATTGAAACGTACAGTAATTTAGAAAGAGCCTGAGTATACAATATTAGCTACAGAATTACGGAAATGTTCATACTTATTAATGTTTACAACGTTAGCGGGAAGGCCATTACAATCGCGAGAGGTTCGTGGTAGAAATGATTGATAAAAGTATGTAGTATTGCAAATGAGTTCTGCGGAAACCCGCAAGGTGGCGGAAGGGTTATGAAAGGGAAAATTGACAACCACCCGTTTGTAGCACAAAGCCACAAGGAAATCCGTACGGATTTCTCAGAAAGAAAAGCTTCTTAGTTGCCGAAAAATTCGTCCTGGTCCGGGGTTCGAACCCGGGACCAACGCCTTTCCGGGGCGGTCGCTCTACCAATTGAGCTAACCAGGAAGCTAATTTGTCAATTTTCCCTTTCATAACCCTTCGCCACCTTGCGGGTTTCCGCAGAACTCATTTGCAATACTTGTGTCTATGTGCTTCGAGTTGTCGATGAATTCGCCCTCGCGCTGCCAATTGCTAGCTTCCTGGTTAGCTCAATTGGTAGAGCGACTGCCCCGGAAAGGCGTTGGTCCCGGGTTCGAACCCCGGACCAGGACGAATTTTTCGGCAACTAAGAAGCTTTTCTTTCTGAGAAATCCGTACGGATTTCCTTGTGGCTTTGTGCTACAAACGGGTGGTTGTCAATTTTCCCTTTCAAAGTATGTAGTATTGCATGAAGCGAGTCCTGACTTTGTGACCATGGTCAATGCGATGGGATATATACGATGGTTGACGAATGAGACGATCGCAGAGTGCAGGATGATGATACATGTTAGAAACAAGGCAATGGGTGACACTTTTCTGCGCAATGATAATGATGGCAGGGAAAGGTCTGATTTCATAGAAGTTATACTGGCAGGTGCGACTGTAATTAGTGTGAATCATGCAGAGTTGTTCTGAACCATCTCTAGTGCAGTAATTACCGTAAAATGCTGAGCAAGCACCCCCCACTACGGTTAAGGATAATCCGACCAGATTTGGGTGGGGGGCGCTTGCTCGGTCCCGGACTGGTCATTGGTGCTTATTTGGCGCTTATTTAAGATCTCCCAAAAAAGAAAGGGGGGGCGCTTCTTAGAGTGGGGGCGGTTGCTCGGCATTTTACGGTAAGTTTATATGAGTAGGATCCCACACCGATGTAGCATACTCTAATTTCGACCGGATTAGTGTTTTATAGAGCAGGAGTTTCAAGGAGGAAGGAACGTGATAAAAATTTTGACAAAGATAGCCTAACATGCGGTTAGCTTTGTTAATTAAAGGAGTACTGACACGAATTTGGGATATTTTCAGGTTGTTGCTCTAAATAAAAACGCAGGTGTCGAGAACCCTAAAAAGAGTGTCGGGGCGCTTGGGAATGCGTTGAATATATTTTTAGCACCGCTACCTTGAAACAGCAATTTCGGTTTCGGTATCGAGAGGCTGGCTTCGCAGCGACGTGTCAAGAGAGCTCTGACGTCACGGGGAGACTGCAACTCATGACATACTAGCAACAGCTGCCTGTTTGCTGTCAGCCGCTAGTGGTTCACGTTAACAACGATGAGGGAATTGTCGTCCAGATACTCTGACAGTGATTTCTGCGATTTAGGCTGCATGCAGGACGCAAATTTTGCAGACCCACTGAACTGTGCTGACTTGTCGTGATAATGTCCATTGCGGTGGGGCTGGCTTGCAGATGTTGGGCGACGAACTTTAAAATCAAAATAAAATATTTTGTAAGTGTTGCCTGGCTCCGGTGTGTGGAGAGCGATGACAGTGTACACCACGGAAACGAAAGATGTCCCTTTTGGGGTGCCTTAAAATCGTGTCAGTACTCCTTTAAGTGCTCGATGTGGGTAGACCAGTTTAGGTTTGCAGTAATGTAAACACCGAGGTATTTATATGAAGTTACTGATTCTAAATGAATGTTATCAATGTGGTATGGTGGTGGGCGGGAAGATTTTCTGGAAACACGCATGACTTTACATTTATTGATATTTAGTTGCATTAGCTATTCGTTACACCAATTTGCAATTGCGCTAAGATCAGACTGAAGTGAGGAAGAATCATTAGAATTGGTTCTCTCTCTAAAAACAACACAGTCGTCCGCGAATAGGAGAATTTTAGAGTTAACAACGGAAGGAAGATAATTAATATAAATTAGGAATAATAAAGGCCCAAGGACTGAACCTTGAGGAACTCCTGAATAGACATCTGTAAACTCAGAGTTAAAGCCATTAAAGGAAACAAATTGTGACCGGTTTAGAAGAAAGCACTCAATCCATTTCAGTAAATTACTATCAATATTAAGCACGTTTAGTTTAAGCAGTAGTAATTTATGACATACCTTGTTGAATGCCTTAGAAAAATCTAAAAATATGCAATCAATGATTGATGATCGGTCTAGTACTTGATTTAGCACATGAGTAAATGATATTAGCCGAGTTTCACATGAGTAATGTTTTCTAAAACCGTGTTGTGCTGAACAGAAGAAACAGTTGGATTCTAGAAAACTGACAAGGTCAGTGAAAATAATATGCTCAAACATTTTACATGTGCTGGTTAAGGAAATGGGGCGATAGTTAAGAGATGTTTTGCTGCCAGACTTGTGAAATGGAATAACCTTCCCAATTTTCCACTCATTTGGAAGAACGGACTGGTCAAGAGACTGTTGAAAAAGTTTAGTTAAGATTAACGCAGCGTAGGCCGAAGTGTTTTTCAAAAACTTGGTATTAATATTATCAAAGCCGGGAGCTGAATGAAGGCTAAGTCCACCAATGAGCTTAAGAACACTGAGTGTACTGATTAGTATAGGTGGCATAGTTTCAAAGGTATGGCGGTGAGTTGTAGGCTTATGAACAGCAGAACTGGCAGAGAAGTTCTCAGCTAATGTACGGTTAAAAACTGAGGCACAAATATCTGATGAAATGGGGTCGCCAGAAGAATCGGTCAGTGTGATAGCGTCATTGGTTGAGGGATGAAAAGTTCGCCAGAATTTCTTAACATTTGTGGTTAACATAGAAGGCAGTACATGGGAATGAAAATGTTTTTTTGCATCTCGAAGGGCTTGAATGTACAACATAGACACTGTTGTATACAAAGCCCAACATTCACTAGAAGGCGAAAGTTTTGCGGCGCGAAAGAAACACTTTTTTCTGTTATATAAATGCTGGATATGGCTGTTGTACCAGGGTGCATTTGAGCTGTTGGTTACAGTACGGTGTGGGATGAACTGTTCAGTGAGTTGAATGATCTGAAAACATATTCCAGTTAGACTGAACACTCCGATCTTCGAAACCATTGAGAAAAAGATCAGTGAAGGTAGAAAGTTCATTGTTGATCGCCTCAAAATCACCTCTGTTGTAGTCGTGAATGATTTTTTCTTTTTGTTTGTTTTCGGGTGGGCCAAGTTAATGGCAAAATGTAAATGATCACTAAGACCCGGAAGGTATGTTATGGGCGATATTATATCGGAACTGTTAGTTAGTACTATACTAAGTCTAATGTATTTGCAGTGTGAGCTACTATTCTGGTTGCTTGTGTACACATTTGCTGTAAGGAAAATACTGAGCAAACGTTAACGAATTCGCGAACTTGGGACAAGAGGGGAAATATTAAAGGGAAATGGAAGTGTCCCAGAAGTGTCCCATTTCCCAGTCAGTCGCAATTAGCACGATAAGTTCGTTCAATGAACCAACTAGCACCTCGAGACATTCTAATTAACTAGTCATGGACTGTGAGGAGGTGCCCTTGAAGACTTATGATTATATGCAATTTGTTAATTTTTTTAATTGAATTACCTATGCTTTTATGACATTATTGTAGGGGGATGACAAATGCCTTTCTATATATATACATTTCTATATACATTTAAAACAAAAGAAATAATACAAAAGCTGACACTAAATTATGCTGCATTAATGACAACTTGAAGATAAAGATATAGAAAATGTTAATATAAAAGTAATAATATGTGGGCTTTCACGTCCCAAAACCATGATATGATTATGAGGGACATTGCAGTGGAGGGCTCCGGAAATTTTGACCATCTAGTGTTCTTTAACGTGCACAGACATCGCACAGTACATGGGCCTCTACCATTTCGCCTCCATCAAAATGCGACCGCCGTGGCCAGGATCAAACCCGTGACCTTTGGGTCAGCAGCCAAGCACCGTAACCACTGATCCACCATGACGGACATCTAGAAAATGTTGTACAACCAAACACTACAGGTTCATTTACAGGATCATCTATTTAGAAGAAAGTTCTGCAGAGCAGCTAGAAAAGATATGTAACAACAACACCGTGCGACAGACTTTTCCAAACGAACCCAAAGCCTAAACATAGCTAGTTTCAAAAACCTTCATGGAACCAATGTGGCCAAAATATGCGCAAAGAATTTGAAATTTATGTCCTCAGGATGATGTTCATGAGCTGAAGTTTCAGCATGAAATTCAGGAATAACACTTCGATCTTCATTTCCTCTTCTAATAATTGTCCTGAGATAGCAAAATTAATGACAACTCATTTCTTAAAAAATAGTATATCTGTCTAAACTGATTTAATGTTTCACTTTAGAGTCCTCTTAAAGGAGGATCTGGGTGGGGAGACACATAACTCGGTTTTTTAATATACTTTTCCTTCAAAATTTCAGATTTGAGTGATAGAGCTCAGAAGAAAAGAAGGGCATTGATATTTCTTACTGATAGAGAGGAGGCCTTCTTAAATGTCTTTGTATTGTGGGATTAATAAAAGAAAGGTAAAGGACTGAGTGGACCGTTTCTTTGTTAGACGCAGCCTAATGAAGTCAACAGACAATGAAGCCAAGGAAAGAATAGGGAGCTACTTGTGGAGCTTTTTTTTTAAATGGGCTAAATCTAAAACCGAAACTAGCACAAAAAAAGGCTCCGTTCGCACGTAAATACTCTCAACTTTCCTCTAAAGCAGTAATAATAAATTAATAATAATTATTATTAATTTTATATTACTGCTTTAGAGGAAAGTTGAGAGTATGTACATGCCAACGGAGCCTTTTTTGTGCTAGTTTCGGTTTTGGATTTAGCCCATTTCGAAAAAAGCTCCTCACTTGTTTTTAACTGAAGTGTAGCAAGTATGACAAAGAAAAATGAATTAAAGTGGACAAAATACAGCTTACCACTAATGAGGACCGAACTTATAAGCTTCAAATTACACAGCTGATGCTCTATCATTTGGGCTATGAATAGAACCCCTAAATTTGTGCTATGGAAAAATCAAAATTCAGCAAATCCAGAGAGAGGAATCTGCAAAATTCTGCAACAACATTAAGCAGGCATTTATTAAACACTTTCCACTTCTAAACCTACTTGCATTAATTTAAAACCACAGAAAGCTGTTGTGGCTGAGCATCAGGTGATGTTCTGCACTTTCTTCACAAAGAGAATGACGCTTGTGGGACACAATGTCGTCACCTGAAAGACCTTTACGAACTGAAGTGGTGTACTGGGCGAACTGGTATAGATTCATGGCGAGAGTGATCGCCTGGCCGCCTGTTATTGCTGCAAAAGGCGATCAGTTCAAAGTGTTCTTTTTGGCCAAAACAAATAAATTAGATATTCCTTTCAATAGTATTTTTTTCCGAGCGTGGCACTTGGCAGAACGAAGTGTCTAGTTACCTGCAAAAATTTGTCTTGGCTAATTTTGAGGACCCTTATCAGATTCCAAACTCTGCTGAAATAGTCCGATATTTGAAGTCTGCGAACCCTGGCTGCTGCCAGGGCTTCAGTATTGACGTCGAAGATTTATTTTCACTCCCCTCCCCACCTTCACATCTTGCAGACTGTAAAATAATGCATCACAGTTCATAATGACCCTACTGCTTCATTAACGCCAGCTTATTATCTGTTGAAGGATTTATGGAAGTTTTGGTCTTTTACTTAAAGTCAACATTTCTGGCCTGGGATCATGATATCTACATGCAGATATCATGCATACGTATCAGCTCAAAGGTTGCTCCAGTTCTAAACAACATTTTCTTGAGTCGTAAGCAGAAAGATACAAGATTTGGAAGGGGAGGATCTAAAAATTTTTCGTTATGTGGATGATTTTCTCCTGATTTGCCGAGATCTTCATCCCACACGTGTTATCACAAATGTTCTTAAGGTTTTTAAAGGGGTCAGCACCCCTCGGGCTTGTTGAAAAAACATCCTGTGGAAAGCAGACACTGCTATGAACTGCTTAGCCAAATATTGCAGCCGTGCGCGCCGTGCAAAGGCTACACGCAGAGCGCGAAGTTGCTGTTTTCTAAAGTGCCCTCTTTTCAAACAGAGGCCAATTCTCATTCTTGTCGGTGGGTGGCCGTCTTATCGGACGTCATGTTTCTGTCATCGGACGTCGCAAAAGATTATTGGCCAATCGCCAACATAAATCGAGAGCGCTGTTTGGATCAGATGCGCTTGTTCCTGTTGACACTGTGTATAACAGTTGTTGTAGTTAAATAAACAGGCTGAAATATGGAAAAACTTTGTTGCGAGTTTTCAAAAAGATGACTCACTTCTGGTAGAGGCCAACTGTCGTCTGCTGAACTCATAATATAATAATATCTGGAGTTTAACGTCCTAAAACCACGATATGATTATGAGCGACGCCGTAGTGGAGGACTCCGGAAATTTTGACCATCTAGTGTTCTTTAACGTGCACTGACATCACACAGTACATGGGCCTCTACCATTTCGCCTCCATCAAAATGCGACCGCCGCGGCCGGAATCGAACCCGCGACTTTTGGGTCAGCAGCCGAGCACCGTAGCCACTGTTCCACCGAGGCAGACATCTGCTGAACTCGGCACATCCGCGTACGTTCGAGCGAGCACTCATGGAAGTTTGCTTGGAAGTTGAATACAGCTCACATCTGCGGTTACGCTAATGTTTTTCGACAAAATGTGCCAGATGGACGTTCTGATCCTGAGCAACACATAACAAACGAATTAACTATCTTCTGTTAGGTTGTCGCGAGCCCTTAGAGACAGAAATCTGCATTTCTAAACAAGGTGACGAAAAGAGAGGCCATGGAATCAGGTATAAAGTAAAAACATCACTGTCCATCTTTGAAGTGTATAAATGTAGTGGGTAGCGTGTCAGCTTCACGCTGCAGTCTGCGATGACGGGCTAGGTTCGAGCCTCGCCGACTCATAACTTTTTTTTTACTTGTTTTTTTTTGTCGCAGTGCTCGTGTTTTAGTCAGAATTACGATTTGGCCCGGACCAGAATTTTCAAAAGCAATTTAAAAACCCGATTTCGGCCCAAAACGGGTGTGCCGCGCGCCAGCATCACGCGTGCGTCGTGCAGTGTGCCAGACTCCCAGTACCCTGCGCCACACTGGTCATATAATTATGTATGGCACTGGGGCAGCAGTACTGGGTTTTCCAATAGGGTAGCCCGTAATGAGCGCATGCATCGTGGCACCTGCGCTCGTGAGGAAACATGAGCATATCTGCAGATTTATGCAACACCGATGCTGTTGATGCTACACCAGTGGCACCTCGCACAGGGGATCTGCTGCCGTAGAATGAGACACAGAAAGCCTGCAATGTAGCCACCTATATTGCCAACATAAGGTGACAGCGAAGGATTACGCTCAGCCTTCCCTTCGAGTTTATTTTATAGGGGAGCTCAGAAAAATGCAGGCGATTCCCAATCCAATCATACCTCACTGCTTGTTTCCTAGTAAAACGAGCAAAACTTGATACGATTTCCGGCTACCTTCTCGTTTTGTTTTGTTTGCCCACAAGCACCAAGTGGCAAGGGAAATGGCTGAAGCTGCCATGATTAAGAAGGAGATAGGCACGTGTGTTAGCCTGCCCTCGTTACATTTGTCGGAGGCCGAGTATGCATACCTTCTAGAAAAACCTGCAAGATAACTTTCAGTATGCAGTTATAGGGAACCAAAGCTCAAGTTTGCGGAGCGACGACAGCGCCGCGCTGCTGCTCTGGAGAGAAGCGCTGGTGAAACTGGGGATAAGCGCGGCGGAGGGCGCGCCTGTTTCACCGACAGCCGACAGCGGCGGCACGCGTGCGCACGCATTCTTCGGTCGGTGCGGGAAGCTTAGACGTTGTGCCGTGAGCTTGGCACGCTGAACCGAGAGGCTTGCTTTGCGAAGCTGCATTTCTGCGATGGTAGAAGCGACCCCACGAAAGCGGAAGCGAGGTCCGAAGTATTACTGGGTGCCACACAAGTGCAGACAGTACCAAGGCACGCGATCCGCCTGTAAAACTGTATCAGTTCCCGGACAAGTCGTACGAGAGAGAAAGTACACAAGCGTGGGTCACCGCACTTAAAGGAATAAAATTCTAGCTTTGTCTCGCCTTCAGTTTTCGCTGACTCAATTCTTCGCTTGAAATCGTTTGTTTCGACTACCTGAATCAGCACGTAAGGCGGCGCGTGCATGCAACAACTGCAGTAGTGATTGCTCGCCGTCTCACATTTTTACATCCAATTACGGTTGTATGTTGAAGCAACTTTGTGTTTTGATTCCTTGTGTTTGTGAGACCTAGCTGTCGTTGTTGGATGTTCACACTCACATACTTCATACCGCGGTTAGCGTTGCGGTGTTGGTTGCATTCAACTGAACTCCGCACAAGGCTGCATCATCGCGCCGGAACAAACGCCTGTGCATTTTCAGCTAACGTGACATCGTTTCGCTGGTTTGTTCTGTTTTTGTCGCTTTTTTAGGGTGGTATATATTTAAGCCACTGAATCTAACTGGCACTTAATTCAGGAATTGTTATTCCCATCTTCGGAGATTGTGCGGTTTTTCTTTCACGCGCACCACGCACTCGCACATTGCTCCAAGTGTGCGTTTACGGGTGCGCTTTGCACGAGCTCGTCGCCCGATACCACATCGCGCCTGAAATTCGACACCTCTCACTCCGAGTCGCATTCGCGCAGCAAGTCTTATACAACTGTAAAGTCGATATTCTCATAAAAAGGGAGTGCAAGCACGAAGCGAGAAGCGAAAAAAAAAAAAAAGGCAGACAGACAGACAGACGAGGCGAGGCGAGCAGTTCCCCGTACTCTTTGCGCCGTGAATGTTTTTTCCCTGAAGTATGAACCAACTAGCTCAGCAACAAGCCCTGTTGAGTTCTACTTGCTTCGCAGCAGTTAAAGCTAAGCTAAGCTAGCTGCCTCGTGGCTAAGTCAGCGGGTGATGTTCCAGCGGTACGGAGGGCATGACTCGAACCTTCTCAGGCTTTTTAGTGCCACGGCCGTGTAGTCTTTGTTTCTTTTTCTTTTTTTTTTTTGCACGCCGCAAAAGTTCGTTCACTACAGTACGCGTTTGCCACTGCGAGCATGCACATCTAAACAACAATCACATGTTTTTCATAGTCGACAACGTGGAACATCGATAACCGTGATTAACGAACTTCACTCCTTTGATTACGTTCGCTTTTCGAAGTGCCTGTCCAGCGGGGAGAGCTTTTTCAAGCAGTACGTAGCGAAGCGCTGCGCGAGAGCTCTGCACGCGCACGGAAGCGAGCGGCAGCGCGGCGGAGAGAAGGGAAAAAGCGCGGCGCTTACCCCCCAGTTTCTATTTTTTTGCGAGGCGCAGCAAGCGCAGCGCGCTGCACGTGCACGGAAGCGAGCGGAAGCGCGGCGGAGAGAAGGGAAAACTTGCAACGTATATTCCCAGTTTCTATTTTTCCGCCAGAGATGGCGCTGCTGTCAAGAGTCGCAGCGCCACTGAGCGATGCTTTGGGAGCCTATCGGTGATGTTTGCTTTAGTGATGAATACATTTGATTTATGTTTTTCACGCGTGTTAAAATTTGTTTGTTTGATTTTGTTTCGCTCACGGATGTTCGCGTGAGGGCATATCTTTGACTGTTTTGTTGCGATGTTATTGACAACTATAAGAAGCGGGTTTTCGTTTCAATAACTCAGTTTTCAGTCAGCGCTTGTCCCGTGTCTTCTCCTCCGTGTCCTGTTTTACACGCACTAAGTTTTGCCATGAGACCTTTATGAGTCAACAGAGTTGGTCAGCAGTGACAGGTGTTTAAGGGCAAAAGTGTTGAGTTCTGGTGTTCCATCCCTGCCCAGACCATAAGTCCCTGTCCTATGACTAGCAGCATTCAGGATGGCTGCCATTTTTCATGCCCCCCCCCCCCCCCCCCTCAAAAAGAAAAAAAAAACGGCACAGCAGGATGCAAGTTTAGAGTTTCTGAACTGGTAGTTTGGCAGTGGCAGTTGTAACGTGACCAAATTTTCGCATGTGATGCCAAGCGCCGAGATCCTCTCACGCCAAAAAAGTGAAAATACCAGGGACACACTTCAAGGCCAGCAGGACCTGGGCATCGCAGTTCATGAAGAGGGCTTGCTTGAGGATGACTAGAGGCCTCAGCCTATCACGACTCCGCAATCAGGTATTATTTTATTGGAATACACTACTTGTTTATCCGTATTTCTGCAAAAAAAAGTTAATTCTCCAATTTTTCACAAAACTGCGTAAAGATGGCAGTGGCTCTAGCTATGGCAGTGGCTGTTTCTATAACCACTTTATTGGGTATTTCTGTACAGTAATCTTTCAAGTGTCCGACTTCTTAGAGAAAAAATAATGATTTGTCTGGAGTTTAGCGAAAAAAAACATGCACATCAAATGAAGACAAGGGACGTGGACTAGTTGGAACTTCGCACACTTTCTGTCCCCTCTCTTTCTTCTGTAGTTTAACCCTTGTACCTTACACCTTTAACCCTTTGTAGTCCATTGTAGGGCCCCTCCCGACAAACACAGCTACAGCAGTCCATTGTCGGGTGCTGCTGGACAAGCTCTCTCCTGGTTGATTCACATGCACATTTTCTCGCTGCATTACGCACCGTCCCTAAAAGAGTAAGCAAACATTTTCTTTTTACTTGAGCTTTGCTTTTTTTACTTTCAGAACGAAACGGACGGAAGGTGGGTAAAGGGTTTCGGACTGCAGAGGGTTAAATGGGTACTGACACAAAAATATTGGTCAGGAGCTTTTTTGCTGCAATATGTTGCTGGAGGACTATTAGTCATAACACAGCACATCACTTGCTACAGTGCACGACAGATAATTAATAACAGCTTGTTTATTACAGACCAGTCTCAGCTTTGGTTTGGGAGAGTGCCGAGAACGATAAGCTGCTGGGTGAACAAGCCGTGTAGCGTGTGCACACAGAACTGAGACGTACTTCCACGCTGCCTGCATCGTCTGCTCGCGTTCGTTTGCCTGCCGCTTGTGCTGTGTGATGTCGCTGCTGTCGTCGTTGTTGTCGTCGTTGTTGCCATCATTATCATCGTCATCTGGCGGCAACGACTTTCTTGAGGCTTCCACACTTTTCATACGTTTGCCGTGGGCACATGCTCGTGAGCAGCCGCCGAACAGTCACCTGTTGGTGCAAGCGCGGCAAAAGGGCAATGGTGACTCAGAGCTCAGCCACAGTGATGACGACTCAGAAGTTGGGGGTCCCCTTCATGTCCCCTAAGATGATGTCAATGCCGTAAGGTGCGGCATATGGTGCTGGATCGTGCAAGCAAACTTCAAAATTCATATAAATTACATTCCAAGCTATATTCACTGTTCATATTTAATAGATGATATACGCATGTTCACAACAATCGATCCAACAAGGCTACACCAGCAGCAAAACTTTGTGTCAGTACGCCTTTAATAATGAGCTATGTACCAACTAACATTGCATGCTATTGTTACATTATGTAGCATTTGCAGCCTCCTTTATACAAAACCATACTACATAAGAGTTCACGTCATGCTTCTTTATCTCTCATGTGTCGTGCTATATTACAATAAAGCTGGTAAGGGTCAATCACATGCAAACGATATCCTAAACCTTCAACAAATGATGCAACAGATTGACCCTGTCATGCGTACACACCACAGTGGAGAGCGATCACATGCACGCAACATCATAAACAAAAAAGGAACAAGAAATTTAAAGTGTAGTCTGATATAACGCCTGTAAAGCAGTCACAAATGTGCCTTGAAGGGCCCCAGACAACCTCTAAAAATGCAAAGAACGAGCATATTATTCTCTCCTGGCGTTTCCAGTCTTTTCAGCACAATGCGTGATGCTAACAGTCTGTTTATGTGACATCATGAGGAAATAAGCTCTCGGCTGGTCCATATACAAAGGTATATGGGCCATCTCGTCCTGCTTAAGACAGGACGAGATGAAAACACAGACACAGCGCTGACTAACAACTGCAATGTTGCCGAGTCTGTGTCTTCATCTAGTCCCATCTTAAACGCTGCCTTATTAGTCTTCTACAGTTAAACCTGCCTATAACGAACCTCCATACAACGAATTCCTCGATATTACGAAGTTTTTCTATTCCCCGCCGTTATTCCATAGAAGCACATGTATTTGCGACCTCTATATAACAAAGTGGTAGCGGGAAACACCCTTGATATAACGAATTTTCGCCGCCAACAACCTAGGAATTTTGCCCTGAAATTTGTCACATTGGCTCGACCATGCATCCGCAATTGCCTCGCCGACGACAAAGCGCAAAGTGGTGGCGTCGCGCACAGGCGTGCTTGAAGCCCCGGTGACACCCCTGCACTGGAGGGGTGTCGAAAAAACGTCCCCGGAATATACGACCCCGGAAGATACGTCCCCTGAAACAACGTCCCCGGAAGAAACGTCCCCTCTGGCATTGCTGTCTAGGAAAAAAAGTCCCCAGGTGAAAAGTAACCACGAAACGAATATCGTGAATATTCGGCCTATGTGGGCTCGAAAACGAATTAAGTTAAAACCGAATCGTGAGTCCGACAGCCCTCAGGAAGTCTTCAACTTTCGTCCTCTCGGCAGTGACCGTTGATTTGCTCCTCTTCTTTGGGGGGTGCACCAACTCGAGACTGGGCCATCTTCATCACAGTGGCTTCTTCCGAGCGCAAGGCGTCAATGGCCCTCCACAATGTTGGGCAGCTTTGGCCCACGATGCTTCCCAGCCTTCTGTTCCAGGCCTCCACATGATTGTTTGTCCTGTGCCCTCCATCAAGAGTGGCCGAGTAGACGTTCCACATGGCAGGGGGGTAAGTGAGAGGTGTCCGCCGCAGATGAACTGTGTTGTCAGCTCTCTTTACCCGCCTGCAAGTACCTGAAACATAGGTTTCGTCAAAATACTCTAGTACTTCTCGGCCAGCTTCTGGCATTAAACCTTTCAATGCGGTCATTCCATTTTGTACGTCGTCAAGGGGCAGGAAAGCGAGGGCGTCCAGCATTCCCATGAAAGTTCGAAACTACTGATCTTGCCTGTAAAGGGTGACCAGCCCGAGCTCTTGAATTTTTCGCCAGGTGCTTTGGCACAAATGGAAGAAGCACGCCTTTGTCGTGACGTCTTCTCCAAAAACTGCTTTTACAGCATTCAAGGCCGTCTTCTCGAAGTCGCATATAATGACATCCGGATACAAAGTGAGTCCAAGGAGTTCGCACTGGTCCCGTAGTGACTTCAAGAGATCCTCGTACGCTTCCTGGTTCTTCCTTGTCATCAAGGCATAAGCAACTGATACAATGCCCTCGCCTAGCGGTACAAGAACAAAGTATAACTGCAGAAATCCCTTGGGAGCAAGATCGAAGTTTCCGTCAATAAACCAGGTGCTGCTCTCGGCTAATAACTTCAAGCATGTTGCGCTGGCAAATACAAGCAGTCTGTTCTCAGTTCTGGGCCAGTATCGTAGCACAGGAAGCGCTCTGTGCGGTCGCCCACAGTCATACTCCAAGATGCCGGAATAACAAGGTCCCCGAGGGGTTATGGTGTCATTATGGTGCTTCGTCAATAATATTTCAGTAAACTGCAATCTTCGAGCACATATTTGTTTTTTTCTTTGAGAAATAAATAATTGGCGACTGAAAGGCGCAACGTTCGACGGTGTCCGTGTAGGGGACGTTTTTTCCGACAACGCAAATGGAGACATTTCTTCCAGGGACATTTTTTCCGGGGATGTTTATTCAGGGGACGTATCTTCCGGGGACATTTCTTCCGGGGACGTTTTTTCCGGAACCCGCAGTGGAGAGCTCCGGAAATTTCTATCACCTTGGGTTCTGAAACGTGCACTGACATAGCACAGTACAGGGGCCGCTAGCACATCATCTTCATCAAAACGTGACTGCCGTGGCCACGAATGAAACTGCATCTCTCAGTGGAAAAGAAGGAATTAGAACTTAATTTGTACACTGATGCGTATTTTACCTCTTACAGGTACCTTCTTGCATGTGTCATTGCAGCTTGGCAAAGAATACCTTCGACCACGCAATACATTAGTCACACGTGCACGTAAGATGATTTAGGCCCTTTAATGAGTGTGCCCAAGTGTGGCCCAGCCCTGTGGCTCGCAGTACTACATTAATTCACATCCAAGCACGAATAATTACCATCTTGTATCATTTATGTGGAATATCAATAACAAAATGCTGCATGCTCAGAAGTTCCCATAAGCGCTAAATTATTTTCTACGTAAGAAAAAAGAGTAGACACAGTATGGAGGCACATACACGTCTAATCTTTTTCTCTCACTATGCCTAAAGAAAAACACCTCAGTAGTCACATTTAAGATTGCTTCGCTCATTAAAAGGGATCGCAGTGCCACATTAATTCACATCCAAGCTCGAATAATTAACATCTTGTATTGTTAATGTGGAATATCGATAACAATATGCTGCATGCTCAGAAGTTCCCATAAGCGCTAAATGATTTTCTATGTAAGAAAAAGAGAAGATGCAGTATGGAGGCACATACGTGTCTAATCTTTTTCTCTTCCTATGCCTAAAGAAAAACACCTAAGTAGTCACGTTTAATATTGCTTCGCTGATTAAAAGGGATTGCAGTGCCACATTAATTCACATCCAAGCTCGAATAATTAACATCTTGTATTGTTAATGCAGAATATCGATAACAATATGCTGCATGCTCAGAAGTTTCCATAAGCGCTAATTGATGTTCTACGTAAGAAAAAGAGAAGACACAGTATGGAGGCACATACATGTCTAATCTTTTTCTCTTCCCATGCCTAAAGAAAAACACCTAAGTAGTCACGTTTAAGATTGCTTCGCTCATTAAAAGGGATCGCAGTGCCACATTAATTCACATCCAAGCTCGAATAATTAACATCTTGTATTGTTAATGCAGAATATCGATAACAATATGCTGCATGCTCAGAAGTTTCCATAAGCGCTAATTGATGTTCTACGTAAGAAAAAGAGAAGACACAGTATGGAGGCACATACATGTCTAATCTTTTTCTCTTCCTATGCCTAAAGAAAAACACCTAAGTAGTCACGTTTAAGATTGCTTCGCTGATTAAAAGGGATCGCAGTGCCACATTAATTCACATCCAAGCTCGAATAATTAACATCTTGTATTGCTTAATGTGGAATATCGATAACAATATGCTGCATGCTCAGAAGTTCCCATAAGCGCTAATTGATGTTCTACGTAAGAAAAAGAGAAGACACAGTATGGAGGCACATACATGTCTAATCTTTTTCTCTTCCCTATGCCTAAAGAAAAACACCTAAGTAGTCACGTTTCAAGATTGCTTCGCTGATTAAAAGGGATTGCAGTGCCACATTAATTCACATCCAAGCTCGAATAATTAACATCTTGTATTGTTAATGTGGAATATCGATAACAATATGCTGCATGCTCAGAAGTTCCCATAAGCGCTAATTGATGTTCTACGTAAGAAAAAGAGAAGACACAGTATGGAGGCACATACATGTCTAATCTTTCTCTCTTCCCATGCCTAAAGAAAAACACCTAAATAGTCACGCTTAAGATTGCTTCGCTCATTAAAAGGGATTGCAGTGCCGCAATTAATTCGCATACAAGCTCGAATAATTAACATGATAACTATATGCTGCATGCTCAGAAGTTCCCATAAGCGCTAAATGATTTTCTACGTAAGAGAAGACACAGTATGGAGGCACATACATGTCTAATCTTTCTCTCTTCCCATGCCTAAAGAAAAACACCTAAATAGTCACGCTTAAGATTGCGTCGCTCATTAAAAGGGATCACAGTGCCGCATTAATTCACATCTAAGCTCGAATAATTAACATCTTGTATTGTTAATGTGGAATATCGATAACAATATGCTGCATGCTCAGAAGTTCCCATAAGCGCTAAATGATTTTCTACGTAAGAAAAATACACAGTATGGAGGCACATATATGTCTAATCTTTTTCTCTTCCTATGCCTAAAGAAAAACACCTAAGTAGTCATGTTTAAGATTGCTTCGCTCATTAACAGGGATCACAGTTTCGCATTAATTCACATACAAGCTCGAATAATTAACATCTCGTATAGACCCTTTTCATAAACCGCAAGTGCGCTTCCCTGTGCTGCATCTTCGCCCTACTAATGGCGGCACCTGTCGTCCTTCAAGTGGAGAGCAGGTGCTAGTGGAACGTGCCACGGCTTTTCTATCATGCGTGTTCAATATCAAGGGAGCCCAGTGAATGTTTTCCGCGCCATAGGGCAAGCAAACTGCGCTTGAACACGCTGTTTGCAGTAAGTGACCAGCCGCCATTAGTCGGGCAAGCTGCATTGCAGGAAAACTAGCTTTACAAATATGAAAAGGGTCTATTGTTAATGTGGGATATCGATAACAATATGCTGCATGCTCAGACGTTCCCATAAGCGCTAAATGATTTTCTATGTAAGAAAAAGAGAAGACACAGTATGGAGGCACATACATGTCGAATCTTTTTCTCTTCCTATGCCTAAAGAAAAACACCTAAGTAGTCACACTTAAGATTGCGTCGCTCATTAAAAGGGATCGCAGTGCCGCATTAATTCACATCTAAGCTCGAATAATTAACATTTTGCATTGTTAGTGTGGGATATCGATAACAAAATGCTGCATGCGCAGAAGTTCCCATAAGCGTTTGATGACTTTTATGGGAGAAAATGAGGCACACGCATGCCTGGACACACACACACTGCACTAGGTGTGTGTGCGTGTTTCTATGTTTCTACGTGTTGTCTTCTTCACACTGTTTAAATGTGTATGCTGTATCTATAAACCAACTAGCGCAACAACATACTGGACTTTTCCTCTTTCTGTGCTTTAACACAACCTTCTAAATAGTAGTCATGCTTAACCATTTGAGACGCTATGTACACAATTGTGTACATGATTTGTTCTTGCTCCTTGTATCAACTAGGGGCTAAGAGAGAGCGATGTACATTGAGCTTCGGATAGATTGAACCTGCTGCATAATAATTTGTCTTCATTTAACTTCATTTTGCAGTGTACTGTTGCATATGATAACATTGCTGAAGGCACTACCCCGTTCGGCGAGTCGTTCGATGAGCCGCGTCCTGCGAGCCATGTTAAAAGTATACTTTTTCTTTGCTCTAAATGGACATAACGAAAAATGAATTTGTACTATATTTCTAGCCCGAGATTTCATTCTATTTATGCCAAAATAGAGCATGGATGACTTCAGGATAAACAGATATTTAATTACAGCTTAATTAGAATAAGTTACTATAACACACATAAATGAACATATTATGACATTATTTTTGTTGCAATAGTATACTGAGTGCCTTGAAATAATGTTCTATTATTTTGACCCATTTACAGACAGTTCTTCATAGGTGGCGTCTGAAAGGGTTAAGGTTGCTTCAGTCGTAAAAGGCTGGTGGAGCATTAAAGGAACCGACAACCAATTTTTATGGTGCCTACTTTTTTTAGCGCAACGGAAAGCCTTACCAGTCAGTGAGTCTAATCACGGAATGGTAAAGTGGAAAACGCCGCGAAACATTTGTAATAAAAAATTTTCTATCTGCAGCGAATATGCAGTCGTATATTCACATGCTGCAAACAGTGAGCGCGAGAGCCGTTCGTGTTCGAGCGCGCAGGTTTACTGCGCATGCGTGCACTCCACGCGCATGCGCCGCGGCTCGACTTGGTCCACTGGCGGCGGCGAGAGCAGCGCCGCTTCACACCGTGCAACTCCTTTTACGTCGTAAGCAGCACAGAAATCAGCGAGGCTGGATAATAATATACATATTTTAATTTTGAGGACTGGCGCCCATGACAGCATCAGGCTACGCGACTACGTACAGTAAAGTGATTGACTCCATATTCCATAATCCAGCTTCAAGGCTCTTCCAGTAGGCTGCGCGACATGACGGTTTTTGTCACTTTTAAGCACAAGTTAAAAGTATAAATCCTAGTCACAACGCGAAAAGAATGCTTAAATCTGTCACTATATTTCATGGTCTTGTCATTTCTACTAGGATCTAATCACATGTTCTGGCCAGTTGTTGGTCCCTTTAAGCCCTATCCAAGAGCAAGTGATTAGCAACTTGCATTGTTTATGTCAAATGTAGGTTGTAGACTTTTGCATAGTCAGAAATTCCCGTGTGCATTAGAAGACAGACGTTTCTCAGGGTGTCTTTAATTTGATTTTTCCAAATTCCCCGACTTTTGCAGATTTTCCCTGATGATTCTAAGTCTATTCCACGACTGGTAAGCCTCCTTGGAAAACTGACAGTCTGCATAAGAAACGACATGTGAGCAAGTTGGTATCAAGGAGTATCTTGATGCAGTAGTGCAAAAATGAACAAAAAACATGAGCAAATCTGCATGCTGGAAATGAGCCCGCGAGTAGTAAAAAAAATAAAGTCAGGGATCTTGCATAAACTGCAAACCAAGCTGCTTTATTACATTCCCGTGACTGGAAAGATTCTTAACAATACACTATTCGAAAACACAAGAACTACTATGCATCTCCAAACTAAACAGCTGGTTTGTTTGCATTGACTGGGGTTTAACCATTTCCAGGACTCAATTTCATGCTGTAGCATCATCATCATCATCAGCCTGTCTACGCCCACTGCAGGACAAAGGCCTCTCCCATGTTTCGCCAATCAACCCGGTCCTGTGCTTTCTGCTGCCACGTTATACCTGCAAACTTCTTAATCTCATCTACCCACCTAATTTTCTGTCTCCCCCTCACGCGTTTGCCATCTCTTGGAATCCAGTCAGTTACCCTTAATGACCAGCGGTTATCCTGCCGACGTGCTACGTGCCCGGCCCATATCCATTTCTTCTTCTTGATTTCAATTATGATATCCTGCTATAGCAGAGCGACCTAAAGCTACATCTTCCACGAGTTTTTCCTTCATCATTTCAGGCTCTTTTACAAGAGCAGCAGTTCCCTTTTTGCTTTCTCTCAGCATCCAACAAGTCCAACAATTCCTGCTTTTTACACTGCAATCCTGCCTTTCATCTGATCTCAGCACAATGAACCATGTCGATCATCTTGCCTGCAACATCAAATGCTGCCACACCACAGGCTGTGGACACTTCACTGACTTGACCCAGAGCTATGAGCGACTCTTCTTTCATGATCTTCACAAGAGATTCATTTTCACTATGCAACAACCAGCCCAGTCAAGCACGCTGCTACATTTAGCTGCACGTATGCCACGCTACCCTAGAAACGAGTTACCAGCAATGAGTGCGGAGCTGCGGTTGTCTGCCATTGCATCGCCATACATCGCCATCTGAGGTGCACTGCTACATTTAGCTGCACTATGTATAATATGAAACTGTCACAAGGTGCACAATTTTCACATTATACATAGGTGGCCAGGAGATGATGTCATATGTTTGAGGAGTGCGATCTCGTAGGTGAAGTCAATGACTTGCCGAAGAATGTGGTGAGAGCCGAGAGCCTGTGTAATGCGACAGGATTGCTAGACCTGCAGCACTCTTATGTGGATGATATCACTCTGTGGGAAATTGCAGTCTGCAATTTTCCAAAGTCAGGGCCTTCACCAAGGGAGAGGAATGCCTCCCTACCACCTCTCCCGAAAATTGAACTGCCCCCCTCACCGTCAACCTCCCTGAAGTGCCAGAAAGCTGACCCTATAGTATTGTCACATGGTTGTGACGGTGAAGAAAGCTACAGCAAGAGCGGGAAATACGGAACTCTTTATTGGGCGAACTTGAACTTGGCAAATAAAACATCAAAGTACAAGCAGTTCATGCTGTACACTGATAGCTGCGAGAACAGTCGTCCACCATCAAGTAATCTGATCAATGGTAAGGCGCATCAGCATTTATACATGTAGCATTGAAGATTCCAGTCTTGTTGTTGGTGGCCGCTTTAGTTGCAGAATAAGCTCGACCCCTCACGCTGCGCGCTCAAGCTTATCAGAACAACCTTTTTTTAAAAGATAATCGGGAATGTTCCGAGATTCCGGCTTGGTGTGTGCAAGACAATGGTTACACATTTAATGGGTCGGTTACATGAAAATAGAAAGTGTGTGTGGCAGTATCTAGTAGCTAGATCCGTCAGGCGTGCCCCTGCACCCCACCCCATCACTGCCCAAAGGACTTCTCATGTTGTAGCTGCCCCCCATCAAAAAATCCTGTTGCTATTTTAGCATCCCTTCACTAAGAGCCAGGTTTCGTTACTCTTTTTTCCAAGAGCTGATGACATACCCACGGTTGGCATAGAGGAGGAGACACAACCAACCCTCCCCCTCCTTCACTGCACACGTGCCCACCTATTAATACAACGCACTCGCCTCAAAGATGTCCATAACAACATTAAAAAACTGCGGTTCCTCTTTCCCAAGTGCTGGTGCAGGCACCAGCTGTCGAGGAATAAGTCATTGGGTACTTTATTCAAATGGGCTCTCTCCAGTTCAAGTTTTGTATTATTCGAAGAAATATCCAGTCCCCGTGGTATTCAAATTGATGAGTTTCTGTTGTACTAAGCTATGTTCTGTGAGGAAATGCAGCACGCATGGTTCCACTGCCAGGCACATCACCATTGGCTGGCGCTCATGGCACACAGTTCATGTGGACAGTGGGGCCGCAGGAGATCGGCAGTCTTAGACTTGGACAATAAAGGCCGTGTTGCCTTTTGTTCTGCCTATCTGTCGTCTTCGAGAGCCCTAACTAGCCACTGGTTTTGAAGCCCAGCCTGAACCCACAGTGCTTAACTCTGTGCTCAAATTGCATGTCTTGTTGAAGGGGGGGAGGGGATGTCATCAATACCCACTACAGTCAAACTGAAACTTAAAAGCAGCTTTGAGGGCTTGGCCAGCACTCTCCTTACAATAAGTGATATGCATAAAATTATAAATGCAGATAATTAAGCATACTTACTTCGAAAGACTCAAGTGGTAGTAAATACTGCAGTCTTTCATTTACCAACAGCAACAACTGTTGCCGCCAGTATATGCATGTCATTGATATAGTATCGCAGACTTTGCGGACAAGCTGAAAAATTGCATACTTGGGAGATTGGTGTATTTCAGTTGCTCTTACCGTCCTTTGGTGATGTGACAATTGGCAGCAAACTACCCCCCCCCCCCCCCCCCCCACCAAGCTTTGTGGCAATCAATACGTCTGGTTGTTGAAACGTGGGTTGCGTGAAGGCACTTTCACAAATGGCAAGAGTGTAAATATCCGTTCAGAAGTGTGCAGCCCTTACCACTATTCTCCATCCACTGGAAGTCTGTTGCGTAGAAGCAGACAAAGTACTGGGCATCAATGAACACCGGCACGAGACTGTTGAGCTGGTCGGCCAGCCAGAAGTCTGCAAAGCCCACGTAGAAGAAAGGAGCGGCGAAGATTCGGCCTAGCACTCGCAGCAGCCAGAAGCGCGCCTGGTGCCTCATGGTGTGCAGCGGGTTCACCAGAAACACCAGCATGAGCAGAAGTAGGGCAAGAGGGTTGGCATATGTGGGGATGGCCAGGGGGCCCGAGTAGAGGAACGCCAGCACGCTCAGTGCCCACAGGACACCAAAGATGGCAGCCATCTGAAAAAAGGTGCAGACGCTTGGTGCAGGTCACACTGTATTTTATGGGGCCCATTGTGCAACACTGGCCCTTTGATGATTGGAAGGCAAAAGAACAGTGCATCGAAGGGATAATAATAATATCTCGGGTTTTACGTCCCAAAACCACGGTATGATTATAAGGGACGCCACAGGAGAGCTCCGGAAATTTCGACCGTTTGGTGTTTTTTAATGTGCAGTGAAATTGCACAGTACACGAGCCTCTAAAGCGCTAGAAGCTAAGCAGGGAGGGATGGCACAGGGGAAAGAAAATACGTCACGCACGCCTCGTGACCTTGAGCACTTTTTCTCTTTTTTTTTCTTCGAATACGCGGCTTTTCAGTGCGATCGCGCACGCGTGGACAAGTCGCGGCCTTTGCGGCGGCCCCAGTAACAACGGAGCGCGCCAAGCTCAAATCAGCCAATGGCTGATACAATGGCTGTGACAAGTAATTTCTGAGCTTGTAGCGTCATTTGTTGAGAGAAGAGAAAGCAATTCTTAGCTGACTTTGAGAATTTATTGTGAATTCCAGGCCGCGTGCTGCGCTATATTTGGCTAGCGCATTCTCAGGAGCCTTGACTACCGATCAGTAGCGTTTTCTGACCATGCTCAAAAAGTGTTGCAGGGCACCTTTAACCCTTTGTGCGGCAGTGGGACACATACGTCCCACTTTTCCGTCTACAGAAAAAATTTTCTCCCACATCCCCCGTTGCAATTAGCGCAACATTAAGTCACTCATATGTTACCCAAGTCTTCGTAATCTCCAAAAAAATTCTTTTACCAAGCTTTCGAAGGGCGGATGTGATGTTACAATAGCGTTGAATTTCGGTCAATTTTTTTGGATCGCTTCTGCATTTTCCTCTTCTTGAGATACACAGAACCTACCAATCAAAATGCCGGATAATTTCCTCTTTTTCTGGTTTTTGAGAGAGGCCATCTTAGCTTCCAGTCATCACGTGTTTTTGTAAATTTGCGAAATAACTTGACCGATAAATGAATCGGAACAATCCCCCTGCAAAATTATCCCGCTAATCCCGTAGCGCAATTGCGGATATTAATGCGTGGAAATATTTTTCTTGATATCAAATACCTCTTGAAATGTAGGCACATGTTCAGGGATAAGATCTGTACTCGACAATTTCGACAGCAAAAGCAAGGACAGCCAAATGGACAAAAAAAGTGGTTGATGCATGCGGTGAAGTAAGCTTTACAGGAACCTACCACAGCGTTTTGAAGGCTCAAGAGACGCGACTGCAGGCGGCGTTCTCCTGCTGAAATGAGGTCCGCACAACTTTTCTCTTCACAACTTTAGAAGTGATACTCTGTGCCACTTGCTTCGGCCGTTTCATCCCAAAATTCCCGTTGATGCAATCGCGAGATGGTGCCTTCATGAGGCAGTGGGACAGTGTTTTCCCACTTTTTGAAAACACTCTCATGAGTCAGTGGGACATATATGTCCCACTTTTTTTCAGTAAACTACTGGCTTGATTTTGATGAAATTTGTTTCATACTATTTCTTTCTAGTTTATATCAATAAAGCACAGCCGATTTTTATATCACCATGTCAAATATATAGCACGACCTACAAAGGGTTAAGTCAGCCTTACTGTCATCATTACTACACAGGTAGCTTTTCTTTGTTTGTTTGTTTTCCCAGTCGCCAGTCTGCATGTGGTGGTGTTGGTGCAGTGTCAAGAGTGTTTCCGAGACATGTGCATCACATGTTCTTTGCTGTTGCAGTTGCTCAGTGGTTATGGTGCTCGGCTGCTGACCTGAAACACGTGGCGGACCCTTTTCGATGGAGGCGAAATGTTAGACACCTGCGTACTGTGCAATGTCAGTGCAGGTTAAAGACCCCCCAGTCCTCCATAATCACGTCGTTAAACCCCGCAAACCAACCAGCCGAGATGTTGTGTGCATTTTTTCGTATCCCGCTTCAAATTTTATATCCTTGGTGCCATGGCACTACCTACCGTGCTACCCGCAACCGCTGGCGGTGGAGATCAGCAATGCGCTGACAATGTTTTATATCTTATGCTTTATTCAATTAATGCACCGAGAAACACTGCCTCAATGAAATGAAGAAAGTTTTCTGGCCGCCTAAGTTACGTGTATCCTGCAAGAGAAACTTCAAAAGGTACATTATAGATGTGTGTGCACATCTCAGCTAGTGGATTGCTTGGCCAACTTACAGCTAGCAAGCCGATGTATAGCTCCTTTGTGATCACATCAGCCACACAGTCCTTGCTTTCCAGATGGTGACTGCTGACAAATGGTAGTTTTTTCATAAAAGAGCATGAAATCGACTCTGCACAATGGCACAATTGTCCTTGAAGTGAAAGACAAGAGTTCAAGTGATACTTCTGCTGTTGCAGCAAATTTTCTGTCATGCCATGACCTTGGCTGTGGCGTGCTGCCAGTGCAGCCAATCACCGGGTTTACCCAGAAAACACCTAGTAGGACTTGATGGTTTTAAAAACATGCCCCTTTGGAATGAACACAGCATTTCCAGTGTCTCTGCCTATTCCTTAAGGTTCCCAGGAACGCAGGAGCTGGAATGCTCCTCAGCTCCCTCATTACGGCCTCTCAAATAGCCTGGATAGAGTTGTGGTGGTGCTGTCCTTTCACAACCCTTTTCAGTCGAGGAAGGAGCAAGAAGTCTGAAGGAGCGACATCTGGGCTGTATGGTGGCTGAGGAAGCTGTGTGCTGCCATGTTTCGTCAGGAAGTCCATGGCAGCAAATGTGGTGTGGCTCAGCGCATTGTCGTGATGGGGCCTCCATGATCCAGAGATTGGTGGACGGACATGGAAGACTCATTTTCTGAGTCAAGTACTTTCGCCTAAAATGCAGCATGCACAGTTTGACCAGGCAGTCCAAACTCTCTGTGAACCAGTCATTAGAAGTTCAAAAAGATGACCAACACCGATTTCATCGTCGACTTGCTCATGCGGGCTTTTTCGGCTAGGTGAGGCGGGGGTATGCCATTCAAAGCTTTTGCACTTTGTCACAGGGTCTTACTTAAACAGCCACGACTCATCTCCAGTGATAACATTGTCGAGAAAATTTGGATTGTCCCAAACACAATCAAGAAGTCTTTGAGAAACATCAAGATGTCTTTGTTTTTGTAAATCGATTAACACCTTCCACACCAATTTAGCAGAAACTTTTCTCAATCCGAAGTTTTCAGTCACAATTTCTGAAGTTTTCAGTCACTGAGCGGGAGAGAGGCGGAACTAATTGAAGGCTGTTGCTAACCTATCTTTAAAATGCTTGCAATGAGGGACAACCGACACGAGGGAAACCTTTTGGGTCAGAAAACCCAAGAGATGACTCGCCGTATCGTAATCTGCAAAATTTTTGTCTGTGATGGTCACCTTCACAAACTAAAAGGTTGGGGTACTGCAGTCATATCTGGCCCACTACTGCCAGGACCAACAGCATTCCAAGAAACTTCAGTCAGCAAGGGAAGCGTGCAGTCCCGAATCCCGCCATTTAGTGAGCATCATCCCATCCTGGGCGGCCCCTCGAAAAATGTTGAAAATGGACAACGGTGCGGGCCAACATAGAGAACAAGGGGTGAAAAAAGCAAGATTGAGCAACCATGGCATCTGTCTTTGTTCTCAACATAGCCAATTGCGAGAAAGCTGGTGAGCCACATGAAGGTCCTTTGCCCACCACATCATACAGCTTAGATGGCATCATATCCAACCTCAGGGGTTATTGGTACACTCACCTCCATGAGATGCTGTTCGGAGAGGTGGTTGCGAGGATCGAGTTCTCAAAAATGAGCACATGGTTGACACCAGATGTTCGCCAGCCATAAACATTGACTCCGATGAGGAACATGAACAGGATAATAAGCAGCGTGCCCCGGTAGAGACGGAACACGATGCGCCAGTCGTCCCGCGTCTGGCTAAACACACCTGGGGCAGAAATAAAAAGAAACATTCAAATAGCTAAACCTTCATATAAAGACCTTCAATGCAGTCAAACCTTCTTATTATGTACCCGCTTAAGTGTACCAACATTTAAAATGTAGTTGAGACGAATCCTCGACCGAGTCTTGGAGAGCCTAATGCATTCGCTGACGAATCAAGACATAGCGGGTCATCCTATGCCTACCGATTAGTGAATACACTGTGTGCTGCGATAACTTTTGTGGCATAAAATTTAATGGTGCCCCTGAACTCACCGGTGCCACAAGGTGTTGTGAAAGGTGTTCCCCCTTTTCGGGAAATGCAGAGACCATTTGACCAAAGATTCCAACTTCTGTGCAACTGCAGTGACGCCTTTGCGGATAATCATAGGAAAAAAACAAAGGCAAGGCGGCGGCCACAAACGAATGTGCCAGTATGACCCACCGCCAACAACCCTATCACAATAAACATCTTCAGCTATCTGTTTGGCCACACGTGTGGCATAACGCTATTCCAAGTTCACTACATACTTTTAATAGGAGAAAACCTAAGTGCACTGGGCTGCCGTTTGCTGCTGCCTTGTTGTGCCAGACCGTGTTCAAGTGCACATCGCTTTGCAGAAACAAAAGCAGCTCACAGTTGCCAAGTTGAGCGTCGCTAGGGCTGCAAAAAACCCCTCTGCCCTGACACCATCACACCAAACATGTGCATAGGGTAAGCAAACGTACCACTGTTGTAACTATACTGCACACTTTTATGAGGCAACAACCCAAACACCACGCACCATGAGTGTGGCATGTAAGTCATGCCATACATGATAAGCATGTCACGATTCTCGTGTTAACGCTAGGGGCGTGGAAATATTCGAAATTTAGAATACTTTTCGAATAGTGTTTGCTATTCGATTAGATTCGAACTTCCCCAAGACAAATACAGTCAACGTCCGATTGGAAGTGACCCCTTCAGATTTTCAATATGCTTCGCCTCATCACACTCTCGTATTGCGGCAAAGCTGCCTTTCAGGCTCCGCTACGGTCGCAAATGTATCGACTAAAAAAAACGCTGGTTCCAACATGGAGATGATAGATGTGGCAGAGGTGGGCGCTATATTAATGCTGTTTTGGACCTGAAATTCGGGCAGGAAGTCCGAAAAATTGGACGCCGAAGATTTTTAGCATCCAAAATTTCAGATTTTCTTATATACTGACGTCTATGAGGCATATTTAGAACTCCGGACTCTTGAAGGGAGTACACCCTTGTCCGCCACATCAATTGGGCTTCCACAGAAGTTGAAAGAGGAGGAGAGGCTGAGGAAATAGCATCTTTGCCTTTCACGTGTAAAGTGTTGTCGGCAACACTTTGGTTGCACCTAATCATGCTTATATAAATACAATTCAGCCTCTGCATTGCCTCATTCTTGATACAACTATGAAACACCACCCCACCAGCGCTTCATCAACCTAGCGAAAAGAAACACTTTCATGTTGCTATCTCATAAGGCTATGCTTAGGAATCCTCTCCAACATTTCTTTCTGCAATTCACTTCAAAGTATTCGAAAAATAATCTAGAAATATTCGAAAAATATTCTATTTCGCACTCACCTTTCAAAGTTCGAATTCACTTAATTAACACCCAAAATTTTGCTATTCACACAGCTCTAGTTAACACCTCTTACTTATGTTCTTCATACAGAAATGTCTCGCCTTACTAATTTTGGTATTTATCCATTTAATTAAACGGTCGCGAGTGCCCCAGGGCCATGTCATGTAAATCATGCCGAACTTGACATGCCTGTCATAATTTGCACATTACTATTTGTCACTTGTGTTCATCATACACTCTTATCCTGCCGTACCAATTTAGGTATAGATCAAATTAATGAAATATCCACAAGGGCACCAAGACTGTGGCATGTAAATCATGCAGTTCTTGACATGTGTGTCATGATTTTTATTACTTGTTTTTTATGTTCTTCATACAGTCATGTCACGCCCCACCAATTTTGGAACAGATTTCATTAATGAAATGGCCTCAAGAGCACAAAGTTGTAGGTGGAGGGACAGACAGACGGACCGATAGATAGATAGATAGATAGATAGATAGATAGATAGATAGATAGATAGATAGATAGATAGATAGATAGATAGATAGATAGATAGATAGGTAGGTGCGCTCGAAGTTACAGAAGTTCGATAAGAAATGCTTCGCATTTAATGTAATCTAGTGAATGCGAAAGGTGAGAGATGAGCTCAAAATCGCACAAAACTGAAGCTCATGACGACAACTCTCGTCTTTCCGTCACTGAGTGCCACCATTGTGGTATGGTTTGAAAGCGCACACTTTCGCCTTTCCATTCCCACCCTTCTCACATACAATGGCTGCAATAGGAAAGCAAGGCAAGAAAGGGATAACGACAAAGGCCGATCTGACGAAATTCGAGATCTATGCATACTCCCGATTCGCTGTGTCAAAGGCAAATCGTGCACAGACGCTACCAGCAGAGTGCTAGCTGCAGGCCTACTTTTAAAAACTTTACCGATCCACCACTTCTTTGTTGGATAACTTAGTGACCGTAAACAGTGGTGAACCGATGCTAAATTTTGAAAACTTCGAAAATGGAATCACGTAGCAGCGTACAAAAAGCCGAGTGCACCCAAATCTCATTACATGCAGTGATAGAGGAGGCACTCACTTACCAAAAGGCTTCGACAAGCCGGTGATAGCTTCGGTGCAAAAATTTTGGACGTGTTGTGCAATCCTGTTCTAGCCACGTTGGCAACTTAGCGATAGCAAAGCAAAGCCGCATGTCGTCAAGTCATGCACATGTGGTGGTGCGAAGGTTAACCTGGGCAGGTAAGAGCACCGACAATGCACCTACACGCGTTCGCACACCTCGCTGCTGCAAGTTCTTGCTGGCTTAGTAAAGCCTATTGCTGGAATAGTTGGTATGCACTAACTAGTAACTCTTTTGCGCACCAGTTCATTTTAACGCTAACTGGTACTTCTTTTTCCCACCAGTTGCCAAATGTTTTGGGGTACAGCTAGTGCACTTAATGATGCAGAGAAATTATGTGGAACAGTGCCATGCTCGATGTGCAACTTGCACACTGCAGCCATGGCAAAACGCCACAAATTAACTTTCCACCATGCTTTGGCTGCCTTGCAAAAGCCTCACAGTAACAACGAAAATGTGGTGTTAGTGCTGTCACCACAGTGGCAAGTGCTGAGTGAAATCGCTACACAAAAAGAAAAAAAAAAAACTGAAATTTCTGGCGGCAGATTCAGGGTTGCGATTATGCCAATAAATATGGTACTGCATAATCTACTGTGCTGCAATGACACGCTAACGATGGCACAAAAGTGGGTGACGTCTAAGACACGGCACATTGTTTCATGAAGTAATTCTGACTCTTGACGCCCTGGCCAAGCATAATCTTCAAAATGCTCTAACAAAAAAACAAAGAAAGAAAAAAAGGAAGGACCTTGTGGCCATGATAGATTTCTGGTTTACCAATCACAAAGACTAGGCTTTAGCATACTACAATTTTTGGGAGCCAGGAACGTCATGGATGCCATGTTTCAACACCACCTATTGAATTCAACTCACAGAATCCAGCGTTTGCTATTCCCAAAAGCGTAGCCTTTGAGGTTAGTAGCTGCAATTTGGAGGAATGTGTCGCCGGGATGCAAGTCTGGGCACCACTTATACATGGGCGAGCCCCAAGAAAGCTGTTTTCCCAAGTTGTCTCACTTGGTTGATGAATTCCCAGTCGCTCAGAGTTCCTTCACTTTTCCCCATTTTTGCGGTTTTCACGGTTGCTAGACACCCCGTTTTCCGTGTAAAGGAGAACTCTTTAGTAACTATACTTGGCATAAAAGGTCGAATCTCAATATATATAGATGTTTTGATATGACGAAGCAAATTGTTCATTTTAATAACCTTGTTCTATGAAGGTTTAGCTGTATTAGGGCCAGTTGCTTAAATAATGAAATAAAATGGCACCTTCTGATGATAGACAAAGCAAACAACATACACAAGCACGGGTGCTGGTGCCACCGCATTAGGAGTGCATAAGCTAGGCCATGCTAAGTGAATGTGTCACATCGAAAGAGCTTAACAGCAAGGTAGTGCACGTCACAAAGTGCACACCCATCGGCACTGCCAACCACTGTTGACGGCTGCTGTGCTGCTTCCTATGCACTCAGATTAGCGATGAAAGCCTCCCATTGGCCCCACAAGTCATCCGACTGCTTTCCAATGTCTCTGCTGGCATGCAGCATGGGTTGGGCAAGAGGACATGCCTCCAAGTTTAGCAAAGCTGGTGCCCCAGCTGGCAAGGTTCTCCAAGTGGGGGGTCCTCGGAAAGCAAAACCAACGCGCTCCACCCACTCAGCCCATTTCGCCCAAATGCTGCCAGGTTTCCGTTAAGACTTTCCGCTCTCGCTTAATTATTGATTTATACAACCCACCGTGTGTTTCTTACATAATTTTCCAATATAAGCATTTTCCATTTGTAGTATTTAATGCAGTCGCGTTTCTGACTAATTCTTTATAAATTTGGAGCCCAGTACATGCTGTCGCTTAAGTTGTATGTTTATGGAAGGTTTTTTTCTTGCTTGGTCAATTTGTTGAACTAACCCTTTTTAGAGCATGTGCTTTTTCCATTTGTATTGTCTCACGTAAACTCCTTTGAACGGAACCTTTAGCTGTTCCGCATCACCTCTCCTCTCATGCCTCTGGTCCATGGTTCATCAGGCGTGGAACCTATCACCGTTAAGCAATGCAACCTTTCTTTACAAGTGCCTGGCAAGGGTTTTGGTTGTCCCCTGATTTCCTCAATTCAGCAAAGTGCAGTACATTAAGCACAATCTTTCTATAATGCATCATAATACGCTCTTTTCCTTTTTCATAACCTAAGAAAAAAAAAATGCACTGCCACTAACAGTATTGACTTGGTTTGCTCAAAGCTCTTTCTCAGCCCAATACTTTTTTTTTCTAGCATGGCCATGAGACTAGCATACGCACAGCTAAGATTGGCAGCAACAAGACTAGCATAAAGGAAAGCGAGAGGACTGTCTCAGGGACACACTTATGGGTAGATAGAAACACTAAAACAAACTTACAGCCAATACAAGTCAGCAATATCCCACACAAGTGGTATTAGGGTAGGGTCTATAGCTTTTTGTGCTGCTCAGATATGTACGCCATTTTCTAAATATAACATGCATACCCAAGAGGTTAACGTATGACTCATGCACAGTGGCAACAAATGCAAACGCAAAGCTTTGGGTACCCTATTCTAAAAATGCCTAAGGAATAGAGGCATTTTGGACGTTTTTACAATTCGTGTAACTTCACGCCTAACAACACACTGCATCTCTCATATTCATAACTATTGTTTAAAGATGTTTCTGCTGCCCTTTTATAGCCAGTTATATAGGCTTGTACGAATAGTGAATTTTAGGTTCGAAGCGAATAGTGATTTTGTTCGAATAATTTCGAATCGAATTCGAATAGTATATATCACATATAAAGAAAAATGAGCATATTTGTCATGACCCAACTAACCTGCACCATATTTTTTTTAAAACTGAAACAAGGCCTATGCAAATCGAATAATTTCTAATCGAATTCGAATAGTATATATCTCATATTATAAAGAAATACAGTGAACTCCCGTTAAGACGAACTCGGTTAAGACGAATTCTCGCTTATGCCGAACAACATGGGAACGTTTGTTTGGTTTCCCATAGACTCAATGAAAAAAAAATCCGCTTAAGACGAACCGCCGAACAGGTCTCTTTGGATAAGACGAACTTTCGCAGTGACTGACAATGCTGGCGATTCTGCGCAAGGAACATTGCAGTCTTGGTGGGGCTTCAGGCGAACGGAAGAAAGAAAAAAAAAAAAAAAAAAAAAACACGCTTCCTGGCGCAAAGACCCGAAGCGAATCGCGACGCGGAGGGAGGGAGCGAGATAAGCGGAAAAGAAAGGCAGCGCATAGCAGCTCATAAAGCCGGCAGCTCACCCCCCAGCATGCGGGTGCGGGCTTTATCAGCAAAGAAAGCAACAAAAAGAGTTGGGGACGCAATGGCTGGGGGGGACCCAAGCCTTTGCGTCCTTTTGTATTCTCCCACGTTCTTTGGTTCCCCCCACTAGAGCTCAACTGAGAAAAGCAGAACACAAAACCTTGGGCCCCTTAGGAGGGTTTCTGGTCCGCTGTTTACAGAGGCGAAAACAGGGAAGGGGGGGGGGGGGGGGGGCAAACAAAAGCTACAACGAGAACAAAAATTTCCTGTGCCTTACAATTGCGTACGAAACCGAAACCACGTTTGCGGACGCTAGCACTCCCGTCAGAGGGGTCAGGTGCATTGTCATCGCCATCCCACAATGGCGGCCGAGCACATGTTGGGTTGGGTGCAGTTCGCGTTGTTTCGCATAGAGCCTGTGCGCGTCCTATCTTTTCCCAGTAAAGTGCAAATTGTGACGCGCCATTTCCATTATAAAAGCTAACGACAAAGGAAGGTTCTTTTGCACACCGTATACAGCTGTGTTGCATTTTTTTTCGTGCGCCCGAGGCTTGTGACCGTGAGTAGCACGAACGGAGATCTTCAGCTGCACGTCGATCAGGAAACGTTACTACAGGCCAAAAACAGGAACATATGCGGACCTCGAAGAAAAGCTCGCACTTTCTTAAGCAGCTCAGCGTATATTGGCTTTGTTGGCACGCGATCGAGGCTTATACAGAAGCGATATTAGAGCCAGCAAAGCAGGCTCACCGAAAAAAATGAACTGCCAGGAGAATAAATTTTCCATTCTTTGAAGGAAAATTGTGCTTATCTCTCCCTTTTTTTATGGTTTTCGAATTGTCAACATGGGGCCATGCTACGGACTTGTTAAAATGTGTTAGCAATACATTTAAGAGCATTATTATGAACCCGCGAAATCGGGTGCTCGTTAGATTCGTGTAAATGCTCTACTGGAAGGCATAGTTTTTATCAAGTTGAGCCAAATAAATGCTTTTTCTGGTTATTTCCACTCAATTTCAAGCCTACTCCATTCAGTGTTGTCAAGAAACATATTTGGATGCACTTGGCATGTTAGCATGTCTTTTTAAGGGGGCACTTCTGATAAGCCGAACTCCTGATAAGACGAACAAATTTCCGTGGTCCCTTCGAGTTCGTCTTAACGGGAGTCTACTGTATGAGCATATTTGTCATGACCCAACTAACCTGCACCATATTTTTTTTTAAACTGAAACAAGGGCTATGCAAATCGAATAATTTCTAATCGAATTCGAATAGTATGTATCACATATTATAAAGAAATATGAGCATATTTGTCATGACCCAACTAACCTGCACCATATTTTTTTAAAACTGAAACAAGGCCTGTGCAAATGCCATTCTTTTTGATTCAAAGAAAGTGAAAACAACTTTGAATAGTAGCAAGGTTTGACTTTCGGTAGAATGTAAGTGATAACTTTTAAATATGTTACATTATAAAATGTATTATACTTAGAGCATTTAAGCTGGTATAACAAGCTTTTAAACTTAAAAAATAATGAATCAATGTCAGGATAATATGTTCATTGAACCTTGAAGTGGGGCTTGGCGGCAGTGCGGGTTTCCCCTGGATATGTGTTTTCACGGCTCAGCACCCCTCCACTGCAGTGAAACCACATTTACAGAAACTTACATGCGGACTAATATACACCTGGATAGGTGCTTTCACGGCTTAGCACCCCTCCACTGCAGTGAAACCACATTTACAGGGGGTTACATGCGGTCTAATGTACACCCATTCGTTCATTTCGAATACTTCGAAATTTTCAATAATTTAAATTCGAATCGAAGCGAGTTCGAAAATTCGAAGCGTTCGAATATTCGCACAAGCCTACAGTTATGCTTACAGTGTACCAAGCACAATCCCAAAGCCTTTCTGCAGCACTTTTGAACAACATTCCAGATCCAAATATATGCACTGTGCATTTGAAATGCACAATGTATATGAATGAAACAAATGCTCACCTGAAAGGATCACTGCAATGATGAGTACAATATAGGCACCAGAAAAGAGGCCCACTTTGAAAGTCACCCAAGGGGATTGCTGCATAGACAACAAGGCAGTGGCTCCATTATGCAGTGAGTGTGACACTACCTATGAATGAGCACAAGCAAGAACAGAAAATGCAAGGCTGCCGCTATTCCTAGCAGTGGCAGGCTTCAAACAAGCTGAGGCGATCAAAGGTGTGGGAACATGAGGCTGTGTGAGAAATGGCAGAATTCCTCTCCTCCTCCCCCCAAGAAACAAGTGCACGAGTCCAAAAAGCAAGGTATAAAAAGAACTTATTTTAGTGAAATGTATATGTATTTGCAATATGCAGCAGAGCTCACTTCGCACCAATAAGTCAATGCATGGCTCAGTCTCACTCAAGGCCAGTCTCGCCTCAGCTGGGCCTAGGGCACTGAACTTTGACCGAATGCTGACCAAATAAATGCTGACCTAATATGAATGGTACAACTGATGTCAACCTTTGGATTGACACTTGAAGTAAAGAGCAGTCGGTGATGCCATGCAGCCTCCTCACCTGATCACCGAGTGGAGGCACTCGTAACCGCTTCATGGCCTTCTGACGGTCGCCTCCTTCCAGCATGGTGGTCACCAAGCTCTGCAGTGAACAGCATCATAAAGACACCTTTAGCTAACGGGGGCAGACAAAAGGGTGGGGTGAAAGTATGATACATCCCATAGTAGTGATCAAAACTACCCCCCCCCCCCCCCCCCATAGAAAAACTGAAAAGGCTGCAATACAAAAACTGTTCAGTCATTAGCACAGCAAGCCATTGTCAGCTTGAGTTCTGGCCATGGCTTGGACAGTGTGACAATGCCACGCAACGGCAGCAGCA
Organism: Rhipicephalus appendiculatus; assembly: GCA_030522465.1. NCBI lineage: Eukaryota > Metazoa > Arthropoda > Arachnida > Ixodida > Ixodidae > Rhipicephalus > Rhipicephalus appendiculatus. The sequence continues at coordinate 160,442 of JALIZH010009617.1, read as the reverse complement.
AGGAAAGTACTATACAGTATTATGGCAAGTATACAGAAATTATGGTCAGCTTCTATGCAGTAACTAATTCCCCCAATGCAACTCCCAAGGAAACAGGAGCACTGAGGAGTGCTTTGTGTGCATTGCACAGACGGCAGCTGCCAGGTTATACTATGGCAACCCTTCACCCATCATAATGACTCAACTACAAATGATGAATGTTTACATACTGCAATAGTGACTGATGTTAATGCTAATGCCGTCAACTAGTGGGCAAGTTCCCTATGTCCCTTTGTAATGCAACACACTATCCCTACAAGGTGGGGCTTGGACAGCTCCGGGAAACTGTGTAGCAGCTAAGACAATGCTGACAGAATCCACAATGAGCAAATTTGAACTGAAAGAACCAAAATTTAAATTGTGAGTAAGAGCTCCACAAGACTGCCCAGCATAACGCACTGCCATAGGACATGATCAAGAAGGATGCAAAACAACTGTCTAAAAAGCTTTCATTTCAACTTACAAAAGCCAAGAATAGTGGCCATACAAGGTGGTTCGATCATGGGCAGCTTTTAAGAAAGCTCTCATTATGTCAACAAGTAAACCGTAGGGAAAAAATTACCTACAGTTTTTTAAAGGAAGTTATATAGTCGTCAAGTGAAAGTAAACCAAAAAAGAACTTGCCGCAGGTGCACATCTTCCACACTAACCGCACTCCACAATACTGTACTCTACTGCACACTATCTACTCTACCAACTGAGCTACGGTGAAAGCTGTTTTATCATCCACCCTGGCAGGTATTTGTGTATTTCATACCTGCCAAGCTCAAGGATTCTGAATCCGGGAGATTTCCGCAACGGGGGGGGAGGCGTGCCGCATATACAAAAAAAAAAAAAACATCGCGAAAACAAAAAAAAAGAAGGGAGGGGGGGGGGGTGTCCCGAACCTCGCAAGCGTAATCATCGGCGTTGCGGTCTTTTAATGGTTTGTAGTGGCCAAACAAAAACGCAGGTAGGGTGTCCAAACTATAGTAGCTGTACTGTAAGTAGATGGTACGAATCTCAAAGGGAAAGCGAAAATATTCGTATCACCCGAAATTTTGTATGATAAAAAAACAAGCAAAATCGGTTTTCAAACCATGGTATACGCACAAAACATTTATTTCTGTCAAAAGAACTCGCGTATGTCTTTCTGGGACACACGTGAATGGACCAATAAGGGCCGGCGCAGCTGACTGCCGCAAAAGCGCGTGCCAAAGCTTCGCTTGGGGCCTACTGAGAACTAAGCGCCAAAGCAAAACTGCGATTCGCCCTAGTTGGAACATATTCATCTTGAAATACTTGTGCAGGCACACGAGGACACAGAAGAGACACACAAACGTTTGTGTGTCTCTTCTGTGTCCTCGTGTGCCTGCGCAAGTATTTCAAGATAAGCGCCAAAGTTCGCTCTACATAGTCATAAGCGAAGATAGACAGAAACGCCGAAACGGTTCTCTACAGTTGCGTCAGCCGCTTACCTTCGGAGCTCGTAGTCGCGTCGCAGCGACCGCGGATTTATATGCAGTGGTTGCGGCAAACGGTAGTTTCGTTTTCAATCCGCATACGCTGGCCGCGCACGTGCCTTCAAAGCTACGTCGTTTGTTGCTATTAATGATCGCATCTGCCGCGGCTTTTCCCGCAGCGTTAGCAGAAATATACCATCGCTTTTACTGGTTGAGCGTTGGACGCGGGAGTGCACTTTCGAAGTTCTGACCTTGTCAAGAGCGAGCACGGTTTCGTTCACATCCGTTGTGGCACGATGACCACAGTTCTGACAGTAGACAGATTTAGTTGGGCGTACGCAAAGCTATTGCGGACGCTCAACTAAATCTGTTCGATGTGTGCGCTGGTCGCGCGCGTACTTGCAAAGCACGCTGCCCTACACCAAAGTTCCTATCACGCGCGCCGCGACGCGGAAAAGTGTTCGGGACATCCGAATTTCGGCCCAATGGACACAGTGGAATTTTACGAATTCGTATCAGCGGGTTTCGTGTCACGAAGATTCTACTGTACGTTTACATTAAAATGCGACGGGTTCGCAAAGAGCCTGGATCGGATTGGTTTGGATTTTTGTCAATGCGGCCAGATCATGCACAGAAATTCCGATTTCCGGGAGATTTCCCGGCTAACCGTACAAACGTAAGAAATGGTCGAAATCCGGGAGTCTCCCGGACAATCCGGGAGACTTGGCAGGTATGGTATTTGCACAACATGCAACATTGGGAATGTGAGCCAGTGCCCCTCATTGCCATGGCAGTGGATGAAGAACATCCTTTTAAATGTAGGTCGTATGTAGGTTACACTTGCTACTTCTTGTGCTCCATTCCATAATTCTTGTACACTCAGACCTCGATATAACGAACCCGGATATAACGAAATATCGGTTATAACGAAGTAAATGAAGAGTAGCTGTCCAATAGATATAGTGTTAGGAATAAACCTTTATAACGAATTTTCGGATATAACGAAGTTATTTTAGTGTAACATGCAACTTTGTCATAATGAGGTTTGAGTGTATTCCACGGCTTGATATGTACTAAAGTGCTTACTTGGGCTGGCAAGTAGATGTCCAAAGAAAACAAGTAACAGTGCGAACAATGGGACAAGAAAGAGACAGACTAAGCACTGGCTTTAAACCAATGCTTTATTGCGCAGAAAGCAGTATATATATGCCCAGGAGCATGAAAAGCCATGAGGGAGAGAACAATTAAAAAAAAAGGGAACACATGACAAGGTATCTGCGTTAAAAGGTCTACACAAACAAATGAAAAAAAAAAAATGCCATCATCTATGTGAAAGATGTACCGGTTCCTTGGCGGAGAGCACTATCAAAGGTACACTGACAGACCTCTCTCTCTCTCTCTTTCTTTTTTTTTTTTTTTTCCGAAGCAATAGGCCTAATATATTTCACATATTCGCTGGTCACCATAGCACCTTAGTAGTCTGCAATGATCAAATAATGCATGACAGCCACATATGGAACAATTTCAATGCTCTCTCCGGCAGTAATTTACACACCGGCCAGTTTGGCAGATGTAGCAATCACCACATGAGAGGGGGATTTTATAAATTTGCATTGGGGGAAAGTCAATGCAAGCCAAAGCATTGGTTTAAAGTCAGTGTTTAGTCCGTCTCTGTCTTGTCCTGCTGTCCCCACACTGTTATTCGTTTTATTAATGTGTACTTCATCCCTTGTTCAGGCTTCTGGTGTGTGAAAGCCAAAGAGGCATTCTACTCTGCCTGAAGAGAAGTCTTTCAGAAAGCCAGCCATTTAAAAGAATTTCTGCTCTAATTTGTCTACCCATTAGTGCTGCAAGTATCGTGCACTTGAGCCAGAGAGGAAAGAAACAAAAGAAGAGAAGCTATGACAGTCTATTTTTGAAGCTGGAAGTGCAGCTACCTTGATGGGTCAAGATGGCATCTTGTTGCTTCTACAATCAGCTCACGAGCAGCAGATGGGTGCTGTTATGTCTTCCCACATAAACTGCCGATTATAAACTGCCTTATTTATTGCAACTACACTGCAAGCAAGCGCAGCTGTTTGTGCACACGGGACAGTCGATAAACGTGGCACAATGTTGCTAGACGTGTCTAACTCCAATATAACCGCAGCTGTTCATACATAAAAGGCGCAAGCTTTTGATCTTTCACTGCAACAATCTGCTGACAGTGAGCACTGCTGATGTGTGTCAGAACGAGACCTATGAAACTTCTGTAACAGTTTTACTAAAGCAGATGCGCTCTCACGTCTTTCCGTGGCTCGTTAAAGATGATGAAGGCCAGCACAGTGACTGCATAAGAGAGAGCATGTGTTGCTCACTGGCTTGCTTACAATGATAGCTCATAGACTCAAAACAGACTTCTCAAAGTCACACACTACCCCATAAGCACAGCTTGTGTTGCAAACAAAATGTGCAACGAGAAAAGGCTGGTTAAAAACTATAGTCTCATCTTTTAGAAGCTCAGAGCAATGAGAGCTTCTGAAGCCCGATTGCTATGGAACAGTGTACCGTATTTACTCGCATAATAGGCGCACTCGCATAATAGGCGCACCCCCCAGTTTGGTCGCGAGAAATCAGATTTTTTTATTTCCGCGCATAATAGGCGCACCCCCCAACTTGGCCTTGATCAGTATAGACTGTTCCGTATTTGCGCGGTTGCAATTCGACGCCCTCTTACGTTAACTGAAGCGAGGAAAAAGAAAAGACAAAAGACCGCGGCAGCGTTGTGCCAGCTGCGCGGGCTCGGCGAGTGAGGAATAAGGGCGGTTGCCTGGGCATCGGAGTAACCTTTGCACCAACGCCGGCGTGGCTCCGCATGGAACGTGCGATCGCGTCCTCATCAAGTGCGCTTTGAGTTTCCTGTCAGGAAAAGCGTCGTCGTTATCGCGTATGCTACCTCGTCCGCAAATTTAAAAGATTTTCGGCTTTCCGATGCGAGCTTTTGCCTTTGCTGCCACTACGCGGATTTGCACAAGCTCAGCGGACTATTGTCGCCGCTGATTTCCCGTCCGCGAACCTAAACATCGTATCACGCGCGCTGCTTTTGGATCAGTGCTTGAGTGCGATCTTTTCGACGCCCAATCTTCATTTTGTCTTGTACAAACTTGCCGCGACAACATGCCGAACCGGCTAGGCCTAATCAGCGTTGGTTGCTTTTCGGTGGCGGTCGCGGGCAATCAAAGTTGCGGTTTTGCATGGAATCAACGTAGTTCTTTGCGGTGGCTCTACTTGAAGGAAAGGGGGGCATGGGTGGCGGTTGTAACACTGGAGTGGTGGTTCGCGATTCGAATGCAATGTCTTGGATATGGGTGCGAGCCCGTGACATCGAACGATCGGTACCGTTCAGCGCACAGACTTTCGGTCGTGATATTCACATAATCTAGGTGGCCTGAAACGTTAATCGGCAAATTTCCACGTAGTTTCTTATTCCACGTTCATTTTGTTGACAATGCGGGTCTATTTCGATGTTAATTTTTGGAAATTTGAATGCTTGTAAGCACACGGCATCGCATGCCTCGATTCTCGGACACGCGAGACTGCATGCTCAACACGTTTTGCGCTAGTGTAGCCTATGAAGAAAGTTGTTTCTGCTGTAGTGCGAATATTCGTGATTTCGGCGACTTTCGTTATCAGCGGTTTATGCTAAGTCGGAAATAAAATTTCCGAAAATTTTACCCCGTGTAATAGGCACACCGAACCTGGAGCCGGATTTTCTGGGAAAAAAGTGCGCCTATTATGCGAGTAAATACGGGTATGTCTAGTCCAGTAGTCCCAGTAATCCTTTGCCAAAGATGTATTTTTTTGCCACTCTCTCTAGCGTAGCAGCATTGGCTGGGACTTCCCCTAACCACTCCTTGCTCCATGACTTGATCAGATTTCATTGTTTAGAAAAGCATGGAGTAAAACAAGCAGCCACACACCTCTGTCTCCTGGATGAGCCGGTCAATGTCTTTGTTGGTGTAAAAAGGTGCTGCTTCCACGTGGCTTTGGCGCCACTGAGCACCCAGGTTTGTCCCCAAAAGCTGCGGTAACACAAAATGAACAGCGAAATAGTCGTAAGGGATGCTGCAACAATGCTCATGATTAGCACTTCAAAGCAGCAATACAAGCTAGTAGTTTATACAGTCAAACCCCTTTATCATTGATGTAACAGACAAGTGGGTATAACAGACACCAGTGTGCCTACTCTGAAATAGGGGTTGATAAGAAAATGCATACATCGGTACCCTGCTTACTGGAGACACCTCATATAAAAGACAAGAACTGCACCCCGGTGCATGTCTCTTACAAAGCGGTTCAACTGTAGTACACTGTTGATGTGCACATAGACCCAAAAAAGCTTAAATCCCCACATTGTACGCATCGACAAACTGTGCCATATTATGCTTTGGACTTCAAAATAGCATGATAAAACGTCAACAATCTTACATACACCACTACTCTTGATTGATGGACTGACTGACTGTTTCATCGAATGTACTTCATTTCCAGGTCCAAATAGCCAACAAGTCTGCCCTTCAGTCTCTGACCAGTGCTGCATATAAGTGCAGTTTCCTGCTAATTAAAAAACTAATACACAGTCCTATTTTTTGAAAAATAAACGTCCTTCTTCTCTCTCTCTGTTCCCAAAAGTATTAAAAAAAAAAAACATGGCAGCCTTACCTTGTCATGCTTCTTGAGGATCTTTCGGAAGCCAGTAAAGTTGAGGTTCTGGTAGTTCTGCAGGAGGATGAGGCTGAGGTAGAACTCACTGAAGGCCAGCTTCAGGTCGTGAATCTTGCGCGTGTGGATCTTGACCTCCTGTGCTTGCCGGTCGAAGGCCTTCATCAGACCCAATCGGCCCCCTCCTCCGCCGGCAGCCGCGCTGCCACTCAGCCGGTGTGACTCCAGTTTGCTGATGTAGTTGTTGAGCTCAGACTTGAGGTTGCTGAACTTTCGTGTCGCCTCAGCTAGTTTTTCTGCACCAGCAAAATGAAAAACAGCTTGCCTGTGAGGAAGAAATGTCAAGCCTCTAGGCCAAGCGCAATCTTAACAAGAAGGACACAGAGATCTGTGTACAAACTGGCGGTTGCAGATCTGGTGATCACACAAAATTACATACGTATTTTCTAGCATATAGTCCGCACAAAATTTCGTTTTAAATTGAGCTACAGTTGAGATGAAAAATGCAAATTCTGGTCTACAAAGGTGGCTTCATGGCAGTCCTTCACAGCTACGCAAGGAAGCTAGCTTCACGGCAATACATGTAAATCATATCTAGAAAACTTTCTGCGAATCACTGTTGAGGGTGCAAGAAAATACGTAATACATCAAGTTTCCCTATGTGACATCACACTGCCAGTGATGGTCCTGACATCTGTGGAACCCTATAAAAAATAAATTAAAAAAAAAGCTTTTTGCACAGGGTGTTGAAATGCAAAAAGGACAGTTTGGGTACCAGATCCACACACTCTGATTTGCTCTGGCTCACTTCCAATACAGATAATTTTTTAACGCGATAGCGTTAAAGAGCTCGTTTCGCAGAAATTCCGGCGTCGGCGGCGGTGTCGTTGGTTGTGAGCGAAAAATCATCATCTTGTCCGTGACCGAAAAATCGAGAAATATGCAAATAAAATAAATAATAAAAATTTCCGGGTCCGAATGAGGATCGAACCCGGATTGTCTGCGTGGCAAGCAGGTGTTCTACCATGCAGCCACGCTTCCGCTTGTGATTACATATGAAATAACTTCCTCTGCTTGGAATTGCAGTGAAAATAATTTACATGCTTTGTAAACACGCGCGTCCTGTATACAGGCGTCAAAATACAACATGTAATATCACAGTAATATTGCGTGGTATAAGCGTGCATAGCCATCGGGCGTGAGAAGATGTGAATATCATAACGACATTGTGGTTCAAAGCCGCGTACCCATTACAAAAGGCACACACGTTACTGCGCGTATTCCCTTAAGACCACGTAGTGGGTGCATAGCAACTTCGAAAACATTTCCCGCATTTACCGCGCATAATTGCTCGTGGTTTAAAGCATGCTACGCATTACATAGTGTGCACTAAGGGATTGAAGTGCGGACTAGGGACAGGATATCGCTATCGCGTTCAACTCTTAAGGAGAAGCTTAAGGGTCTCCCAATTTTTAAAATCTATAACAGTTCGCAGCATTGAACCGATTCACAAACAGGTTTGACACAATGAACTTTATCTTTGAACACAATGCACAGTGCTTTAACTGAAATATGCTAAACTGAAACACTCAAAGTAACATTGTTCAAGTGACTGCACCCGTGAGTTCAACAGGACTTCTATTTTCTAAATTTTCATTTAATTTCCTTTTTGTTTCAAATCAGGTGCAGTGTCAAGAGCATGGCACATTTGCAAGTTTTGCTAGAAGCTGGAAGGAATAGACTCAATGGAACATTGGAAACTCCATTAGATTTTTTTTTACGTAAACATCAGCAAGATTTAGCGAAAATAGTCACATCAGGTCATAGGTCGGCAAAACTTGTGTAGCTCACTCAGACTCACTCATGAAATACATTTTGCGCTTAGGGCTCACTCGGACTCAGACTCACCAAAATTTTCCTGAGTCGGACTCACTCGGACTGAGACTCATGGCTTGATCTGAGTCTGAGTGAGTCCGAGTGAGTCGACTCAGGAGTCGGAGTGAGTGAGTCATCTCACGAGCCCGTTATCCTAGAATTAGCTTTTTCGACCATGGTGTCAATCCTCTTTAACACCAATATCTTACGTAATCGGTGCTGTTCTTGGTGCCTTTTGATATAGTACCTTAGAATACGAGCTATGAGTGCCTGCAAACCAGTAAGGTCATTTTTCTTGAAAGAGATGACAACATAAGATTTATTTATCGAGCAATTCTCTGGAAGAGTTGGCGGGGGGGGGAGGTCAAGGCACCCTCCTATGTAATTCAAGCCTCTGATCACTAAATATGGAAATGGTGTATGAACGACACTCCTTTGGAATACGTGTGAGTAGACATGAGTATAAACGTTAGTCCAGGCAAGGATCACAGTAATGCTGAAGATGAGTAGATAGGACCATATGTCGGCAAAAAAAGTGGAACTCACTCAGACTCACTCGACAAATATATCTTGCGCTATAGACTCACTTGGACTCATACTCATGAAAATTTTCTTCCACCGGACTCACTCCGACTCAAACTCACCAAAATATTACTCACTCGTACTCACTCAGACTGAGACTCACGGCTCGATCTGAGTCTGACTGAGTCTGAGTGAGTCGACTCATGAGTGAGTTCGCCAACCTATGCATCAGGTGTACTCATAAACAGCCACCTTATGAGCACCACATTACATGACAAGCATATGTGGTCTTTTGGCATGTCTATCCCTGAGCTCTCTACTTCCTGTGTTTCTTTCTGATGCTAATCATACTCTGAATGGGTGAAGCAGTAGGGTTATACAGTTGCTCGAAGAGCAAAATTTCAAGCTGGATAAAATAAGCACCATAAGAAAAAAATGACCATTGATTATTAATGAGAATGAAATGAAGTGAAAAGTTGCATAGAATCTGTCTGGCAACAGAGCTCTTTACATACATACATACATGTACACCACACTGTTCTGGCAGGATTACATATGGCGTGCAATTATATTTTAAAAAAAAGCAGAGCTCCGAGACTTAAAGCCAAAGCTAATTATTTTTTACGCCATGTGAGCTTGCGATCCAGTGTCGTCACCATCTTGCATTGGCACTACCAATGATGATGTTGCAAATGCAGTTTTAGTTTCATGTCAAATTACATTGTCTGAGAAATTTCTCACAAATTTTCTGGAAAATAACAGCATGCATTTGAATAAAATAATGCAGTAATGATTAACTGCCAGCCACACACCTTCTTGAGGCAGGTCAGAAGTTGGTTATTTCAACAGGAGATTGCGTGTGTGTGTGTTTAAGGCATTCACTGTTCCCCAACTGCCTCGAAGTCCGAGTGAGTGAGTAAAAACTTTATTGACAATGTCCAGCAGTATTGTGCGGGGCGGGGCTACAAGCACCCCAGCCTAGGTGACGGCCTCGAGTCCTTGGACACGGGTGGCTTCCTGGGCATGCCGGACGGCCCACAGTTGATCGGCGAAGTCATGGCTGGGCAGAGCCACCTCCCATCACGCCTCGCGGTTCGAGACTGCCACGTCTACCCAGTTCATAGGGGACTGCTGCTCACTACCAGTACACTCCCACAGCATGTGCTGCAGCGTCACTCTGGCTCCGCACGCTTTACAGTCATCGGACGTATAAACGTCTGGATAACAGAGGCGCAGGATCGCTGGGTTTGGGTACGTGTGAGTCTGTAATTGCCTCCAGGCAACCTCCTGTTTCTTGTTTAGTTTGTCGTGGGGTGGAGGATATTTGCATCTGTTCAATCTGTAGTGTTGTGTGATGTCTCTGAAAGTGGTCATGCGATCGCCCCATGTCCACTCCCGCATCGTTCTCAAGGTGTTCGAGACATAGGGACTGCTGGCAGGCGCCACAGTTCGGCGTGCAAGGCCTTGAGCCGACGGGGTGGGCAGTCGCGTTGCCCGCGAGTGGAGGGTCCGTGTGGGCGGGGGTCCATACGAGGAAACTCGTTTTTGCGGGAAATGTTGCCTTCCCGAACTTTGAGAATGTGTGCCGCTTCGAGGGTGATCCGGCCGCTGGCGTAGTTGCATATGGTTGCCTAAGAGTCGCCTATGATCACCTTGGCGTCCGTGGTAGCTATCGCAAGGGCTATCGCCACTTCTTCGGCCGCCTCCGTTTCTTCCGTGCGTCTCTTTCTGCACCTCGCGTGATGTTGCACTGCCTCCGGGATTGGCCCACCGTTGACCAAGCGATGATGTCATGTGATGACGTCACAAATTTCGGCAATCTGTCACGTCACGATGACGTCACATGATGATGCCACGACAAACCGTTCCCTCTCCCTCCACGTCGCTTACTAGGAGAAGGGTCACATGTTTTTTTTTTCTGGTCAAGTTTCTGCTCAAGCTTTTGAGGCTTTTGCCTCAGGAAAGAAGCATGATAATGTCCCCTCTGGTAAGAGAAACGAAGCGATTACGTGGTTAAAGGTAGAAACTTTCCCTCTATCAATGTTGCATTAAATAATAATTGTTGGGGTTTTACGTCCCAAAACCACAATATGATTATGCGGGTCTCCATAGTGGAGGGCTTTACTAGAGCTGTACGAATTCGCAGTGACGTAAATCATGGGGGGGGGGGTTCCTGACCCCCCCCTCCTTTTTGTTCAGGCCGAAGGGGACATCACTTGCAAATGTCCCCCCCTTGAGGTTTATCGTTCAAAAGTCATATTTGAATTTCTTGACAGTTGTCCACCGCAGAGGAGCTATGGTTACGGTGCCTTGGCTGCTGATCCGAAGGCTGTGGGTAGGATCCCGGCCGCAGGGGTCGCATTTCGATGGAGGCGAAGTGCTAGAGGCCCGCATACTGTGTGATGTCAGTGCACGTTAAAGGACACCACATGGTTGAAATTTCCGGTGCCCTCCACTATGGCGTCTCATAATCATAACATGGTTTTGGGACATAAAACCCTAGATATTACTACTATGATTCATTTCTGGTCAGTTAGGGATAGTGCATGCTCCGTAAAATCAACTCTGAAATCTGAAACCCTTCCAATGAACAGAAATGAAGTACAAAAGTGAAAGCTGCTTGTTATTTCAAATAGCACTGTAGAGCATGAGCTTTCTGGAATGCTATGGGTAACTTCTGATGGGCCGCAAATGTTTACTATGCTGAGCTTCGAAATGCAAATGAAAAAATCGCTGATCATCTAGCACTATTTATGCCTATGATTGGTTGGAAGCCATTCACAATGAAGTATATGCGATCCTTCTGTTATTCTGTTATTTTCAGAAAATCACTGGTGAACATAAAAATTAGGGGTGTGCGAATATTCGAAATTTCAAATATTTTTCTAATAGTGTTTGCTATTCGATTCGATTCACACTGGAATTTTACTATTCGAACTTCCCGAAAACAAATAAAGTCGACGTCAGATTGGGAGTGGCCCCTTCAGATTTTCAATTTGCTTCACCCCACCACATTCTCATATTGCGGCAAAGCTGCCTTTCAGGCTCTGCTACGATTGCAAATGTATTGACTGTTGGGGACGCGTGTACGCGCGGGAAGAGACGACCGCGCGGCGTGGATCCCAAACATCAACTGTTTATTCAGGTTCTCTGGAGGTTCCGGAGAGCAGCGGAGGGTGGCGCTGCCTGGCGGCTTGGCTTGGCTTGGCTGCCGCCACAGCACTCCCCCCTAGTGAGTTGCCGAACGGAGTTAAAGGTCAGGCGAGTGGGTGCTCTTGATAGCCGCCCACTGTGCGTCAGCCGGGAGGGCACCTCGTGGACTTGGGCTGGCATTGAAGCTGGGGGTCCTGGCGATGATTCCCTTAGTGGAGGCAACACGGCGTCGTCCACGGTCCATGTGTGCTGGCTTGATGCGGTCCAAGCGACACGACCTCCTCACGGCCGTTTCTCTTGATTGTGAATTGCTTGTTGCCACGGCGGAGGACTTGAAACGGCCCATCATAGGGTGGCTGAAGATCGCGAACCGCGTCGTGTCGTACAAACACATATGGGCACGATGTGAGCTGTGGGTCGACGTGCACCACACGCGACCCTGGGGGCCGTGGAGGTACCGCGCGCAGTTTGCTCATGACGTTGCGTAGGCGGAAGTGCATAGTCGCTGCAAGCTATGGATGCCTCCTCTGAGCCGCGCGCAAGAGCTCTCCCGGCAGCCTGAGTGTCGTGCCGTAGACCAGCTCAGCGGCGCTGCAGCCAATGTCCTCTTTCAAGGTGGACCTTATACCCAAAAGAACGAGTGGGAGGGCCTCCACCCAGTTGTGTTCCTCGGTTGCCGTGAGCGCAGCCTTCAGCTGGCGGTGAAAGCGCTCCACCATGCCGTTGCTCATGGGGTGGTACGCTGTCGTGCGTATGCGTGAGGTGCCCATGAGCTGACTGATGGCAGTGAAAAGGGCTGATTCGAATTGTCGGCCGCGGTCTGTTGTTATCGTGGAGGGCACACCGAAACGGGCTACCCAGTGGTACAGGAAAGCACTCGCAACCGTCTCGGCAGTGATGTCCGCGATAGGGATGGCCTCCGCCCAGCGGGAGTGCTCCATGGCGTCGATCGCTTGAAAAAAGGCGGTAAGCCTCGTCCGGGTCACCACTGTTGGGGACGCGTGTACGCGCGGGAGAAGAAGACACGACCGCGCGGCGTGGATCCCAAACATCAACTGTTTATTCAGGTTCTCTGGAGGTTCCGGAGAGCAGCGGAGGGTGGCGCTGCCTGGCGGCTTGGCTTGGCTTGGCTGCCGCCACAGACTCAAGAAAACGCTGGTTCCAAAAACATGGAGATGATAGATGTGACAAAGGTGGCGGCTCAATTAATGTTGTTTTAAGACTTGAAATTTGGGCAGGAAGTCCGAAAAATCGGACGCCAAAGATTTTTGGCATCCAAAATTTTAGATGTTCTTATATATTGACATCTACGAGGCAGATTTGGAACTCTGAACTCGATGGGAGCACACCCTCATCCATCACATCAGTTGGGCTTCCACAGAAGTTGAAAGAGGAGGAGAGGCCAAGGAAATAGCATCTTTGCCTTTCACGTGTAAAGTGTTGTCGGCAACACTTTGTTTGTATCAAATCATGTACATAAATACAATTCCGCCTCTGCATTGCTTCATTCTTGATAAGACAACTATGAAACACCACCCCGCCAGCACTTCACCAACTTAGCCGAAGGAAATGCTTTCATGTTAAATCCTCTAAAACCTTTTTCTGCAATTTTTCACATCGAAGTATTCGAAAAATATTCGAGAAATATTCGAGAAATATTCGATTCGATTCACGCTCACACTTTGTGGGTGTGCTATCACCCCCTGTAAGATTGTTGGCGCCTCATGGCACGCGCGCGTCTCGCGGATAAGCCTGCAGTTCGGGTTAACAGCCGCCGAGTGGAAGGTGGCGCTGTGTTTCGCGCAGGTTAGGGTTAGCAGTGGCGCCAGCAGCGCCGCCCGGGGGCGAGGATAGGTGGCAGCTCAGAAAAGAGGAGCGGGGCTCTTGGGCGTTTGGCGGCTGGCGTGGACGGACGTCTCCTGCGGTGGGTCCATGGGGACGGCAACCGCGGGTCGTTTCCCGTGGATCCCTCGTGGCAAGTCGACCGCCGGCGACGCCACCTTCGCGTTACCTTCTGTTTGTTGTTATGTTGATTGAGTGTAGTGGATTATTGTATAATGTTGTTTTAGCGTGTTGATCACTAGTGATGTACTTGATTCGGCTAGCGAGCTCATTGATGTAAAAGTAGTTGAATAAATAAATGTACATGCTGTTGGTTTGGTTCGACCGTGTCTACTGTCTCCGTGCGCTCCGAGAGCGTGGCGCTCTCATTTCGAGACCCCACAACTTGAATATTCGAATTCACTTCGCACCCCAAATTTTGCTATTCGCACAGCTCTAATAAAAATGCATTACAAGAAAGTTTCCGGGGTTAATTCGTGGGTGGCTACTTCTAACAGGTTTACACAATAAGGAATAAAATTGAATATAAAGAAGAACTGTACCTTTACATGTTATAACCCAGATGACATGGTTTGAAATGTGCTAGAGCCCACCTATACGAGCTACACTGAGAAACTAACTGTGCCGTGCTACGTAAGCTTATACTATTGGCTGTCCATGCTTGTTTTTTAAAAATTTCTTTTGAAAGCATTATTTTAATTTTGATATGAAGAAAACTAAAACACTTTTGTAAAAACAAAATGGCTACCATCACACTATATGTGTCCCCCCTTCGTGGTTTTTCTGGATTTAGCCACCACCAATTCGAATATTAAAATTTAAGTGCAAATAAAATTGCATATTTTAAAAATATTTAACAAATACTTTTTCTAGTACTTGCACGTGAGACTGCACAAAAAAATTGGCCGCGTATCTGCGTGCTTCACTGCAAATGTTGTCGAAAGACGATAGTCTTGTGCCGGCCGTACTCCTATGTTTTGCCTTGCCTCAGACAGCGCCTACTATACGTTGAATTGGCCGCATCTGGCTGGCATTGATTATATATAGGCGGTGCTGCGCGAGATATGGACGCCATCGAAAAACAGAGCAGGCGCTGTGTGAGATATGGACGCCATCTGTCGCGCTATCGGGAAACATCGGCTTCGGAACTCCCAGCTTACGCTGCCAGGTGGCAGCACCATGGCGTCGTAGTGAAATCGATGGACAGATTGGTTTTTTGTGCACTGCGTCTCGCTTCTTTGAGCAATAGGATCTTTAGAATTACGTATCTGTAGATTTTGTAATAAAAGGAACACACTGTATAATGCCTAGATAATGATGTAGTGCCTCAGATATGCGTAATATTTATTTTTATTCGACCACGCTGAAAGTATGATCGCATACACCAGTTCAAGTTTGGTGGCCCTTAGGCATGGAGTTAAACTTTGGCCGGGTGGCTGAATCGTGTGACGTGCCGACAAACAGAGAAACAGACAGACCAAAATTTCTCCATTTAAGTATCCCAAGAAAGACTATCGTCTTTAAAAAGTTGCAGAGGATCTCTGACCATAATCTTATGAGGTGGGAACATGAAAGAGTTTCCTTTCTCTAGGTTGGTGTTACAGAGGGGCGCTGCAAAGTGGTGTCCTGAGTTGTGTTTACGCACATGTATTGGTGAAGCCGGAAATGGTGTCGACAACCCTTCACACATCCTCTTCTATTTTGTCTTCAAGGATATAATCACAACGTTAATGAGCCTTATGCCGATGTCAATACTAAGGCCACATCAGCATCGGACTTACTGCAGCTGCATGTTGCAATATCTGTGGAGGCAGTGTTGCAGGCAGTGTTGAATAGAGCCTCCACAGAAGCGAAGGCCAAGTGATGTGGCAGACAAGGGCGCACTCTTTACGAGTTCCTCTTCTGCTGCCCCTCTCCTACACCAAGGCTGCGAGTGGTTTCTGTCGCAGTTGTTGGCGCCGGTGGTGGTTCTGGTGGTGGTTCCCGTGGGAGAGGTCGTGTTTTTCTCACCCGGCTTTTGCAGACGCCAGAGGAGTATGCGCTTTCGCAAACCTGGCCAAGTAATGCTTTTGCGGTAAAATGTAGTGCGAAGCATGACCAAAACCAAAACAATTTCTTTTACATGGAACCCGTATAGTTGGTGGCAGCGCACTGTCCATGGCACGAAAACGAAACTGTGCTGATAGCTGTTGCATAGTGACATAGGTGACGTAACGTATTCGCATGAGCCTGGATAACTTGATATTTCACTGTTTCTGGGGTGATACTAACGATATGTTATAGCACAGGCCGAGTTCGTGGCACCAAGACATCATTCGAAAAGCCTGTTTTACAAAACGAGGCAATCGAGTACTAAAGCAAAACCACATTAGTGACAACGGACTGTCAATGGCAGATGTTGCGACATCGCCCCTACGAAATGGCGACAGAATTCATTTTAGTCTGCGCTGGCTCATTCGTGCTCAACTACGGTCTGCCCGTGTCAAATTTGTTCCCAGCGTAATGGAAATGGCGACGCACCCCTTTCATTACGAAAGCTCATGCCAACGGACAGTTATTTCACACACTGAGGACAGCTACATTGTGTCTATTTTGCATGCTCGAAACCTATGTCCGTGAGTAGTGCTGGTTGTGCAAACAAAGAAAGGAGGTCCTCAGCACCGCGTCGACCAGGAAAGTTTCTACACGCTGAACATGGAAGAATATCTGGACCTCGATGACAAGCTTGAAGACATTCTCAAGTAGCTCTGTGTAGAACGAGCTTCTCAAGGTAATGGCCCTTGAAGCAGCACACGATCAAGGCGTACCCAGAAGTGGACTTAAAAACGGCAAAACTGGATAAGGAAAGGAACTGCCAGCAGAAGAAAGTTTCCTTTCCATGAGAGTGCATTGTGCTTGCCTTTTTTCATGTGATCATCAACATAGGAGCATGCCATAGTTTTAAAATATAATTTGGAAGCGCTGCGATTTAATTTTTTAGCGAGTGAAACCATTATATTTATTTTTCCAAAAGTTCGAATAGTACTTTGAATGGTAACATCCCAGTGCGTCGAATAGCAAAGACTATTAGAAAAATATTATAAAGTTCGAATATTCGCACATCCCCTAATTTTGACCATCTGATGATGTTTAAAGAAACCCTGACAGCAAAATTTTTGCTTGCGACTTTTTTATTGTAGTTTGTAGCTTTATGTCTGATAACCCCAGAATTGAATTGTAAATGTTTTAACACCTCGTATAAATAATACTAGTGTCATTAAACGTGACCAATTTTAGCGTCACTTCAAAATGTTTGCCTAAAATCATAAGAAACTATCGCCCAACTGCGAGGGGAGCACCTGAGATTACGTGCGCTGAAGCTTTGTTGACATTGAAAGCACAGTTTTCAAATCGGGGCCCCGTGCTGAAACGATGTGGGTGCTTCAGTATGAGTTACGCCTGCTAAGCAGTCACAAGATTCAAGAGCATGTCCCTTCAGGAAAAAGAAAAGCATTCCTGGCGTAAGCAGCCAGAACCACCTTGACTGCAGCCTGGCAACAGAGCGAGGGGCCTGAGGAGGAAATGCGATCGTCGGGTGCCACCCCCACCCGCAAGTCTTCGGCGATGTTGACTATTAGACAATAACACCATATTTAGTAATTATGGGCAGATTTACCTGCGCCATGAACAGCAGACTGGGAACCTACTGTTATCTACAAAGGCTGCATGGGCTTTCCAAAGAAGCTTCATGGGCAGTATGGAGCCTTGCTTGTAAGGATTATGCAATGAGCATATTCCTTACACCAAACTTAGAAGATCTCGATAGCATGAATTATGCAACATGTGCACTCCAACAACTCAGATGCACAAGTGTTTACAGATTCATATAAAACACCATGGTAGTCAGTGTCCAGCGTGCTTAGGATGCTGTCTTTTTTTACCACACTGACAATCTACGGGTATCTGGAAAACAACGTTACCGCCTTACCCGAATAGAAAGTGTTGATCTTGGCCAGCTCCTTGTCACAGTACTGGAAGAACTCTTCATCAAATGATGCCAGGTACCTTGTAATCACACTCTGCTCCACCACTGAAACAAAGAACAAATGAATTTTTTTAAAAACAACAACAGCAATAGCAGCAAGTCCAGTTGCAAACATGCAGGCAACATACTAGCCACTTATAAAGCACCTAAGCATGCAAACACACATCTGGACACACTGTGCAACCACTTCTCATTTTTACACTCAGAAAACCTTTTTAGTGTTTTACATATTCAGCACGTAATGTAGTGTAAGAAACATAATTATGGTAGACAGAGAAGTCTTGCTCTGCTCATAATGTGGTGTGGTTCTTTTTACCTCTCTTGTGCAAGGCTTGTAGATTCTTATATGCTTACAATTTCCTGGCTTTGATTTCCCCTATACTGACACTATGGCATTTTCAAGTTATGTCATGTGATGGGGGGCTTTCTGAGAAACCATCACCAATAACCTCATCAACTACAATTGAAAACTTATAAAGTTCATAACCGGAATGGAATAACTTGCCCCTTGAGGCCATAAATAAAAAATTGCCAAGCTCAAACTGCAAACAACATTTAGGCTTGTTGCAAAGTTTATGAAGTTCAATGCCTCGAAAACATGGCAGTTTGGTAGTTACGGCTTTCAAAGGCTTCATACACTCGTAAACACTTATCACTACATATTGCAAACTAGATGAGAATTGCATTCGTGTCAACTTTCATGCCATTTCTTCACCTTGTCTGCTTTTATTACCATCATCCATAGCCATACCTGCCAACTTCACAGCGTGAAAATGCGGGAAACCGCAGCGAAGGGGGGGGTGGGGAGTTGAATAGCGAAATTTACTGATACTGAGACATTAGCGACCCGCTGTCGTTGCATCCGTCCACTGCGATTGCGAAAGCACGGCATTTTAGAGCGTTCACCATTGTGTTTTCGGCACCTGCAGCCATTTCCCTGACGATGGCGGTTGTTTTCATACGTCTGCACCCGTACCGCTTTGCGTCCTCGCACTTCGCGAACAATTTCCGAAACAACGGTCCTGTGTGATCAATAACGCTTAGCGGCAAGTTGTGTTCCACAAGAAATCCCGTGAATAGGCATTCTGTGCGGATCGCGCTGTCTTCGCAGCTCTTTTGGAAGAGGCGCGGGTTCGATCCCGGCCGCGGCGGTCGCATTTCGATGGAGGCGAAATGGTAGAGGCCCGTGTACTGTGCGATGTCAGTGCACATCAAAGAACACCAGATGGTCGAAATTTCCCGAGCCCTTCACTACGGCGTCTCTCATAATCATACCGTGGTTTTGGGACGTTAAACCCCAGATATTATGATTATATTTTGGAAGAAACTTCCGATGTTGGCCTGCCCTTCCGCAGCACGAACGTAGTTCTGATGCTTCTGTGAAGCGATGTGCACGTTTATGTCGGCTTTGCCGCCGTGCGAAACGCTTACCTCACAGGCGCACGTGGTACAGAATTCGTACTTGTCACCTTTCCGCGAAGCTACAAAGCACGGAAACTCAGCTGTGTATGAGTCCGGAAACACTTCCAAGTACTTCTTTGCTTTTGACACCGCCATCGACCTTCCAACTGAACTCTGGGAAACACGCAATCCCCACATCCAAGGTAACAAACACAACTGACGCCTAGGCAGGCGCCGTATGCCTAGCGTACAAAATGCGGGCGCCAAAACAGACAGACGCAAAAGTTGTGGTGCCTTTTCCCACGCCTTCTTTTGGTACGGTGGCGAGTGCCCAGATGCGCGGTACTATAGTGCCTAGAATATACTTAGCGGTACTCTTAGGTATGGTTACAATGAACTAGAAGTGTAGTGGCGAGTGCTCTTCCGCTGCATCGCAACTGTCGCAGCAGAAAAGGCCGACGTGCGCGCGTGATTTAAAAAAAAAAAAAGCGCCTCTGCTGTGGCGGCCACTTTTCGGGAGATTCGATATAGCATTCGTACAATCGGGAGATTAGGTCAAAATTTGGGAGTCTCCCGGACAATTCGGGAGAGTTGGCAGGTATGCATAGCTCTCAGAAAAATTATAAATAAAAATTTCGAAATTGTTTGCTCGTACACTATTACACATGCCCGCAAAAAAAAATTGGGGGGGACTCCTGAGCTTCGCCTTCAAGAGTAAAACGCCATAGCATAATCCAGGCCCGTAGCCAGAAATTTTTTTCAGGGTAGGGGTGGGGGGGGCACTTGTTGAAGGCCTTGAAAAACACCTATGTTTATTATTTGTCCTCAGTAAAACACCCCCCCTCCATCCAAATTTCAAAGGAGGTGGGGGGGGGGGGGGCACAAATGGCCTAGGGCACCCCCCTGTCTACGGGCCTGGCGTAATCAGTCCCTATTCGCATCGCTTTTTCCATCGCTAATCAGTATTCTCTTCTCGGTGGACATCTCAGCAATGCTGCAAAGAAAGGAACATCTGTGCGCGTAACACAGGCCCATTCAAAATGTCCTACAACACACTACTGCAAGCGAAGCTGCTAATTGCCCACTACGCCATAATTGTTCCTTTTACCAAGTCGCAAAGTACCCCCTACACATCCGTTGTGCAACACGCACACCTATGCATCTGCCCACTATGTTCATGATGTTGCTGATGATGATGCTTAATTATGCCTGAGCACTGTCACAGGTAGGCCTGCCACTTGTTGCGCAACTCTTATGTTTTGGTTTTGACAACTGGTGAAATTCTACGCTTCTGCTAGGCAATATTACACGTGTTAATCCCACTACTCTACCTGCTTAACATTAATGTAGTGCTTTTTTCCGAAGCAATTTCGAACACAGCCGTAGCTCTATGGTAGAACACCTGCTTGCCTTGCAGAAGGCTTGGGTTGATTCCCACTCGAGCCAAGGAGTTTTAAATTATTTATTTGCACCTATTTCAATTTTTAGGTTATGCACAGTGCTGATTTTTCGCTCACAACCAACAACACCAACACCCACGCAGGAATTTCTGCGAAACGAGCTCTTCAACGCTATTGGGTTAAAACATGAACTCTTGCACCAGTGTCTATCTCTGCTCATGCAGTGATGCCAAATCGTTATAAACAATTGTTCAATGAACATCAGTAACAGTACTTCTCCCCAGAAAGTGAAAGTAAGGTCAGATAACAAGTTCAGTTTCACGGAAAAGCTGAATATGATTCGGATGCCAGGATTTCTTTGCATCCATCATCAAAAAACCACTCCACGAAATGAAAAGAAGAGGGCGCATCTCCACTGAGATTATGCATGTAAGATTAAATGGTATTGCTCAGTTCTTTATAAATAATTGGCTGATTACAAAATAAAAGCAGTATATCCTCAACAAAAGTGTTAACATTGGTTCAGTATTGTTGACATTACCTCCACCCAACTTGGCCATGACATTCTAGGTTTTATCCTAAAACCAGGAACACAAAGATTCTCGTCTACCAATATCTATGTACTCATCATCTCACACTGGTGGCGCCACAGGAATTACGGATTCAATACACGGTCTAGTACTCATTTGAATAAAGGGAATCACAAAGAAAGAGTCGAAACTGCACGGGATGGGATCAGGAATGCTTGAATAGTGCGAGCATGAATAGTGCTCGAATAGTGCGAGTGATACGCTTGAATAGTGCGAGGAATGCTTGAATAGTGTGAGTGAGAGAAACCCACCTAGCAAATAATTTTCATTCTTGTTGTGGATAGTTGGAAGGCCATGCATAGTTAGTACTCTTGAAAAGCAGCGAAAACACAATGGTACAGTGCATTTAACTGGCTTGCTGTCATTGGATCAGGTGAAACCACAGCAGAGCTGCCAGGTGCCACTGAGCTAACAAGCGAATCATCATCCCAAAAGAAGCCCAGAAGAAACGGCATTGCTTTCGTGAGGAAGCCCAAAAGAAGAAGAAGTTCAATTACTTTTTTTCATTCTTGAAAGCAGCTTATTTGTATAAATTAACCCCTATATACAAAGTCCTACGTGAAGCAGAAAACTTCTTGAAATTGTGAGTTTCGTTAAATCAAGATTCACGAAAAGAGAGATGACAACACTCCTGGCATATCGCATTTTGTAGACAACATAATCACACTATAAGACTGCAAAATAGAGCTATGAAGACCACCGGCTGTCCTTCCGTGTACAAAGAGTGTAATGCCAGACAGCACATATTTACTTTTTAACATGGTGTCCAGGGTAGTCTCCACCCTATTCATTGAATCCTTGCCAGTCCATAAATAGCATAACGTTACTTGTTGGCTCCTCCAACATGTGTTCGATTTCATGGCTCAACAACACGCATTCATCGTCGGATGTGGCTAACTCATCTGGAAAATACTCCACCTCGACTTTCCCTTTAGCATGCATGTTTTTCAAGTTAAAGAGCTGCAGCATTTTTGTGGTTGTCTGAAAATTCCAGCTCGAAGTTTGAGACCATAACATGCAGGATATTGCTCCACATGAGATTTTGTATCCTGTATTGGTCATGTGGCGTCACGAGTTTCATGCGCGAGAACACGTGCTTGACACTGGCATTGCTGACGGGGCATGGGCAACGACGACACAGCAAACACTACTATTCCAAAGAAATAGCATAGTTCGCATCCGTCAAGTCTAGCACTTCTACCCACAACAAAGCACCATCGCTGTTCCCATTTTTCCAGGGAAGAAGGCACAGCTGTCTATACTGAGTGTCCAGGAGTCCTACATTTCCTTTGAGCAGACTGGTGTGGGGCACACCTTGAAGGGTGATGTTCCCCCGGCTCAGTACTCTTTCTGGCAAGAATGATTTCAGTGTTCCCAAGCTGAGTGTTGAGAGGAACACCTTGCAGCCCTAATAATGAAATCCCAGCATCTCAATTTAAGATCTTTCTTACTCGCATTTAGATCTGATGCTGCCATCTCAATGATCAACAGCAGTTTGTTGCCCACAGCAGAAAGTGGGAAAGTGGGTCACACTGCCCTCCACGTTGACTTCCTAACAGCTTCTCTAGAACGTCAGCTACCCCGGTTTGTTCTCCATTGCGCTCTGTTGTTTTCCCATCTCGTAGTGTTGGGCCAATAATTTTCCTGTTCCATTACATGCTCCACAGCCTGTAACTTATTCTACAGTTTGCTATCCTCCAAGCGTCAGGCCCTTATGTTAGTAAGGACAAAATGCAATGATGTACACTTTTTGCTTCAGGAAAAATGGTACGTCTTTTTACTACCTTTTACAATGGCACTTGTGTTTTACTAACTAGTGTGAAAAGCCAGAGTAAATGAGTAGCCCTAAGAAGAAACTGTCCGGAACAGCAGGTTTCTGGGAAAGACACAGGATGCTAAAACATAATTACTGAGCCCAGCAAAATGCCATCATCCCCAATAAGTATACCGCGCCCCTGCAAGAAAGGGCACTTCATGGGTAAATACGCAAGCCATATTAATAAGTGGCACTGAAGATCAATCACATCAAGTTCTTCCCAATGCAAATCACGACATTAAGATGTAAACCTTTCCATGCGGCTTCTTTCTTGCAATCATGTGACATTCACATGGCAATAACGAGGAGAGGATCATAAAGCTAGCGGTGGAAAAGACACAAGTGGTCCTCAACCAATAATATTGATAATCAAAACACCGATTAACTATTCAACACTAGAGAAATTACGAACTTAAAAGGAAGATTAATGCTCACCTTCTGCAGACGGTGCTCGTTCCACGGCCCCATAGAGCATAGTCTTCATTTCCTGAGAAAGAAGGGGAGTGAGTACAGAGGGCACACTTAGGAAACAGCTTTTTATTCACATCTGCGCAATACGCAAAAACTATTGCAATGTCTTTCAATCAACATAGTCTCGAAATTCTTTGAAAAGAATGTTCCCTAAGTAAACTTCGCTGCTCTTCTCCCAAAGCAGAATGTCGGCTGCCAACATTTGCTTCTAACCAATACTACCATTTTCTTGTCTAACCATTCTCATGCCGACACTTGCTGCATAGTCCTTAGCTTTCTCTCGCATCTATGGTTTTATCCCCCTAGTTTCAGCCTTATAGGTCGGTGTGGAAACTGCACTGTTTGAACACTTTATTTTAAGCGAACATTGGTGAGACGCTCTTAGAATTTGCAAGTAGATGTAATGTGTGCTCTAACCAGCACTTGTTCATGTGCATACGTAATTCTCTACATACGGGTTCTTTGTGCGATCTTGGGTTGATTTCGATACAAATGGAGTGACATAACAAGGAGAGTACTGAGATTTACCAAATCAAAGACGCACGAAGCGTATCTTTTTTTAACCATCCAGGCTCTTCTGGTACAATTCTTAAAGGAGCACTGACAAAAAAAATTTTGCATCTTGTTTTTTCTGTAGCAATAAGTAGCTAACAACCCCCCCTATCATGGCTGGAAAGCTCGTAGCCCGAGCTCGCGACGGTTAATTTTTGGGAGACGGTTTTACAGTGCCCAGTCGCAGTTTCAGTTTCAGAGACCGTTGAGTGAGGTGGGACCCAGAGTGGTTTTCATGTAACATAGCTGGCTACGTGAGCACACAAAACCACGTGTACTGTCTGCGTCAAATTAAACCCGAACAGCAGGCAAGCATTTGCAGTGGTATAGTGCGCGCCGTCCAGTTATCACTATGGACAGGCGCGCATGTATGCGAAGTGCTGCTGAACCGGATGCGCGCGCCTGTCAGTGGTGATAACTGGACGGCGCGCACTATACCACTGCGAATGCTTGCTGCTGTTCGGGTTTCATTTGACACGGAGAGTACATGAGAATCGCATTGGCGACGCTTTTTAACGAAGGCTTCCTGGGTGCTGCTATAATGCCCTCCGCAATGTAAATATGCGTGACTCCCCTTAAATGCACTGCTGAGGCAAGGACATCAGCCTTTGTACTCCCGTGCAAGTCTACCCCGTCTTTACGTTGAAAAGGTCTGCTGACAGAGCGCTCGCAAGGATCGCGGCAGCCAACACAAACTCGTGATGCAGGTGGCAGTTGGTTGTTCACACAAAAACCACAGGCGCATTTCGTGTGCAGTGGCGCAACACGCACTTTAATATTGATTTTAAATACATTATAGGCTATACTATCCGTTGATATTTTGTGGATTATGCGTGTGTGTCCACACCAATCTATCCCACAAGTTATCTCGCCTTCAGAATTTTGTGTCAGTACTCTTAATTGGTTCACAGGAAAAAAAAAACTAGGACAAAAAAAAACTGCAAGATTATAAGGGGTACTGTAGTGGAGAACTCCGGATAACTCTGACCCCCTGGATTTGATTGATTGTTTGTTTATACTGTCAACCCCAAATGGGGGGCTTATACAGTAATGGAAACAAATACAAACTCGCAAGAAAAAGTACAATTTTTAGCTACAAGTCGAGGTTTAACCACTTTCTGCCAGAGTATGGGTGCTCTGCAGGCGAACACCCCATGCAGCCTCCCTGTGTGACAGCTCTCGATTAAAAAAGAATAAGCACAGCACCAAGGGCACCAGTCACTGCATGTATTGAACAAGTGTCAGCATCTTCTTTCATTAATACTTTCAGGCAGATAAGGCCCAGGAGAGAATTCATAGTTAGGACTGTGCAGCCCCTCGTCTTTTTTGTGAGCGCTGCACAGTCCTAACTATGAATCAGTACCAACTCGCTCAATTTTCTATTCTAAGTCCAGGAGAGAAAACAAGAAACAAGGCCACAATCGGCCAACCAAGGCATGCAAGCCCATGAAATAACACGTGCCAAGATCTTCCACAGCCCTTCAACGGTACACTGATAAAAGGACGTACAACGTGCTGCAAGATTTGAGAGCCTCTTTTTTCCTCTGCACCGATAGTGCACGGCGTCTGGCAAGCCTTCAAGACAAGGGGCATCCGATAAGCACCGTAAGCGCGTATGTGACAGTGAGAGATACACCCTTGCCTTTTTCTCTTACTCAAACAGCTACGACCCAATGCTCGGAAAGTTTTGCGTGACATTATGAGACCCTCTTCCATGTACAAGGCGACTCGTAAGAATGCACGACAAGACAAATGGCAGGAATGCTCGTAAAGAACAAGAAAGACCCTGGAATGCCTGCTTAGTGTTTGCAGCCACGGATGATGTTGCCAGAAGCAGTGCTTTCTGCATAGCTGATAAACACAGCAAGCAACATCCATAACAATTAACGAGAAATTCAAGAGCTTCACAAATAAAACAGGACGAGAAGAAACACACACCACATCACATTTGCTCTTTCTTCTTGTTCTGTTTTATTAGCACCATGCTTTTGAAGAACTGCGAACCAACTCGTCCGAATCAAAGTCTTACTAGAATTGTAAACCTCCTCAAAATTTTTCAAACAATTCATGAACTTTGACAACTGCAAAAAAAAAAAAAAAAAACATTTGCTTCAGCTGTCTGAAAGGTCACTGCAAAAAAAATATGGTGAAAATATAACAGTTAAGTACGTTTTTAACCCTACTTAACACAGCAAGTGCAGCTTTTATGGCTCCTTAAAGTGTAAAAAGAAAAAGAAGGGTGAATGACCACATAAATATGAACAGTAGTGCCACTGAAACAAGCTGAAAACAGAAAATGGATTCACAACTTGTGATATGGCTGAAGCAGCAGCTGCTTCCAGACAATGGTTATAATCTCACCTGGAAAAAAACTTTAAGCTCTTTTTTCAGTTCTTATGAAACTAACGAAACCAAGATTGAATTCTATCCTTTGACCCCTCATCTTCCTTGCTGATCCATCCACGCTTCAAAATGACAAGAACAATGCAAAAAATAATAATAATAAGTACAATAAGAAAGAAAACTTGTCAGAATGTTAAAACAGCCCTAGGAAGCCCCCCTTTTCAAGCGATTTCTGTATGCTTGTGCGTTATTTTGTAGCCTGTAATTTTTTTCACAGCTTCACATCCATTCCTCCTTTGGTTGTTTAGATATCTTGCTCTGCGATTAAAGTCAGTGCTCATGTTTCTTTCTCATTAGATAGTATCTTTTATGCTGTAAATGTGGATGTGAACCAATTAAGCTATTGAAATATTTTACACCTTATGGATTGGTTTGTACCAGCTAGTTTCTGCGTGTATTATAATGACTGGTTCGTTCTCACGCATTCTTTCCCGTTACTTGACAACAGCAGCCTTAACGAGATTATCCGATGTGCTAATATATTAGAACCAATGTTACCCAATTAAGTACTTGGTCTCTTTGCTATCTCCCTCTTGAAACACCATGAAAACACGATGCCATTCCATTACCTACTACACTGGCTGCTAGGGATCCATCATGCAAGTTGCAGCGAAACAGACAATGGAGAGAAGTCACGATCATCATGGACGCACAAGATCAGCACACATCTGGTGACCCGTTCCTGTTGCCTGTCGTCGATTACTCTATCCTGTTCCTCGGACCAAAGAAAGAACTAGCTCACCCTGATAGCGTGCTTGCTGGTTACAGTCTCAGAGACCATTATGGGCTGTCTCCACTGTGGTACAGTGACATGTACTTTGCTCACATAATGAGACGCCATTAGTGGTAAGATTTGTAGCCACATGATGCGGTTATCTCGAACAATGGCATGTACCAATTGCTGTACTCAAACTTTTGATGTCGAGTTTCAGTCCGTGAGCACCATAGACTGGTTCCCCAGCATGCCCGAGGCAGAGGTGATCGGTATAATATGCGCAAACCACCACCGCACTGCATTAAGATCAATGGTGTGCTTCATACTGGAGGGATGCACAACTGCGCCTACTTTTTTCTCGACAAAGAGGTGAAAAGTGCAGCAATCTCTTCCACAATCTGTGGGCAGCCACTGCAACTACGTCATTTTTAAACCCTGTCAATTTTGCTACTCCTCTCCTTCCTCCCCCAAAATCCTGCCACTGTTTGTCTTTTTTTTTTACATGCAAACAAACACATGCTCATACACACAACAGGTACAGCGGATGGTTTTCATTAATGACCATCACAGGGATTGCGACAGAAATCTATGTTACGGAATCATCACGTGCTTGTGACCGCTGTGTTTACTATTATTTTTAACCAGAAATAAATCATCACATGTATATGTAATATTCGCCAGAACATTTGTGTGGCGATGTGTTGACAGTATTTGAAATGATACCAAGCAGAAAGCCAGCGAGATCACCCATTCACACATCACCATTTGACCTATGGGTAATTGAGAGAGGGGCATCGCTTTGTTCATCGTGATTCCTAAAATGTAGGTGCTCTTGAAGTGCCTCGTCGCCTTCATCTGTAAATGAGTGTGATCATTGTCCCAGCTCTTCTGGCATGAGTGCACAGAATCTGCTTCAGTCAACCTAATTTATTTAAAATCCAGTTATACATACTATAGTGCTTACACAGAGTGCTTGGAATGGGCCCTCAATGTTCACATAGCAACACTTCCACTACAGGATCAGTGGATTCTTGTGCAACTCTGAAAACCCCTGCGGAGTCACCTTTGATTGCAAAGTGGCACATGTAAAACAAAAAGGCATCTCAACAGAATGCAAGCTGGTGCCTTCATTTGAAGGTTTCTCACGAGAGTGAGACAGAGAGGAAATGCAGGGAGGTTAAACTAGGACACAGTCAGTTGGCTGCGCTAGACTTGAGGAGGGGATTTGTTATTAACTATCAGTGCTACACAATGTGATGAAGGTAGTGTGACACCAACAAAGACTGAAAAAAGAGCACACAGGACAGGTGCATACTCAAAAGTGAAGCTTTAATGAAAAGAAAATGCAAACAAAAAACATGCAATGACAAGCAATGACAAATTTAAGAGGAGGGAACCTAACAGACCACAAGGACTATAGAAAAACCCCTAAAGGTGCATAAGTAAACAGAGATAATACCACTAGGTTCCTAAGGTGTGAGAACATGCTACAGTTTTGATACTAGTTCCCTAAAACAGACATCTGTGACAGAGCGATAGACAGGACACTGATGCACATATCACCAGTTTTATGAATAAGAGATGCTTCCATAAGTTCACATAGCAGCTTATTCTGATGCCCAAGCAGGACGGCGGTATGTCAGAGCAAGGGTGCACATTTAGATGAACTAGAATGTAAACTAAATGGGAACTGTGACTACCGCTCAACTTATTTTTGTGCTCTCTGAAGCATACATTTAAGCAAAGGCCCATCTAGCTAATGAAAGCCCTCCCACAACAAGTAGGGATGTTGTACACTGCAATCAAAATACATTTCATTAACAAATTCCGAAGTTACCAATTTGTTTTTTTTTTTTTTTATGACAAGAACATATGTACAAGCCCACCTGGAGTGTGGAATAGAACTTGTCTGCTGAAATAGTTGCCTACATTCTTCAACCCATGGAAAATTTTTTGTGTGTAAAGACACCTCTTCCTTTAGGTTGTTCACTCTATCCCAGTGAAAAGTAACCTTTTATCCATTCGAGGAACTTTTTCGTAGAGATTTCCCGGGAGGCCAGCATGCGCTTATCCTGTGTTCTTTCGCCTTTGTTAAGTCAGGGGAAGATCGAAGCTTGAAGAGGTGAAAAATTCTTGAATATGGGGTATCGCTAGAGCCTAGGCTCTAGAGACACCAATGTTAAAAAAATTTTTCACCTTTGTTAAGCGTTGCACTGCCTTCATCAGACCATGAAACCATACCAACATGCCCAAATGTTTACACTGCTATCAGGGCTGAATCCAGTCCTCTTGATGCATTAGTTATAGTGCTATTCATTACAGAGGTAAACACTTTTCCTACAGCAGCTAAGGAGCCACACCAAAGCTGATATGCAATGTAAACTTTATGGCAACATCTTAGATTAGAAAATGAACTGATGAAAACACTTTGCATTGGTAAGTAAAGAAAAAAAAAGCCTTGTAGACATTTTTTTTTAATCAAGTTAAGCCTCAAGGTGTGCTGAAACAAAGCAGTGCTCATTCACGAGAAACCATGAGAGGCTATGAGGCTAGGCACATTTTCAATAATGAATGCGAGGGTAACCAAGCAGTCATTTTTGGTCAATAAATGACTGTTCATTTACCTTTCAATAGGGCTTTTAGTAATCATACAGCAATTCTGCCTTTAAAGAAGGAACCTAATTTTATTGGCAAAGATTTGATACACTGAAAGTTTTTATGCATAAGCTTTACTATTATTACAGCAAAGAAGCAAACAAGGAAAATACAATGGCTCTATTTTAATTATTCTCGCAAGCTCAGCTAGTGCTGAGTTGTCACAAGTGAAAGTAATGGCCTAGCACTGCAAGTGATCAGAATTGGTGCAAACGGATGGAAGACAATGTCATTACACTGGCCTAGAACACAAATATAAGTTAAACGGCTAGATATGTGGAAATTATTTTGGCACAGTTCTGTTGCTGTAAAGGAGCACTGACACAAAATTTTGAAGGTGAGGTAACCTGTCAGATAAATTCGTGTGGGCACACACATCACCTACAAAATATCAACGGGTCATGTAGCCCCGAACAAATTTAAAAGCAATTTCAAAGTGTTTATCGTGCAACTTCGTGCGAAATGGAGCACTTCACGACACCAACATCAACTTGGCTTTAATGTAAATGACCAACAACCACCTATGTCGAGAGTTTGTGTTGGCTGACATGCTCTGTGCATGCAATCTCTTCTACAGTTGTCAACACAATGTTCACATGCACATGATGCCGCGACTGCATCACTGCTTTGTGTGCTCACGTGGCCATGTGCATTTACAGAAAAGAAAAAAAACAAAAACAAGCTGGATCTTGTCTCTCTTGGTGCTTCTCTGAAACCGAAACTGTGACTGGTGCTTCAAAAAACGTCGCCAAATGAATAACGGACGTGAGCTCATGCAAATGATGTTTCCAGCCGTGCGTGATAAGTGGGTCATAAGCTACTCATTGCTACAGAAAAAACAAGATGCGAAATTTTTTCGTCAGTACAGCTTTAAAACAACTTTATCCTGCAGCACAGAACTACAACACGACTTGCAAACAACTTCAGATAATCGCCATCATACCTCAATAGGCAACTTTTCTATTGTAAAAATAAAATGGCAAACATGTGACAAGACACAAGATAGTAGTATTGCAAGAAATCCTTTTTATCTTGTGCATACATGATGCTTGAAAAGTTTTTTATCCCATGTTTTACATTTGCCAACCAGATGGATTCTCAGCGGTGCCATGAAGGCAACCTTTACATCAGAAAACTTGAGCAAATGATGGATAAAACAAAAGAGCACTGCCACACCTGACAGGTGAGTGTGCTAAGCTATATTCCCGACCTAATAAATACAAGCTCAAAGTGCTTTCAGAACTTGTCTCGCTTTCAAAAATGTGTAAGATGGTGACAAATCTTAAATGGAAGACTTGAAAGTGGTGTTTCCTGCAACCCTGTTAATGTTGGACTAAATGCCCTTTCGTAAGCTCCCTTCATAAGCCAACAATGTTCCACATGTTCCAGTGGTAGTAACAAAACAAACGCTTTCAATGCTGAAAAAATATTTCCCCGAGTAGCATCCCTGCTCAGAGATACAGAAATTAATGAGACAAAGCAGACTAGAAATGATGAAGTAGTGGATTCAAAGCACGCACAGCTGCAGATAATAATAAGCTGCGGGGTTAAAAGTGTCTTGAAACTAACTGCTTGCAAATAACGATGTAGGTGGATGCCCCTTTGCACAAAAATGTTTGGCATCGTTCAGGCTGGTAGGTTATTGACCAAAACTACTAGCACGAAGTTTTACAAAGGCAAATGTAACTGTTGCAATCGCAGCGATGACTTAGCAAGGTAGCTAGTTAGTAATCCATAGTGGAGGCAAACAGTGTGAAAACATGGGGATAAAATGGATCGCGATAGGACAAATGCAGTTTCATCTTGCTTTTGTGCTGTTCACATTCAGCATGCAAGTGTATTTAGTGAGCTTTAGGCACTGCGTAATGACGCTTCCATGCGCTGGCCAAAATTAGAATGTTCTAAATTAATTTCCACAATGGCACCTGAACTATGACACCACTTTCAACAATTGTGGTATATCAATATGACCTTCACACGTGAATACGCCGCTTTTTTTTTTTTTTAATTAAAGTATCTCACCACTCTACGAGTGGATGAAAGAAAAAGACAGACGAGGCTGCTAAGGTTAGTGCCTACTCTGTGGCACTGCAGGCGAAGCACTAGCCATACTACCGGCTACTCAAGCCGATAGTATGGCCACGGTAGTTCCACAATAACGCCTCAAATCGCCGCGACAAAGCATAGCAACAGCGGCGCAGTGTCGTCAGCGTCGAGGAAACAATTCCGCGACGAAGCGCGCCAAGGGCTGCGCACGTTTCCAAACGCTTTTGCGGGCGAACGCGTACACAGTGTGGCGAAACCTTCCTTAATGCGCTGGGTCCCCGCGAGCGGCAGTGATCAATCATAGCTCGAGTAACAACCTCCACTAGCGAGGCGCTAGAAGGAACTGTTTCCTTTTATTCACTGTCAGCGGGATTCGGGGGCCAGTCGACGACCGCGCAATTCTGCCGACGTAGAGCAATGAATCGGGAACAGGGCGCTCCAATGCTCCAATGCGGCCTCGGGATCTCTGGCCGTGAGGCAAATCGCACGGCCAGAAAACCGAGTCGTGCACGAAACATCATCCACAGAGTGACGACGTTACCGCAGCCCCCCAGCGACAACACACGCGAAGAAACCAGCTGCGCGCGGGGTTCACGAAATTTGCCCCGGTTCTTTGCGCGTGTCGCGCAACTACATGTGCCGCTTTGTAAACAAAAACAAAGGCCCGAAATTTTCGATGTTTATCGAGTTGTCACGCTCGAACGAACCAGGGAGACGGTCAATGAAGCCGCCAAAGCGCACACGGTCTCCGTTCAGAAAGAAGGCAGTAGACAAACACCTGACAGAGCAGCGATTCCGCGCGAGATGTTTTCAGGTCAAAATACTCCGGCCAGCCCCGCCAAAGGAGAAAGCGAGACAAACCGCACACTGGTCAGAGTTCCGCACACAGAACTCGGACCAGAGTGCCAGCGCTATAATTATACGCACAGTGTGAATCGAGCATTTACAGTGTTAGTCTCTATTTTCGCATAGATTTCCAATGCCAAATCCCCCCCCCCCCTCCAAGCATTCGAAAAAACGCGCCCCGAGCCCTCTTCATAGCGACAAACGTGTCTGCAACAACAGCTTTGGAGGCGGCACAGCTCGGATACGCGATTCGAACCGGAAGGCGCGCGAGTAACGGACAAGCGAGATTCGACGCTACTCCTAGCATGCTGTAACAATACACTGTTTCTCTTACCTCGTACGAGATGTACTGCTTGCGCCACTCGGGCGTGATGTGCGCGGCCAAGTGTTCAGTGAACTTCATCTTGATCCTCAGTTCAGGAAGGGTGACGCGGCGACGGGGTTGATTAGGGACGTTGTGACTTCCACCACTGTGATACGAACGCCGCCGTCTCACGGCGTAGAGATCGCGACCGCACGGCGCACAGCGCCCGCATCTGAGCCGCTAATGACGGCGGCCATATTGATGCTTCAGCTGTTTTTCATCCCGCACCGAATGCGTGTGGTGCGGGCTTTTTACGCCACCAACATCTACAGCAAAAAGCTTAGTACAAAATTTATTGACATTACAATTTTTAATTAATTTATATCAATAATTGTTTGTTCTTGTTTTCAAAATAAATGACTATATAAACCGAAAAAAAAAATATTTTGTTCCGCGGGAAAGTTAAGCATCCTTGGAACGATTCTCGTCGACATGTGTTAATTCTTACCCAGCACGTCCCGTATATTGTTTCATTTTGAGGAAAAAGCACGGTATGTAAAAGAATATAACGAGAAAGCAACAACATTTTCGCTTCTGATGAGTTACTGGCCGCTTTGAAAAATAATATATTTGTCGAGTAACAACACAAAGTTGAATGAATCGGTAGTTCGAGGGACACGCGTTTGCAAAGTTGTGTAGTCTGTCCAAATGCTGCTACTGTCCGCGTCAGGAACGTACCCAGAATTTTTTTTCTGGGGCGGAGGGGGGGGGGGGGGGTTCAACCATAGTTTATGTATGTTTGCATAAGCGTGCGCAGGGTTCCCCTTCAAGGGGGGGGGGGGGGGCGAAGGTTCGTCGCAGCGCCCCCCCCCCCCCCCTCCCTATCATGTCAGTGTATAGGGCTGGCTTTGCGCCCCCCCCTCTCACCCCCCCCACCGTGCGCACGCCTATGTATAAGCAAAATTGTTAATTTTCGGGGGGGGGGGGGGGTTGAACTTCCCTCCCACCCCCCTGGAAACTATAATTCAACTAGCGCCAACCGTTCGCGCAACAAGAGACGCTCGGAAGACCACCGAAATGGCATTCAACCACAGGACCTATAGCCTCCTTCACCAGTTGAGAAGGGTCGCTGAGCCATCGCAGGTCCGCGAACTGGACCTCACAAATTTCAATACTCCTTGCCACGTGATTCCATAAATCGAGGAATTTACGCATCTGGAGTACTTGGGGTGCCTAGCCTGCGCCTTCGAGCCGATGGATCTGCTCGAGTTATTGCTCAAGCGGCTTCCTGAACTTGGCGTACTCGAATTCTATATATACTCGTGTCCGAGATGGGCACGCTAACCGAAATGGAAAGCACGCAATAGTGGCAGACTCGCAGCGGCGCCGTCCATCCAAACCTGCACCGCATGTCGAAGTGTCATACGTCAAGGACTTCCCACTTCTCTCCAAGTTTCTACGCTTTTTCCCGAATCTACAAGACCTGCACGTGCATTTAGCATGTGGAACATTGAGCAGTATCAGGGGCGTAGCCAGAATTTTTTTCGGGGGGTGGGGGGGGGGGGATTCAACCATAGTTTATGTATGTTCGTGCGTGCGTTTGTATGTGTGAGCGCAAAATTGAAAATTTTCGGGGCGGGGGGGGAAGGGGATGTTGAGTGTCCTTGAGGAGTGCCGTGCCATGCTCGAAAGGCACGGCCCACGGTGTAGCCGTGCTTTGGATCCCGTAGTGCAGTTGTCTCAAACACGCGGGCCGCATGCGGCCCGCGAGGCCCTCGGTTGCGGCCCTCACATGACTGTATTCGCCCAACATATTTTTTTAATTTTCTTATCAAGTATGTTCGTGAGCTACAGACCTGACTGGTCTAAGGCATTGTCTCCGTGTGGCATCCCTTGTGTTCACCTTGTTTTGAAACATAACCGTGAAACAAAAATTATATTTCACAATGAGACAAGGTGCTGCGCAATGGACACAGGGACAAGGAAGTGAACAAGGACGGGCGCAGACTCGCGACTGGATTTTATTGAAAAGCAAACGCATATTTATACGAAACAAACTGCAAATTCATCTATGCGCATGCGAGGAACCTGCTTTCACTATCGTACAATCGACCTGTGTCCATTGCGCAGCACCTTGTCTCATCATGTACGACCGACTCGCCCAGCAACATGCATTATATTTCACAATCGGCGTCCAGATTTGAGTAATTTTCGAGAGCGGTATCGACATGTTTTTGGAATCCTGGCACCAAATCTTCTTGAGAAATGACCTGTATATGAGATATGGGAAAGTTTTCTTTCAAATAGCAGCGTCCCCCCCCTCCCCCCCCCCCCCCCCCCGCTCCTACCTCCTACACTGCCCCGGCCCTTGCGGGACTAATTTGCGTGACTGCGGCCCGCTGGCTGAGGTGAGTTTGAGACCCCTGCCGTAGTGGCTGAAAAGGGACACGGCGGCAGGGCCCATTTTTGCAAACGGGCTTGACCGGCTGGCCTTGCGTGGCATTCGTGAGGCGAAGTGCCAATGGTTCATCGAGATATGCGGTACAACGAACCATAAGCGCACCCAGGATTTCTCTCAGGGGGGGGGGGGGGGTTAAAATTTTGACGTAAAATAAAAAAAAATACAACATACCAAATAATAATAATAACAATAATAATATTAATAATAACATCCAATGTGACAATGATGATGATCTTTCAGCGTTTTACAGCAAGATCTTGAAAAAACTTGAGAGGGCCAAGAAACTGTTCAGTGAAGCAGTGCGCGTAGAAAATAAACGGCAAATTGAATAAACCAACGCGTAATATATTTCCTAACTAAGATGCCTGCCAAATACTTATTTTCGATAATTTTTCCAGCTCCATGCAGTTGACGTGCCGGCCGACTGGCGGTCGCGCAATGTTGTTTTAAAAAAAAATGATTGCTATGGTAGCGCCAACAAATTAGACGCCAGAAAGGCACACGGGGACACCTGGCGCCGTGTTCCTTTCTTGCGTCCCATTTATCGTGCCTTAGCTCCAATTACAGTAATCAGGAAATGTCATACAAACAAGCCCCACTGGCAACTTTAGAATTTCGTGTATAATGCGTGCAGAACATCCTGTATTAAACTTCGTTCGAGCCTCGCCAAACTACATATCTGAAAGTGCAACGTAAATATTGATTATAAACTTTGGCGCATTGATTACAAACACTATGTAGAGCTTAATGCAGTACATGTACAGTAGAATTTTAAGCTAACGGATAAGCTGCATTATAGCCACGCTTACCGATTTGCCATTTCACTCGGTTGCACAGGTTCGGCGACTGAAGCATCCTCAGTGATAAGTGACTGATCGATGGACGCATCTGACGGCGATATGTGCTGAGTAATCGCTTCCTTTTTGACTGTAATCGGGCATTCCGGTGCTGTTGCTGCATCTCTTGACTATCAATTATCAACGCGGAATCTATTTCGGGAAGTAGCTGAGTATCGTGTCCGACTGGCGCTTCAGCGATGCCTGTGGCGTGGTAGCTCATTGTCGACGCAGATTCGCGCAGCAGACACAGAATCAAGTTCTAGCCAGCGAAGTGAAAGTATGCATGTGTGCAGTGGCGTACCAACTCGTTCGCGAGTGGGGGGGGGCCAAGCCTTCCTCACTCCGGCGGGCCATATATATATATATATATATATATATATATATATATATATATATATATATATATATATATATATATATATATATATATATATCATAGAGAGAGAGAGACGAGAAAATTTCGCTCGCACTTAATTTCATGTGATCTTACATATAAAGAGATAAAATATGGTTAGCAGCGCTTAATAACATTATCAGGGTTGCCGTTGGTGGCTACTTTGCGCCAAATTGGCTACTTTTGGACCCCGTTGGCGACGAAAATTTCCAATCGGCGCCATGGCTCTTTTTTAAACTTGTGGTTTTACTTATTCAAAATGGTTTTATTTATTCATAAATAGTAAAGACTGTTGATAATACCGCTTTTGCTCTATTTGGCTAAAAGGTCGGCGATAATATCAAATGACATGGCTACTTTGGATACCTTTGGCGTGAGTTCTGGCGCCTTTTCATGTCCACCCAACGGCAACCCTGAACATTATACACAAAGTACAGTCAGTTTTACATAGCATACGCCAAGACAACCAAACTATATGTGTGGCGTTTTA
Organism: Rhipicephalus appendiculatus; assembly: GCA_030522465.1. Classification (NCBI taxonomy): domain Eukaryota; kingdom Metazoa; phylum Arthropoda; class Arachnida; order Ixodida; family Ixodidae; genus Rhipicephalus; species Rhipicephalus appendiculatus. Next base: position 123,461 of record JALIZH010009617.1, on the reverse strand, counting down.
TTGCGATAGCAATTATACGGACACTCTCGGCTGATTTTCGCCGTCGCCGTCTGTCGACGCCGTCATGTCCCGGATATGTATGTGTATATATACAAGAGGCATAAAGAAAAATAAATCAGTAGAAAAAAATTCTAAACCACCCGACCGGGGATTCGAACCAGCGACCCCTCACTCCGCAGCCTGCTGCGCTAGCGAACACAGCCACATGCCATGCTTGTGCCAGCTATATAAAGGCGAGCTATTCATATGCATCATTTGCCGCTCGCGGTACGCAGATCTCGGAACAGCTTGAGCGTGTTTTCTATCACGCAACGCTTTTACAGTTTCTTTCAAATTGAAAACTGCCCTTGAGACGCGCGCGAAAAAGTGGCTTCCTTCTGTGCCACTCATGACGTAGAAGGAAAAAAAAAAGAACACCAGGCACAGTTAAGGTCCCCAGGCACACTTGGCGTCAGACGCCACCGCGTGGCAGGAGACGCAGAGGTGTCATTCCACGTGCCGCAGTTTAAAAGAAAAAGAAATATCAAACAGCGTCGAAAAGTCCAACAGTATAATATAATCAATCCTTGGCTCATACCCACTCAGGGGGCTTCCCTGAGTGGGTATGAGCGTCCTTTTCGAGCGTCCTTCTTTGTGCTGCGGCGGCGCGCTGCAAGTATCAAGCTGCTTGTCGTTCTTCCTGTGACAAACTAATTTCTTGCTATCGCATTTATTGATTCGCCCTAATGGCTAAACTGTGACTTTTTTTTTTTCAAAAAGAGCCAAGCGAACTTTAACTGAAACTTAGAAAAACGTACTTTTTTGCTACTGACAACATGGTCGGGCCTGCTCCAACAATTTTTGCTACAGTGTGTTCCTGTCCCCTGAATACCTCAAATCTAGATTACGGCTAAAATCTATATAGCCCACTATCGTCGGTATTCAAGAGGAAAAGTTGGATTTGGCTCTTATAGATTGGAACATTTCATTTGGGCTTGAATTAGCTCCTAAAAGAAGTCTAAAACGCAGCGAATGAACGGTATAGCAATATTTTACGATAAAATTAACACCATCCTTGTGCTTCCGTCGGCGCCGTTCTTTGTCGCATGGACGTAATGGCGATGAGCTAGACTTGAAGAACATGTGGTCCTTCCTGGCAAAAGGTGCACTATTCTCGATTGTCGGTAGCGTTTGTTTTTTTTTTCTTTTTTTTTTTTTTTGTTCTTGACATCTGCTGAAGCCCTTGAAAAGTGCTCCAGCTCTTCTTTTGAGCTGGTTTTATGCCGGGCCGTTTCGGATCTACTTTTCTTCAAGGAATAGATCGGTGTCCAATATCTTCATTTCATTTGTCTTCGATTTCACATATACCGTCTTGGAGCGAAAGAAGGACATGATACTGTAGCTCTAAACTTTAAAACAAACAGTAAGAAGCAAAAATAGGTAGGAAGGTCGGCCTCTTACTCTTTATATTCGACTTTTGCCCCACAACATCATGTCCATCAGTGTGTGCAAACTCGCCCTAGAAAAACTAGTTCTGGAACGTAAACACGATAGCAAAGCGACTAGGACACAAATTAAACAGATTTGAAGATACCATGTTGCTTGTTTTGCTAACGATTGTTCACGCAGCGCTCGTTTAATAAGTTTGGCTCAGTTTGATTGAAACACATTCAGGATTTGGCTGATTTTTTTTTTTTTTGATTAGAAACTGCCTTTTTGATTTCCCCTTACGATCAGGACTTGCCCCATTTCGATTCCAACTGTTTTGGAAGTTAAAGATACTTGGGAGCGCTTTACACACCCGTGAAATTTAGCCCACTTTCGGTTTCTGCATTTGGCTCTTTTTGAAAAAAAAAAAAAAACCGCCACATGTGTTATGCATGTAACAGTATTAAAAACAACACTTTTTATACGTTGCCCATACGAATTTGTGCATGAATACAATATGTCAGTGGCGGCCTCCACAGTAGCTGCGCACGAATATTTGAGTTCTTTTTTATTGTAGGTAGCAGTGACTGCACCTTTTCTTTTTTCGTAATTAGTATTACACTCTTTTGCACATATTCAGGTTTCCGTATCTGATATTTTGTCTTGTTTGCTCCTAGTAAGAGTGTTTCTATGGCATTGTTAGTATTACTATTATTAGAATTCTATTATTTTTTACCTTCTCAACCACAAGTTTTTGTTTTGTTTTTAAGTAAGAATTTGTGGCTATTAGGGGCGTAGTACATTCTTTATCCTCGTCGCATTTGTATTTACGACATTGCTTGGCGGGCCTTCCAGCCCCTCCAAGTACATACACCTGCGCAAACGCTTTAAGAACAAATTTTCTTTGAAAAAATGTGGGTCATTAGAAGGTTAAACTACGCCGCATTGTTTCCATGCGTATTGGTCGTTCGTTGTTTATGATTGGTCGAAATTTTCGCGGTCATGTACACAGCACCTGCTCATAACGCGATGCAACAAATGACCCCAATATGATCCATCGAGTAATGCATGACTACATAAAAAATAAGACAATACACTATATTCAATACTTTATACGGCATATTTTTGACCATCGGTTCTTCGCCATTAGTCAAAAATTTTTGGTGTGTCATAAAATTGCGTGCTCGATACGTGACGTCACAAATGTGTGAAACCTGGTGGGGTTAAAATGACGGGTGTGCACTGTTGGAGTAGCCGGGCAATGTGTCATTCTGAATGTAATTCAAAAAGGCTGCCCGCCGATCACATTGGCAATGGTTACTTATAGCAGCTGGCGGGACGAATTCATGAGTAAATAAATATTTTGAGTTGTAGTATAACCGATGTTGAGCTGAAATTTGAGCGGGTATTCACATGGGCGTCGGCAAGACCTTGTCTTGGGGGGTGCAAACCCATGTTGCATCGTGGTTAGGGGTGTGAGAGAGCGTCGGTGAGGCTTGCGTGTGGGGGGACAAGTGCTGGTGAGGCTTGAGGGGGGGCAAGCGCCCATTTTGCACCCCCCTGCCTACGCCCATGCACCGCTCTGCGAACTCATCCTTACTGAGAGAGAGAGGGAGGAAGATAAAGAAGGAGCGCTGCGCGTGTGTGTTTCTGCGCCGTACGTCCGAGCTGTATTTTGGCCTGTACAAGTCAATTCGAGATTACCAAAACCAACTAGTCCCGGCTGTCAATTCAGTCACCTTAGTCTAGAAAACCGTGGACATTGACCATTTCCCTGGTCCGGTAGATCAAGTTGCGGGAGAGGCATGAAACTTGGCCTTCCCGATGTACTCGAGTACACTGCCTTATTCTTCGCCTTGTTCCAAGCCGGCGTTATCGCTCTAAGCTACCATACAATAAGCAAGGCCAACAGATTAATGGGAAACTAAAGCGGAAACCTTCTTTAGCTCCCCCCAATGCGGCCCAAAACACTCGACACTTCTGCACACTCATCGGCTGATAGCAAATTTGATATAGAGCAGTGGTAATGCTATTCCTTCCGATGAAAGAAAATTAATTTGCTAGAAGAAGAGCGTTTGATCGGTCCTTAAAGCGTTTACGTCGTATTTGCGTCGACGATTATGTAAATTTTAGGCCAGGCAGAGCACAAGTCTTCACGCTCTAACGTTATAGAGCCCCTAATCAGCGATATACCTCTCTGCAATGCCGTAGCGCACAGCGCGCCAGCGTCGCACAGGCGGCCTAGAGTTACTGTGCGGTAGCATATACAGGGACACTAAGGCGGCCCGCACCGCAGCGAACCTACAGTGCGTGGTCGTGGTACACGGAAGACAATCTACACAGCAGAGGCGTAAGACAAATTTCATTATATAATTAAATGATTGCTGTGTAGAAGTAAAACTTCTCCTGCGGTTGATGGTTTCGCAGTGTGCAGCCGACCACTATCGAAAGGGGGGGGGGGGGGGCTCCGCCCCCCTAACTTTTCTGAGTGGGGGGGGGGGGGGCTAGCGCTCCCTTTGCCCCCCCCCCCTCCCGGTAGATACGCCTATGCATGTGTGCACTAAAGAACTTTGTAGCTTACGTCCGACGTGCAACATACAAGAAAGAAGTAAAAGGAGAGAGGGCGAGAGGTGTCAAAAATAAAAGAAAGGGACTTTCCCAAAGCCCTTTTAGGGGCGAAGCTCCTTAAGCCGTGGGTCGTGCGTCCCCGTTGTATTTAGCCACCTCTCGTTTAGTACTTGTATATGATGAATATATTTAGGGGCGAAGCTCCTTACGGCTAGAGGTGTGCGCCGAGACGTCGGCGCGCCGCCGCCGACAGTTTTCGCTGCGCTAGCTGCGCCGCCGCCGCCGCCGCCACCGACGTGTTCTCTCGGCGCGCCATTTAAGTACGATAATTTTTTTTTTCAGTAAACCTACCTTTATTTGACGCCTTCTGCCACCAGTAAATACTCGGTATTTTCTTAATTATGCCCACCTGGCAAACGCATCGCAATTGATTCGCCTGCTGCTTCAAGTTAAATAACTGGACCAGAAAACTTGTTCGGTGCTCTTAATAATGTGGAAAGGTAGTGTTGGATTCAAAATAAACGTGAATTTTAAGCTATTTTCGAGCTCACCGTAGTTAAGCGAATCCAAGTCTGTGACAAGCGGCAACGGTGGTGTTTGGCGAGGACTGTTGACATACCCGGGCTGACGAGTCTGCTACCTCTCACACAATATGTATTATATGAGGAGGGCTTTGAATAGCAATAAAATGTGTGGAGAGTTGGTGTTGGAATAACAATAAATATGTCTGTGAACGCGAGCCAAGTAACAACGGCAGTTCAAAGGGGAAGGGCGGGGGGCTTGGAATGGAGAGAGCAAGAGCTAGCTATATTTGGGGTATATATATTTAGAAAGAATCAGTTCAAAAACTGGAACACATGGCCTTTAATGAATAAAGAAAGGGAAAAGGACAATAGATGAAATGCTTTGTCAAACAGAAACGATCCCCAACCTATAGGTTGGCAGGTTCAGCAAGGTCGACAATTGGGCGAGATGGTGATCACTAGAGGCCGGATTTTTAGGCACTAAAAATCGTGTTTTAGGCGCCAAAAATAGGCAGGAAAAACACTGTTTTAGGCCCCCAAAATCGCAAATATAGGCACAATAAATTTTTACAAAAACTCAAATTTTCGAATAAGGACGTGCGCGACCTGGTCTACGACAGGAAAGCAAACAAATGTTATATTTTATGATTGTACAAAGGCGTTCATGATTTAACATAGCCATGCAATGGTCCCTTTTCGGGCACGGTTTCCAGAACACGGTCTCTCCTTTCATTGTCCAGAATGGTAAGTTAAGTGTCCACCATCGAATAAACACGCTCCTGGGTCTGCTTCTTTTCGGCATGGCTGGGAAGGGCAGCACACGATTCAATAGCCAGACCGCTAAAAGGCCAGAAGGGTCTGTTAGCCTCTTATTGGCCGGGTCTAATAGCGCAGGGTCAATTTCTCCTCTTTGTGTGAACACCATAAAGGTCCCCTTACCATGTTTGAGCGTTTCGAGCTAGAAGTGTAATGCATGCACTGCGCTAACGATCACGTGTGCCAAGATTTGCAAAGCTACGCTCCCCGGAAGGAGGTGAAATGTGAGACTGAATGCCTCGTGCCCTTTATCTCACGGGCGCGCGCACCAATGTGGCGGAGGTGAAGTTCAACAAGGAATGGTCCTGTGTATGTCACAGTAGTACATGAAACTGCGAGAATTATTCGAGGCTACATGTGTAATTTCTGCAATCTGTTGCTTGAATAGAAGAACGACAGTTAATAGAAATATTAAACTGAAAGTAATAGAAAAATTAAAACATACAAACTGCATATGTAGGCGTTTTTCTTTAGTTTTTTCTTCGAATCGAGAGCGTTGCGAGACTTAATTAGCTGCCTATCATAGACGGCATTTTTAGCGCAAACGTAGAAAAGAAAGGTGTACTAAGAAGAGAAGAGAAGAACACAGTGCACAGGGCGAGCGCTAAACATCAACTGATTTTATTTCTGTAAAAAACCACGGAAAGACTCCCCGCGCATGCGTGTCGCCGGTGCGTCACTAATCAATCTGTACAAACATACCGAAGTGTCACTAATACATTCCGTGCCTTTGCTCTTAAAGGGACTGTCTACCGCTCGGAAAAATTTTTCTGATTGTGGCGAAAATGAGAAGATCGTTCAACACATCGGCGGCAATGAGCACGCTTTTGTTCCACAAAAAAAGAATTATAATTTTAATTTGACGTCGAAAGTCGACAAAGAATGACCGCTAGCGTCACCAAACAGCGATGTGGTTCAATCTATTGGTCGGACAAGAAATCCTCGCAGGTAGACTAATTTTGCTTAAAAACAAACATGCGTAACTTAAAATTGTATTTTACGCACTTGGGGCAGCTTTAGGTTGCGCTAAAGAGTAATTATTTCTTTTTTCCTCACGCGTTCAGAGAGACGCTCGGTGGCGCTGCCGGCGGCGCGTTCGCCTGCCTGTATACCTGCCTGCCTACGGCGGCGAAACGCGAGCACTGCGTCCGGCACCGCTCATAAGAAAAAAAAAATTGTCTTCGGCGAATAGCAGCGTGACTGACTTCAGGGAATTTTCGAACCATGCCCGTGAGTCCAACGTAATCTAGTAACGTAGCACGAGTCCTCATGAGTAAAGTGCACACCATTCACCAAAGTGCTACATTGAAGAAGATTTTGCCATCACGTTCCGCTTCACCAGGGCGTCCATGCTGGCTCTCATATCGCATATACAACACAGAACACCTAAACATAACTGAAAGACAGCAGGAACCTTCTGTTGTTTTGTGAAGCACTCCTCATGTTCATTTTAGTAGCGCGGTTGGCATGAGTGGAACCACTACAGTTCGTTTCACAACCCCGGCGTACCAGTGTTGCTGGAACAGACCAACTTTTCCGCTCGACCGCGGTGGTTTGTCAGGCAGACTGAACAAAGCTGGAGAAACCGTGGTAATAATACTTTATCTGACAATATGCGTGCTTTAAACGACCACTACGGTATTTGTTTTATTATTAAACAAAACTTGATGAAGTCTGCAAAAAGAGCGCGCAGTTTCAGTTTGCGACTTTCGTCGGCACTACAGTCGTCATCGCCTCCACCAACCAGTGTTGTGGGCATTCATCCCACCAATGGAAGAGGACCGAATGCAGATCGCAAAATTCTGTTTTAAAAATTTCTACTCACTTTCCAGAGAAACCGCTGCAAGGTTCGGCACTTCAGACGGTACGCTTTTTTATTGCGATACAAAACATAAAAGTGATGAACGACGGTAGACAGTCCCTTTAATATGGTATGCTTCCAGCAGCTCTCTCCCTAAGGTATCCGCGCCTCTACCCAGGATCTTAATCTCGTGCAGCCGCGGTGCACATGCGCAGGCCGCGCAATGGACCGGCAAATGCGCATTACTTTTGTTCTTCAAGGACAATTCATGTTCCCGAGCATGGTCGTTCACACATCTCCCCGTTTGACCTGTGTAGGTCTTTCCACACGTTAGTGGAATGGCATATACAACGCCGACTGCACACTTAACGTATGGCGTGGCATGTTTCTTCTGGCATCCATGGTTTTCTTTTTCTTTGCACACGAATACCTTAGGGAGAGAGCTACTGGAAGCATACCATATTAAGAGCAAAGGCAAGGAATGTATTAGTGACACTTCGGTATGTTTGTACAATAGTGAGTATAGATTGTTTGATGCGATGATTGATTAGTGACGCACCGGCGACACGCATGCGCGGGGGGGTCTTTCCGCGGTTTTTTACAGAAATAAAATCAGTTGATGTTTAGCGCTCGCCCTGTGCACTGTGTTCTTCTCTTCTTAGTACACCTTTCTTTTCTACGTTTGCGCTAAAAATGCCGTCTATGATACATCAACAACTCGCCTAACAGGACGTTTTATTAGCTGCCTATATTTCTTTTGTGTTCGTGTTCTCGCCGTTCCCGCGTCGTGCCGGCGCCAGCCCTGACAACGCTTAGCACGTTTTTGGTGCATCGTCCCTTACAGCAGTTCCAGCTGTGCGACGCACTGTGTCGTGATAAGGATACAGGATCCATGCCAGCCTCTCCAAACGCATAGACGGATCCATCCCACAGAAACAGGCAGTACGCTACAGAGCGAACACCGAAACGATACAAGACCGCTTGTGCGCACGACCTGGCTTGGGCATGTCATGTGCACATAATGTAATCTTGCGTGCGCATGGCGTGTTGATGCGTCAACGTCGTGTGATCTTCCGGCTCCGAGTTTCTCTGATACTGAAGAGGGCAGGGAAGAAATTTGGCTTGCGAGTGGCAAAGGTTTCAAGCTCACCTACCGGCATCATGCTTTCGCGGCTCGTGATGAACCAATTAAAAAGTTCTTGTAGTACAAAGCTCTTCATTGGGCACGCGAACACTTCCAGTATGTGACTAAAATTTCTAATGGGACCTGGTGAAGCGCCTTTTAAGAGTAAATTATAAACGAAACAAAAGCCATGTGCACATCTGATTTTTCTTTTACCTACTTTCTACTTTCCCCTGACGGCACTCCATGGTTTCGCATTCGCTCTCCATATTCCTGCTGCTGCGTGCAGGCACCTCCTGTTTTCTGCCCCCCCCCCCCCCCCCCCCACGCCCAAGTCTTCAAGGAGGTGCTTCAGTTCTATGGGAACACTGGACTGGAAAACCGTCGGTAAAAGCCCCCCGCCACGTCCTCGCGGCCATAGACGCCGCTCTCCTCTTCTTCCCCTCTCCTCTTCCCGCCTTTATTTTCGTCTCCCCATTGCACAGTACACGCTGGGATGTGCTGCAATTTAGGGTTGCAGAAATAGCGTCTTTTCCTCTCCCCTGCTCCAACCGCTCGCGCCATGTCAATGCGGTGGGGTAAGGTGGCCAGCGCGTCCCATTTCACTGCTGCTACCGGTTGCTTCTCGGATGTTTGTTGAACTAGGGAACTAGGTTGTTGCACCCCATAAAGTTCCGAAACGTCAATTTTGCCCGGTAACACGAATTACGGTCTCAAACTGTACTCGAAAGCAAAATTTGGGGCTAAATAGCGTTCATATAGGCACCGATTTTGAAAATAGGCATTTATGGGCACTTTAAGACATTTAGGCACTAACCCCAAATATAGGCATTTATAGGCACTATAAAAACACTATAAAAGCCCTCCTTTACCCCTAATTCATGCTCATATATCAAAGTGGCGCGATAGGAACGCGAGGAAAAAAATAGGCATTTGCCTATAATCCGGTCTCTAGTGATCACCATAAAGTTCGTGTGAAGTAACGCACAGAACATGAATGCGGACGTAACCCTAAAGTGTGGGTGTATAATGTCTTGTGTTTCCTCCACTTTGACCTGCACTCAATGCGATACGCCACGCCGGACTATCAAATCGAGTCATCCGAGTAATACGCCTTTCCCTTCGCCTGTTCTACCTCGGACTCAATTCGACTAATTCGCGTACACGCCGATTTGTCACAATCGTGTTTGAAACAGGATATCTCTAACGTAGGTTGCTGGGCGAGTTGGTTCATAATATTCAGAAGAGGAAACCAGCGAAAGACACGAAGACAGTGAAGGAGAACAACCAGACAGTACAAGCGCCGGACTTCGAACTAAATGATTATTACAGAATTAAGCCCCCCATACACATTTTAACCAGCAGCGCATGCATAAATATAGGCTATCTGACCCGTTTCACAGTTGCACACTTAACACTACAATGCCATGGTGAATGTCAAGGTGGTACAAACAGCACATTTCCATGAACCACCGGAATGACGACGCCAGGTGGACCCGCTATGTATAGCACCGCAAATTCTTAATCTGTAATGAAAACTGTGGGATCACTCACACATGACACTTTGCCCTGCCTTGCTTTATATTGAGGGCATCAAAAACTCCACGTTCAATCTCATTTTTTCCTTTGCCAATGACACTCACTGATGTGAAATCAGGGGCGCAGAGCCTTTGAAGCACAGAGGTAAGTTTCCACCAGTGCTCGTAGGGAGTAGATTGCAGTGTTCACGCATCCTGTCATTGAATCATCGGCCCGTCTGACCGCTGAACACACGGTCCCATGACAAGCGAATTTCGAAACTTACGTGCCTCTGCGCCGCAAAGGCTGTGGCTGTGCCCGATTTCAAATCAGTGAGTGTCACGAAGAAATAAGAGTAAACGTGAAACTTGTGAAGCCTTTGAAATACATAGGGGGCAAAGTGTCATGTGTGAGTGATCCCTCAGTTTTCCTCACAGATAAAGAATTTGCGGTTCTAGATAACGGTGCACGTGGCGTTGATATCTTGGTGTTTCGTGCAAATAGGCTGTTTGTGCCACCTTGACACGTTTCTTGGCTTTGTACTGTGAATTGTGCAACGTGACAAAGCTCTGATAGCCTATTTACGCATGTGTTGCTGGTTCCTATATATGTGTGGAGTTTCTTTAATAAACATTTAGTTGTAAGTCCAACACTTCTCCTCGTTAGTTCCTACGCTGTCTCCGTGTTTTTCGTTGGTTTCTTCTTAAAGGCCAACTCCGGAGGTTTTTCGAGGTCAATGGATCTCAATAAAATTCGCTGGGAACGTTCCTTTGCACATTTCCGTCATTTATGCCAAATTTCAAGCTTGAGACATGCGCTGATTGTTTGCGAATGAATTTTAAAAATTGTCTGCAAACGCCCACCCGGCCTCCCACAATTATTGGCAACATTGCGTGTGTGACGTGTTGGTTTGCCGGTCGAAGGAAGTGACGCAGCCGATGGTTTCGCTAACTTTGGCCGCTACAGCGTATATTGTGCTGGTCACAAGGCGACGGTGTTTGGCCGGCGCTTCGCTGGTTTGGCGCGCGATTTTCTGTTCTCTGTGGAGGAGCGTGTGATATTCCGCGCCGACGGGACCAGCATGCCTTGCTTGACTTCTGGTTCGTAACAAACTACTACGTCATACTTGGACAGTACACTCGGTTGGGTTTCGGTTTCGGTATTGCGCCTTTTTGCTTATTAAAAATTATTTTCGAATTTGCTGAGCATTTCAGCTATCGGGCGCGTGACAAGAGTGTCTCAGGAACATAAAAGCACCATTATCCTGACACGGTCAAAAAAATCGCCGGAGTTGGCCTTTAAGCAGATCGCTAAAGATAATCACAATTATCGTCATGCGGGCGTAGCAACCCCCCTCCTATCCTTTTTCTTCTCCCGATATTTTCCCATCATGCACATGCACGAAAGGTCTTCATGAACGCGCGACGTGAACGAAAGATGTGTTGCACCTTTCGCCCACGAGACCGATCAACCTCCTTTCAGCATGTTGTACAGGATATTAAGGAAGATCATTTGAATTTCGAATAAGATAAGCGCCACACTTCACTTTAATGTACCTAGAGAAGAAGCTGCATTTAGGATAGTGTTTTACCATAGATCACCTGCATACGATTAATCAAATAATTGAGAAAACTGCCGAATAAAAAAACAATCTGTATGACATACATAGGCATTCGACTCGGTAGAGATATATCAGCGGTTCTAGAGGCGTTCCTTCGACACGGAGTACACGTGTGCGTCAGTGGCGGAGCCAGAAATTTTTCCAGCGTGCATATATGTTCGTGCTTGCGTTTGTATGTGTGCGTGCATATATATGCAAGCAAAATTGAAAAAATTTCGGGGGGTTTGAACCCCCCCCTTGGCTACACCACTGGTGTGCGTACACAGCTACTCTGCTTCTCTAAAAAAAGTAGGAAAATCCCTCCTAACACTCTGCCAAAGTAAAAGTACTTTTCAGACAACCCCCTTTTCTTTTCCTCTTAGGACCCTTTAAGAAGTGCGCCGAAGACATGTGGTTCATGACATTCGCGGTTAGCTCTGTTTTCGCAGATGCCGAAAAAAAAAAGTGAAAGAAGGGGGGAGAGAAACGAGAGGAAACATTTTTAAAATCACGCTGCTGGTTGGAGTCACGGTGTCAGAGAAATCACCGTGGATAGGGCTTTTGTTGACGGCGCCCATTGTTCAGGCTACAATGCACCACACTATCGGCAAAGCAAATGACACTGCTGGAATTTTAGGTGTGGGTAGAGTGCCTCGATTTCCTCCTCGCCCGATTTCCTCCTCGGGCGAGGAGGACATCGAGGCACTCTAGGTGCGGGCGTAGAACGGACGTCACTGCCTCGATTGGCAGTCATTTTTGGGGGGTCACGCATATTTACAACATCATGTGCAGGCACCTGGGGAGACTTGGTGTTAAGGCTCCCCAGGTGCCTTTACAACAAGTTAAAAAAGAAACATGGTATGTCAGGTGCCCGTGAAAGTGAGGACAGTAGGCGAATGAAAGTTGCCACGTTTTCAGCGATTTCAGGCTGTCACGAGCATCGAAAACCAGAAATCAAGGAGCCTTTGCAGTACTCGCCATGTCAATAAATTCACCGAATGAATCACAAAAACGTCATGTATCGCATGCCGTTTCTTTGTGGTAGAGTGCATAGGACAGACGGGGCGCTGAAAGAACATGAAACGTCCGCCGCATCAGGGGGAGGAGACATGCCTGCTCATTGCAGTGTGAGATTGGTCATCCGTTTTTAATTAAATAGTGATATTATTTAATTACATGTTAATTTATGATATATCATTTAATGATATATTTTAACTATTTCAATAATTATCATTATTTTAATTATATAATTAACGATACCCAGCCACGAAATACGAGGGGAACTGACTGAAGCATATCAAGCGAAAAAAAAAACGTGGTCATGATCGTGTACCTTCCATATCGTTATCACGAAATGAGGTTTAACCTAGAGAAATGTAATTAAGGAATACCGGCTTTTGCCTGTTTAGTGTGAACAAGTAACCCGTATGGGTTCCGAAACGTCTCTGTGTTTTTCACCTTGACTTGGTCAGTGACCGCATCTACATCCTCATCATGATACCTGGCCAGATGAACTTTCGTCGAACTCTTGACTACGTAGTCGCAGCTTGTGTGCTCGTGAAATTTTCTCGTGTTGCGTACGCATCCTTCAAGGCTGGGTTCGTCGTTCTTTCAAACTATGTGCCAACAGCTTACCGCCATGAATCTTGTAAAACACATACAACCACGGTACAAAAAAAAAAAAATTATGGAACAAATAAACACACATTCAACATTGCCACGTGCCGCGGTGGCACGGTCTCTGATGCTGACCCGATAGACGCGTGTTCGATCCCGGCCGCGGTGCTCGCATTTTGACGGACGCTTAATGATGTCTGCACGTCAAAGAACCGTACACGCAACTTCCGGAGTAGTCCACTGCTAGTGGTCACGGTACGTGAAACCTTAGAAATGCTTAATACAGTGAAACCTCGGTGATACGAACACAGCTCATGCGAATTTCGGGGTGATACGAATTTTTCTTTGGTCCCGGCCAAGGCCCCTTGGCCTGCAATGTAATGAAGTACGGTTGTTGCGAACTGATTTTCATCCCGCGACGTTTGATACGAACGTACGCTACCGCCCTGGTACGAAGAGGTGCTGTCGCGGAAGACGCGCCAGGCACGTGCAAGTGCGGGAACGCAAGCGCGGGCATGCGCGCCGCACCGCCAAATTGTCAGAATCACGATGTAAACGTTGTACTATGTTTACACGTGCCTGCCTCGTGCAACAGACATCCCTACGAAAGGTGCAGTGCTGCCAGATGGCCCGAAGACAAAATCAGTAGCCGGACCCGCTAAAAATCAGTAGATTTTCCAAAAAGTCAGTAGATTCTTAAAAAATAAATTTGATGAAAAAATTTAATTAATTAGCAGTTCTAGTAATTAATTTCATTGTTTACACTTATTATAGTTTGTAAGCACTTACAAAAATGTTACATAAAATAAATATACTGGACCTTTTTCACGATCGGTAGAGCACCCCCTCGCTCTCGCCGCGAGGGGTGCTCTACCGATCGTGAAAAAAGTTCAGTCGACGCGACAACGTGTGTGTTCCTTCGCACCTGTGGCCTCCGAGAATGCGCGCCGGCAGGTTTCGGAGGCTATGCGCAACCGAAGATGTTTCGGGTGCTCGCCGCTTGTGGCGTAGTTGAAGTATTTTCTGTGCGCATGCGCAAAAGGCACCCATGAAACCATCTTTAGGCAGAGAGCGCGGTGGCGCAATGTTCGCCTCCGAGATTTGCTTATGCACATTCCAGTGGTCGTTTGCGAGCACTGACTTTGTTTGAAAGTGGTCAATTCAGCAGCTTGAGAGCTTTACAACGAGAACAAGCAGATATGCACGTTATGTCCCTCCTTCCTTATCATGTAATAGCCCGATTATTTTAGTAATAATGCGTCGTTGCTCTTTTACATCAATTTTATGCAGAGCCTTCGGAGCGCTCAAAAACGACTCTGCGAATGTACCGTAAAGCTCTCCTGACAACTATGAGAATTTATCTCTCTTGCTGCATTAAAAGGTGCAATGTGTAACAGCAAGCCACGTACTTTTGAAATTAATTTATATGTATACCCGAAAACGAAGTCAAGAGTACGTATGTTTATCCCGAAAACACAGATGTTCGTGGCAGCATTACCTTATCAATATTTGTTGCAACATTCACTGGCAATTGAGCACCGCATTTGAATAGAACGCTTGGGAAGTATTGTGTGCCCGCAGAAATGCTGCACTTCTGGAACTAAAATTGGTCGTTCTAAAGATTCTGGATTTCAGCTACAATCTAAAGATTCTGGATCCCAAGCCGACAGCAGGCACTATCATCTTCAAATCTGGTTTGTCATGCTGCTCCTATCTTGATGCAGTCGAGATTACGCAATACTTGATTATTCGAAAATGTATATAGTTAACTACCGTGAGCAATATTAAACCACAAAAGGAACGTACATACAAAACTTGATTTAAATGACAGCTGATAAAGTTTATTTTTTGCTGTTTTGCTAGCGATACTCTGCGTGAGGAAACCAAATTTTTGAGGCCGTCAGCATGATTTCATCCTTCCTTGTCGGAATATGCAATGCCACCATCCTCTCGAGAAGGGGGGCGGGTGAATTGATCATGGGCTTGTTTCTTTTGTTAGACACAACGTAATTAAGGAAACCCGCGGAAAATGAAGCTAATTAAGATATATTGGACATTACTTATATATGTTTTAGCTGTAGTACAGTAAGTAGATGGCAAAGCGATCGGACGCGTAACTGGAAGATCGTAGGTTTCGCCCACATTTGGGGCAAGTTGATTTTTTATGCATTTTAATTCGTTTCCATTGACGTCAGAATTACTATGCTACGGTTAAAGGCTACAAATAATGTCTCCTATAACTTCCTTAGCTTCATTGTCTGTCGGTTTCATTACGTTACTGGCTGTATTTTTATTTGGCTACAACATATCCTACAATGCAGTTTTGCTGCACAACAACAAATCATGAAAAAAAATGGCGCTGAATTTTGTCCTCGTTACTATAGTGCCTAGAATATCGTTACACTGCACGTGGACGAGTGACTCGTTTGGTGTTCCTAAGAAATGCTTGTCGAGAGGCGTGGACAAGCGTGGCGGGTCTCCTTTTTATTTGTTCGCGTACTTGTTTGGCCGGTGAAGCAATGAGCTGCGCTGGCAGTACAAACTTGCGTGAATTTCATGCCCTTCCGTTAACCAGCTCCCTCGAAGACCAACCCCGGCTGGTAGCCAGAGCCGCCGACGCGGCGAAAGCTAGGCTTTTCTGGAAGCGAGAGACTACCCCGAAGACGATAACTAGAAAAGTACCGAGTAAAGACATTTATTCTTGCTCTTTTGGCTTGCTAAGCGTCAAGCTTGTCATGTCCCGCGGTAGTTCAGGCACGAACGGTGAAAACTCATTGTCTAATCAGACACCATGCCTTGCGCTGGCTGCATGGGTATGAAAACTCAAGATCGACATGCCAAAGCAATTATTTGTTCCCGGTAGCCATGTGATGATCTTGACGCTTTTCCAGCACCTGTTCTAGAGACCATGATGCTAGAGGCGTAGCTGATCGATCCTCAGACTCGCAGACACACCGCAATTTAGGTGAAACATGGGGCGACGCGTCACAAATGGGGGAGATAGGGGTTGAGGTGGGGAGGGGTTGAGGCTGAAACATATGAATTGACGCTTTCTACGTTACTGGAGAGCGCACTGACTACGGGGACAAAAAGAGAAGAACACGACACAAGCACTCATTGGAGGCACGTGCGAGGGAGACATGCAGGCATGGTCGTCGCCAGGATTTTCTCTTGGGGGTGCAAACGAGCGTTGCATCGCGGCTGGGGGGAGGGGGGAGAGCACTGGTCTAGCTTGGGTGACGGCAACTGCTGGTGAGGCTTGAGGGGGGGGGCAAGTGCCCCTTTTGCACCCCTCCCCTGCCGACGCCCATGCATGCAGGTGCGTTAGCATCGTGTGTGCTCAAGTGTGTGGCTAATGTACTTAAGTGTCTGTGAATCTTCTAGGCAGGGAGGAAAATTTCGGCAGACGCCGACTGCCCTTGAGAGGGGGTCGAAAGAGGATTCAGCTGTCGCTACTGAAAGAAAAAAAGTGAGAAATCTAGGAACTTCGTAAAAATCCGTAGAATTTTCTTTTTATCCGGGAATCAGTAGGTAGCCAAGAAAAATCAGTAGATCTACGGAAAAAATCCGTAGGTCTGGCACCACTGGAAAGGTGGACGGGGACCGAAAGAAGGCGAGGATGGTCTTGCACAGTGTTGTCGGTAACGCGTTACGAGTAACGCCGTTACCGGTAACGCGTTACTTTTTTCGGTAACTTAGTAACGTACTCGTTACAATTTCGGAACTGTAAGGGGTAACGTACTTCCGTTAACATTTTTCGGTAACGTGAGGCGTTACGTTACTCGTTACTTTTTCTACAGTGGCTACTTTTTCATCGTGTAGGTGCCATTTTCCCAGAGCTCACCCCGTCGAATTTTTCTGTCGCAGCGTCCGACTGCTGTCGGCCTGCCAGGCATGGACAAAGAGAGCGCGGGTGGAATCGATTTTGCTTGTGGGAATTGCGGGTACAAATTTCTTAGAACGCGTCGAATCCCTACGGGGATGCAGGCCCGTAGCCAGAAATTTTTTTCGGGGGGCGCCCACCTGTTCAAAACCTTGAAAACCACCTATTTTCATTATTTATTCTCGGTAAAACACCCCCCTCCATCCGAATTTCGGGGGGGGGGCCGGGCCCCCTAGCCCCCCCCCCTGGCTACGGGCCTGCGGGGATGGCTGGCCTTCGCCACACAAAGCTTGAAGAAAGCCGAGGAACTGTACGAACATGCTTTTCGTGGAATAGGATTGTAGCAGGTGGATTGCTGGCACCTGCTCCTTTCCGTGCGTGAAAGACAGGCCGCCCAAAGGGAAAGCGCATGGGCTGGCTTACTCCATACCACGGGCTGACTGTGACGCTTCGTTCGTGGGCCGAGCAAAAACTTCCCCGAGAGGCTGCGGAAACATAAAAACGACGTCCTCAAGTTCGAGTGTCATGAAAATACACTCGCTGAACATAGCTTGGTGAACGACCACCGCATCGAATTCCAGTAACCACAGGTGCGCTGCCGATCGCGAGTCTGCCTCAACGGCATTCTGCACATCATGGAGAATAGGCGAGACCCCATGGCAGGAAGAAAAACTCTTAAAAAGAGTGCCAGTGGGACGCGAAACGTCGACTTTTTCCTTGAAACTCAAAAAAAAAAATTTTTTTTTTTACTAGCTATTTTTTTTACTAGAATGGGCCTTTCTGCGTAGGTAGTCTCCGCATGCGCGCCGGCGTCGATAAGGCACGCGCAATTTTTGGTGGTCAAAATGCGACGACAGGTGCGGACCAAAGGACATGTGGTGTCACAGACGTGCAAATGTCCCCCCCCCCCCCCCCCCCCGCCTTAAAAAAAAGAAAAAAATGGGCGTCACTGCAGGCCTCCGCGATTGCCTACTAGCGCATGGCCGTTTCGTTAGCTTGAGATACACCAAATTTGGTATTGAGTGACATGACTGTATGACGAACATAAATGACAAGTGGTAATATGGAAATCATGACTTGTCATGTGCGTCATGACTTGCATGCCACGCTCATGGCGTGCTCGCGGCCGTTTCGTTAGCTTGAGATACACCAAATTTGGTATTGAGTGACATGACTGTCATCGATATTGACGATCTCCACTGGAGGTGCTGTTCGGGCCCGGAATAAGGCAAATTACTGTAAATTTTTTAGAGATTAGTGATGCTTTCCTTGCCGATAGCGCGGAAGATTGAATGTCATGTTGTGTAAAATGTCACGTTGAGAAAAAATGACTTCATCATGTGCCACAGGGTCAGAAGCCATCACGTGTAACATTTGTAAGGTCCGGTACATTTGTACAAATAATTCTCGTTAAATGAGAATTTTGCGTATAATCTTTGTTTGGGTGTCAAGTTTTATGTGAAACATAAATTTGAGATTAAAAAATTGTTATTGTGGGTTCCTGCAGCAAACACACATTTATTAAAATTTGATTGGGAAGTAACAGCAGAGGTAACGACTGTTACTTTTTTTCGGTAACTGTAACGGTAACGCGTTAACTTTTTTTGTAGGTAACGTAGGGCGGTAACGCGTTCCTTTTTTGTTAGAGTAACGAGTAACGTATTTAGTTACTTTTTTTTCGGTAACGCATACAACACTGGTCTTGCATGGCGATGGAGTCAGGCCTCACAACGTCAACATGCGCGACTGTTGAGGTCGCATTTATGTGGGCATGTCAGTAAATCTCCCAAAAAGCATCCCCAACACCTCCGCTATAACAAAATCGTAAGATAGGACCGTGGTTCTGAAATTTTGTGGCCTTGATCTATGGCGTCAATGCGCTTCTTCCGTTACTTTCGCCGCAGTACTCTGGCGTCATGCGAAAAAGCATACTAAAATTTGGAAAGGGCTATTGCTGTCGCGAGTCACAACGCACCTGGTTCATTAATGAAACACGCGCGTACGGTCCGTATATTTACGAGCGCTGGTACGATTGCCGACATCTAAAAACTTCACTGACAGTCAGTCAGAGTTCTTCCTGACGTTCCTGCGGCCCCGAAAAGCAATAAATGAAAGTGTAGGCCAGCTTTCTTTTTGTCGCACGCTAATTTTCCATGCTTTCTGGTGATACGAATATTTTCGGTGGTCCCGTGAGATTCGTATCATCGAGGTTTCACTGTACACCGTACATGACTTGAGATAAGTGCCCTCTCACCCATTCTTTTTTTTATTTTCTATGTGCACGCCGAAAAACAAAATATTTAAGAAACGTTTGCCAGTTCTATGACTTCTAGTACATATCTATGCTGTTCTCTCAGCCCTTAGTGTTAAAAGCCCTGAATTTCAGCTAATTAAACACAGAAGATGCAGTAAAATAGCTTTTTGAAACTTGTAGTTTCGGTTTCCACGCCGCCGCCGCCGCCGCCGCCGCCGACGAAAAGTGGCCGTGCGCCACCGCCGCCGGTCGAAACCGCCACAGCGCACACCTCTACTTACGGTACTTCGTCGGCGGTCCTCGGTTGTCCATGCTCTCTGAGTAGCCAGTAGGTACTGGATTTCGACCTCCAAGGTAGTGCCTGTGTGAGATGTCTCCTGTGCGTGATTAAACAATAAAAAAATTCACAACGTACATGTAAAATTAAAGTAAGCTGCGAGTCGCCACGATTCTCATCGACCCTTTAGTATAAATGCGCCCGATCTCACGTCGTTGATGATGTACTGCGCAGAATTCGCGGAAGACTACCGCCTATAGACATGCCTACAATATGGCGGTTGGGTGAAGGTACGCTAGATGGCGTTGGCGGTGCAGCTGCTCTCCGATTGCGCGGACCGCCGTACGAGCAGTACGAGTGCGCTTGCCGGATCGTGCTGCTTGGCGGACCATGGACGACGACCGGTCGTTAAAGTTTGAATAAAATTTCACACACACTATCGCTTTGATTACTGCTGGGCGAAACCACTGAAGATTTCACGGTGTAACCATGATTGCTTCAGTCACCATAACTCTCATCGACCCTTTAGTATAAACGCGCCCGATCTCACGTTGGTGATGATGTACCGGGCAGAATTCACGGAAGATTCACGGTTTACCGATGAGCCTCCGCAGCTTCGCCCACTCATCATCGTTCACTCCGTGGATATGCTGTGTTTTTTTTTTCGCCTTCTGCAACGGCGCCTTGCTCCTCTCATCTTCGCAACGTATTTCGCATGGCATTCGTGCTTGCTTGGGGTCCCTGCGTACTGCGGCATGACTGGCGATGCACAAACTATAGTTGCTCCAAGGCGAGCTCAGAAATGCAGGAACCACAGTGTATGTGCTTAAACTAATACCGTCATGTGCTTGAGCTGCACAGCCTCCGGGGCTCGCGGTCGCTTTGACGAACGAGCCGCATACGAGGTCGTCTTTCTTCTCACCGCTCCAGTGCTCATCGTTCGTCCGCAATGCACGACCACCCCTCTGGAGACACCATTTGCCTGCAGAAAATGCAAGGTCCGAAGAAACCAGAAAACACGTGTTTCGAAGGCCGCCGACGCCTTCTTATCTTCAGAACTTTGAGTGAGAATTGTCCCGACGTTAGCCGACGTTTCGGAATCCATACGGTCCCTTCTTTAGAGTTCAAGAAGGGGAGACTCGAAAAGCGGTTCTTTTCTTGTTCGGCAGGTATGAAAGGATGCGTCAAGCGGCGGCGGGGCTCGTCACCAAAAGAACACAGGTGTGCGATGGTTTTACCGGAGGGAATGAGTTGGGGAGTAAAAGGGGTGGGGAGCTTCTTTGACGCGTGGATGCGTCGAGGTGAACTGTGAGATGAGATACAGGAAAAGGGGGGATACTTGGAGAGTGAGGCTGTATGCAGACATATTTTCATTTTTAAATGCGAAGCATTTCTTAGCGAACTTCGGCGAGTTTGAGCGTATCTATCTATCTATCTATCTATCTATCTATCTATCTATCTATCTATCTATCTATCTATCTATCTATCTATCTATCTATCTATCTATCTATCTATCTATCTATCTATCTATCTATCTATCTATCTATCTAGCCGCCTACGACTTTGTGCTCTCCTGGCCGTATCGTTAATGGGATTTATACCAAATTTGGTATGGCATAACATGACCGTATGACGAACATAAATGGCTGGTCATATCATGAAAATCATGACTAAATTGTCGTGAAAAGTATGATTTACATGCCACGCTCATGGGGCGTTCGCGGCCGTTTCCTTAGCTTGATATACACCAAATTTGGGATTGAGTGACGTGACTGTATGACGAACATAAATGGCAGATGGTAATATGCAAATAAGGACGTGCATGTCATGAACAACATGATTTGATTTACATGCCACGCTCATGGCGAGCTCGCGGCCGTTTCGTTAGCTTGAGATACACCAAATTTGGTATTGAGTGACATGACTGTATGAGGAACATAAATGACAAGTGGCAATATGGAAATCATGACATGTCATGAGCGACATGACTTGCATGCCACGCTCATGGCGCACTCGCGGCCGTTTCGTTAGCTTGAGATACACCAAATTTGGTATTGAGTGACATGACTGTATGAAGAACATAAATTACAAGTGGTAATATGGAAATCATGACTTGTCATGTGCGTCATGACTTGCATGCCACGCTCATGGCGTGCTCGCGGCCGTTTCGTTAGCTTGAGATACACCAAATTTGGTATTGAGTGACATGACTGTATGACGAACATAAATGACAAGTGGTAATATGGAAATCATGACTTGTCATGAGGGACATGACTTGCATGCCACGCTCATGGCGTGCTCGCGGCCGTTTCGTTAGCTTGAGATACACCGAATTTGGTATTGAGTGACATGACTGTATGAGGAACATAAATGACAAGTGGCAGTATGGAAATCATGACGTGTCATGAGCGACATGACTTGCATGCCACGCTCATGGCGCGCTCGCGGCCATTTCGTTAGCTTGATATACACCAAATTTGGGATTGAGTCACGTGACTGTATGACGAACATAAATGACAAGTGGTAATATGGAAATCATGACTTGTCATGTGCGTCATGACTTGCATGCCACACTCATGGCGTGCTCGCGGCCGTTTCGTTAGCTTGAGACACACCAAATTTGGTATTGAGTGACATGACTGTATCACGAACATAAATGACAGGTCCTAACATGTAAAACATGACATGCAAATTATGTAAAGCATGATTTGCTCCTTCCTGGCTGCTTCGCATTACATCGATTCCCACAGTGCGTGGGATCTGCCGGCTTTTTTTTCTTCCGTTCTGCGCTGGGCGGGGGGGGGGGGGGGGGGGGCGAAGAGTGTGGTTCACGCTTGGGGACTCGCTCGGATTGCCAACATTCATTTCCGGTAATTGATCTCAGCTGTTTCAAGAAAGTTGATGTGGCAGTCCGCGTTTTTGCAAAATTGGGGGGGGTCTTTCCCGTCTTTCTTACAGGTTCTCAGTTGCGCTGATGCAGCTGGCGTCGCATTCAGTACAAGCAGTTTTGTAGAAGATGCCTTGGGTTCGCTCTTTCGGTGGCCGGTCTTTGGTTGCAGGCAGAGAACGCGCTATGGTGTTCGTAATGTCGCAAACATTTTCACGAACAATCCATCCCCTCTTTCGGCTGCGGGCCACGCGTTGGGAAGGGAGGGGCGTCAGCGAAACCACTTTTTTTTCTTCTTTTTTCAGCAGCGGGAGTACGCCGGCGGCTCTTCGAACATGTGCTTTCTCTTTGAATTCGCGCGCGCGCGGCATCGTTTGCGGTTTCGAACTGGCCTCAGCCCGGGCTTTATCCCTCCCGTTTCGGACTGCACGTGTGTATGGCGCAAGCGGATGGGCCACTCGCGTTCTTACTATCACGTGATTCAGCCTTCCGCGGATCGGTCCGTCGTCTGAGTCCACTGGCAGTAATTTAGCTAGTGCCACAGGTAGCGAAGAGAAGTCCATTTTTGTCGAGGTGTCGAAGCCTGTTGCTGGATTTCTCATCTTGCGTCGTGTTTTGGAAGTGAATTGCTTTCTGAATGAAATATTTTGGGAAGCCGTTTTTGACGAGTTTCCTGAATATATGGTGTTTTTCTTGTTTTTCTTTCTTTTTTCTTTTTTTTCAAGTTGTGTGCTGCAGCGCATTTGGGCTCTTCGCATTAATGCGTTTACTACTGACGTCTTGCGGATTTTCGGGTGGTCAGAAGTGAAATGAGTATATCGACTTGTGCAGATGTGTTTGCACAGTTTGCGCAAGGCGCGAGAGGCCACGATTAAGGACGACGCCAACTGAAGGACCCTCTGAAGTGGCGCGCCTTGCTGAGCGATGGCAAGCCGCCCTCCTCAGCGAGGTCCCCCAAGACCAGGAGTGGGCCGTCCAGCGGGCCAGGGGCTGTCGCCGAGGAACTCGGTAGATGTTCCTCGAACGGTGGATCCCTGGTAGCCTAGCCCCGGGCACAACCGTTGGGAAAATAAAGTTTATTCAACTCAACTCACGGTATTATTTTAAATGCGAAGCATTTCTTAGCGAACTTCGGCGACTTTGAGCGTATCTATCTATCTATCTATCTATCTATCTATCTATCTATCTATCTATCTATCTATCTATCTATCTATCTATCTATCTATCTATCTATCTATCTATCTATCTATCTATCTATCCATCTATCTATCTATCTAGTCCGCCTCGGTGGATCAGTGGCTAAGGTGCTCGGCTGCTGACCCGAAGGTCGCGGGTTCGATCCCGGCCGCGGCAGTCGCATTTCGATGGAGGCGAAATGGTAGAGGCCCGTGTACTGTGCGATGTCAGTGCACGTTAAAGAACACCAGATGGTCCAAATTTCCGGAGCCCTCCACTACGGCATCTCTCATAATCATATCGTGGTTTTGGGACGTTAAACCCCACATATTATTAAATGCGAAGCATTTCTTAGCGAACTTCGGCGACTTTGAGCGTATCTATCTATCTAGCTATCTATCTATCTAGCTATCTATCTAGCCGCCTACGACTTTGTGCTCTCCTGGCCGTATCGTTAATGGGATTTATACCAAATTTGGTGTGGCATAACATGACCGTATTGCGAACATAAATGGCTGGTCATATCATGAAAATCATGACTAGCTTGTCATGAAAAGCATGATTTACCTGCCACGCTCATGGCGCGCTCCCGGCCGTTTCGTTAGCTTGATATACACCAAATTTGGGATAGAGTGACGTGATTGTATGACGAACATAAATGACCAGTGGTAATATGGAAATCATGACTTGTCATGTGCGACATGACTTGCATGCCACGCTCATGGCGCGCTCGCGGCCGTTTCGTTAGCTTGAGACACACCAAATTTGGGATAGAGTGACGTGACTGAATGACGAACATAAATGACCAGTGGTAATATGGAAATCATGACTTGTCATGTGCGACATGACTTGCATGCCACGCTCATGGCGCGCTCGCGGCCGTTTCGTTAGCTTAATATACACCAAATTTGGTATTGAGTGACGTGACTGTATGATGAACATAAATGACCAGTGGTAATATGGAAATCATGACTTGTCATGTGCGACATGACTTGCATGCCACGCTCATGGCGCGCTCGCGGCCGTTTCGTTAGCTTGAGACACACCAAATTTGGGACAGAGTGACGTGACTGAATGACGAACATAAATGACCAGTGGTAATATGGAAATCATGACTTGTCATGTGCGACATGACTTGCATGCCACGCTCATGGCGCGCTCCCGGCCGTTTCGTTAGCTTGATATACACCAAATTTGGGATAGAGTGACGTGATTGTATGACGAACATAAATGACCAGTGGTAATATGGAAATCATGACTTGTCATGTGCGACATGACTTGCATGCCACGCTCATGGCGCGCTCGCGGCCGTTTCGTTAGCTTGAGACACACCAAATTTGGGATAGAGTGACGTGACTGAATGACGAACATAAATGACCAGTGGTAATATGGAAATCATGACTTGTCATGTGCGACATGACTTGCATGCCACGCTCATGGCGCGCTCGCGGCCGTTTAGTTAGCTTGATATACACCAAATTTGGTATTGAGTGACGTGACTGTATGATGAACATAAATGACCAGTGGTAATATGGAAATCATGACTTGCGAATTTTGTAAAGTATGATTTGGCTGCTTTGCATTACATCGATTCCCACAGTGTGTGGGATCTGCCGGCTTTTATTATCTATCTATCTATCTATCTATCTATCTATCTATCTATCTATCTATCTATCTATCTATCTATCTATCTATCTATCTATCTATCTATCTATCTATCTATCTATCTATCTATCTATCTATCTATCTATCTATCTAGCCGCCTACGACTTTGTGCTCCCTTGGCCGTATCGTTAATGGGATTTATACCAAATTTGGTATGGCATAACATGACTGTATGACGAACATAAATGGCTGGTCATATCATGAAAATCATGACAAACTTGTCACGAAAAGTATGATTTACATGCCACGATCATGGTGCGCTCGCGGTCGTTTCGTTAGCTTGATATGCACCAAATTTGGTATAGTGGGACGTGACTGTATGACGAACATAAATGACAAGTGGTATTATGGAAATCATGACATGTCATGTGCGACATGACTTGCATGCCACGCTCTTGGCGCGCTCGCGGCCGTTTTGTAAGCTTGAGATACACCAAATTTGGCATTGAGTGACGTTACTGTATGACGAACATAAATGACAAGTGGCAATATGGAAATCATGACATGTCATGAGCGACATGACTTGCACTCCACGCTTCTGGCGCGCTCGCGGCCGTTTCGTTAGCTTGACATACACCAAATTTGGGATTGAGCGACGTGACTGTATGACGAACATAAATGACAAGTGGTAATATGGAAATCATGACTTGTCATGTGCGACATGACTTGCATGCCACGCTCATGGCGCGCTCGCGGCCGTTTCGATAGCTTGATATAGCCCAAATTTGGTATTGAGTGACATAACCGTATGACGAACATAAATGACCAGTGGTAATATGGAAATCATTACTTGTCATGTGCGACATGACTAGCATGCCACGCTCATGGCGCGCTCGCGGCCGTTTCGTTATATTGATATACACCAAACTTGGTATTGAGTGACGTTACTGTATGACGAACATAAATGACAAGTGGTAATATGGAAATCATGACTTGTCATGTGCGACATGACTTGCATGCCACGCTCATGGCGTGCTCACGGCCGTTTCGTTAGCTTGAGATACACCAAATTTGGTATTGAGTGACATGACTGTATGACGAACATAAATGACAGGTCCTAACATGTAAAACATGACATGCAAATAATGTAAAGCATGATTTGCTTCTTCCTGGCTGCTTCGCATTACATCGATTCCCACAGTGTGTGGGATCTGCCGGCTTTTTTTAGGTTACGAGAACATAAAAAATCGACAGGGATGTTTCAAAGGTAATCTGAATACTCGGTCGATAAATTCAGATGGGAGAATGATTGTGTCTTACGATCTCTTGTCGCTGAAATGACAGTCGTTGAGACGTATCTGAGAAAGACACGGCTGTGGTTTTAATGAATTAAGAGCACGTTCCCCGGTGTGTTTCATAGTTATATTTGCCGTGGCGACAGGCATGGGCACAGAGTTCCAAATAGTGCAACATTTGTGAGAAAGCTTGCATATTTAGCAAACTTAATGCATTGTGATAAGGCAAGAAAAAGAAGATTCGCACCAGGTGTATCGGTAAGGGCGCAAGTACTTCAAATGCCTTTCTCTTTCTTTTTTTTTTTTTCGTTTTTGAGGATCGATAGTTACCTAGGTTCGAATTACGTTATACTCCGTTTGCACGCCAACAGTGGCGCTAACTGGTAAGACCTTAAATCTAAAGGGCATTTGAGCGGTGACACGTTTGCCGTCGAATGAGTGCCTAGGTTCTTATTACGTGTTTTGTAGAGCCCATTGATGATGCCAAAAGAATGTTTGCCGGCAAGGAGGGCGCATATTATTGACTATATAAAGGAAAACAAAGGTGCTCCATGACGGACGCAATTCGTGTTCATAAATAAAGGATTTCAGAAAAAGTAAAGAGAATGCCACCGGCATCGAAACTGGAAACGTGCACCACGCTTAAGCGCGTTTCGTTTACGTAGCCAGAAAGGCCATTGAAGTACATGAAAACTTCTTCAATCAGGAAACAGCGTGGTAAAAAACGAAGACGAAGCAAGGAACGAGCAACACACCACACGAAGCGCTGCTCGTTCCTTTCTTCGTCTTCGTTTTTTACCGCGCTGTTTCCTGATTGAAAATGTTCACCCAACTAGCCAACAAGTTCACAAGTTCACGCTAATACATGAAAACGCTTGTTATTTCTATAAAATGAGTTTTATGGCGTAGAACTTGAAGAAAGTTGTACATTTAAGGCAACACGAACATAATATGTTTATTGCGCAACTTCGTCATCGCGCCCTTAGTGCCATAAAATCAAGGACTACTGGCACGATTTTGGAAGATCGCAAAAGGGACATATTTCGTTTCCTTGGTATGCAGTGTGAACGCTCTCCACACAGCGGAGCCAGGCAACACGTATAAAATATTTTATTTTGATTTTAAAGTTTTCGTCACTGAGCATCTGCACGCCGGCCCCACTGCAATGGACATTATTCCGACGAGTCAAGACAGTTCCTGAATTTGCGAGCTCTGCGTCCTGCGTGCAGCCTAAATCGCAGAAATCGCTCTCAGGGTCACTGGACGACAATTCAATCATCGTTGTTTACATGCATCACGAGCAGAAGACAGATTTGCCGTTAGTACGTCGCCAATCGCTGTCTTCCCGCGACGTCACACTACTCTGAAACGTCACTGAGAAGCCGCCCCCCTCGATACCGAAACCGAAATTGCTGTTTTATGGTAGCGGTATTAAAAATATATCCAATGCATTCCCAAACACTACTACCCTCTTTATAGGTTTCTCGACACCAGTAGTTTTATTTAAAACAACAATCCGAAAATTTTTAAAAGTTCGTGTCAGTACTCCTTTAATGGTATTTAGGCACTTGAGATCTTCATCTCTGATTGCCTTATAAGCGTCGAAGTGAACCAGGTATTATTTGCATTTATTATTTGCATTAGATTAGCCCCTGTGAAACGGATAATAACGCTGTAAACGGTAAACACTGCGAACTCTTGTTCTGGACGTCTAAATGCATGTAGCACTGCGTACACAGCTGGACGAGCTGCGATACGTAATACATTTTGATGTCACATAGACTGTGCACGGAAGTCACGCAGGGCATTGTCATTGTACACAGCCCCTCTTAGACTTCCTCCAAGAATCAAATAAATGAAAAAGAACAATAGCTTGTTTCGAAGGCTCCAAAATATATTCTTGCTGTTTTGCCATAATGAAAAGAAGCAAGAAAAGAGGAGGGGTCAGACTGACGACCCGTGAAAGCATCTTTTTTTCGTCCAAAGCTGCTTCACTGGAAATGAACCCAGAGCCACAGAACATGCGGTTTGTGCGCTTTCATTTTAGGAGTAGATAAGTGAATACAACACATTTCTGGAGTAAATGAGGGAAATTCGACCTCAAGCCACCGCTTGAATTGAAATGACAACGTCAACAAAGCTATTGAATGTGTCAATGGATTCTCAGTGACATGGACCGCGAAACTGTTAGGGGTGGGGGGGGCGGGTCAGGTTGGCCTCAGGGGGGGGATTACAACCCCCGACCCCCCCCCCCCCCCCCCCCTGTCGGTGCGCCAATGCAACGAACACGTTGCGACTCTCCGACTGCCAATCCCCCGTGAACCCAGAATGCGGGCGTTTGGGCCTGCTAACAACAGTGCGCTGACACTCCCGATTCTTCGGCACGAGCTTCTCGA
Organism: Rhipicephalus appendiculatus; assembly: GCA_030522465.1. Classification (NCBI taxonomy): domain Eukaryota; kingdom Metazoa; phylum Arthropoda; class Arachnida; order Ixodida; family Ixodidae; genus Rhipicephalus; species Rhipicephalus appendiculatus. Next base: position 94,714 of record JALIZH010009617.1, on the reverse strand, counting down.
CCAGAACCTGCAGGCGAGTTGATTTTCTGCATTATACTGTAGGTGTAGTAATGCCACGAGGCCGATGTCACGGTGGTCAACGTCACTATGGAAGTGAAATATTTACTTCCCTTGCTTTGGTTGCTTATGATTATCTTTAATGCCATAATGTAGTGCACAACTACGCTTGCCAACACTGACGTCCTCAGCCCATCCCAAGGATACGGCGCTTATATGCTCTTGTTTGGTCAGGATACACGACCTTTTCACTGTGTTTAGAAAAAGTTTATTTCATCGTAAGACGCTACGAACACATGGAAACAGCGTCGATAGCTTAGGGACAATAACGTACACAAATGACAGCACAATATACATGAAACGTTTTTACAAAAATGTCCAAGTCCACAAAGTGTCCGTAACACATCCTGCTAAGGACTAACGTACACACACTTATCAGAATATACACGATGTACATAATGATGTATATACACAATACACATGACTCGGTGAACATGTCGGGAAATATGTTCAATAAATGTTATGGTGCATGTAATTCACATAATGTACAGCGTTAGCATGAAGTGTATATATACAAGAACCTACAAGCATACGGTGGCATACACGCAAAAAAATAATAAGCACATCCAGTTTATATGTTCTAATCAATCACTGTCTGATGGCCTGGCTACAGGAACCAGGCCAGATGAAAAACTAGCCGCACACGTCCATCAACTACCGACAGGAAGCGGCACGACCAATGCCGTAGAAATTCCTCTTCCCCAAGGAAGAACAATTCCTCCGACAAAAAGGACAGCAGTTCGGAGTATAAGCGTTCCAGAATTGGAAACAGAGCACGACGACGGTGACCCGCTGCAACAGCTTCGCACCTGTTATGCCACAAACAAAAAGCACCTGCAGCTATCAGAAGGCGTGCAAAGCGACTACGCGAGCAACGACCAGGTGTTACAAAACGATTAACACCTATAGGCCACGGAAACCAGTGTTAACGGCTCTTCAAAATACTTTTGCAGTTACACATTGCTGCAGCACATGCTGGTTGGACTCTTGTAACGGACAGTTAGGACATGTGGAAGATGGGATCATGCCCCACCTCTCCAGTCTGTCTCTTGCTGGGAGTACTCTCCATCCCAGACGCCACATGAAGTCACGGAGATGGCCAGGCAGGAAGGATGCTGTTATCGCGCTCCATGAGATGCGGCTCGATCGTGCTGGACGGGCTGGAGGAACCAGAGGGAGTAGCAGGGCCGCTGTTGTATCCACAAGACGGTTTTCTAGAATGTCCACATCGGGACAAACCTGCTGTGCGTGGCGATAAAATGCTACAGCCACGGAGTAAAACGCAGGTAAATCATAGAGAAACATATTTCGTAAAGAGCGGACACTCCAGTAGGGCCCTGCGGCCGAGCTACTGCACTGCTTTCAGCGCCACGAGCGGCTGGTCTTCGGCATAAATTAATAAAACAACAAAAAATTCCTTGCCGACGCCAGGATTTGAACCGGTGCCCTCATGCTTCGAAGGCGAGTGTCTTTACCACTAGACTACACACCCACGCTTTATCTACGTGAATACGTGTGCATCTAAACCATATGAATGCGTTGTATTGACGGTGCAAAATAAATTTAGAAAGACAACACTTCCTATACAAACTTTATTGATTTTTGTGGTAGCTCATTAAACTCCCTCTGTAGGAAACGATGTAGAGCCGCCGTGGAGGAGTGTGCACATCAATAAAATTTTTCCTTTGAAAAAATTTAATGCCACACTTGCGTTTCGGTGGCCCTTCTGAGGTGGCTATTAGATGTGCTGGCTAACGAGTGGAAGCGAGCTTAGGCACGCCATCTGGCGGTTGTTCAGACCCTTGCTTGCTCGGCCGCGAAAAGGCTCGATTGGTCACTCTTTACTAAAGTACATTTCTCTATAGAAATCCAGCCCTGACCAGATGGCGCGTCGAAAACGCACACGTGGCGCCCCCCAAACGAGTTGGCTGAAAAAGCCCTAGTAGGACAGGGCCTCTGGGCCACGTCTAAGCGCATACGGAACGTTGCGCGACATGTTATCGGCTGTGTCTGCTTTTGTGCCGTGTGCGTTTTTTCTGCGAAATTTACAGCACAGAACATCGAGTTTATGCGCATAGTCGAAGGCAACAGATCGGGAGCTGCGACTGGAGAGCGAACGAGCAGTGATGCCACCGGTTTTCTTGCAGTACGGTTTCGGCAGTGTCGTGTTCGTGGAAGGGTGCTTTCTCGACAGTGCGCTGCCGAAGAGACGCAAGCTCTGCACGGTAAACTATGTTTACTCTGTCGAGGAAACTGTGTGTGGTATCAACAGGGCTGGGCAAAGATACTTTGAAATTGTATCGCGATACGATACAAGATACTCGGACAAGAAGTATAGTAGATACAGATACAAGATACTTCCGGAATGAATGTATCCGATACGATACTTCGCAATTGTATCTTAAGATACTTCGATACATTTCGAAATTTGCTATTAGAGATCTATATAATGACGCCTCAAATACCTATGTACAGAAGTGCTGGCTTGAAAATGTCTTAACTGCGACCAACTTTGTTTACTTTAATGAAATATCTGTTTGAATCCCGAAAGTTATGTTTTTCGTGCTTAATGTATATTAGTTTAATTCCGAAACAACTTATTGGCATTTGTTTACTTGACACTTTTGTATTTGATGGGTGTCGCTGCTCTACTTGGCGACCAGCTAGCGGGTTGCCGTCTAATTGCAAGAACTTCAATGAGAAGCCTCCGCAGCATACCTTGTCCGTAAGCGTATTACCGTTTTCGTAGCAGCGCATCACCCTACAGGTGTAGAACAACAACGCTGGTAGCAACCTTTAGCCTCATGTGAAGACTATAACTACCGAGTCAGCACTCGCAGTTCACGGAGGACATAAAACTGCAATGTTTTTTTTTTTTCATATTCTACCTATCACCTTGCATAAGATGTTCGTTAGCAACATATTCACTAACGTGCAATCTTTTACCATTTCCTCTCCGAGAGAACTTCTGCCGCCCAAAAGCTTCCCAGATGTATTGTGGAAAAAATCGTGGCATGATATCACTGCTATTCACACTATTGCAACTTCTAGCCTGTTTACCTGCTTTTTGTAACAAAAAAAAAAAAGACTTTACAGGGACCTTAAAAAAGGAAAGCCAATACACCTAAGTAACATAGCAAGGCAGTTAGGCAATAAAAAATGACCAAGTGAATAAGTATAGAGGGTGTTTCACGTAAGCAGAACCAAATATTTAAAAAAAGACAAGCGTTTAACCGTGACTGAATGAAACCAATGGCATATGGTTTACCGTCATCTGGCATCCGTTATATATTTTTATATTGGGCTTAGTTCGTTGATTAACTATGGTCAATAATGCAACATTTTTATTATTCACTTAAGGCGTGCAGAGTGCGCTTCGTCACATCGCAGAGCGCATTTAAAAACGACCGAAGCAATTGTTTTTTGGTGGCGTACATGCTGCATGGTGAATATTTTTTTTCGATTTTAAAGAAAGCACGCGAAATATCAAATAAAACCACGTGATCGCGTTCATGCGCTATCGTACTGCAGCGCTCTTGAACGCGCATCGAGCGAAACAACCGGCGCGTGGACCACCTGTCGCTTGTCAGGGACGATGGTGTTTCTTTGCCGTGTTTGGCGGTCAGAAATGCTGACGCGCTGGGGAGCCGATGACTAAGGCACGGCCACTTGTTTCTCCGCGGTCCGCTTGCCGGTTGTTTTGCTCGAAGCACGTCTAAGAGCACTGCAGCACAATAGCTTACGAGAGCAGTAACATGGTCATATTTATCCGCCTTTCTTTAAACGCCGGAAAAATCACTACGTAGCGTGTGCCTTTCCACAAAAAGTCAGATCTGCCGTTTTAGAACGCCCTCTAAAACGCAAAGAAACACACTTGGCCTCAAAATAAATAGTAAAAATGTTACATCTCCCATCCTAGTTAAGAAATTAAGCGCAATATAAGTACATCTTAATGAGAGCCGCATGGCAGTAAACCCCATCGTTGGTTTTATTCAGTTGAGGTTAAGCACTTCTTTGTATATATATGGTTCAAGTTACGTGACACCCTTCATAAACACGATACAGACGGCGCCCTAAAAGCTATGATAATAGACCATTATGTATCGTAAACTTAGGTGTTAAAGTCGGACAATAGAATGCCCACGGAAAATAGCACTAAAGGGATCGTAGCGACCCTCATGAGTAAACCGTAGTAGTACTTGGTATTATGTTTCTCAAACCACCCTCCTAACGTATTTAAGATTTTTTTTTTTAATTTGCATTGCTATAATGTAAACTCATTCCGCCGCGGTGGTGCAGCGGTTACGGTGCTCGGCTGCTGACTCGAATGTCGCGAGTTCAATCCTGGCCGCGGCGGTCGCATTTCGATGAAGGCGAAATGGCAAAGGCCCGCGTAGTGTGCGATGTCAGCGCATGTTGAAAAACACTAGATAGTCGAAATTTTCGGAGCCCTCCAGTACAACGTCTCTCATAATCATATCGTGGTTTTGGGACGTAAAAGTCCAGATATTAATATTATAATATAAACTCAATTTCGCTGTTTCATTAAACCGTAAGCAGAGTTTTTGTTCCTCTGAGCACTAGGCACGCTCAGGTTATTTTACCTCTGCCTTCTCACATCACCTGAACAGTAAAGTCAGATGGAATGTAGACATATAAATAGTAACAATGACGCAGACAATTAAAAATAAGAATAAATAAGAGAAGGAATAGAGGATGAGGTTACAGAAGATGTTTTACAGTTAACAAAAAAAAAAAAAACTGCACAGAGGCCTAGGTAATGTGTGGGATGCAAACGGAGGACAGCAAAGAGAGCACTCGTGCTAACAATCAAGCTATCATTAAAAAAAAACTTCTTGTATAACTCAGCACGAAGAACAAAGATACATTGCGCCAAAATATTATCTGTTACGTAAATGCTTGTTCTATTGCATATAGCATAGACACCGGTGGAGCGACGGTTGTTAGAATCTAATAAGTCAATCTCTTAGTGTGCAAGTCAAGCTTACATCGACGAGCTCTGTTAAATCTCTGTGAAAGCAGGCAGACGCAAAGCAATCAAATTCTAGCATTTTTGAGAGTTTGCAACGAAGCACCATGCAAGACAAACTTAGATAACGACACTAGCGCCGCATTGTACGCCGCATTGTAGTACGCAGCACAGTACCGTGGCTACAAACAAAGTTCATGGCACCGACACAGCTACAAAGAATGAAAATATGGAGAAACAAAAGGTCGGCTGCACGTAGACGTTCGCGCGCTTGCTTTTGCCGAGATAGATCGAGCGCAATCACGTGACTCTGCTCCAACAGTAGAGACGTGTATAGACCTTATTTCCTATGCTCACTGGAGCACTCTGGCAAAAAGACAGGAATATCACTGTCGTCAGCTTTATTGAGGTGGCTTAGTGGCAGCAGTATCAGCTTGAGAAGCAGAGTTCAGCTGGCGTGTTGTTGTTTCGCAGGGTGGCGTTTGTATAGCAGTATCTTGTATCTTAAGACACACGATACATTATTGAATGTATCGGAAATACAGATACAGATACTCGTTTTGCGAGACGTATCGCGATACAGATACAAGATACCCAAAGAGTATCTAAGATAGTATCTAAGATACATGTATCTTCGATACTGCCCAGCCCCTGGGTATCAACTCACATTCCCAAACTTCAGCCAAATGCCACTCGCAAGTCCAACAAGCATCGTACGACGGGAAAGTACAGGTAAGTGTTTGTTGGAATTGCGCATGCAAAAGCTCGACCCGATCGGCTGTCTGCACGTTATGTTGCCGCTTTAAATGATGATTATCTCAACATAACTGAGGATCCGTTCGGCGAAGTGGCAGCTCATTTGAGCGATTATATCACTTATGTTATCGGCAGCTACAGCTTTCGTGTCGTGTTAACACGCAGTTGAGATGCCGTTTCTTTTCGCGCTTTTGTTTTCGATGTTTTGAACAGTGCTTAAAGCAGAACACTCGTGCATAATCGGTAGTTAAAGTTTTTGTAGTTCGTCAACTCACAGGTGAGAGTCTCTTTCGTATCGCGCATTTCTTCGCGGTGTTACGAACAGTGTATGAGTACTAAAAGCAGATCAGTCTTACACAACCAGTAGTTACAGCTCTCGTAGCGTGTTAACGCGCAGGTAAGAAGCCGTTTTGTTTCGCGATTTTATTTGCGGTGTTTTGAACAGTATCCTCCTAATCAATCTTCATTTCACTCTTTGTAGATGACAGCGAAGCTCGAGGTGTCCGCGTGAACCTGCACTTGCAAGGCCGGCGTGAGTAGAAATGCACACACGTTGCAGCGGTCGTACTTTGGGTAAACGATACCGACTCGCCGTCAACAGAATGATTACAAGCTTGGGGTCGGCCGTCATCTAAACCTGACACGTCAGTAAAGGAGCCCGTTGAGGAACTTTTTGGAGGTAGGCATAAGAGGTATCCGAGCCATGTGTTCATTAGATACTGTGTGCGCGAAAAGTGAATTGCTTTGCCCGCGCGATTTTTTCAGTATTTTCTTCTTGCTTGCATGTTTAGAACTGTGTACGTGGCAATTTATTGAAATGAAATGCGCGATTCTCAACGCGATTCTGCATACCTAAGCTGTTACGGGCTTGCTAAGTAAAAGTTTTGTTGTGTTTTACAGATCCAGCGTTGCCGCCGCTCTTTCTCGTACGGCCTCGACGGGAATGATTAAAAGATTATGTTTGGGTGGTATCATTCTTCTGTGTGGCACTTGTACACGCAACAGTACCTTCGGTCCCAGCGTTTTTTGGGGCGCCGATCCCCGCAGTCGACCCCGGTACTGATCGCCGTCCTACCGTCCTACTACCCGTATTGCAACAGGGCCGCCAGGGCGGCGCTACGTGTCAACACAAACTCCAGCGCTGGAAGCCTATAGACGTCAGACTCTGCCCAGGCGGCGCTGCGAAAAACGCCGCCACTAGCGCTCTCATCGCCGCCCTGGCCATAACTGGGTAGTGCACAGAGAGCCGTCCGCAAGCGAATGTGCATAGGCCACTATTCGCACCTAAAACGAAATCCAGGGGGCGCTGCGAAGTTAGGCAACACTGGCAAAGATGGCAGCTGTATTGAGGTCCATGTGCGGATTGTTGCTGCTGGAAATGCTGTGTTTTGTAGATTGCGATGTCAAAACGTGGTGTATCAGCGCTGTGTCTTAATGAGCGCTAGTAAAGCGCGTGAGTATGAACGTGAGTAAGTGCCTGTGAGTATGAACAGACGAGAGAATGAAAGTGAGTAAGTACGTGCAAGCGTGAGTCAACGGGAGCGACCATGAGTGTGAATACAAGCAAGTATGGAAGCGGGTGACATTTTCCTTCATTTGTTCCCGTCTGTGTGCGGTGTTCTGTCGAAGGTGGGAGTGTCTTTGCCTCCCAGTTCTTCATTTCGGTCGTCGGGAAGGGCAAGGTCGACGATGAAATAAATGTCGCACTGTTCGTGCACGTGAACGTCTGGTGTGAATTTGGACGCTCAAGAAATCCCAGTGCGGCATTGGAGTGTTTTTACTGAACCTGTGATCTCCGATGGCCCACGTTCTTGCATTACTGGATTTCTAGCGAAATGCAAGCGCGTATCAGCCGTTCTCATCCACTCCTAGGTAAGAGCTGCAGCACTGTCACAGGCCGTGTCAATCAGCAAGGCAGACAAACTGTTCGGCAGTGTTTTGTAGGCAGGTGGGCTAACACAGTCGGTAGTGGCCGCAGGCATCGTTTATCAAATGCTGATTGCCTAGATCAACACGGCGACACGTCACTTCTTTTGTAGCGGCTTAGTCTGTCAATTACTTCCGCGCGACCTTGTCTACGGATCAGGCGGGGACGTTACATTGAGCAAGATAACAAGGTTTCGTGCTGCGTAGTCGGTGCGGCTACAAGAGGAGGCTGAGAGAAACGATGACTATGAACTGCTAAAAATGATGGTATAGGAAACTTGTTCACAATTTTTTTTTAATGCGGGTAGCCTTATTGATCTCTCTGCGTGTTCGCGTGCGTCTAGGCTGATCCACATACGTCAGAGAAATTGAGGTGGTCGCAAACAATACTGCTTACCTGCTGCTATTGTACACAGCAATTTCATTACAGGTAGGAGTGAATTGGCCCCTGCATAGCTCCCTGCACCCTACGATGAGACATCGGCCAGGTTTTGCCACGTACGCGTGCCCATAAGCGTGCGCAGAGTTCCCCCTTCAGGGGGGGGGCGAAGGTTCGTCGCAGCGCCCCCCCTCCCTATTATGTCAATGTATGGGCTAACTTTGCGCCCCCCCCTACAATGTATAGGGCTGGCTTTGCGCCCCCCCTTCTTGCCCCCCCCCCCCCGTGCGCACGCCTATGCGCGTGCCCACAAGTCAAGGGAATCGAGCACATAGCATCTCAAGAGCCAGGCCCTAAGCTACTATGAGACATATAATATAGCAAGCATTTCTTGCCATGAGGCCAAATCTAGTGCGCGCATGAGACATTTACGCCACGCTGATAACAACACTACGAAGTTTTCAATTTTGTCCGCCGCTGTTGCACAGCGCATGATTAGGGTGTTTTTACTCCCGAGAGACGCGGGTTCGAACCATAGTTGCGGAGATCGCCGTTCGATGGAGGTGAAATGCTATGCGCCCGCGTACTAATTTCGGAGCTCCGGCTGGTCGAGATTAACCGGAGCGCTCCACTATGGCGTCTCTCGTAGCGAATTGAGACGCTTCGGGGCGTTATTATAAACCGATTCCGATTACTTCCAGCGGTGTTATACGTAGGATTCGATGATTCCATTCGAAGAGTGAAGGAAATTTTTAGGACAGTGACGTATTACCTGTTCCTGAAGTGCTAAGAATCAACACCCATAGTCGGTGTAACATTGCCGTTGCGGAGGTTGGTTATTTACGCCGTTGTTCGCCGTTCACTCAGAAAACACAAAATTGCTAATAGATACTAACCTACCTGTCCGCCTCAACCACGTCCATAACGAAACGCAGAAAAACTGCTTCGCGATGCATTTTTTTTCTTGGCTGACGACGAATCCTTCTGCCAGAACCGCCACCGCACGTGCGAAAGTGAATGTCGCCTGCTACACGGACCTCAATGGGCTGTTTCGCGCGCTCTCCGCTAGGTGGCGTATCGGCTCAAATTATTCGCGAATAGAACTCCTCTCTTTCGTTGGTGTTGATGCGCGGTTTCCTGAAAATCAAGGACCTGGAAAGCTTCTTCCGTCAACCCACCCTTGCTCCAGAAAAGTAGGAAGATCATCAAAGTGAACTGCGGGTTGAATGCAAAATATGTTTAAAGGGACTGTCTACCGTCGTTCATCACTTTTATGTTTTGTATCGCAATAAAAAGCGTACCGTCTGAAGTGCCGAACCTTGCAGCGGTTTCTCTGGAAAGTGAGTAGAAATTTTTAAAAAAGAATTTTGCGATCTGCATTCGGTCCTCTTCCATTGGTGGGATGAATGCCCACAACACTGGTTGGTGGAGGCGATGACGACTGTAGTGCCGGTGAAAGTCGCAAACTGAAACCGCGCGCTCTTTTTGCAGACTTCATCCATTTTTGTTTGATAATAAAACAAATACCGTAGTGGTCGTTTAAGCACGCATATTGTCAGATAAAGTATTATTACCACGGTTTCTCCAGCTTTGTTCAGTCTGCTTGACAAACCACCGCGGTAGAGCGGAAAAGTTGGTCTGTTCCAGCAACACTGGTACGCCAGGGGTTGTGAAACGAACTGTAGTGGTTCCACTCATGCCAACCGCGCTACTAAAATGAACATGAGGAGTGCTTCACAAAACAACAGAAGATTCCTGCTGTCTTTCAGTTATGTTTAGGTGTTCTGTGTTGTATATGCGATATGAGAGCCAGCATGGACGTCCCTGGTGAAGCGGAACGTGATGGCAAAATCTTCTTCAATGTAGCACCTTGGTGAATGGTGTGCAGTTTACTGATGAGGACTCGTGCTACGTTACTAGATTACGTTGGACTCACGGGCATGGTTCGAAAATTCCCTGAAGTCAGTCACGCTGCTATTCGCCGAAGACAATTTTTTTTCTTATGAGCGGTGCCGGACGCAGTGCTCGCGTTTCGCCGCCGTAGGCAGGCAGGTATACATAACTTGCAAGTACGTCACACTGCGGAACTCTGGGATACGATCTCGGCATATGCGCCGCCATCACCGAGCACATGGCAGCAGACGATACCGAGTCAAGCTGTGCGGCTCTCGCGTTTCCCGTCAACGCCGTCCGTCGCAATGGCGATATTTGACGGCCGCACGAGAAATAAGTGTGAATGAGATAAAAAAAGGACCAGAAGCGGGGACGTACTGTTTGCCAAAGGTGAGCACAAACCCGTGCGACCGCACGAAAGAGCTGTCCAAGAAGCGGAGCACATGGCTCATGCGCGCATAAACAGGATGTATCCCAAGACTAACAACGTACGTGTGTGCGGGCGTCACTTCATAAAAGGCAAGCTATGTTTCCAAATCTCGTGCGAAGTTGTTTCAGCCATTACGTGCGACACCATGGACTCGGACACTGCAGACACGGAGGATCCGAGTTCCCCATTCAACACTGCTTCGCTGCTGGCTGCATAATGTCTTGAACGATTCTCCTTCGTCATATGCGCAACGCAAACGATCGAAACGCGCGCACTACGCCAAACGATCCGCCGCACGAACGTAAACACGGCGCGGTCACTGAGACGTATGTGCTCGGTAATGGCGGACGGAAGACGGACGGAAGACAGGAAGTGACGTCACTTGCAAGTTATGTATACAGGCAGGCATAGGCGTGCGCACGGGGGGGGGGGGGGCAAGGGGGGCGAGAAGGGGGGGGGCGCAAAGTCAGCCTTATACATTGTAGGGGGGGGCGAGAGGGGGGGGGGCGCAAAGTCAGCCCCATACATTGACATAATAGGGAGGGGGGGGCGCTGCGACGAACCTTCGCCCCCCCCCTGAAGGGGAACCCTGCGCACGCTTATGCAGGCAGGCGAACGTGCCGCCGGCAGCGCCACCGAGCGCCTCTCTGAACGCGTGAGGAAAAAAGCAATAATTACTCTTTGGCGCAACCTAAAGCTGCCTCAAGTGCGTAAAATACAATTTCAAGTTACACATGTTTGTTTTTAAGCAAAATGAGTCTACCTGCGAGGATTTCTTGTCCGACCAATAGATTGAACCACATCGCTGTTTGGTGACGCTAGCGGTCATTCTTTGTCGACTTTCGACGTCAAATGAAAATTATAATTCTTTTTTTGTGGAACAAAAGCATGCTCATTGCCGCCGATGTGGTGAACGATCTTCTCATTTTCGCCACAATCAGAAAAATTTTTCCGAGCGGTAGACAGTCCTCGCAACTCGCAAGTGCAAGCGAGCATCGCATGAGATCGAGTTCGAGGCACTCCGACGTGCGTTCTGTAACGCCTAAATGCGTTAAATTTACGCATATACAAAGTGATGAAGTACATACACGAGCAATGTATCTTACAATCAGGGCTACGAAGCTCACTTTATCAGGCACGAATTGCCCCGGCGATTTTTGTCTTGGCAGTCGCATTCTCCATCCATCTCTCGCTTCTTGCGCGTTGCACTGTTTTATTACATATCCTCGAATGTTCTGTTCAGGATTGTCTTCCGTTTGTATATGCAAATGAGATACGTGCGTGTCCACTTTCTCAGTGTACAACGAAAGGCAAAACCGTGGCCTCCGAGATAGCTCCGGCAATCGCGGAGACCACGGGCAAGAAAAACCTCAAGGTGGTTGGTTACGACCAACATTTTGCGATTTACTTGTATGATGCACATGTTAGCATTTGCTAATTAAAGCCGGAACTTTGAGCCTTCAATGCGTACGTGCACGATGCTGTGTTGTGACGACCAGTTCAGATTATGGGTGGTCGCGAAGTGCGCGATGTTTATCGCGCGCTTCACCAGTCCGCATGTAAGGCTCTGCTGGCCTAAGGCTCTGCTGAGCTTCATAGTCAAGGTTACCACGGTTCTACGTCAAGGCTATACTCATAACAATAACAGGAGACCCACATTATCAGACTTTCTCACGCGACCGGCTCTGGAGAACGTGAGTAATTCGCTTACCCAACACGTTCGCAACGGCCCGTATCCAGCGCTCTCGCCGTTCTGCTTCGTGCAACAGCTACGGAAATCGGTAAAACTCAACTCCTTTACGTCCGTGGCAATTCACAACGCAGTAGTAGCGTCGACTGAGGTCTTTCTTCGTAGCGCGAGGAGCTGTTGCGTCTGCTCTTGTTTTCGCCGTCGTTCTGGCAAACACTTCATGGCGGTTAGGTTGCGCGTCCGACTAGCGGAGAGAAATTCGCAGCTCTTTTTTTGAGTGTCCAATGCGCCAACACACCTAATATTTAGCTCAATCGTTGTTTCGCACTCGCTAGTTGCACCTGGTTGCACAGCAAACTGTGCAGAGGAGTCGAAATTTGCACTACCCAAAACTGCTCCGACAGGTGGCGCTACGTGTCTGCAAAACTCCAGAGTCTGACGTCTATGGGCACATTGAGTACTTGCGGCCCGGTAACAAATAGCGTATCTTAGTGCCTAAGAAATATCAGGCAAGATCACGCGCGGGACACTGATCAACGTGCAACAAGCCAACGCTTCCTCTATTTCATTCAATGCCAGTGCAAACGCTCGCCCCTCAATGGGAGCCGCCGGTCCGCCTTAGTTCAGGGAGTGGTCACGATGCGACGCCACATGTAGGGTAGGGCTGCTTGCGTCACACGTGCGTCCGAGCGCTTTCGCACGGAGATGCGATAGACGCGTTTTCCCTCTCCAATATAATCATCATCATCATCAGCCTGTCTACGCCCACTGCAGGGCAAAGGCCTCTCCCATGTTTCGCCAATCAACCCGGTCCTGTGCTTTCTGCTGCCACGTTATATCTGCAAACTTCTTAATCTCATCTACCCACCTAATTTTCTGTCTCCCCCTCAAGCGTTTGCCATCTCTTGGAATCCAGTCAGTTACCCTTAATGACCAGCGGTTATCCTGCCGACGTGCTACGTGCCCGGCCCATATCCATTTCTTCTTCTTGATTGCAACTATGATATCCTTAACCCCCGTTTGTTCCCTGACCCACTCTGCTCTCTTCCTGTCTCTTAAGGTTACACCTATCATTTTCCTTTCAATCGCTCGCTGCGTCGTCCTCAGTTTAAGTTGAACCCTCTTCGTAAGTCTCCAGGTTTCTGCTCCGTAGTTAAGTACCGGTAAGATGCAGCTGTTATATACCTTCCTCTTGAGGGATAGTGATAGACTACCATTCATGATTTGATAATGCTTGCCGAATGAGCCCCATCCCATCCTTATTCTTCTAGTTATTTCACTGTCATGGTTCGGCTCCGCGGTTACTACCTGTCCTAAGTAGACGTACTCCTTTACAACTTCCAGTGTCTCGCCACCTATCGCAAAGCGCTGTTCTCTGCCAAGATTGTTCCACATTACTTTAGTTTTATGCATATCAATTTTCAGACCTACTCTTCTACTTTCCGTATCCAGTTCAGTAATCATAAGCTGTAATTCGTCTCCCGCGTTACTCATCAATGCAATGTCATCAGCGAATCGCAGGTTACTGAGATACTCTCCATTAACTCTTATCCCTAACTCTTTTCAATCTAGGGCCCTGAAAACCTCCTGTAAACACGCGGTGAATAGCATTGGAGAGATCGTGTCTCCCTGCCGTACGCCCTTCTTTATTGGGATTCTGTCGCTTTTTTTATGGAGGACTATAGTGGCTGTGGATCCGCTGTAGATCTCTTCCATTATGTTTATATAGGCTTCGTCGATACCCTGATTCTGCAGTGCCTGCATGACTGCTGATGTCTCCACCGAATCAAATGCCTTCTCGTAATCTATGAAGGCTATGTATAGGGGTTGGTTGTATTCCGCGCATTTCTCTATCACCTGATTGATAGTATGAATATGGTCTGTTGTTGAGAAGCCTGTACGAAATCCTGCCTGGTCCTTTGGTTGATTGAACTCTAATTTCGTATTAATTCTGTTAGCAATTGCTTTTGTAAATAGCTTGTAGACAACGGACAGTAAGCTGATGGGCCTGTAATTTTTCAGGTCCTTGACGTCCCCTTTCTTATGGATCATGATGATGTTGGCATTCTTCCAAGAAACTGGTATCCTCCCTGTCGAGAGACACTTCGTATACAGGGTGGCCAGTTTTTCTAACATGATCTCTCCACCGTCTTTCAACAGGTCGGATGTTACCTGATCCTCACCAGCGGCTTTGCCTCTTTGCATTCCCTTTAGGGCTTTCGTTACTTCTCCTGTCAATACTGGTGGGATGTCAGATTCCTCTGGGCTATTATTGCTTCTTACGTTATCATCATCCTGACTGTCTCGGCTGCTGTACAGATCTCTGTAGAACTCTTCCACTACCTCAACTATTCTATCCATATTGGTTGTGACCTTGCCTTCCTTGTCCCTTAATGCATACATTAGATTTTTGCCTATGCACAGTTTTGTCTTCATAGCTTTGAGGCTTCTTCCGTTCTTTAGAGCATGCTCAATTCTCTCCATATTATACTTTCTTATGTCGGCTACTTTACGCCTATTGATTAACTTGGAAAGCTCCACCAGCTCTATTTTGTCTGTTGCATTTGAGGCTTTCATGGTTTGACGTTTCTTAATGAGGTTTTTCGTCTCTTGGGATAGCTTACCAGTGTCCTCCAATATCATGCGTCTGTCCAATTTGTTCCTTCGTGCTCCTTCTTTGTAGCTCGAAGCAATGCCGCTGCCGCCTCACAGCGCTCGTGAGGCACCTCTTAAAGGCAGCGCATGCACTGCAGCGTCGCAGTGACGCGTCCCCATTGGTTGCCCGCATAGCGCCACGAACGGATACGCGCTACCTCAAAACACCATGTCTCTTAAGGTCTCTTCGATTTGGCTTGCACTGCCTGCACTAGTTCCGAAAAGTGTCGCAGTGGTGCCAAGCGGTGCAGGGTGCGCGGAGCACCGGTTCAGCAAGTGCAGGTGCAGCCGCGACACTACTGCGCGGCGGCTGCTGCCAAAACGAAGACGCAAGTGCAGGCCGTGTTGGCCGACGCGGCGTGTATCGATGGTGCTGTTTACGAAAACATTGCCGCGATAGCTGTCTTCGAAGCTGCCGCATATGAAACTGCTCGACAGCGACGACAATTTCCATAGGCGTGCGCAGGGTTGCCCTTCAGGGGGGGGCGAAGGTTCGTCACAGCGCCCCCCCCCTGCCTATTATGTCAATGCATGGGGCTGACTTTGCGCCCCCCCCCCCCCCCCCAAGTCACAGCGCCTCCCCTCCCTATTATGTCAATGTATAGGACTGAATTTGCGCCCCCCCCTCCTAGGTGACTAGGGGGGGGCGGCCGCCCCCTCTGCCCCCCCCCTCGTGCGCACGCCTATGACAATTTCGACAAGGGTAACTCCGAGAAGGTGGTTGTGGTTTAATTGGTCGCCTGCTCGTTGGTACGTGAAGATGACCGTGTTCCCTGGTACGGGAACGTCGTCGGAAGATTCCATGAGTGTGAGTTCAAGAAACTGTTCAGACTGTCTAGAACCACGTTTTACTTGCTCAGTGGTAAATTCCGCTGATATTGGCCTATTATTAAAGTGCGTGCGAGGCCGTAGAGCTAGAGAAGAATCTCGGGGGTCCTGTGACCGACGCTTTAAGACAACTTCACGTAAAATTTCACCTATCCATGAAAGTGTGCTCACTTTCTGTTCAAAACCTTTTATTGAATGCGCCACTTTTCTTCACGCTATTCTAGAGCACAAATGCGACAATTGTTTGAAACCATTAAATGCCTACGCAAGCTCTCATGGTGAATGCATTTTTAAACTGAGCAGTTTTTTATAAGGTTTTCTATCACACACAGGCTTCACGCTTTCGCAAAGACGAAGTGAGAGCACAGCTCGTGCCACATATATTTATGACCAACTTTATTTTTTCTAGGATTCTTATTGCCGTCAACCACGGTGGATTTTTCTGCTCATGAGTCATGTAAAAAGATTCACCTCAGTTGCTGCCGAGAAGACGAGGCTAACATTACCCGTTGCACGCACGCCCTGAACAAGAACACGCAGCCAACGCAGCGTCGTCTGCTCTAAGCTAGCGAGGAGGAAGGGGCGCACGCCATGCTGCACTTCGTTGCACCTCCTCTCGAGCGAGTGCAGGCCGGCAGAGAACTCGTGCAGAACTACGCTTGCACCTCGACAAAACGAGGGAGCCAGTGCAGAGCGCGCGCGGCACCAGCAAATCGAGGAGGGAGGTGCTGCACCCGTTGAACTGGTTCCGCCGGTGCAGCCAAATCGAAGAGACCTATATTTATGACCAACTTTTTTTTTTTCTAGGATTCTTATTGCCGTCAACCACGGTGGATTTTTCTGCTCATGAGTCATGTAAAAAGATTCACCTCAGTAGCTGCCGAGAAGACGCGCTAACATTACCCGTTGCACGCACGCTCTGAACAAGAACACGCAGCCAACGCAGCGTCGTCTGCTCTAAGCTTGGGAGGAGGAAGGGGCGCACGCCATGCTGCACTTCGTTGCACCTCCTCTTGAGCGAGTGCAGGCCGGCCGAGAACTCGTGCAGAACTACGCTTGCACCTCGACAAAACGAGGGAGCCAGTGCAGAGCGCGCGCGCGGCACCAGCAAATCGAGGAAGGAGGTGCTGCACCCGTTGAACTGGTTCCGCCGGTGCAGCCAAATCGAAGAGACCTTTACAGAGCCAGCGTGACCGCCAACATAGTGAACACGAGTAAGGTCCCTCTATTTTTCAAAGGTAGCGCAAACTCCTCCTCTCAGCGCCGCTTCCTCCTCGCCCGTCTCTCCCGGCCGCCATTATTGGGCGAGACTCGCAAGACGCGCCCGGCCCGCATGCGGTGCGTCGAAGCGCTTGCTTGTACTTGCTTGGAAATGAGACAATTCTGGGCGCAGATTCACACAGCTGTTCGTACGTAAGATGTGTAGTAAAGAGAGTTTGTGGTTGGTCGGTACATTAGCTATCATTTCGCGTTTTGTAAGCAACATATTGCGCACTGGCATGCCGGCATATATAAGAAATCCCATTGCGGCACCTTACGCGCGAACAGCTTTCTGGACTTGGGACCTGTTTTGACAACGTGAAAACCTAGCATTTGTGCATTGTATTTGACTTCATAAATGTAAGATGCGTCCATCGCACCAGGTGAACAAAAGGCAGCACATGTTAAATGCAATCCTAGGAAGTCTTTACAGCTGCCGTTTTTTCTTTTCGGATACCGTGGTGTTTGTTCACAAGACGCATTTTGGAAAATCAGACGCTACATCAAATTATGAACACACAACACGGCGGAGGCACTTACTTGCTAAATATCCCCAGCGTGCATTCCCAGCGCATTAGGCTTTAGCTTCTTGCAGCCATTTCTCGCAAGGATGACTGGCTCGAACTGATCGTCCGTGAAGTGTTTCTGAAATATACAGACATCCTCCAATGCACCCTCTGCAATTTGCCTAACGAAATACGGCCAAGTGCGCTGCAAACCATTTTGCTTCTTGCGGAAACAAAAATGTGAACGGCGACGAAAACAGGATGGTGCCCTTGCACTGGATAGGTGCCTATTTATTTACAAGTCAAATGTGTACTAACAACAACAAAAAACCACAACAAAATAATAAGGTGCATCAAAGAGAAACATGCAGCAACTGTCTTATAATAATTATTATTGAACACAGAATATCAGTAACACCGAGAAATGTGGATAAATTAAAAAAAATATATACATACCGACACGACGAATAAAAACTTACACCCGCTTCAAATAAACATATAGTTCAGGAGAAAAATTAGAGGATTAGAGAACAAACATGCGTTTAAAATTATAGTTTGCGTACGGGCAGCTTTGCAGCATATTGCTAAGTAAATTGCGCTCATCAATCGATGCTACTTACTTGCCATGTCTCTTTCTTTATCGTACACATCTCATCACCAGCCTCTATTTATGAGCGCTAAAAAAAAACAGCTCCGACTTTCTCAGAGTAAGTTTTTAACGACTTTTGGCAAATAAATTTTGTAAAATCTACGGGCTGAGCGAGGAAACAGAGATCTTGCAAAAATATTTTTCTCAAACGTTGCAGTAAAATTTTCGCAAAACAATTAGTAAATTGTAACACTAAGGATGCCGCTGTAAATATAGTGTGCGAGAAAGCGTGGCCGATAATGTCACGCTGCTTTTTTTTTTTTTTTGTCTAACTTAGGCATCAGTATCGAGCCTTAGCTTAGCCTCCCGTCCTGGCAATCGAAGTTCTTTCTCCCGATACGATGGAGCCATATCGCTCGCCGTTTAATGTTTTCCTTTCCACGAGGAACAGCAAAAAGCTTGTCATCCTTGGCAATGCTGTTCGAGCATCCAACAGCGCAACAAGTTGGCATCTGGCTGCAGCCGATGGCGTCTTTCAAACTGCAAAAAGCTATAAGAAGCCTGCGCTCACGTACAGCGCGCACGTGCGGCGGTGTTTCTACGCCCGATAATGGCGTCGTTTTCCGGCGCCAGAGCAAGAGGCAGAGGGGTCCTCGGGGAGAACTGGTCACGTGTCGGGCCTGGTCCAATAGGGGGAGCACAAAAGGGCGAAGAAGAGAGGAGAGGCGCAGAGGGCGGGGAGGACATTCTCCCTTTCCTTTTTGGACAATGGTTTGCGCTACCTTTGAAAAATACAGGGACCTTAAACACGAGGGATGCAAGCCGCCGCCCCACGGATCTGCACACAACTGAACAAAAAAATTACTTCATATGATTTCCGTCGTGAGGCACTACATGACGGGTGCTCTCCCCCATCAACGCAAAGCACACGCGAAGGCTAGGCGATGGGTGAGAGTAGGAAAGGGCTAGAGGAGAGGGTGGTGAACGGCTGGAACGGCCGCATTTGACTGGCATTGATAAAATAGAGGAGGCGTTAACAAGCGAAGCAAGAATCGCAGGGCAAGCAGCCGGCAGCGAACAGACACGGATGGGAACGCGAATCCAACGCTGTTGCGTGGTTGCCCAAGCGCAGCACGGCAAACCAGCTCAGTTCCACCCGACCAGAAAAACGAGCCAAGAAGGGATTGCATCGACATTGTCCCGTACCATGCACGACCGCAAAATTCAGTCTGTGCTAGTCAGGGTGTCGGAACGAAATTTTTTTTCGTTTCGGTTTTAGTTTCATTCCGCCGCAAAAAGTTCCGTTCCGTTTCTGTTCCAGAACGAGAAAAATGTTCCGTAACGGTTCATAACGTTATGTATTTGAAAAAAAAAAATGTAGAGTAACCTTAAAAATATTGGTTTTGTCGTATAGTTACTCACGCTCCTCTTAAGTGGGACATGGTTAGGACACGTTCTTCCCACGTTCTGAAGAGGAGCACAACTAATTGTACCACGAATTTCTAGAAATCAGCGGAAACCCGTGTCCTATACTCAATTATAGTAGACTTTCTCAAAAGTGAATTACGAATTTTTCGAGCAGGCTCAAAGCTTTGCGTCAAGGGAGCGCGCATGATCTCAGCAGCAGCCCGTCATCGAGCGTACATCTCATATGCGAGACCGCTGTTCATATAAAACAAGCTTCCTCGCCGAGAATGCTTCCTCTACGCTGGCATGTGTCACAGGCACACGAAAGTCCACTTGAGCTAATACAAAGATCTCTGGTTACCACTATTTTCGTTTTTCGCCAGTTTCAACACATCGCTACTATGGAATTCCTGCCAGATATACGCGCTAGTACTGAACTCTGAGATGTGCGTTATTGCTCATGTTGCATGACCTCGGTTGTCCCGGATTGTCAAGTTTCCGCTTGAACCGTAAAACGATAAAAAAAAAATTTCGGTTTGACTCCGGAACGAAATAATAGATAACGTTTCGGTTACGTTTTCGTTCCGTTCCGATACACTGGTGCTTGCACCTTTTCACTACTAGCACCGCTTCCGGTTAAATCCGCCGACCAGCAGTGTCAGGGAAGAAAAGCCTTGGCGAGAAGCCCGCACACTTTCGACACTTTTCTCCGTGTGTTCAGCCAAATATGTCAAATCAGAGGCTTTTATTATTTTCAGACAACTTAAAAGCAATGTTTACGCTTCGGTGTTATAAAATGGTAAATGAAGTGACCGGAAGTATCTTGGGTTGCAACGCTTGCTGCTTCATTAGCAACCTTGAAAAGGCGAATGCAATCGTGTAATTCAAGGATATCGCATTATTAAATGCGAACCAAAGGCCTTCTTACCATTTCAATATACGTGTCTATCGGGGGGCGTAGCCAGAATTTTTTTTCTTCGGTAGGGAGGGGGGAAGAGTTAATTTTTGCATGTCCTTGCAAGCATATATATATATATATATAGTTAGGAATGGGGTTGCGTGGCCGGTGCGAACACGTGCGGGTGTCGTGCCCGGCGCAGTCATCAGGACGGGTTGGAAGACAGAAAATACTTTCTGTACAGTATTTACATGTTGATGACCTTAAAGAAAAAACAGACACGGCGCCCTTCGGTGCGCCGCATTAAATTAGAAGGTTGGGGTCCACCCATAGGCGTGCGCACGGGGGGGGGGGGGGGGGGCGAAGCCAGCCCCATACATTGACATAATAGATAGGTGGGGGGCGACATGGGGGGGGGGGGCGCAAAGTCAGCCCCATACATTGACATAATAGGGAGGGGGGGGCGCTTCGACAAGCCTTCGTCCCCCCCCCCCACCCCCCCCTGAGGGGGAATCCTGCCCACGCTTATGTGTCCACCCCCTACATTCTCCTTTCCCCACGCGGTGGCCAAAAGTCCACCAATCCGGCACCATTAGCTGGTGCTTAAATATGACCACGCCTGCGCCTCCAAGGGTCAGTACCCGGACGATGACAAAGGACCACGAGGTTGGTGATTGACCGCTCTGGTGACCCTGTTGGGGAGTCGATGGCTCGTTGACTGCACCTGTCGCACCTGGGCGGGAACGGGTAAGGCTGGCCTGACGAGATCAGCATGGCGTCGGACAGGCACCGCACGTGCGCGGGGCTTTATTGTTTCTCCCGTTCATCCCGCTCAAGAATGTGGATTTACGACGACTGTCGTCGGTGGTCGGGGCCGGCAAGGTAGCGGCACAACAATACATAGGCGTGCGCAGGGTTCCCCTTCAGGAGGGGCGAAGGTTCGTCGCAGCGCTCCCCCCCCCCCCCCGCCTATTATATCAATTTGCGGGGCTGGCTTTGCGCCTCCCCCGCGCGCACGCCGCGGGAGGCGCAAAGAAAACCAGTGTCACTGGTTTTCTGGACCGAAAACCAGTGACACCAACATGTGTCTGTGCCTCAAAACAAGCAGCCTTGATAACCAGCAATCGATGTACAAAATCAACTTTATTCAGTAAGAAAATAGGTATGGACTACTGCCTCATTGAAGCCCATCATTAACTGTAGGTTGTCGGTGACCTGAGTGGCCCACTTCTGCCCATTCCACGTGAAACCCGTGATGTTTCGTAAAGTTGCGACGCTCGGCGCCTCCTACTCCCAGGTTCTGCAACTTCTGTTCCCTTTTGCGGGCGCCCTTCAACTGTGGAGAAAAAAAAAAGTTTAGCTGTGGTTGTCAGTTCTGTTCACTGCGAAGTGTTCACATGGCCGCCGTGTGCAAGTTGGTTAATGTACATTTTAAGGGTTTGCAGCGCAAGCATGTAAGTGCTGAAGGAAAAGCTACGCAGTGAAGAACGTTAGGCAGATAGGCGCTCGTGTGCGTCTCTCTTTGCCTCCCGTTCTTCAATGAGTCGCTTTCTCTTCAGTACTTACATGCTTGCGCTGCTAACTCTTGAAAAAAAAAAATAATAATAACAGGTTACTTTGTCGGCTTTTTGACGGAAATAGACTTATTGTTGTTAATAACGCCAGTGTGCGTGTGTACATCCTTCTTTTGTCCCTTTGTTCTTTCGTGCTCTACCCCTAAAACTAAACGCAAACGTTGGCGCTTAAGCGCGAATGTTTGCGCAGCCACAATTGCAGTGTGGCTACGAGCATCTTCATTTGTGGCACGATAATTCTTTCCGGTTGGTTATACAAATTTATTAACTGCACTTTTCCCGTGTTTTGATACATATTCCATGATCAAAGTATTTAAACTACGTAACGGTGGCCCACATATGCGACGATGCTGTGTACAGAGCGCAACTTTTGTAATGAGCCTGTATCGTTCGAGAGAGAGCACTAACGTCACTGTATACAGCAAACCTTCTGAAACCCAGATAATCCTCGTCGATCTTGCCAGCTGAATACGCAGGGTATATCAGTTACAACGCACCAGTGCTGGCCAGTATCACGATAGTATTTCAGAGATACTTTTGAGTATCTGTGTTTCTGTATCGACATTTGGAAAATGTATTTGTATCTCAGTAGTGAAATACTTTGCGATGTATCGATTGTATCGCGATACTATGCAGGACACGGGAAATGAGCTGAGGCATGTTGCCAAAGGGGGGGGGGGGGGGAATGAAGGTTTTCTTTTTGTGTGTGTGTGTGTGTGTCAAGACAAGCAAAGGCGCGCCGTCGGTCGGTGGCATAGGAAGGGCGGCGATGATTTCCCAAGCACAGAATGGCCCATGTGGTAAAGCACACAACGCCGCTGATGGCAGAATCGCTGAGGCAGTGTTGTCGGCCTCTGCGGACGAAAGTGGCTGTCTCTCAAGGCCAGTGCACCGCACCTAATTTTACAGCGAAAGCTGTTATGAGATCACAACAACGGCCGTTTTCGGCGCCGTTGTTGTCCACCACCGGTGTCCGTAACCGCTATCGCGCGAAATAAGAACAAAAAAAAAAAAAACGAAATGAGGAAAATTATCCAGGAAAGAACGGGGTTCGAACCTGGGGCCTCTCCGTGGCAGCCCAATATTCTACCACAATGTCATGCCGGTGCTCGACCTTATTCAGGCTTCATGTTGGAAAGAAACTATATAGCGTGGTAAAAGACTCGGCATCGTATTCTGGGGACTGATATTTCTGCCCTTCTGGTAGAGCAACATCGATTTTTCCAATGATAATTAAGATGAGGAAACTCAGATGTTGACGAAGAAGACTTGGCGAAGTTATCCGACATGGTAAACTTTTCAAATCGCGCCGCAGAGACAAACGCCAACGTCGGTAATATAGACATTATGGGACCATCGTGTGATGCTACTGCGAGTGCATCTGCATATTCATTGAGGGTTATACCTTTGCGCCCTGGTACCCACACCAAACGAACAAGACTTATATATCTTGGGATAAGAGAATAAAATAATTCTATAGTATTTGAAAAATCTGTTGCAGTTTATCTGGAACAGACAGTAAGACCGAAATGCTAAGAAAACACATTGAAACGCGAGACGTTATCACCAGAGATTTCGGCGAGAAGTTTAAAAATTAAACTCGCGACACTGATGCACCGTTCACTAGGACTAAAGAAGCGTCGTGCAGTCGTATTCCTCACACAAGTTTATTGTCATAACGTGAAAACAACCATGTGAGCCTTCAGAAGCCAACAGTCTTTATTTTCCAGCACAAAAACATTCACGAATGCTCCGCGTCATCTTTCTTTTGCTTGACAACAGGTATGGTGCCGCGCTTTTTAAGTAAACCAGCGCTTTTCATTCGGGTGGCGAAACGTTTCGGGTTCGTATGGAATTCAACGAACAACGCGCGCAGCAAGTCCAGGTTCTTGTTTTTCTTCTGGAGCATGTCGGCGCGTAAGCCATCCAGTCACTTGCTCATGCTTCCCTGACAAGAGGCGATAATGTCGGCTTCGAGCCTGTCGAGGAGCTCACTCACGCGCTGCCTCCGAAGCCGCATGTGATCGAGCTGGTCAACATGCGCGGCCATGGTGGCGACACGTTGACAGCAGAGCTGGTCGAAGGCCGCTCCCACCGGATCATCGTCTGAGGACATTGAGCTGGTGGTAGCAGCGGCGGCGTTTCCTTGGCGTGCTTGAGTGTTTTCGGCAGCCGCGACCAGCGACTTGCACAGCTGCGCTCTCGAAGCGAGCGAATCGCGAAAGTTGGAGACCCCTCGAACCACGTTGCCTACGAGGCGCTCGTGCTGCTCCACGTTCTCGCGGACGAGACGTAGCCGTTTTGCTTGGGCCAACAGCAGCAACTGAACGTGACCTGAGACGTGAGTGCGGATCCCTGTGAAGGGTTGCACTTCTTCTGGGTTACCGAGGACGACGCCGGCAAGAGGCGTCTCGTAACGCGGACAGAGGGCGCCAGCTCCCACATCCAAGACGCCCAGTCGGGAGAAAAGCTTCCGGAACTCAGGAGATCGAACCAGCTCGAAGTTGTGGTCGACGCGCACTTGTTTCACGCGACGCTGCTCTGCTGGGCAAGGAACGCCGTGGGCACTCAGCGCGAGCCTTGCAGACACCGCTTCCAGCTTGCGGCGTAAGAATGGTCAAATCCTCATTTTAAAGCCCTAATTTTTTTTAAAACCTAGATACCTTCCCAATCCAGCAACGCTGTCTCAAGCAAGGAGACGCATTATATAATGTGCTATTCACTGCATGCCTGTAAGCAGGGGTGTAGCCAGAAATTTTTCCCGAGGGAGACGGGAGGTAGGGATTCAACCACTTTTTATGCGTATTTGTGCGTGCGTTTGTACGTGCGTGGGTATATGCCTACAAGCAAAACTGAAAAATTTCGGGGGATGGGGGGCTATGATTCTACTGTGGCTACGCCAGTGTCTTTCAGTATTCAACAAAGGTTCTGAAAGCGTGGTGAGTTAGGTGAAAAAAAACCAAAAGTGACCATTCGAAAATAAACGTGGCATCTGGAGAATTGCATTGTCTTGTACGCCAACACTGCATAGTTCTTGCAACAAATGATTCAGCATTCAACGCGATAAAAATGACAACAGACTTGGAAAATAACGTGCAAGGCGGCTAAGCTGAGGTAAGGATGACAAAATCTTTAAACGGACACTTAAGTGAAACAATGAATTAGTTTAACCTGGTAATTCATACTCGGAAAACTCTAGTTACGTTGATTTCACCAACACAGAATCGTTAATAAATTAACAAAACAATGTCGAACGTTGCACTCTTACGTTATCAAAATCTACGATGATGACGTCACGGATTTCAAAGTTTTTTTCGTATTTTTGCCCAATCGGCACCACGAAATTTTAAGTGTCTGGCTCTAGCAGAATACAATGCACTTCTTTTTACCGTTTGGCAGCAATGTAGGCTATACCGAACGCCGTCAAAATCTATGACGTCACGGCTGTTGGTGCGAGAATTTCAAGGTGGCATCGCCACCCGTATTTTCTTTTTGCGCGCTTTCTCGCTTACCAAGCGTCGTCTCGCGGTAAGGATTGTGATAGATTAATTTTGACATCGTGAAAGAGTAATTCACTAGAAAGAACTAACTATTTTTTAGATGCTATAAACGAGCTCTGTCCCCCCCATCGTCCGCCGTGGCCAGATGACGATGGCGATGACGCTGCGATCACGGCACAGCACATGCAAGGTAACCACTATACGTCATAACGATGACGATGACGCTGATGACGATGAAGAATAAGCGCGTTCCATACCACAAATTCTCTTTCTGCCATGGATGAAAACGATCGTGAACGCGCTCTCACCCACCAAAGGCAAAGCGGCAACGCCGACAACAACGGCAATAACACATTGTATATACCTACTGTACACACGCATTGTCACTCATAATGCATGCGCGAGTGGGCAATGTCAGGGGGTGATTTACGGTAAGAACGATCCTGAGTTCTTCGCATACTACTCAGGGTTCCCTTATGGGGAGATGCGTGCGATTCTTTTCTCTAGCGTTCTTTTTACATATTCGGTATGCTGCAGGTGAGCTAGCATCCAGCTTCGACAGCGCTGTCGGCAACTACACGGACACTTCGTTCTCGATCACGTGCTCCTCGCGTCGACACGGTCACGCCAGGAGCGGCGAGGACGGCGTTGCGAAAGCGACGAAGACCCGACTACGAATCGAGCTGTTCGACGTGACTGCGGGAAACCGGTCGGTGCGAGGATTCTGGGTCACGAAAACCGAGACCGGCAGGGAACCACTCTTCCTGACCGGTCTGAGACCGGCTACGGACTACCTGGTCCTGGCGAGGCTGGAGACGGAAGCGTACGCGTTCGCCACTTACGTCAGGACCCTGGTGCCGGCCCATAGAAGGTGCGTGCTTTAATTTAGCAAAAAAAAAAAAAAAAAAAAAAAAAAAAAAAAAAAAAAAAAAAAAAACCTCACGTGGTGCCTCATGCAGTCGCCTAAGATCGATCGAAGGCGAAAGCTATCTTTCTTTTTTTCTTCTCATTCCATTGCATTTATCACTCCGGCCCCGAAAGCACTCATGGTTACGCAGTGCTTCCGAAATGGGAAGCATTGCAAGCGTTCTGCACCTCATGTGTCTCCGCCATCGGCCCACCTCAAACCAAGCAACGGTGCCATTCGAGGACGTCATCATGGGACAATACGTTATTTGACGTGACTATGACATCATGATGACGTTAGAAATTTCGTGAAATCTGTGATGTTATGGTGACGTCATACATGATGATTTTTTTGCATCAGTCGCGCTGCCCCTGACGGTCCCTTTTCGTATTTGATAAAGCATCTAACGCGTTCGCCTTAAAAACCACCGGCCAAGCAGGGGTGCCGCTAGTGGCTACTTTGCGCCAAATTGGCTACCTTTGGACCCCGCTGGCGACGAAAATTTCCAGTTGGCGCCAAGGCTCTTTTTTAAACTTCTGGTTTTACTTATTCAAAATGGTTTTATTTATTCATCAATAGTAAAGGCACTGTTGATAATACCGCTTCTGTTCTATTTGGCTAGAAATTTCCGCGATAATATCAAATGACATGGCTACTTTGGCTACTTTTGGCGTGAGTTCTGGCGCCTTTTCATGTCCACCCAACGGCAACCCTGCGCCCAAGCACTCGCTACGGACGGTGAAGCGGCAAAGCTGAAACGTGTGGTCCCGCAGTTTATGATGTGGTAGAATCTAGCGAAGTGTCGGCTTTTGTAGTTTTTTACTTCTGTATTACCACATTTAGGAGATGCGTGCTTCAAACTTTGCATCGGCTGAAGTAAGCTTAAATGATATTAGGAACGCCTAAAGGAATGAATGGGTTGCGATTCATGCTGCGGCAGGATCATCGGCAGACCATTCGAGGTAGCATTGCTTCTTCACTGTAGTTTATGCGCACTCACGAGCTCACAGAACGCCGCGTTTTCCTACCTGCAAACAATATACAATATATATAATTCGCTGTAAAAGCACAAAAGAAATGAAATTGGAGACCTACAAGGATGAGCGCATAGCGCTTAAAGGCTTACGGAAAAAATTTAGCTCGATCCTCCCCATCGTTTATTCGCGCTCAAACTTCACGGAGAGGCCCATTTCTGATTATGTCTCGCCTCATCTCAAGGAGAAACTGAAACCTTTTTCCAAGCGAACGTTGTTCTGTGTTAGATCTTGGGGCGGCAGCGTACTTGAAAGATCCGGCGCCCACAAGTATACAGAAATACGCCCTCGAATATGCGCCGGTCACATGCGTATTTTCGTGCACGATTTTTCATTACTGACGCTCCCTCATTCGCGGGCTTCTCGGCAATCAGCCAGTTCTGATATGGAAATATTGTCCTTTATCGAGGCTCATTTGCCATGACAAGCTGCCACATTTCTTTGTTGCGTGGATCTGAACGCATGACCGTCGTTGTTACCTGTAGCAACTTAACTATTACACTGCCAAGCGCGTGCATGAAGGTCCAAACCTCGGCATGGAGGAAAGAAAAACCTAACAGGGAGCATTGCGCAATTCTAAGAAAGAAAGAAAGAAAAGAAAAAGAAAGAAGAAACAGAAAAGAAAGAAAGAAAGAAAGAAAGAAAGAAAGAAAGAAAGAAAGAAAGAAAGAAAGAAAGAAAGAAAGAAAGAAAGAAAGAAAGAAAAAAACTATTAGGCATGCACACGACAGGCTTCGCTTGCCACAATTTCCAGTTAGCGCAAGGGCTCATGACATTTCTTTTTTTTCTCGCCGAGCATGAGACTGACGATCAGCCCTTATAGGGTGATTGATGTTTAAGTTGCACACTTGTACATACATTATCGTCTTCGCGGAGCATCCCAACGTGTCTCACTTCACTTTCCTTATCTTTTTTTCGCAGAGCTAACATCGACAGAGAAGACCACCACGCTTCCGCCCAAGGAAATCACGATCCTCGTCATCGTCTGCGGCGCGGTGGCCGCCACGTTAGGGTTAGCGGCGGCCATCCGGAGCGGCGCTGTGGTTGAAGTACCACCTGAAGGAGGTCGCGGCTGCTGAACGCCGCTGCCGCTCTCAAAGACGCCGAACACAAGGGGTACATCGCTTCGAACGCTTCGTGCAGCTGACACCACGGACTTGTGAAGTGCGCGTTGCAATTAGCCACCTCGTCTATGTGGCCGCCTTTGCCGCATCCACGCCATTCTATTTTTCGCCAAGTGTGTCATCTGTGTTGAAACATCACTGTACCGAGATTGTCTCCGAAGTTCGCATTTCAAAGGGGCCAACAACCAAAATTTACGACAGATCTCCGTCAGAGCAACAGAAGGCTTAGATATCGCAGCGTTTACTCACTAAATGGTAACGTGGAAAACATTTATAATCAGAAGCTTTCGATCTGCGGCGTCTATGAAGTCGTACAGACAAATTACGTGCTGTAAACAGTGCAAGCTCAGTGTGGCAGTGGTTCGTGTTGGCGAGCTGCCGCTTACTGCGCATGCATGCACTCCGCGCGTATGCATCGCAGCTCATGGTCCACTATTTGCCACAAAGGCAGTGCCAATTCTCAGCGTCAACTCCTTTAACCTAAGAGGGCGCATTTTTGGGCAAGTTGGTGGTTCATTATGTGACACCAGCGCAAAAAAAGGAACAAAGGACAAGGAAGAACTATCAACGCTCGTCTGTAGTTCTTCCTTGTCCTTTGTTCCTTTTTTTGCGCTGGTGTCACATAATCCTTTAACCTCTTAAGCAGCGCTCAATAGAGCGGGGAGGGATAATATGCGTACTCTAATCCTCAACATTAAAATTATGGTGAACGTATAAGTATCCGATTGCGCACTGCGAACGGAACGACTCCATAGTGCAGCATCAAGGCTCTTACGCTAGAATGTGTGGCATAACGGATTTTTCGCGCTTTCAAAACGCTATTTGAAAATTCAATTTTACTCAAACTTTGAAAAACACCCTTGAACCTGCCACTATAATATATGGTGTATTTATTTTCACCAGGATCTAAACACAAGTTCGGGCCAGTTGTCGGTCCCTTTAAATGCTTTGCACAGAGTAATTCGTTCTTTCATGTTATCAGTAACTTAAAGGACCCCTGACACCAAATTTGGAAACTCGAGGTGCTTGTGTCATTTGAGACTCTTGCATGCGGGGGGCACTTCTCACCGATTATTAGGGGCGAGCGTTGCCTATACGCGTAGTGCGCCGCCTATAGAGGCGCCACTGAAAGCCACCTAGCGGGCGCCGCCGACAGTACACTCGGGAAGCCGAGCAGACGACGGCGCATTGCATAGCGTTGCTGCAGGGAATGGCTGAAGTACGCGGCTGCGATTTTCCATACGTGCGGGTGCCTGACAGCTACTTCTGCGGTGACAGCTGCAGGAAAGGCGCGGGCCTCTACAAAAGTGTCCACGTGCACGAAGTGAACGGAATTTGGGACAACCCAGTGCGTATATACACGTGCCAGGTGCGTCCCGCAGACCAGCGTGACAAAGCCCAGCTATGAAGTGGAGCTCGTGTTATTAAAGCTTGTTGTTGGGCTAGTTGGTAACTCGTCACATTGAAAGTAAAATTTAGAGTAAGCTTCTAATAACAGACGTGCTAATGATTTCACGCTCCTTCCGAGAACCTGCGTATCTGTAAACCATGGTTCACATCCACATGCGGCAGCATGTGCCACAAGATGCGCGTACTTTTATCCTCGTTTATCTTAACTTTTAGCGCATGCTCCCTAGCCGGTCATTTAGGTATCTCTCGGTTTGCCGGACGTACGCTTTTCCGCGAAATACTGGAATGGAGTATACAACCCCCGTGGAGCACTTAACGAAGGCGTTCTCATGTTTTTTCTGGCAACCGCGTCTCTTGCCATTGCAAATGCGCGGGCACAAATTGCCGAGTTTTTCTGGCGCCGAAAAGACCAGCGGCACACCATGTCTTGCAGCCACCTTCTTAAGGTTGTGGGAGAGCTTATGCAAGTACGGCATCACTTGAGGCTTGGAACCCGATGGATCCCAAGCAGCTCCATCACTTTGTGTTGCACGTTTCAGCGTCTGCATAAGTGACTCGGCGACCGTGTGAAATCATCGGAACGTCTGTCACTAGAAGCTTATTTTATTGAAAAAAAAAAACAGCGATCGTTGTGTTAGCGAGCCGTCCGTGATGTTGTATCAAAAGGAAATATCTTTTCTCGAGGCAAGGTGTTAGTGCTCCTAGCGGCTTTATCTCTTTCTTTTTTTTTTTTTTGTAACTTTGTTGGGTGGTGACTGGTTCTTGTATTGCTTGGTGAATCTTTGCACAAGCGCAATATTGTTGATCTCTTTTTTTTTTTTGCGCATCTTCCTGTGCGTATAAAAGGTCAGTCACGCACAACAAACAGTTGGTAGCGAGCGCTGTATGTGGTGTGTGTACCCTGAGTGAAAGCGTGTGTGAGTGTTTCGAGGGTTTTCCAAGTTGCGCTAAATTTTACTTTCAAAAGCTCGTGATAAGTAGCCGGTTTGTTTTGGTCACTGATGCGACGCCTCGTTCAGTTCTCGTTCTTCAAATTCAACCTTTGTTGCAATGTTGTTTCTGTACGTATTATTAATAAATACACTTCGTATGGGCGTACTGATATTTAAATGTTCCGAACTCGCACGGCGAGATGCCGGCACATGTAGCGATCTTGCGACCGCTGCATGATTACACGTGTCATCGCCGAACAAGTGCCACCAAGAAAATCAGTTGTGGCATTAATATTGCAGATGGAATCCCCTGGTAAGGAAATCGCCAAACGTGCGGATACATAAGCTGAGAGCCAGCGCCGCACCGCCGATGCCATCCCACTACGTCCGTCGATCTGCGCTACCCGCTGCTGTTTTAGCAACTTGAAATCCTCTCGCTAACCTGCTTCAAACTGTACAGAGCTGTAGTGTGAGTACGTTAGCGCTTTAGTGTTACAGAAGGAATCCGCACGATGTATTTAAAAGCGGAGAGGCGCCGACCACGTTAGATAGACATGTCAGCAAGGCCTCGCGGGGAATGAGTAAAACCGCGTTGCGGGCGAGATTTTGTAGGTGTTTGAGCAACCTATACCCCACAGCAATCGTTTTTTGACATATCTTGAAGCTCCGGCCACCACACACATGCGTCGGACACTGCTTATCTCACTCCGAAAACATGAACGACGCGGGGACACACGAACAACGACGTACAAACCTACGGCGGACGTCTGCTCACTGCCCCGAGAGTAACGAGCAAGTTCGCCACCACTGGCGCTTCGGTCGGCGTGCACTAGGCGTATAAGATATTTTAATTTGGTTTTAAAGTAAAGGTGCGTGCTCATCCGAGTATTCTGGTAAAATCGACATTTTCTGTGGTTTTACGTAGACAGAGGCTCCCCTCGTGACGTTGCAGAGGTCAAGCAAGTATTGTCGGCATCAGAGAACATTGTCGGGGTGCGCACAATACCCCGACTGGCACCCGGCGAGGACTATTGTTCGTCACCCCACTCGCCCTGTTGTCGGGATGCTCTCAAGGTGGTTTTCGCTGCTTACGCCAGGAATGCTTTTCTTATTCCTGAGGGGGGACACGCTCAACGCACCCACATCGTTTTATTCTTCACCGCCCTCGGGTCACCCTATTTGGAAACGACACGTTCAGCGTCACCGAAGCTTGAGCGCATGTAGTCTCAGGCGCTGCCCCGCTGTGGGGCGCTAGTTTCTTATGGTATGGAGGTCGGACAGTGCCGCTAGAGGACGGACGTGTTTTTCGTGGGCTCCGGAATGACAGCGACAGATAAGTTTTTTCTGCATGATTCGAGCTTGCTTTTATTAGTTATATGAGTACGTAAGCTACTAGATTGAAGCTTAATTGGGGTTACAACTTTGTACTGTTTCTTGTGTGACAGTCGCCTGGGTTTTTTTTTTTTTTGGCCACCACGTGGCTGAAGGGTACACAAGTGCTTTGAAGCATACTGGCGGAGTTTTGTGGTACCTTTTGGCTTTGAGTGCATGTGCATGCATCCGAAGTGTGAACGATCTAGCCATGGTCAAAAAGACCGTAAAGTGTTCAGGGTGCGGAATGGGATGGAAAATAGAGGATGACAAGGTAGAACAAGCTGACGCCAAGTGTAAGCAATGTGAGTTAGAGGCGAAAATGGAAATAATGATGGCTGCCCAGAAAGAGCTCATGGCAAAAATCGCCGAGCTGGAGAATGCGTTGGCGACAGAGCGGGAAAAAACGATGGCTATGGGAGAAAGGCTTAAGTCAGCTGAGGAAGGGTTAGCGAAGGCAGTCATGGTGAACAAGGAAGCAAGCGACGGCAGGGAACAGGGGGGGCATCAACCCCCCATAGTGGGAGACGCGAAGGGGGGAGACAGGTGCAGGGGTCACAGGACCCAGTTTCCGCGAGGTGGTTTTGGGGATGGGAGGGAGCAAAACTGCGGCGGTTGCGCGAGCTGGTGACCGAGGCAGTGGCCAGGTGCGGGACAGTCCAGCAGAAAAGTCTGAGCACGTGATAATCGCCGGGGACTCGAATTTAGCTAGATGCGCAGAAGCAGTCAAGGAAAGGGTGAGAGGCGACAAACGAGTTTTAATAGGGACGTTCCCGGGACGTGGGCTGAGATCAGTAATGAGACAAGCTAGCGCAGAACTCGCAACTAAAGCTAATGGGCGTAACCTCGTGATAATTGCGGGAGGTCTAAACGACGTCTTGAATGAAGAATCAGCCGAACTAGCGACCACATTGGCGAAAGGGGTCGATGACATGCGTGCCATTTCCCCTCAGGTGCAGATAGTGGTATGCACAATACCGGAGGTACCGGTGCGTGACGGCAACCTGCAAAGAGCGGTTGTCGACGCAAACAAA
Source organism: Rhipicephalus appendiculatus (assembly GCA_030522465.1). Taxonomy (NCBI): domain Eukaryota; kingdom Metazoa; phylum Arthropoda; class Arachnida; order Ixodida; family Ixodidae; genus Rhipicephalus; species Rhipicephalus appendiculatus. The sequence continues at coordinate 61,564 of JALIZH010009617.1, read as the reverse complement.
GAGATATGGCAGATGAGTCGAGAGAAAGGCATCGAGGTAGTGGAAATAAACAGAGAGGTGCACAGGTGGGGTGGTTTTCGAAGAGACGGAATACACTTCAATAGGAGGCTTGGTCATGAGGTGGGTTGGCGACTTGCAGGACGCGCAGTAGCTTTTTTGGGGGGGGCACGCGGGCCCTTCGGTGTCCAGGGTAGCGTGTAATGAGGACAACAACCAGGGGGGACTCTGTGACAGGTAGTATAGCGAAAAACCAGAGAAAAGGTAAAAGAAGGGAGAAGGCGCGTGTCGCAATTGGTTACATTAACATGCAGGGTGGCAGAAAAAAGGCAAAATGGTTAGAGATTGAGGGACAGTTAAACAAGGAACAGATAGGTGTTTATGCGGTTACAGAAACACACCTTAGAGACTTGGAAGAGCCACTACATATTGACAATTATATTTGGGAAGGATGCAACAGGATCATATCAGAAAGGAGAGGTGGGGGGTGTTGGAATGCTAATTCATAGCAGAGCAAAATGGGATAGAGTGAAGCAAACGTGTTCAGAGCACCTGTGGGTTTCGGGCACAGTAGGTGGAAAGAAAACGTGGCTAGGTGTAGCTTACTTGTGGACGGGGAATAATTGCAGAGAAAAGAATCTGGAGATAGTGAAATGCACAAGCAGCGATATTAAAGAATTTGGTCATGATGCCGAAATAATCCTTCTAGGGGACATGAATGCTCACATACATGACCTTGACGGATATTCAGACTCCAATGGCAAGTTATTGCTTGATCTCTGCGAGCAACATAGTCTTGAAATAGTTAACGCGGGGCCTAAGTGTGAGGGACAGATCACGAGGGAAGTCGGAAACAGGCAATCGAGCATTGATTATTGTCTCATGACAGAAGGAATCTATGACAAACTTAGAGAGATGAGAATAGACGAGGAAGGCATTAACAGCTTGGGTAGTGATCATAAACGCATAACATTACAGATGGGATATAAAACTGAAAATAAGAACCTAGAATCAAACATTGGCAGCTCGTATTTAAATGAGAAACAAATAACTAATATAGCCGCAAGAGTCGAGGAAGAAGTAGACAAACTGCCAGGCAAAGACTGGAAGTATAATGAGCTGCTACATGTAATCACGAAAGAAATAGAAAAAGAGAAGAAAACTATTTCTTGGAAAGGAAAGAGAAAGCCAAAAAGTTGGTGGAACAAAGAAATCCGGGATGCGATCGAGAAGCGACGTGAGGCATCACGGCAGCACAGACAGGCAAAAAAGGAGAAGCGGCCACAGCATGAAGTCAACCAAGTATGGGAAATATATTTAGAGCAAAAATCCATTGTGCAGAAATTAGTCGAGGCAAAAAATTAAAGGCGAAAGTGAACGCTGGATGACAGAGATTCGCGAAAAGAAGAAGGCCGCGCCTAGGATATTTTGGAGCCACCTAAAAGCGCTAGGTAGGAAGTCTGTCACAATGCAACAACATATGGTAGATGAAGAAGGAAATCAATTGGAAGGGTATGAAGCGCTAGGTTACATCCGAAAGGTAACAGCCGATTCGTTTAAAAAGGTCGCCCAGGGGATTCCCCCGGTGAGTAAAAGTATGCAGAAGAGTACAACCGACGAAGATGTAGTACTTGAGAATTTCAATTGGAAGAAGGCCGAAGGAAAAATTCCTAAGCGCACTACTCCGGGCTTAGATGGGGTTCCCGTCAGCCTCATCAACGAACTAGGACATAGCACTAAAGAAGCACTGCTGAAAGCCATAGAAAAGTGTTTACAGGAGAGGGAAATACCAGACAGTTGGCGAAAAAGTAGAATGAACTTAATCTATAAAGGCAGGGGAGAAAAGGATAACATTCGCTCGTATAGACCGCTAACCATTACATCGGTGCTATACCGGTTGGCGATGCAGGCAGTAAAATTAAAAATAGAAACGTGGGTAGAGCAAAATGATATTTTGGGAGAACTCCAGAATGGATTCCGAATCGACAGGCGGTTAGACGATAACCTGTTTGTTCTTACACAGTGTATAGAAATATCAAAAATAGAAAACAGGCCCTTATACGTAGCTTATCTAGACATCACCGGGGCATATGACAACGTTAATCAGGAAATTTTGTGGGATATATTGAAGGAAGTGGGCATAGGTGACGACTGTATACAGCTTTTGAGGGAAATATACCGAGAAAATACAGTTTGTGTAGAATGGGAAGGAATAAGCAGCAAGGACAGCGTTGACATTAGTAAGGGGCTGAGACAGGGATGTCCTTTGTCCCCGCTGTTATTCATGCTGTACATGGTGAGGATGGAAAAAGCGCTAGAAGGTAGCAACATTGGATTTAATCTGTCACACAAACAGGTCGGCACGATGGTTGAGCGGAAGCTTCCAGGTCTATTTTATGCTGACGATATTGTCTTATTTGCGGACAGTCAAGATGATATACAGCGGCTGGCAGATATATGCGGAAGGGAGGGCGAGGCTCTAGGACTAGGTTTTAGTGCAACAAAATGTGGATTGATGGTATTCAATGATCACGAAGACCATGCGGTCTTAATACAGGGCCAAGAAATACCGAGGGTAAGCGAGTACAAGTACCTCGGAGTGTGGATAAATGAGGGGGGATAGATATATGGAGGTACAAGAGAAAGCATCGGTAACAAAGGGAAAGAGGAATGCTGCAATCATGAAGCACAGAGCGTTATGGGGATACAATAGGTACGAGGTGCTTCGAGGGCTGTGGAAGGGTGTGATGGTTCCGGGGCTTACATTTGGGAACTCAGTGGTGTGCATGAAGTCAGAGGTGCAATCAGGAATGGATGTGTATCAAAGGACTGTGGGACGCCTCGCGTTGGGCGCTCACGGGAAGACGACAAATGAGGCTGTAAAGGGTGATATGGGATGGACAGGTTTTGAAGTGAGGGAAGCTCAGAGCAAAATTAGATTTGAAGAGAGGCTGAGGAAAATGAAGGAGAGTAGATGGGCAGGGAAGGTTTTCAGGTATTTGTATAGAAAAAGCGTCGACACGCAGTGGAGAAAAAGAACTAGGAGGCTCACCAGTAAATATATGGCAAGCAGTGTGGGCGACATGGCAAGAAGGAGCATTAAGCGAAAAGTCAGAGAGGTGGAGAGGACTTATTGGATGACAGCGATGGAAAAGAAGCCGGCTCTCAGTGACTACCGAAAGGGAAAAAACGAAATAAGGAGGGAGAGGTTTTATGATAATTCAAGGGGAAGCGCTTTACTGTTTGAGGCAAGGTCGGGTTGCCTTAGAACGCGTAGCTATAAAGCGAGATTTTGTAACGAAGAAGAACAATGTACATGCTGTGGGGGGAACTAAGGAAACGATGGAACATGTACTGATTGAATGTTGCGATATCCACCCAGATATACGTGTGGGCACGAGTCTACATGAAGCCTTGGGTTTTAGGGACAACAATGGAAAGCTGAACACGTCCGCGATAGAAATAAGTAAGAGACGGTTAGAGTATTGGTGGCAGAAAAGTAGAGATAAAGGACAAAAATGAAGAATGGGGAAAAATAAGGTCATTCTGCCTTAAGAGGCAGAGAGATGGACCATGAATTTATATTTTTCTTTGCTATTATAACATAGATTTAATCAATGTAGATAAGGCATTAGACCAACATAAAAAGAAAGTTTTTTTTTTTCGAGCCTGGTGGCAGACATGTCACCGCCCCGTTATAAAGGGGACGCTCATAGCATCCATCCATCCATTTAGGCGGGCGTTTCGAACTGAAGCAAAATCGTCCTGAATTAACGACGCTAGCATTAATTATACGATGCGTTAGAGCATTTACGATTCAATTTCGGCATTACCAGACGCAAAGCTACAAATTACTCTAAAAAAGTCGCAAACAAAACTTTTGCTGTCAGGGGTCCTTTAAGAGTGAATCCACCTGTGTGCCTACCTAAAGTTTGCCCCTTGCGCACGACAGAGATGTGATACTTCACTGTAATAATGCTACAGTGAGTTGAAATATATAGAACTAGATTATCGCGGCGTTTTCGTTTTCATTGATGGTTTCAGATGAACAGGTTGGATTGCATCCCACATGACGCACTGCTGACATCTACAGTTTTGGGGTTCGTTAAACTGTAGTTGGGCATTGACGGAGATGTTAGGTTTGACGATAAGAACAGCGCTTAAAGAGTACAGGTATCTTATAAAAGGACATCAGAAAAAAAAATTGGTACAGATTCTCGTGCCCATTAGCGCAAAAGAAAAAAAAATATAAAGGCAATGCAATAAGAAAAAGTAAATGATGTAGCCGAAGAAAATGGCGCAGTTTCAACAAGGATACAGGAAGTAGAGTACACACTCTACCGGAAGAAGGCACAAGACACAGGCGCAAGTGTTGTGTGTCTTGTGTACTTGTTCAACCAGCACTGCTTTCTTCGACTTCAATGTACCAACGAGTCCAAGTTTCAACCGTGCTGAAGGAAACAAGGACAAAGTTAACTTCTTGCGCTCATCTTTCTCTTCTCCGCAATAATTCTTCCTCTCTCTGGTTCTTTTGCTCTAACTCACCATAATTTTATAGTCTGTCTGCACAGTATGAATAAACTAGCCATCCAACAAGTGCCACTCCGTTGCAATAGGCCGAGTAATACGGCCACTACCACGACTAACTCGCATTTACCAAGTTCGGCACCCAAAGCTAGTTCCACAGTGAAGTGCTGCTATACTTAAGAATGAAGCCTTGTTTTATTTTGTCTCAGTACTTAATCTCCACTGCCTTCTTACAGAAGCGTTGTAAGCGGCGTTGCTATAGGTGTTATGGGAGTGGTTTTCAATTTCGTGGTGTTCAATTTTGTTGCGATGACGGAACAGTTGCTGTCTAAATGCTTGGAAGCACGGAATCGCTGATTTACATGTGCCTGTGATCTGCAGGGTTTCTGATGTGACAATAAATATTCCTATTCAAGCTCTGGACAAGTTGCTCAGTCGAGTGCCATGCTTTAGTAGAAGAAACTAAAATGGTACCATGCTGTAGCATCTTACTGTGTTGCCTTGCATTGTGGCTCATGTGTTGTTCAGTGGAAATAAAGGACGTGGCCTACGATTGCCGACAACAGCGGCCGCGTTTAAATGTGGAGGCGAAAGGAAAAAAAAAAAAACACACCGATGTGCTCAAAGGACCCCTCACCACTTCCCTTTCAAAGGCGAGGGAGTGGTTTCCTCCTTGCCTTCGCTACTCTTCCTACAGGCGATACCTCCTCCCCGCCACTTAATGCTTAAAAGCACGTGTGCAATGTCATTACTAAGCTTTGAGGCTATCAATATTTCGCGCTTGTCGGTTACACGCTGTTCTCGCCGCTTGCGCCATCGCAGACAAACAAAATGACGTGAAATCAGTTGATCGCGCACGATAGTCGTGCGAGACAAGGAAGAACGGGTGGGCGGTTGCATGGAAAAGCAGCGCAGGAGACAAATCACATCTCATATTTCGCTAATATGAACCACTTGAGAGTATGTAAACTATAGACGTCACGGGATTCACTGTTCATGCGTCACGAAGTTCGCCAGAAAGGCGAGAAACGCCTGGAGAGAATAACGCCTTCGTTTTGCAGCGAGAGCTACATTCGCCGTATTTTCGCCGTTTCGCTGGGGCCGGTGGCCGCACCACTCGCCGCGTCATCCGGCGTGACGTCGGACGAGGAGCCAGTGAAGCCGCGTTGCAACCGCGTATCCAGTTGAAAGTCAGCGTTTTGTGTGTGCGTGTGCGTGCGTGCGTGCGTGCGTGCGTGTGTGTGTGTGTGTGTGTGTGTGTGTGTGTGTGTGTGTGTGTGTGTGTGTGTGTGTGTGTGTGTGTGTGTGTGTGTGTGTGTGTGTGTGTGTGTGTGTGTGTACTACTCTGTCCGTGTTCAGTCACGATGTTCGAACTCAACAGAGGAGGAGTTGGCGTTACATCGTATATATAGAAGGGGTGGCTCGGTGGGATTCGTCGGCAAATATGGAAAGTGAGTCGGAGAGACTGAAAGAAGCCAGGCTTCATCGTCGGAACGAAACCAAAAGGAGGCAGCGAGCCGAGGAGACGGAGGAAGAACAAGCCGCACGCCTCGAGAAGCGTGACCATACAGAGAACCAAGCTAAACAATAGGCAGATTTAGTTGGGCGGACGCAGCCTGCCAGCCATTTCCTATGGCAGGCTGCGTCCGCAAAGCTGTTGCGGACGCTCAACTGAAATCTGTCCAATAAGATTAACCGTACCTCTCGCTACGCACCCCCCAGGCATAACTGAGTTAAGCCACAGCCATTTTTTTTTTGCTCTTTCATAGGATGGCGAGGGGCCCCTTAAGTTTAAACTAAGATGGTCAAAGTTCATGAGAAATTTTATTTTATATTTTGTCTTGGTGATGCGCTTACAGCAGGGGGGCGCATCGCGAAGCCGACAAGAAACAACTAGCCCTTTTCGTCGTATTATTGATTTTGCAGCGAATCCGTATATGGCTAAGTCCTGGCGGATCACGTCCGTAGACGGACACGTAGAACATGCAGAGAAAAGATCTGCGGAGCAATATTTTTGGCACCTTTCGTCTCTCGCGCATCGCCCCCCCCCCCCCCCTCGCCACAGGTTCCCCTCGCTCCCCTCTCTCTCTCGCCAGAGATGCCCGTCACCCTCTCACCACGGCAGGTGCCTCTCTCACAAGTGTCGTGATACTCGGTGGCGGCACTTCCCACCAATCGTTGTGCCCCTTTGTCCCGTGATGTATACAGAGATCGTGCTAGTGTTGTTATCAGCAGTTGCCCTTTCACTCGCCGTTTGCTCGGAGGAAGAACAGCGGGAATTCAAGAAGCACGAAAGCGCAGCTAAGCGCGAATGGGCGCGAAAACGATGGGAAGTCGCTAATGCGGAATGTGCCGCCCGCAGACCGTGGCTTCCGTCTTCCACAGTAGTGCAAGAGCTCTCAATCTTTGTGTATCCTATTGTAGTGCAGAAATCCACAAGAGGTGGAAGTTCAGGGGAACGTGGAGGCTCGAAGTGACGAGAACTCGTCAAACAATGTCCCTGTAGTTAACATTTCGATGAGAGGACGTTGCTATGAGGAAGACACATTCGCCATGTTCCGACTAAGACAAGCGCATAGTGTCGAAAACGCCTTGTCCAGCGATATTCCACAATATCAATTCAATGTTGAGGAATAGCACTTACTTGTAATCACTCTGATCCTTTACACGTTTGACTTGAACAGTATGTTGACAGAAGTTCGTTCTTGAGAAAAATAACAGGTTTCCATAAGAAATAAAAGAACAAAAAAAATAAAACAAGCCTAATGATACATTATCACCAGAAACACGGGGCGACCGTCGCTAGAGCGCATCAGGTCTTCCATGAAAACTTTTTTCCAAGGTTTTCGTAGAAATACACTCCTGTTTCAAAAATTGGCAGATCCATAGTACCATGGGAATCGATGTTATGCGAAGCATGCGGAGGCAAGGTGACTGGCTTGTAATTTTCTTATTGAGCGAAACGTTACCAAATGACGTTAAATATGTGCACAAATATTGAACGCACAGATATATGCTGAGCAGTCGCACATGTTTCATATACCCGGTTGTTTACAGTTGCGTAACGATGCCAACAGAAACATGGGTATTACCAACACCAGAAGCTGTAAGCTGATATGCAGCACTTGTGCTTGCTAGGATGGTAGCCCTGGATAGTGCTTCAGGGACCAACTACAGTGAATGGCGCTTAAGTATACAAGTGACGTTAACCCGACATGATGCTTGCCCCATAGGAGTACATATGTAATGTTTATAAAATTAGATAGCCATTACTGAATCCCCCCACTGACGTTTCACCAACATTACGCCTGCATAGGGTCTGTTTCCAAAGCAGTTCCGAGACCTGGCGTGGCTCTGTAGTAGAATACTTGATTGCCACGCAGATTGCTTGGGTTCGATTCCTGCTGGGACCCTGATATTTATTATTTGCATTCGTCGGGTCAACGCTGCCGACGTTAGTTTTTCTTAACGTACTCGCATTTAAATTACTAATGTCTGTCCTCGCCGTTCCTGGGTAGACATAAATTGTCAAACACCTGTGGCTCATACCCGCTTACCGCGGCCCGTGGTATACGGGTATGTGCCACACGTGTCTGCAGGAAAGGGTTTGACGACGTATGAGACAGCATTTTCACGTTATTCATGTCATGACCAGCCAGACATATTCGTCAATGGCGCTTACCCTCCCATAGAAATTTTGGTCTACACCAAGTTAAGGAGGCGATCACGAGAGCACCCAGACGTAGGCGGCTAGATAGATTGATAGATAGATAGAAAAGCAAAAGTGCTTAAAGTACTCAAAGAAATGCTTCGCATTTAATATCTTCATAATATCGAGTGTACGTGTAGAGACAAGGAACCAGATTCGACAGTGACGTGCCGCTCTACCAATGACGTCAGACGTGGCGTTTCTCCGCAGGTCACGTGACTTTCCGGTTATGTTAGTCGAAGCACGGTTTTAATACCATATGTACTCATTTGCATTGTTCACGAGATATAACAGGCCAAAATGGCCCTTGCTGTGTGTACTCACTTCAGTGCCATTGATGGTTGTTAGCAGTTTGTAGTGTGCGTAAATCTACAGTTTTAATTATTTTGATGCAGTGAAACTTTGCTCTGGCGGCTTGACTTCAGGAAAAGTGTATTTTTTTTTATTGCGTGAGTTTGCCCTACGGCATCAATACATATCATACAAAACTGTGTAGCTGCGTTTCCTCCATGAAGTCCAGGAGGGACCTATGGTTCGGACCGTAAATCCATCGCTGCAAGTCAGGCGGCGTGGTGTGCTGAAGTCCCGCACGCCGCAGATGGCGTCGACGAGCCGCTTGAAGCCCAGGGCATGTCCATAGGAGGTGGTTCAGGTCTGCTTCCCACACAGGCGCAGGACAAAATGGGCAGCTTGAAGTTGTGTCGGTGTAGCCCCACTTCGCGCGGATTGAAGGCGTCACAGCTGCACCCACGCGAACCCTTCGGAGCGATACCTCCTCTTGACGAGTAAGTCCACTCGGGAGGTCATGACCACGCGGAGGTATGAGAGCTCGCGTGGTGCGCCGAAGATTTTCTTTGTGAATGTCCACAGTGTCAGAAGGTGGCAGCAGGAGCAGAGGTAAGGGGTACATGACGGTTACAGGATGGCAAGCGGCATCTGCCGCGGCATGAGCCAGGACACTAGATCGGCGAATCCAACACACTCGAACTGAGCACGGATAAGCTGCCGCGCAACGGTGAAATTGCTCTGCTACACCCACAGAACGGTCAACGCGACGAAGTACGCGAACAGCTTGCGTCGAGTACCGTGTAAAGGATCAGGCTTGATGGGTGGTGCATCTCGACGAGCGGTTGAAGTGCGGCAAGACCATCACAGAGAGCAACTAACTCTGCTAGGACGGATATAATGGGGATGTCTAACGCATAAGAGCAGGTCTGGTTGACATGTGGATGAGAAGGGCACACTAAGGAAGTGTGCAGTATAGACGATGTCAACCCGGCGTCCACGTATGCTCGTAGTTCAAGTGTCTGAGATGCCGGAAATAAAGGGCGGAACGGGGTGCACCTAGAGATAGTGTTTCCGTTCACCTCTTGACGGATACATCCCAGAGGCTTGTTGGTGGTCACTTGGCAATGATCCCATGGTGGCACTGACAACGTAGGTTCGTCAAGCGAAGGGGCTTTAGGTTCCATGTAATGCGCTAAGGAAGCAGCCGCAGGAACAATGCTGTGCTTTATCATCCTTGCCTTGCGTCTTTGGTGAATGAGCTCGTCTAGCGTATTGAGCTGTGCTTCTGCCTGGAGTGTCGGAATCTGAGTGAACCTTGGAAGGCCTGTGATCACACGCATGGCTTCACGATTCAGAGTTTCCAATCGCGCCCATTCTGCTTTCGTGAAGTGGTGGAACTGTGCTTGGTACACTAATCGAGGCTGGAATACCGAGCATACCAGCTGCCGTGCGATACGAGTTCGCGCTCCTCCACTTCGCTGAGCGATGCGACGAAAAAGATGCAGCATGCTGGAGGCGGCTCTGCGTGCAGACCGCAGCCATAGGGAGGCCGATCCAGATGCAGAGAAGTCTACACCAAGGACGCGGATTGTAGACGCCTCCGTGAGAACACGACCATCAAGCGTAAGTCGAACAGGGGTTCGGTCAAGCTTGCGGCGGCCCCACTTATTGGCAATGCTCATGTAGGTAGTCTTTTCTTGTGAGAGTGTGAGTCCCACTGAAGAGCACCAGGAAAATGTTGCATCGAGCGCTGCCTGCAGTGCCCGCACTTGATGGTCCAAAGAAGAGTGAGTCGACCACACAGTCACATCATCAGCATACATCAGAAATTTTAAGTCGGGAATGCTTGATAGCTTCCACGCCATCGGTAGTAGTGCAACGTTGAATAAATTTGGCGCAAGAACAGACCCCTGTGGAACACCACGTCGCGTGTTGAAGTGGCCGTAGCTGTTACCCAAGATGCGGACAGAAAAGGAGCGCTCTCCAAGAAAGGAACTGATGAATGCTCGGACACGACCAGGCAAGCGAATCCATTGAAGAACCTCAAGGATTGCTTCGTGGCTGACGTTGTCATAGGCTCGATGTATGTCCATTGCAATCAAAGTTCGTACGCGGTGTGAGCGGCCACCTATAAGCATCGCGGAGGAGAGGTACTCTAGGCCATCCTCGGTTCCAAGTTGAGGCCGAAATCCGATCTGGGCGGGGTGATACCACTTGAAGTGTTCCAGCCACCACGTAAGGCGCGTAGCCACCATTCGCTCCAGGAGTTTACATAAAGTTATAGCAAGCGCAATTGGTCGCAGGTTCCCGAGAATGCCATTGGGCTTTGCCTTGTTTTGGGATGGCTACAACAACCGCATGTTTCCATGACGCTGGGACTTCTCCCGATATCCAGACACTATTAATGGTATCCAGAAGCCACATAAGTGCCGGCCCATTCCATGTTTTTGTACACTTCATATGTTATCCCATCAATGCCTGGAGCTGTCCGAGGTTTAGCCTTGTCAATCGCCGCCAACAGCTCGGCCATAGTAAATGATGACTCCATACCTTCGAGATCTTCGGGGCGTGGGACTGCTCCCGCCTGTTTCGGAATGAAGAACGGTCGTGGGGATGCGGTTGGGGCACTGTCGAAGTTTGGGTACAAGGACCTGGCAACCTCCGGTGCAAATAGAGCAGGATCTTTTCCAGATGCCAGACACGCTGTGGATACCGAATCAGGTACTCGTGCACCTCGCTCAATCGCCCGAAAGGTACGCCAAATCGAATGAGTTGTAGAGGAAGGGCCAAGCGACGCACACCATTGCATCCAGTTGCTTCTGAAAAGACGCTTTTCATGTCTGCGAGCCACTGCAGTCAGTCGGTTGAGGTTGTACCGATCCACAAAAGAATCTGGGGAGCGAGAAAGAGCTTTTTCTGTACGACGTCGCTCTGCCCACAAGCGTAGCAGTTGTAGATCAGGTGTGGGGCGGCACTCGTCGACCCAAGAACTCACGGTAGCTTTGGACACTATAGTTCGAATGACGTCTAATGTATCTTCACGGGCGGCCACCGCAGTTGCCGATATCCACTCACTTAGCTTAAAGCGGAATAGATCCCAGTTCGTGACATGGCACTTACGGCGCAAACCTTGTGGTCTATCCGTGTGCAGTCCTACGTGTATGGGGTAATGGTCACTACCCCAACAATCTGGTTCTTGTTTCCACCTGGGTGATGCATGGCCGAGCCACCAAGTGAGGTCGGGAGAGTAAGCAGGAACACCCGCATGATCGCGGCGTCGAGTTGGTGAGTCTGGTGAATTTAGCAGCTCGAACTGTGCGTCCACGAATGCTTCCATCACCATTTGACCCCTTTTGCTCGTAGTGGGGTAACCCCATGCCATATGCGGCGCATTAAAGTCCCCCGCCACTAATATTGGTCGACCAGAGTACGTCCGCCGCAGATGTCGCAACCACCCGAGATTAATGTGCGAGTTCTGTCCACTGTATGGTCGCACATAACAGGACACCAGAATCATGTCAGTACGATGGAGTCGAACCAACACGGCAACCACTTCCTGCCACCGATTGCACCAATGTGTCAGGGGGATGGGTGACTGAGGAAGTTTGTTGGTGACATACACAGCCACTTTTCCAGGGGTACAGTCTGGAGCGCCGCAGCGCTTGTCTACGATAGAAGGGTCAGCATATGCGTTAAAACCGTAGAGGCGTGGTAATGAATTGGTCTCTTGTAGAAGCAACGCCCATACAGACAGTTTGTTCATGCGTATGCGCTGATGAAGCTCGCCAATCTTTGTTTTCAATCCGCGGCAATTCCATTGTAGAACGCCAGGGAGAGACTGGTTGATCACCTGGGAAGTCATTTTGGAAGATTAGCTGCTAACACCACTGATATGTTTTGCAGTTGTTTGGCTACAAACTGCAGCAGTTCCGTTGCCGACAAGGCACCAGGTGAGACAGGCACAGGCTGAGACTGGTGGCATGGACTCTCCGGCACACACGCTTGTGTGTTCAGGCGGTGTTCGGGTGATTTGGTGATGCGTTGACGTATTGCGGCACGACGCTGCGTCAGTCGACGGACTTCTTCTTGCAGAGATGCCAAGCGTTTATCCAGCTCAGCTAAGGCAGGATCTGAGTCAATTTCCTCGTTCAAAGACGGCGTGGCCACTTGTTTGTTTTTGGGACGTTTCTGTTTTACTGCCTCGCAGTATGTCAGGGGATTAGGCGGCGTAAGAAAAAGCTTCTGATTGAGGGTCATGATCATCATTATCTTCTTCTTTTTCTAGTGGTGCAAAGCGATTTGTTGTGAGCACTGCACTAGTAGCGCCTGGGTTTGCTGTCTTGAAGTTTTTGCGGCGTGCCTTCCGCTTAGCTTTCGTGGCTTGTTGCTTGGTGGGGCAAGCCTTGTCTGTTATTTCATGGTCATTTGATTTACACAAGCCACACTTATATGCAGGAGCATCTCCCGCTGCCATGTTGGAATCAACTCCATACGGACACGAGGAGCGCATATGTCCAGTACGGAAACAACTGTAGCAATGAACTACTGATGGCCGGTAGGGACGAAACTGCAGTAAGCATCCATAGTAAACAATGCGCTCGGGGGGAGTTGGAGGACCCCTCAGAGTGACGAGACACGTTCGACCTTTTCCCATGTAACGAGCACTCACCACTTGGTGCGAGGCACAAGTTAGACACCTCACCAACTCCTCTGGGCTTTCACCCATATCCACGCCGGTGACAACATAGCGGCGAAGGTCGGTACCCGTCGTCAGGTAGGCTTGCACAGGTACTGTTGTTTCTTCAGACGTGGCCACAGCCGTGCAGCGTACGTAGTCGATCCACATCCTGGAGGGAGCGCACCCAGACCGATACAGTGTTCGTGGATTTGTGGATGGCAAACCCTTGAAAGTTGCTTGTCTTGAGGCAGGAATTCAATGCACGCTGAAGTGCACGGTTTGAGAACGATGCCACATCGAAGCAAGCTAAGGGCTCAATGGCCACTTTGTAAACAGGCCCAGAAGCACGGAACGCAGAGAAGTCGTCGTTAGGAGCAACACAACTGCGTTTAGACGCCGGAGGGGCCACCGACGCAGTAGATGCGGGAGATGAAGCGTCTATTCGGCGTTTGCCAGAGCCAGAGGCACTCGGTTCATTATGCGTCGGTGTACTAGTGTCCATATCACCAGTCGTTGCCTCAGCAGAGCCCTGCGTTTCGGTCAGTACTGAAGCTGCGTCACAGTTCGTTGACATTGCTGCTTATATCGCTTCCTACTATCGCATGTTCTCGGCGTCGCAAATAACGTCTTCCTGTATCACCTCGGCTTTTTGCCTCTGCGTTTCAGTAGCCAGAAAACGTGCGGTGCGGCATTATTAAGCCATTGATGGCCGAAGCTGCCCAATTTATGATGTTTTATCGGTACCTTGCTAAAGTGCACTCCCGCGTCGAGAACAGCAGAGGTCACCGGTGGCGCGAAATGGACATTATCTTTAATTTAGACAGTGAGTTCGGCCCACACCTTAGTCTAATTATCACAGTACAAAGACATTAGACATCCTTGGTCATAATACGCGAAACCGTGAGCAATTCTGGAAACTTATTGATGACAGCAGCGCAAAGTGAGAGGATGAGTGCGGCGCTGTTCAGTATAAACGTTTCGACTAGGTCAGGCTCTTCACTACACGCTGTGCGTACGGCTCATGGCTAGATGCGACTATTATGTACCGATTATTTACGCGTTCACAAAAAGGAGATTGCTGAGCCAAACATTTTCGTAGCGTAATTTTCTTTTCTTTGGCAGTATAGCGGGAGATATACTGCCATAGGCTGAGGATATCCGCGACACCTACGAGGTGTGCTAGCACTGCTTTGCGCGCCTAAAGAATAAAAAAAAGAAGAAAAATAAAGAAGAAAAGAAAACTCTTTACACCTAGGAGAACCGCGATTAGGGAGACCAGACATTTCTGCAGGAAGAAGAGGCGATCGATGTCTTGAACAGGTGCGTCCACCTTTTCTTCTGATGCTCGAAGGCAACATTGTAGATGGCAAGCTGTGTACGCGTTAGCCCTTCAGAGAGCGGAAGCAGCCCATCCCAGCACACGCTATATAGACACAACCAAAGTCCGAGAGTACATTTAGCCGCCTGACCAAAATTTCGGTGCATCAAAATAATTAAGGTAGATTTACGCACAATACAAACTGATAACAACCATCAATGGCACTGAAGTGAGCACACACAGCAAGGGCCATTTTGGCCCGTTATATTGTCACGTGGTCGTGACAATATAACGGCAACAGTCGGCGTGAAGAAGAAGGAACTCTTTATTTGGCCGAACTTGTGGCCGGGAAACTGAAAGTCAGACTACGACAATGCACACTGGCACTGAAAGCGGCGAACAGAGCGTCGGCCGTCGATAATCTGACCATCACTGGAACGCGCCGGCTTTTATACATCACGCGTCGAACATTCTAGCCTTATCACTGGTCGTCGCGCAAGCTCTGGAATAATCTTGAAGGTTCGCGTGCTGTGCGAAATGCTAACAAAATGATCTACTGCGAACTTGAACGTGAAGCTTCTCGAACACTGAGGCGCGATCTGCGCCGCGGTGGGTCATCTGGAAGGATGCTTCACAGTTATCGATTTGTCGCACCGGGGATCAAATAGTTCTGTTTGATCGGATATAGGCTTGCCATGCATGTGATTGTGGAGTTGAGTTGAATAAACTTTATTTGCCCAACAGTTGTGCCCGGCGTTAGGCTGCCAGGGATCCACCGTTCGAGGAACATCTTCCGAGGTCCATCGGCAACGGCCTTGGCCCGCTGGACTTCCCACTCCTGGTCTTCGGGGACCTCGCTGAGGAGAGCGGCTTGCCATCGCTCAACAAGACGCGCCGCTTCAGAGGGTCCTTCAGGTGGCGTCGTCCTTTCTCGTGGCCTCTCGTTGTTCCTTGCGATTGTGGAGAGTGCGCGAAATACGAAATGGATGATTTAGCTATCGGTACATTTATTCGGCTGCTTACACGTTAAAATCAATGAATATAAATCCAAATTTAAATGAACCTTATTTAATTGATACTCAATTCACTTAATACTAGGAAAGCTCAACAGCTTGCAACAAGACATCACCATGGATTCGTTGGCACCAATTTTCCTTCGTACTACGACATTCCGGAAAAGAGCTTTTCTTTCAAGTACAATGGACGACAGGAACTCTTTGTCAGCCGATGTCTTTGAGTGTGAGGATTTAGGAAAATAGCTTGAAACTTTTTGTTAGGTGGAGCGACGTATGCCAATCGTGCATGAATCTTCAGCATGCGGGAGGTTTCTCATATAGCCTTTGCTGCACGCGATTGTATCCTATGAATCGGTGATTGTGTACTGTTACACCATGCGGTTCATAATGTCGCCACTCCTGCTTAGCCATAAAATAGGCCTGCAGTAAACGATCGGGTCACAGGCTGTGTTCTGAGTCATTCCTCTCCCTAAATATCGCCGCGAGAGACTCCAGTACCGCAAACTGCGTGCTAGGTGGGATCCCGAGATGCTGACCGACCATCGCGAAACTCACAGGGTTCCTTACTCTAACACCTAAGACGACTCGAAGGTGAACACCATCTTCTTTTTCCTCTCAGACCGATGTATTGACGCTGCCCCGCCACCCTTCGAAAGCACCTAACGTGGTTTGGCACCGCCTCCAAGATCGGAGCCACCTCACCTGGTTTTGCATTGCCTCCGTGACCGGACCACCTTTGACCAAGCTCTGATGCGATGTAGTGACGTCACATACGACGTTACGTCACGTGACATCACTGATACGTCACGATGACGACATATTCACCATTATTCACCATCACCATTAAGGTGATGAAGAGATGTTAGTGCCTTTAGGGCGACGCGGGGGAATTCTCGTCACAAAGCAAGCGGGAACAAAATATCCCCACTCAAGCCCCTGCCGCACAGATGGGTAAGCAGCGAAACTGAAACGTGCAGCGCCTGTGCATAATATTTCCCCATGGTTCATTTAGGTTTTCCTCAAATATTGGTTAATTGCCCAGAAACCTTATTTGGAGTTTGCCCCCCGCATGCTCTGTACTTCACTTTAGCGGACCAGTGGTTAGTAGTGGGGCATGCCCGATTTCTTTGACACACCGGCGCTAGAAGCTTTTGCGTGCATAGAACTGACACATTTCAGTTCTGGCTATCCATATACGTCTTCGCTGTAAAAATGACAAAAAAGTACGTGTGTGTGTGTGTGTGTGTGTGTGTGTGTGCGTGCGTGTGTGCGTGCGTGCGTGCGTGCGTGTGTTTACGAATGTGCGTGTGTGACCGCGCCTGCTCACCACAGAATATATTGAAGCCATGCCTGCAATATCGACGTAAACTATGTGAGGAGAGCATATCTCTTGTCTCGCGTGTATAGGCTTTCCTCAGTTATGCCTGTAAGTTCACGCCTACAAAAGTATATTTACTTTGACATAAACCTCCAACAACGACAACGAAGCTGTTCGTGACGCCATCGTGTAGAGCTGAAAAATATATTTTTACAACCTCTGTCGTTTCAGGATCCCAAAAAGTTACTCGCTACCGTCATAATGGGCTGCTAATTTGCCGTGTTGTATGTTTACCACGAAACTGAACAGTGCTACGTTAGACGCATACGTGTCAAAATGCTTGGGTCGGTGCATTGTACATTTCATTATGTGTTCATTTCACGCCTTGACACAAAAAATTACGAAAACATTCGTTCAACAGCTCAAGTGGACGACACCCATGTGCCGTATGCAAAATTGTCTGTAGAGGCAGAAAGGGAAAAAGAGAGCCAGTTAATCTCATCTTTGCTCTCTCACGTGTGGCCTATGCAAACTGGACTGCCAAGGATACCCTGCAGTGCCAATATGCCGTACAAAAATTTCGTTTGCATAACATGATTACATTTACACAGCTAAGCGCGCATAAACTGAGCCCCTCAGTTCACACACGTAAACGCGCCAAGTCGCGTATTTTCCGCCTCGAAATAGTGAAGGCGAATGTACTCCTCATCAGTGCGTATGAGAAAAACTACATAACACGAACATTGCTGTAAAATATCCCGCTTAATACGCAAGCCAGATCAAGGTACGAAGTCATATAAAGCAGGTCCTAGGCAAACGTAACAGCAAAAAGCGTTTATATATAGGAAAGAAAGACGAATGAAAGATGCATACACTAGCAGATGTATAAACGATGGCGGAAAGGCATTCTGTTATATACGCCAGTGAATTCTCGATACGGCTTCCTCGAGCAAATGGTATTTGCCTTGAGTGGTGCGCTTAAGACTGCGTATGCACCCGTACAACCGTTGATCGCGGCTATCACCGCGGGCAAAACGTTCCCATTAGCAAGGAACCGATCCTAAGCATAGATCAGGTCTGCAGCAAATAAGCACAACACGGACGTCGAATCAGGCGAATCGGCTCTTCTTGCTTTAATTCTTTTTTAGAGTGAAGTTTCCTTAGCCTACCCTGTGCCGTCCTTGTCGTCGTTCCAGTAGTAGCCGTAGTAGGTGTCAAGCAGGCCACGTGACCAGAGGGGGTAGGGAATAAGGAAATAATAATAATAATAATAATAATAATAATAATAATAATAATAATAATAATAATAATAACAACAACAACAACAACAACAACAACAACAACAACAACAACAACAACAACAACAACAACAACAATAATAATAATAATAATAATAATAATAATAATAATAATAATAATAATAATAATAATAATAATAATCTTCATTCTGCCATGTGCACATAAGACACTGTTATATGCCGCCGAGATGAGGCGAAAGGATAAGGACATGACTGTTCCTTGACTATTCCTTGACTAGGTTCATGAAAAAAAACCGTGAAAAAAGCGGGATAGCGATTCGCGCTTTAACTATTTGAATTAATTATAGACGCATTAATTGCAATAAACCAAGGCAAGGCACAAGAGGGTCATGTAGGTAAGTGGGAGCGCGCACCTGGAACGATTCCGGCTGTGCAAATGGCAAAGCGCTCGACGTGAGGAGTTCGCTGAAGTACCATTGCCAGAGCCCGCAGGTCGCGTAATCTCGCTTTGCCCAATCAAGTGCAAGCGGCATATTCCAAATCTAGCAGTGTATTTGCGGCGCGAAGTGACCTCGCTAGTTAATAACGTGCTCTCGGGCGCTTACATCTTCGATGCCCTACGGTCTTCACGGCGTGTGCGCATGTGCGTGTGCGCGTGTGCGTGTGCGCGTGCGCGTGTGCGTGTGCGCGTGTGTGTGTGCGCGTGTGTGTGTGTGTGTGTGTGTGTGTGCGTGCGTGAACTTTTTTACTGCGGTGTTAACACCGCTGTAAAGAAGTTTTGATAACAGGTAAAGGAAGTCTTTGACATCAGTTGATGACGAAACGGGAACGCTGAAAATAGGGTTATGTCGATCTCCGCATCGACTGGGAAGACGAGGATTATGTGCGAGGGAACTTTAATGGCGCTCATGAATGGATCTCAATCAATCAATTTTCCACGGTTGCTCCATCACGTCGTCACAAAATGAAACTTGAAATTGAAGAGACTTGTGAACATGTTGTGGAAAAGAAAGCAAGATCAACACGTCCCAAAAATACAGGCGGGCACCGACAGAGATTAAAACACAATTTGCTATTTAGATTTATATGTAAACATATTTGACGCAGATCTGTCTGGCTTGGTAAAAATTATACCAATAAAACAAACTCTCCAGCCACTTTTTTGCAGGTTTTTATTATTGAAATTAAAAACTGTCCCTACGTTTCGAAACCCATTCGGTCTCTTCATCAGGGGGGTGACTGTCTGGCCAGCTCCGAAGCTAGCGACTTTTCTTAGTGATTGTCCCCCCTCTCCACCGTCGTTCCTCCCGCCGTTGTTGTTGCGGTGCTGTTCTGCCCAGATTGTCTGGGCAGAAAAATTCGCATGGTTTATTAGGCATTCGCTCAATGTGACTCGAAACGGAAGCCATCTCCTCTTTTTTCTTCTCAGTCGACGAGTAAATCCACCCCGCCCCTTTCCGAAAGCTTGCTAGCTTTCGTCACCTTCGCTGGTTTTGCATTGCCTCCGTGATCGGCGCACCTTTTACAAAGCGCCGATGTCATGTGGTGACGTCATCATGTGGTGTCACGTTACGTGACATAATATATACGTCATTATGACGTCACGAATTCTTGCGATTTGTGACGTCATTGTGAGGTCATATGGCGAGGTCATCACGTGATGATGATTTTTTGAATAACTCATGTTGTCGCCGCCGGCACGGGACGCCGACATTCGACCTTCGCGTTTAATGTGGCACTGAAAGATTTCGCCTTAATAAAGTCAAATTATCAGCGACACGTTTTTGAAGTATTCAGTTCCTGTCAGTGGCTTAGAAAATATGGTTATAATAGCTTGCGCCTTCATGAGCATCTCATTAGACCGATAACTCCTTTCATAAACAGCGAGTGAGCCCTTTCAAAACAATGGCGTTGCATCTCCAGGCTTCATGAAATGCCTCGGGCTATGGTCAGTGAGGATATTTATGCCACCGACTTAGTCTCTCACGTACGCGTTGCCGGCCACGAAAGCTGAAGAATGATGTTTTTCTTCGATCTAAAACAAAGGTCGGCAACCTGCTGCCCACGGGGTGGTATAACGCGTTACTAAACTGCTCAGCGCAAAAAGTAGACACAGCACTCATATAAGTGACGTGGACCAGCGCAGACTTCTAACTGATCTTTATTACAAAATACACACAAATATAGCCTACAGAAAAGATAAGACCACGTTAATGATAAGTTTAATTATAAGACAAGTTTAAAGATAAGTTTAAGAATAAAATACCAGCTAGCCCAATCCCACACTTTACTTCGGTATAATGCGGCACCCGGCGCGACGTCCGAACTCCCCCCTTCCCCTAGTCACCTCTTATCTGAAGGCCAACATTGCAGTTTTGACCTCAAATGAGTTTTTACTTGTAACTTAGGTTTGTAAATTACAACTTTGTGACAAGTGTGCTGAAAATAAACGTCACTTCTATATAACGGGTCCAGTATTTTTACATTTTTCTCAATTCGCCAAATTTTTCCCCTTTGTCTGCACCCCCCTCCCCCCTTATTCTGTTCTGAGGCCCTCACCGTGCGGGCTTCAACTAACTCGGCCCTGCACCTCAATAGGCGGCCAACCCCTGATCTAGAACACCGAAAAAGTATAAAAACAAATAAATACGAGCACAACCTTCCAAGACACTCAGCGGACGTTCCCTGGCTTCATTTGCCTGAGCATGTTGTTTCCGGTTAACTTCTAATATGCATATGCGCTTTATCCGATACGCATGCCTTAAGGAGCCGCTCTCTCTTTCCCAAAATGACTTGCACAGCATCAATCAATTAGCACTAATTGATGCGTACTAGTGTGCCCTCCCTTCCTTCGGATGCCTATACACATAACGCTGTCACGTGCTGTGGACGTGCGCATGCCTATTAATGGGTTGTTCGCACAACGAACGTCTTCTACGACAAAGGGTTTTACGACAGAGTCAACCTTTCCAGAGGCAAATAAAGAAAAGTTGTGGCAAGCTTCCTTGTATAACCTATATGTATAGCCGAGATACATTAATTTGTGGCGCCCGATGTTGCTTATTCGAAAAAAGTCACGTTGTCCCTTATGTATTTGCCTAAGGCGACTCGAAAGTGCCAGCCATCTTGTATTTCTTCCAAGTCGACTTTACTAACCATCCTCCCACACTTCCCAAGCTTTCGGCACCCAACGTGGTTTTGCACTGCCTCCGTGATCCGATGCACTGGAAGCTTTCTACACCACACGTGGTCTCGTAGCGCCTCCGGGATCGGCCCATCTTTAAACAAGTGACATTATCATATGATGACGTCATCATGTGGCGTCTTAGTGACGTCGTGATTATGTCACAAATATTGGCGACCAGTGGCGTCTCGATGACGTCATAAGGTAACGTCATCACGTGATTATTGCATCACTCGTGCTCACACCGCCGCCGCCGATGGTCAAGCTTCGCTTTTGATGAGACATCTAAGGCTATCGCCTTATAAGTTCTCCGCTTCGAATTATGCCCTTGCAGCAGCGTCTCCCACGTAGCCTGCCTAGAATAAACGTCCCGAACATGTGTTAACCATAACGCATGTTATTCCTAACTGTAGCAAGTGCGATGGTTTTCAGCAAAGAATCCGTCGGCATACTTTACACTTTGTCGTTTGCATAGAGCGAAAATTCTGAGTGTTTGCTCCTCGTACAACGAGGTATACGCTAAAGAAGGGACTGAACTTTCCTGCGACATTGTGTGAAAACTCGTAGCGAGCAGAGCACTGTACTAAAGAACGAACGCGAGCCAGGCAACGCGAGCTTAATTTGCATACACATTGGACCTGCTTCGTATTGTCCTGACAGCCGTTCTGATCGCAGGCGTCATTCGCGGCGCCCTGCTAAAACCGAGCTTTAAATGAGAACCGTCAAACTTTTACGCCCGCGCGGGCTCTTGCGAATTGAGCTAGGACACCGACGGAAGTGAACTATACCTAACTACTTTACGGTTAAACCTCCCTTTTAGCGAACGAATGATGTACACTTATGAGTTACACATACACACACATATACTCGTATGGTATGTAAGCGTAGCTTCGAGCTATGCCGTGATGTTTGCCGCCAGACGGCGATGGCTTTAAACGAGTGTTCATGGCTCGAAGTATTACGCCCGGCTCGTCGAAACGTTTATGCTTCAAGTTAAACAGCTCGAAGAGCCGTCTTTGTGTAGACACCCGTTAAGAGCATGCCGCCTAATTTCGGGAATGCCGGATATTCACAAATGTAAGCTGCTTTCGAGGAAATTCTGGCTGAAGAGGCGAGCCTGTTATGGTATTAGTGCAAATCGCATATAGTTCGAGTCCGTGTTTATCTCGTCTTGTTTCACCCTTATAACTGAATGGAGTGGTTGTAGTTGACGGGGGTTATCTATTGCATAGCGATGGGGATTATGGGTTCCATGGTATTGCTGCAACACGTACTAGACAATTTGATGTTGCGAAGTAGTAGTCTTTTTCGTTCGCGATAGACTACGTTATAAAAGCGAAAAGCTCAGATGCCTGATAAAACGCGAAAGGTAAGCGTCGGCGGCGTCGGCGTCACCATGAGCGATACAAAACATCATCACTGTGATGGCGTCACCTCACGACGTCAATATAATTTCACAGGTTACCAAAATTTGTGATGTCGCCATGGCGTCACACAACCTGTTGCCATGTGATGACGCCACCGCAAAACAGCGTCGCTTGGTCAAAGGCAGGCCGATCCCGCCCCAGAGGCAGTGCACGTTCGTTGACGAAAGCTTTCGGGGGGACGAGGGTACTCGACTGAGAAGAAGAAGAAAATTACAGCATCTCCCACTGAAGGGAACCATGAGGGGATGCGAAGCAGCATTGGGGGTGCACACCAAGTTTCCGTTTACGTTCACTCGGCCGTCGAACCCAAGCGTCGGCGTCGAGCTACCGCTTCCGCTACAGAGAGACAACGCGAGTCTGCGGCGAGGGTAGCGAGGCTTTCGAGACAACTGCAGCGACCGGGAACCGACGGAGCGACCGCGCGATTCAAGCGAGACTTCCTCGGCCGAGCGCACGTGCTAATATGAAACGTGGGAGGGAGAGGAGGGAGTGGGTTTACAGGCTGCAGCGCGGGGGGGAGGAGAGGAGAGAAGGCGACCGAACACCTGCGTAAAAGTGGGAGAGAGAGTAGGCGCGCGCGCAGTAAGGGTGGCCAGGACGCACACAACCACCGGATTGAGCTCGGCTCTAAGATGCTTCGCACCTAATATGGCAGAATCACAGAAAGGTGGGCGAGTTGGTTTGGGTTCATAATGAAGTGAAAAGGGGGGCAGCGCTGGAACGAATACAATGACGAGGAGGCACATCACAGCGCATGTCGTGTCTACTCGTCCTTGTATTCGTTCCAGCGCTGCCCCCCCTTTTCACTTCATTATGAAGAATATGGCGTTCGCCCGCAAGTCATTTTAGTGTAATGCATAAAGGACCGCGTCAATTTTAAGTGCTTCTAGGTAGTGTAACGTAGAGTACTGGGCGAGTTGGTATAGATTCATGCCGAAGTGTAGCGCGAGGAAAACATGTGAGTTAACTTCGATTCGCTGTTTAATAGATAATCCCTGTTTTATGGTTTTACGCAAGTTGGTACAGTCTGTTTGATTATGTTTTGTTTTTGTTTCTTTGGTTTTTCACGGATGTTCACGTGATGTCACAACAGTGTTGTCATTGCAAACTATAAGATGCGGATTTTCTTTCCATTAAACTTAAGTTCCCAGTTGAGCGCCTGTCCGGTGTGTTCTTTACTGTGTCCTGTTTTTCCTCGCGCTACGCTTCGACATGAGTACGTGGTGTACTCCTGCCTGAATTTTGTAACAATTCGAGGAGTCGCAGCATTACCTAACCACGGCAGGATAAAGTGGTTTCTTGTAAACCAACAGCCACTTTTGTTTTGTTTGTTTGCTTGCTTAAGACCGCAAGCACGCGCCGCTGAATTCTCGCAATATTCCTTACCTGGCATCTTCCAGCCACGACCCGCTAATACCTAAGCTGCACTCCCCACCCCTTCTGCGGCACAGCGCTCACCGAGGCGTCAATTGAGATGGACGTCGTTTGACGGCAACGAGATATCACCCCTTTTACAGAGAACGACCCCAAGCTTGTTAGCCCCGGGTCACATAGCGGTTCCCCTCTAAGTACGCCCCACTTTGTGCACCTGGAAAGCTTGACTATGTAAAGCGAGCGATATCGCAGGCAGTGGTATGGGAGGGGAGTAAGGTGGGAAGGCAAAGCGAAACATTGTCAGAGGCATAGGAGCGCGTGTTTGCATAATGAGATAAGACAGCTCAAGTATACAACTTCGGCATGGCTTGAGAATGTAATGCCGGGCCTTTTAACCCATACACCGCTTATGCCGCCCCCCTCAGTCTTAGTGCCTCAGGGGGGACGACGTTAATTTCACGGTGCACGGCCAGGTGTTGTGGCGTTAGACGCGGTAACACAGTCGTCCGAGCTTCACTGATGAAACATTCTGCGCTGACGTGGCGAGACGCCCCCAAGTGAAAGGCTTTGCTGGCTAACATTTGCAGCTAACATTCGCAGCGCTGGCGGATTAAAACATGAAAATTTAGGGCTAAGTACTGCGCGTTCTTTCGTTTCCAATGTCTAGAGTTCGTGTCATCTCGGCGTAATTTTGACTCGAACACTTACATCAGAGTCAGCATTACCTTCACCAGCCGGATTTACCGCGACATAACACGGTTATCACGGGCGATTGCTAATAGCATTCGTTACACACACGCACACAAAAAACGATATCGAATTTCAATCCATGAATACTGTATAAACAAAGATAATTGTTTGAAGTACCCGTATAGCCATGGCGAACATATATGCTGTCGGACCCAAGGATGATGATAAAAGCTATGGTGATTATCATGACGGATATAATGATGTCGGCTGGACGAGGATTCTGGCGAGAGAATTCACGAATGTTTGACCCAAGCGGGCCGCACAGTTTAAGCGAAAATTTGGAAAATTTATCAGCTAATAAAACCGCATCGGAGACCAGTGAACAACAAGACCACTGAACCCTACCAACTGGGCTAGTTGGTAGGGTTCCATTATGGTTAAGCAGCTGCTAAAGCTGCTTTAACCATAGTGCACAGAGACACTCAAGCCACCTAATTTTCTGCCTCCCCCTCAAGCGCTTGCCTCCTCTTGGAATCCAGTCTGCTACTCTTATTGGCCAGCGGTTATCTTGCCTTCTAACTACATGCACTACCCATGCCTATATTTATTCTGCTTGATTTCGACTAAGATGTCCTGATTTTTATATCAGTTTGCGAAGCGGCGGCCTCATTTGGAGACGCGACTTACTTTCGCCATTTCTGTGTACTATTGGCAAGGAAGACCACAAAAGCACTGAGCTAGTGATGAATTAAGCATTTTTCTTGTCTAAAACATTTTTACATCACTTCTGGTTGAAGTACTTTACTAAGAACGATTGCTTTGGCGAATGCAGAACCGTCTTTAACGAGATGTTGCACTTGAGACAATTCGGTAGAAATTTCAAAATAATTTATTTGACTTTTTTGAAATGCTCGCTCTCAGCAGGTAACTAGAGTATGTAATTTAACTGGGTCGTTGAATTCAGTTCATGAAGAAAAATAGCATGAAATGCTATCATGAAAATAGTATGAAGTACTGTAAGAAAATAGTATATAAAAAAAGTAATTCATTCTAAGACGTACACTCGCTTTAAGTATGGTCTCCAGAGCCTCGGCACCGAATTATGTAAATTTCGCGCATTTAGTAACAGTCGATCATAATGCGCGTCGGAAAGGGATGTTTGACTACTACCAACTGTAGTATAGCGACCTGCTGAAGCGTGGCGCCCTTCCTGGTAAAACCAGCGCAGAAAGACGGCAACGCGAGATGAAGAACGACACACGAAGCGCCTGTCCTGTGTCCTTCTTATTCTTGTGTTGCCGTCTTTTTGGGCTGCTTTTACCATTAAGATAGTCCAAATGTCCCAGTTTCACACGCTATTGCACGCCCTTCCACCACGTGATGGTTTCACTTCCTCCCGCGCCTATCGACCTCTCTCCGCTGCGCGGCGCTGCCCTGTGAACGAAAACAGCGGTAGCGGCGTCTCTCCCACTTCGCCTCAGAGCGTCGTTGCGAGCGAACACACACACAAAAAAAAAAAAAAAAAAAAAAAAAAAAAAAAAAAAAAACGGCCCCCGCCAGTCATCGAGCAGCCAGCTACTTCGGAGTTTCGAGTCTTTGAGGAAGGCAAGTTTTTGGCCGTTGAGCGCAACAGCATTATAGTCCGGAATATGAGTCGTGCCACGCGCCGGTGTTGTGAACCTTTTGCAAAAGTCATGAAGTATCGCTGCAATCTGGGTGTTTGTACGCTTGTCATTGCGCTTTTTGCGTTCATTTGGATTTGTGACGTACCTGCTGCTGCTGGCCAAATCCACTACGGTAAGTCATGTTTGCAATACGGAGTATTTCTGTGAAGGGAGATGATTTTTCTTATTAAATGTATATAAGGAGATGTTGGTGCCAATGCTTGGCGCCGGCTACTCCTCTTTTCTGGCGCGATAGTTCTCGTCCCGAAGTAGAAAACAAGCAGAAGGCTATACAAAGGCACATTGTACAGCACTCACACACTCATCCATGTTCTTCAATACGAAAAAGCGTCCATTCAACACAAATGTTTACGAAACACAGGTATTCACGCAGGTGAAATACTCGCGCATATCATTATAGAATAAGAAAAACCGACAGTGCAACTTGCTTATGCGGAGAAGCTGAAAAAGACAAAGCGCCTTCTTCAACACTGTAAAAAATATGATGCTCCTAGAAAGAAACTTTTCCAAAAACTAAATTGTTTGGATAAACTGGAGATGAATTTTTTTTTCGCCTTTGCGTATTAAAATGTGCGGGAGCTACTTCAGAGTTGGCTAACCCATGACCATCTCTATTCGTCCCTTAATCGACGCCAAAAGAAGAAAACGTAATATACACTAATAGGTTACTCGGTGAGTCACGATACTGATGAAGCAGAGTACAAAATACACATTCATACAAGCAAAAGACGAAAATACAAGCGCTTGTGTTTGTGTCTGTGTGTGCGTGGATGTGTCTTCTGTGCTCTGGCCCATCAGTAAGAAAAAAATATTCGGAAGCACTATACAAAAATAACTACGCAAGCTTACAGTGAAGGTCTTTGAGGACTTCATCCTCGAAAACATAGCATAGGGCTTACGCGACAATCAAAGATTTTAAATGCGAAGCATTTCTTAGCGAACTTCGGCGACTTTCAGCGTATCTATCTATCTAGCTATCTATCTATCTAGCCGCCTACGACTTTGTGCTCTCCTGGCCGTATCGTTAATGGGATTTATACAAAATTTGGTATGGCATAACATGACTGTATGACGAACATAAATGGCTGGTCATATAATGAAAATCATGACTAATTTGTCAGGAAAAGTATGATTTACATGCCACGCTCATGGCGCGCTCGCGGCCGTTTCGTTAGCTTGATATACACCAAACTTGGTATTGAGTGACGTGACTGTATGACGAACATAAATGACAAGGGGTAATATGGAAATCATGACTTGTCATGTGCGACATGACTTTCATGCCACGCTCATGCCGTGCTGGCGGCCGTTTCGTTTGCTTGAAATACACCAAATTTGGTATTGAATGACATGACTGTATGACGAACATAAATGACAAGTGGTAATATGGAAATCATGACATGTCATGAGCGACATGACTTGCATTCCACGCTCATGGCGCGCTCGCGGCCGTTTTGTTAGCTTGATATACACCAAATTTGGTATTGAGTGACATGACTGTATAACGAACATAAGGGGCAGGTGTTAACATGAAAATCTTGGCATGCATGCCATCTACAACGCCATTTACAAGCCACGCTCATGGTGCGCTTGCGTCCAGTTCGCTAGCTTGATAACTGCCAAATGCGCCAAAATTGGTATTGCGCGACGTGACTGTATGACGAACATAAATTACATGTGCTAACATGTAAAACATCACATGCGAATTATCTAAATCATGAGTTGCTCCTTCCTGGCTGCTTCGCATTACATCGATTCCCACAGTGCGTGGGATCTGCCGGCTTTTTTATCTATTGTCTATGTATTTATATAAACGCAAGACTACAAGAAGCTGAGCGAAAGAAACACAACATGTCAAAAAAGAACAGTTGTGCCAATTATAAAAGCTGGAAAAGGGTACAAAAAAAATTAATGGACTAGGGTCCGAGTGGCCCGCGAGTTGAACTTATGTAGCCTTGATGTTATTAATAAGCTTCCGCAAAGAACGTCACTCCGGAAGGTGATTAGAGATCTCTCAGTCTCACATTAAAAAAAAAACCTTTTAGCACAATTTTTTTCTGCAATTGGAAGCAAATTATCATTACCCAACATAAGGCACATAGACATGGCTGTTTGTCATGCAGATGTACGTGTCTGTAGCTTCGCGTGATTATTTTTCATCGGCAATTAATCGTGTCATCCGTTACGGAGCTAAAATAGCTAGTGTAGGGAAGTACAACAGCACACACGCAAATACCGAGGCCCCCAAGATTGACTTCCTTTTTTTGCAACTTTTTGCCTACATACTTCACTACCGTGCTCTTTAACCTCACATTTGAGTCATTATTGATGTTCTTCAGAAGAGTGGGCTAATGAGAAGAGGCACGGAATGCGCAAAATAACTTGAGCAATCTCATGCAAATTTCGTGCCAAATTTTCTTTGCGCGTCAGATCCAATGCTCACTCTAAGCCAAAAATGGCCAAAATGGGAGCAACGGCTGCTTTTAGTCCTTTAGAGTAACAGTTACTCCCCAAAAAGACCAAGTGGAACAAGATGGCTGACACGTTCGAAAACGGGGGAGCAAGTGTTTTAGTCTCGTGTTTGAAAGGGAGCAACGGAAGGAGGAACGGCAGCACTTGCTCTCGTCACGCAACCGTTACTCCCCAAAGGACACCGCAGACAAATATGCAGGCACCCGCATTTATATTCAGGGGCCAGATTTTTGTTTTTTTTTGCGCCGCACTGCACCACACCACAACACTTAATTATTTTAGCATCCGCAGAAAACAAAAGCGGCGCTGGCTGACCACAGAGAGTCCGCGAATACAGCTGCCGCAACACTCGTACGCTACATTTCGCGTTAACACAGGAGCTCTTCGTAAAACACACGCCCAGGAGCAGCACAGAGAAAGTCGTCAAAGCTATATCAAAGCCGATCAAACACCGAAACACGTGAAAAACGAGGCACGACGAGGCTTTCAAAATAAGAAAAGGGAGAAAAAAAATACACGCCCAGACACGCCGTTCGTCATTTGCAAAACTTAGTAGTACACTTCAACGTAAAATGCGTAATAATGACAAATCTGCTCGCTAGCTGCAAGTGCGGCGCTAGCATAGGAAGCGATGTAAATCTTACTAAATGATCATTAAATCATTATTTCCTACATAGTCGTAGCACAGGGAGTTTTGAAACGCAGTTTGAGCTTGAAGAATTATTAGTTATAGTATGAGTAACCTTTTTTTTATGTGTGAAATATGGGAACACACTAAGAGCATTGCGCTGACGCCCGTGCTGCCACCCCTCGACGTTTTTTCGGCGCAACTAGGTTCACGTTCGCACTACTCTTATTCATATGGTTGGTGGTCGACGGGCATGCCGATGTGCCATGTTGTGCTCGTGCGTGTGTTTCGCAGATTTGCGTTTCTATTTATTCGTCGTGTAGCTTAGTGTATGCTGATCTCTCGAGAGCGCAACACTGCTGTGGATTTCGCTGGTGGATGGAACAAACACGACGTAAAACGACGTTTTTAGCTATCTGCAAAGCACCAGTTTGCTCGCCGGACAAAAGACTACATTCATCAGCTTGCAGGTGAGTGGTGACGAACTGCGTTGCATTTCCAACTACATTTAATGCTTGTACACTGTAGGTAATTACAGTCTAGCATTGCTTGTGGCGTTCTCGACCCCCGAAGTTGTGCTTGTTCACGGCATGCGCAATCTGTTGACTTCTCAAGCAGCTGGCTGATTATTTTTCCTTTCTTTAATGATGTACAACCTTCACAAAATTGAGCGTTGGCAGAGCCACAGATAAATGCTGCAGGTTCATCTGGGTGCGGTCGTTATTATTCTGCACCAAGTAATGTGTATGCGCTGTGAAGCATTGGTGAAACTTAGTCGTTTAAGTCACATTTTGACTTCACTACTAATCGTCAGAAATTCCATGTCGTTTTACTAAGCTCAATAACGCCGTTTGAGCTTTACCGCTTGCGCGTAATTAGGCTGATTCGCACTTGGCTCTTCTTAACCAGACTTTACTGCAACTAA
Organism: Rhipicephalus appendiculatus; assembly: GCA_030522465.1. NCBI lineage: Eukaryota > Metazoa > Arthropoda > Arachnida > Ixodida > Ixodidae > Rhipicephalus > Rhipicephalus appendiculatus. Next base: position 31,069 of record JALIZH010009617.1, on the reverse strand, counting down.
ATAAAACAATATTTGATGCATGTTCTTTATTTTTTATTTATTTTTTGCAGGTATGTGGTGATTTTCTCGTGTTAGTGGATACCGCAGATAATGTTGTTCCCGATTGTGCAAAAATGCAGAAGGCAAGTGAATTTCGGTAAGTGCAAACTTTTTCTATGTGTTACGTATGTGAAAGGATCGCTTTTTTTGGTACAAACTGCGTGTCTGTGCTTACGTTTAAAACACCTCACTTTTTTTTTCTTTTTGCAGCAACGAGAGGCTTCACATGGAATGCCTGCAGTGACATTCGAAGGTGCTAGCTTGATGGAAGCAACAGCCCTGCGCAGCTCGAGGCATTCACAGTCGAAGAAGTTGACCTTGTTTCTGCCATGATGACGCAGACTGCCCTGTGCTGGGAATTCGACAGTTTTTCATCTGAAGACGCAGGAAGCCTTTGATGTATTATGCCGCTCAGTTGGTGTTGGCAGCGGTGTGCAGCGAACTCTACTTCTTTGTGTGCCCGTTGCATAAAAAAAAAGAAAAAAATAATAAAGCATTTCTTTTCGTTTAAATTTGTCTACATTTTGTGTTGTAAGCACCCAAGCAGTTTTCTGCCAAGGAGCTCTGGCCATGTGCTCAGCATCTGAAATGCATGTTCGAGATAAATATTCATCCCCTTAGGAGTAACTGGAAGCATGAACAGTTGCTCCTCAGAGAGTAACTGCAAAAACGCGAGAGTAATGGTAAAGACTAACCGTTGGTCTTCGGGGAGCAAGTGGCGGGAGTAACGGTTGGTTCTCGGGGAGCAACTGGAGGGAGTAACTGTTGATCCTCGGAAGGAGCAACAGAAAGGGGAGTAACGGTTCATCCCCTTGCAGTTGCTCCTTTTAGGGGAGTAATGGGAGTGGCAATGCAGTTGTGGGTTTTTGTGGAAGGTATGAAGGCCATGCGTATATCATGAATTGGTGTTCAAAAGGAAACGTACGCATCATTACTAAGTGTGGGCTGACGAGAACAAGCATGAAATCTGCAAAACAAATTGAGAAATGTTGTCCAAACTTCGTACGTATTCTTCTCTACGCATCAGGTCGATAGGTGCCTGTCGAGCTGATTGATTTATGCCAGCTTTGTGTAGAAAACTTTGGGGTGATGCATATATCGCGACGTGCAGGTCACTATTGATTGGAGGGGGTAATCGTTATTAATTGGAAGCGAAAATGGGCAACTCTAGGCCGCGATGCCATTGCGATCAGAAACTCTGGGGTTGTGCGGACATGGATAAAAATGAAGAAAACGGTATAAAAAACTGTTGTTCTGAGCAACACTAAACCCCCACCTCCCCGAAGGGAATCGTGAGGAAATGCGAATGCATTTCGCGCGCGCTTCACTCCATTTATATATGGTGGTTGTGGTTCGAAGAAGGAAAAGGCGCCTAAGTTCTGCAGCCCGGTCGGGAGCACGGCGCAGCGCCTGTTTTTGCTTTTTTTGTGTTCTTTATTTTTTTATTAAAATTTTTTTTTCATATATAGCTCCGCCGAGCTCCCGCGATCCGAGCGCCCTCACGCGTCAGAGCGCGCTCCTCCTCTCCACTCACTCTCCGCTACTCCGCCCGCCCCACCTGCTCCGGTTGCTAGGGGCGAGGATAAGCGCGCGCGCCCGCAGCTGTTGCTATGGAAGAGGGAGTGAGAGCGGATAGATAACACCTACCGCGGACAACGCCAACGCCGCACGACGCCGGATGCCTGACATAGCCCGACTATGAAATGCATTCGCATTTAAAAATGTTGAATACTGTTTCTTGCGAGTGAATAGTCGCCACACGCTAAACGCTTAACCTAAAAGTGCTCGAACGATCACATAGTCTCAGTAGATGTTATAGACCCTAGCCTTAGAACATATGTACGTGTTCTTTTGTTCCTTAGTGCTCTTAGAAGTGCTTTATACTGTGCAGCTGTCCGTTGTAATGCACTGTGTACTCTGCACCGCTGTCATTGTATTCTATATAGTAGAGAACCATAGGTTGTTCACATTCCTCTGTACAACACTTCACTGCAATACCTCAATGGTGCTGTTGGTACGATAGTAAATAAATAAAAAATAAACACCTGTTTGAAAGAAAAAAATGACTATGCGCTAGATGTCGCAAAGCAATAAATAAATGTGAATTATTGCAATAGATTCATCAAGAACAGCATGAGGTGAAATTGCTTCTATTGGATCATAGTGAAGAAGATGTTGGTGTTGGTGGTGGTAGTGTGATGATGATGATGATGACGACTTTAAAAAAAGCAGCAAGGGAGCAGCAAGCAGCAGAAGTCAAGTACTCTTACTTTTCCTCTCATAAGCCACACCTTCACCGGAAAGTGCTAATTCTATTTTTTTTTAAAACTTCCCCATCTCCCGCTAAAGAGAACCATGTGTGGATGCGAAGCAGCGGGGAGAGTTAGCTTGAGCGGGATAAACGTCGCCGCTCTTGTTTCACGGCAGCGGCCCGGGCGCTCATCGCGGCGTTGCAGAGGAGAGCGAATGAGGCGCGCGCGCTCCGTCATTTCCATACCGCAGAACTACCGCGGCACCCCCCAGCGGAGTATGCAGCTGTCGCACCACCTGTCGCGCGCCGCTCCGTAGAGGATTCCTAGAGGAGAGAACGGTGGGGGGGGGGGGGGACCGTAGGAGAGGAGAGAGAGGGGGAGGCGACGTGCATGCGCTGTGGGACGCGGGAGCCGCTCCGCAGAGTAGAGGATTCCTAGAGGAGAAAGGGGGAGAGGACGCGCTTGCGCTGTGGGACGCGGGCGCCGCTCCGTAGAGTAGATGATTCTAAGAGTAGAGAAAGGGGGTGAGCGTAGGAGAGGAGAGATAGGGGGGAGCGGACGCGCATGCGCTGTGGGGGGTGTGGGACGCGGGGGGCCGCTCCGTAGAGTAGAGGATTCCTAGAAGAGAGAAAGGGGTTGAGCGTAGGAGAGGAGAAAGAGGGGGAGGGGACGCGCATGCCCTGTGGGTGTGTAGAAAGCGGGACGCGGGCGCCGCTCCGTAGAGTAGAGGATTCCTAGAGGAGAGAAAGGGGGGTGAGCGTAGGCGATGAGAGCGAGAGGGGGGAGGGGACGCGCATGCGCTGTGGTGGTGTGAGACGCGGGAAGGAGGGACGGACTAAGCCACCCCCAAACACATGCAAGCAAGATCAAGGAATGGAGTCAACCTGGGCGACAGACACCACCTGCCTAGCCATTGCTAAGCAGCCTCTCTGTGCTCTCGGCCGTGACTCTGATGACTGTGGTAGTGGTTGACGGCCTTCATATTACTACAGTGTTCTGGTTCGCATAATGGGTGATTCCCTACTTCATGAAAGTGGCCGGACGCGGTACACGGGACGCGGGAGGGACGCGGGACGGACATAGCCCCGAGCATAAGATGCTTCGCATCTAAAAACCTGCCCACTATATACATAGAGCACTCTATAGGTCAAGAGGGGTCGTATCACGCGAAACCTCAAGTCGAGTGACGCGACTCACAATAACACAACCACGCAGATTCCAGTTATAGCCCATATATATTCTTGCTTCGTTATTCTGCCACTCAAACTCACGTCTGACCCAAGAGTGATTCTGCTGACGATACCTCTGTCTTCTTCAAAGCAGTGCAGCGTTTATGGAACGTTCGACAGGCTCATAGACCACAGACTGGGCTAAACGAAGTATTCCAATAATTATTAACCACGATACGGGATTAGGCCCGCAATCGATGAGCTTGCCAATGTAGCGACAGGGACTCAACTGCAGGCATAAACATAAATTTATCGCTAACTATATCATCGACAAGGCTTCCTACTTGCTGTCGCCAGCTGTATAGCCTTCGCAGACTTGCACGCAATTGGGGTTACCCAATGTGAATTTGAAAGAAAAGCAAATCTACGCCGTAGCGTGCAGCAGATCCTCGAGATTTCGTCACGACACGCAGGTTTGCGTGATCCCTTTTGGCGGGCTGGAAAATCGCTGCTGGCTACTCCATTATGTCCGGGAAATCGTTGATATTTTTTTCGCCATGTCGCTCATACCGCTCTCAGGCAGAGTTCGAGCAGCAGCAAGGATAATCAGATGGCATATACCAGAAAGTACATGCATTCATGATAAACATGCCATGACGTGAATGGACATGAATGCCTTGATTTCCCTCAAAGACAAACAATGACGTGTATGCCCTCCTCGCTGATTGCTTCGCATTACATTTATTTTCATAGTGTGTGCGTTCTGCCTGATTCTTAATATATTCATACTACAATTTATTTATCTATTTCTTCGTATTTTCATATTTTATGAGATGAACTACTATTTCTGATATATAACTCTTTCCTGTGTATTTCAATACTCTCAACTTTAGTTTTGCTTGAACATATTTTGTCGTTGCAAAAGGAGCCGTAGGCGCCAGTGGAGATGCTCAACCATCCTGCAAAAAAAAAAAAAAAAAAAAAAAGGAATATCTTTTGAAAAAGTAACTGAACAGGTTCTTATCAATCGCCTGCAAAGTAGTCGGTGGTCCAAAAATGAACCGACATTTGCTTCCTCTTTTTTTGTTTAGGACCCTGATTTTCGTACTTCTAGAAATATGAATTCAATTTGGAATATACTTATAGAAACATAGAACTGCGAATAACTTTTTTTTTGCAAAAGAAGGCTAGGAGGTCCAAAATATGCATAAAAATATCTAGAACTATAATAAGTTAAAAAAAAAAAACGTCGCGTTAGCCTATCCGGTAAAGTGCCGTGCAGCTAGGCCAGAAGGTTGGGTTTTCGGCGACGGCGTATATAACCATCATAGTAATTTAGTCAATAAGATGTCGCACTGCCAAGCTCGATGACGCGAGTTCGATTGTTGTCCACGGCTGCCGCATTTAGATGTGGGCCGAATTTCACAAAACATCCGTTCATATAGATTTCTAGGAACGTCAAAAACCCAGAAAGGTCAACATTTTTTCGGTGTCTCCCACAACGGCGTGTCGCAAAATGATGTCTATCTTTCAGCACGTGAGAGCCCTGAATTTAATTACTTCATGAGATTCGTGGGCTTTCATGGCAACCAGCGAAATCTGGGAAGATGTTCATTGCTTTCCATGAGCATTCGAATGTGAGAAAAGAAGAAGCAAGATTACAGAGAACTCTGATTTGCGTCGAGAGTTTCGTCATTATTAATATATGAGGCAGCTTCGCAATCCAAGCACCCGGAGTCACTTTTTTTTCTTGACGAAGCGGAATTCATATATACCTCCGGGCGCTTTTTTCGCTTTGATCCTTGAAGCTGAAATCAGCTAAGCCTCGTTGTTGCAATACGAGGAGAGATACAGATTGAAGTTGTTTCGCCACAATCACGTATTCTATAACGCGTTCGCAGAACTGCAATGTCGCAAGCCTCCAACCTCGTATGAGCTGACGTTCGCGATTCACGGCCGATGAACTCGCAAGGCACCGAAAATACGCCACGCTAAGGAAGCACTGCTGGAAGGACGGTATTTGTTGAGCCCAAGCGAGCACATTATATTTATAGAATGCGTTGATATTAAGCTCCGTCTTGCATTCTCTGGCGTAAACTATGTCTTAAGTGTATGCCATTCTAAGCTTCTTTAAAGTGGCGAGCATTGATTACTGCTGTAATGCATAGAAAAGTGATATAGTAATATCAAGGAGTACATTCAGACAAGGCCAGTAGTTCAGGAAAAGATGGAGGCCTCGAGTGATGAGAGATCATTAAATAAACAGCGAACGTCAGTGGCACCAATAATAGCAGCAGATAGCATGCTATTGGCCAGTAGCCGACAAAAATCAAGAGCGTCATTAGGATTAGGTGCGCACCTTGCCGCGGGGTGCGGCCACGCGCCGGCGACGCTCTCCACAGTCTGCTAGCATTACGCAGTGAGTACAGAAATCACAAAGGTGGACAGCGATCGCGTTTCATTACTCGCGCACAAGATGATGACGCGCGCTTACGTAACTTCCTCTTCCCTTGCCATCCCTCTATGCATAACTTCCGGTGTGCTCGCCTGTACGAGAGAAGAGAGAAAGAGCTTAAAACGCGACACAAATCCCTGCTACTTCGTTCCTTAATTCTTGAAAGATGCGAGACATCTTTGCGCCACTCAATTCGCGAGGCAATAAACTCTGATGCTGAGGAATTTGATGATCACTTGTAAAAGTGAATCAGGACTCCTTCAAACCTGAAAATTCACATAACGCTTTCAGAGGGTGGTAGGCGCACATTTTTCAGCGAAAATAACTCGGTGACTTCGCTCAACTAAAGCTTCCTGCCATATTTTGTACATAGGCCTTTAGGAAGGTCGAAGGGAATATTTCGAACCAACGTTTTGAATATGTTTTGGTCGCCAGAAAGCTGCCATAAAAGTACTAGCGCTAATGCACTACGGTCCTCGTTTCTCTCTACGGTCCATTGATTTATCGGTTCCGGAGTTAGCCCGCTTGAACTTCTTTGCTAATGCGCTACGCTAATTGGCTCGGGCCCCGTTTGCGGAGCTCTTACTAGACCGTCTGTAAGTGTGGTGCAGAGAATCGCGTGAACTTCATTGGGCGAAGCATGAATCTCAGTGCCTTTCATTTTGTGCTGTCTGTACGAGAAAGCTCATTTCTTATTATCTCTTAATAAAATTTTCCCTTCTTTGAACCTACCAAAAGGAAATTACACGTGCCGCTAGGACATTTAATAAGAAACCGGAACTCTTGAATGTGAGCAACATGTGCTGTAGCTGATTTATTTTATTCTTTAAACCGGAACCCATTGTCACTTTGGTCTTTCATGTTCTTTTTTTTTTTGACAAACGCATTACGTTTTTTGTTGATTTAGTTTGGTCTGGTAACTTATGCTTGTAATCAGTAATTTTGGTAGTAATTAAGGAGCTATCACTTGCGAAAAGTCGTACTGCCAGAACGCCACCTTGGCTGACATTCACATACCATTTGTTTTTTTTTTGTTTTTTTTTTCTGAATTTTGTGCGCCACATATTTTCAACCTGTATCACTGGCAAGTAGCGTTTCCGTCCAAGTTTTCTTCTCCTACTTAGAATTAGGTGCATGTTAAAAAAAAATGCTGCCAAGGTTAATCCGGAGTTCCTCCACTGCGGCATGCTTCACAAACATATCGTGGTTCTGACGCACCAAAACCCAAGTTTTAATTTTTGTAAATGATGTCCTTTCTCCCGCATTCCTGGGTAGCAGATAAGTGACCATGTAGGGGCGCTGGTGTCAGCTGCGTGACTACTCACAGCCAGCACGACATCGCAGCATTATTTAAGTAGGCAAGACCGCTACACTGGTGACTGATCAGCGGCCTGCGTCCACACATTGCGGTTGCGCATGTGGCGTTTTCTTTACATACCTTGCGGTATTTGCGAGGGCAAGTTACTGCGATTGCTTAAACTGTATATACTTTCCTGAGACATCCCTTGTTCGCTAGCGGCACTGACCCGGACAATTTCCGTAAGCCCAATGACGCTCACGCAACGATTGGTGACGTAATGTCGCGAACGAAATACATACTTCACAGCGCGTGCTGTTGAAGGCGAAGCGTGCGGAGTTAAAGGTGTATTATGTCATCAGCTGGTTGCAGAACCATTGTGAAGTTCTTACGTGAACAAAATTACACGAGAAGGCGCTCGTTATTGCTAATTATATCGACTGCAGAGCTTTATCTTGTGTAAGTATTTGCTCCAAAAGAGTTCGCAACGGACTTAAGAAAGGCCGCTCTTCCAGCTTTCGCTTTGACTGTTGTGCGTTCTGCGCAGGCCTGGTGTTTTCTTTCGAAAAAGCTTCACGTAAACACTCCGGTAGCCATTCAACGTCTGACACTCAGTGAAAACGAAAACACGTGACAAGAAAAACCGACTCACTTAAATCGAAGAAAAGTATGTTTCAGGTTTGAACAAATGCTCCAACGATTGGTAGCAGCCATGAGCAGACGCTTTGTGATGCTGTCGTAAACCAATGCGTCATTTGTTCTCCCATACTCTCATACATAAGTCGGCAAAAATTGTGGCGCTCACTCAAACTCACTGATGAAATATATTTTGCGTTTAGGGCTCACTCGGACTCAGACTCACCAAAATTTTCCGGCCGGAGGCGGACTCACTCGGACTCACATTCACGAAAATTTTCCTCAACCGGACTCACTCGGACTCAAGCTCACCAAAATATTACTCACCCAGACTCACTTAGACTCAGACTCACGGCTCGATCTGAGTCTGAGTGAGTCCAAGTGAGTCGACTCATGAGTCCATTAGCCTAGAATTAGTTGTTTCGACCATGCTTTCAATGTTCTTTAACCCCAGTATCTCTCGTAATCAGTGCTCTTCTAGGTGTCTTTTCATATAATACCCCCCGAGTACGCGTTATGAATGGTTTCAAGCCAGTAAGGACATTTTTCTTGAAAGAGATGACAACATAAGATATATTTATCAAGATCTTCCCTGTAAGAGTTCGCCGGCGGGGAGCTCAAGGCACCTCCTACGTAAATCACACCTATGATCAATGAACATTGAAATGGTGTATGAACGATATTGCATTGGAATACGTGTGACTAGATGTGAGTATAAAGGGGAATTCAGGTAAGGGCTGTTAGTAATGGTGAAGATGAGTAGATAGGACCATAGGTCGGCAAAAATAAGGGGAACTAACTCAGACTCACTTAAGAAATATACCTTGCGCTTTGGACTCACTCGGACGCAGACTCACCAAAATTTTCCTGAGCCGGACTCACTCGGACTTACACCCACGAAAATTTTCATCAACCGGACTCACTCGGACTCAAACTCACCTCTACTCACTCAGACTCATACTCAAGGCTCGATCTGAGTCTGAGTGAGCCCGAGTGAGTCGACTCATGAGTGAGTTCGCCGATCTATGCTCTCTTAATACAGGCTCGTACCAAGAAGGGTGCGAGCACCGAGACATCAGAGGCTCGTAGAATGCTGGTAGCGTCAGATCAAATGGTTTCTGGACGACGTTCCGAGTGTCTCGGGAAGATGCCGCGGACGTGTGCGCTCGGCATCTATAGCGAAACTCGGGAGACGTGCTCTTTGCTACGTAGACGAGAAGATGAGAGTACCCATTCCTTTTGAAGAGACGTTGCCTCACCTTTTAGGGCACACAGAGTACTTTGACAAAAGCTGTGCGGTCTCTACCACTCTTGAATTTCACACAGACGCAGGCACCACTTGAGCCGACGAAGTCCTCGAAGACGTTAACGCCACGGAAATGTGTTTGCTATACATGTTTCACAGAGGTGCTGTAGTTAGCGCGGTTTTCTAAGTGCGCCCAGTTGCTCCATATTGATAGCATATTTTTTTCTGTGCTCAAGTATTCGGATTGCGAAACTACAAATGTCTTATTGCACTAGCACCCAGATTGCGTGTTCTTGCGACGGTCCCTTAATAATTTGCCCAGTACGACTGGAAGGCGAAAGCCCTCTTTTTCTTTTCAGTTGACTCTGTTAACCCCCCCACCCCCCCTCACCTCCAGCCGTCCAATGGCTTTCCGCACTCTAGATGGTTTTTGCGTTGCCGTCCGCGATCGGGGGAATTGGAAGCTCTCTGCACCTAGCGTGATTCCGCAGTGCCTCCGGGATCCGCCCATCTTTTACCAAGAGATATGTCATGTGATGACATCCTCATGTGACACCACCTTATTCGACGTCAGTGTGTCGTCACAATAACATCACAAACTTAGACAGCCTGTGACGTAATCGTGACGTCATAGAGTGCCCTTTTCTTTATCGCACACGCATATATGAAGGCTGGCTTTTGACGCTCTTTGATTACTCAAATGTCACTTCGCATACAACATGCGCCTATGCGAGCGTTCTTGCAATTCGCTCTCACGGAAAGGCGGCCACTGCAATCGGAATCAAAACGTGAGACATTTAGCTTCGCAGTGTAATGCCAGTGCCAGTGCGTCTCACAACAACGAAGCACAACCTGCTGCACTGCAGGAACAAAACGCAGCGGTACGAGACAAAGTAGCAATCTTCTGATAATGGTAAAATCTGCTGCGTCATCTTCGTATTCATACTATTAGAGTTTGGCATGCGTAGATGCATTTATGCTAAGCAATTTCGATTTATTGATCCCCGAATCTCCCTCCACTGACTGCATGCGGCGTAAATAGGTACCCGACCTCAAACGCAAAGAACAGTAATGACATCGCCACGCATTTATAATAGTTATTCAACTTACAGCAGTTATCGTCGCTATCAGCTCGTCATTGTCGTATTTCTTGTCGTGCGAGCTATTCCTGGGCCTTGTTCTTTAGCGAGACGGGCGCTCCAGTTTTTTAAGCTCTCCCTTCACTGTATTTTACTATCTCTAATTTCGCAGCACAGTTTCACCAAGTGATAAACAGACCACATGACCTAGCCATACAAGCCCAATAGAGCTCCCCCTGTTGTTCGCTCATATATATATATATATATATATATATATATATATATATATATATATATATATATATATATATATATATATATATATATATATATATATATATATATAACCCTTCGGCGAACGACACCGGTGACAAGCACCGTTTCGGTGGCCACGGCCATTAAGCAGCCTGCGTGCTGGTCGGATGCCCTTCTCACTCGGCACGTGCGCTCGTTACGATGTTCTAACATAGGCCGTGGCCATCCTGTTCGATAAAGGCGCCCAAACCCTGCGAACCACGTGCGTGGGTCCAAGCTTTTCGCGTGCGTTGTGGCATTCTATGTGGGTGCGGATGCTACCATCGTTCCCTATGTCAAAAGCCATGTGTCCTTGCAGTCGCTGCAACGTGGTGTCCCTCCATAGAAAAACTTATTAGCACACTTGCCTATTTCTTTGTTTTCGAAAAGAGTGGAAAATGTATGAACGAAAAAAAGATTAAATAGCCTTCCCTTATTGGGGAAACGGTGGCAAGGAAAGCTTATGCGTGCCCGACCCACTAATCTATCTATCTATCTATCTATCTATCTATCTATCTATCTATCTATCTATCTATCTATCTATCTATCTATCTATCTATCTATCTATCTATCTATCTATCTATCTATCTATCTATCTATCTCCTTCCTTAGGTTGTTAGTTAATTACTTTCTTGCTTAATTACTTCCTTGGGCTACTTGCTTACTTAACTTCTTACTTACTTAATTGATTGCACACTTAACTAGCTAATTAATTACTTAATTAATAATTACTTAATTGCTTACTTAATTACTTACTTAATTGCTCAATCGTCTACTTCTTTCTTTTGGTTTCTTTCTTTCTTTCTTTCTTTCTTTCTTTCTTTCTTTCTTGCGCATTGAGCAATTCTCCCGCCTTCATCCATGCCGGGAATCAAATCTTCATCCACGCTCTTAGCAGCGCGACGCTCCACTTGCTACAGGCAACAACAACGGCCATGCGGGCACATCCAGGCAACAATGAAATGGGGCAGTGTAGAATGACAAATGACCTCGACAAAAGATCAGATTGTCACATCAGAAACGGCTGATTACCGACAAACCAACGATCGAGATAGCATCACTTATTGGCAAGCGATTAATACAAATCCGCATGTGACTGGCGCATTTGAAGGCCTTATTTCTAGACGCTCGCCGGCCCCGAGTTTTTTTTAGTTTACGACGCCGGCACCAGAAATATGTAACTCCTAACAAGCTTCGTTTGAAGACCCTGAAGTGAATACTGGAATCTATCGATACCACCTAGTCCGTCATCATTCGCGCGTGATAGCAGCCCGAAAGAAACAAGGGACGCGTACAGACAGGACAAACGCCGACAGGACAGTTTGTATGTGTCCCTTGCTTCTTTCGCGCTGCGAAGATACATGAATGTCTAAATACTAGAATGCCGGCGCCACACCAAGAACAAAAATATCTGGTGAAAACCGTACCGAGTGTTTGGATAGCTCTACATAATCTACCCGGCCAAATCTTCTTTGTGTTTCCACATCCTTTTATCGGCCCAAGAGCCCGAGACTGAAACAGCGCTCGCACATTCTCGCGGCATGTCTATGCATACCAAATGAGACGGACGACGAACGAATTGTCTGCATACTTGTACCTAACGCCACTGCCACACAAACAGCGTCATCGGCACTTCAACGAACAATGAGAGAGAGATAGAGAGAGAGAGAGAAAGAGATATATAGAGAGATGCCTATAAGAAACGAAGAAAGTGTCTCTATAGCCCATAGTTATCGCAGAACGCGAACTAACTTACCCAGCTTCCAATAAGTACAGACGGGTATGATGGAATGAAGAAACAGCCGTTCGCCAACTAATCTGTATTCAGAGCAGCGCAGGCGACACCGCTGTCTACGAGACCCGATTAGGGTCACAGTGCGAACGACGCGAAATTTCACGGCTCCGTTGGTATGCCTGCCTGCAGTATGCTCCATCAAAAACGTGCAGTAGATTGTCTCTTTCCATGCTCGAACTCCAGTAATGGCCTGCTGAAATTGAAACTAACTTCGGAATATACAAAGATATGATAAGTTGCGAAAGTTGGGTGCACTGTACATCGACATGCCAAATTGTTCACGAGTAGAGGCTTCATGCTGTCGGTAATACCGGACAAAACCAGCGCAGCGTGAAATGCGAGACAAAGGTGCCGGTGTCCTGACCTGGTCACCATATTTTCTTGTGTGTATGCGAGTCTTTTGTTGTGCTCCTCAGGTGTTAACCACTTGGGTAGCGCTGAAACTATGAGTCGCCATACATGTGGTGTTGCAGTTCTGCCTGCCTTTTAGGTAGGGGCAGTGTGTTCCCGGGAAGTTTCAACGGCAACGTACAACACTCCTTGGCTGTTGACAAAAAAGGAAAGAGATATGCCAACCGTTGCTCGCGTCGACGCAGTTGAAAGGGCAAAGAAGTAATCAAGCGTACTTGACTAAACTCCTCGTGACATTAAATATATAAATCAATCAACAATTTTCATTTGGGTTTTACGTCCCAAAACCACGATATGATTATGGGAGACGCCGTAGTGGGGGGCTTCGGAAATTTCCGCCACCTGGGGTTCCTTTACCGTGCACCTAAATCATGGTGCACGGGCTTCTAGCATTTCACCGCCATCGAAAAGCAACCGCAACAGCGGGGATTCCGATCCCACGACCTTTCGGCTATAGGCTTCAGTTGACCCACTAACTTCTCAAAGTGGATTGTTTGGGAATTTAAGGCTATTACTTTTTACTTATATTACTATTTTCTATCATTTCCTCAACACTCATATCACGAGTTTTCCATGAGCCTCGAAGAACAAAAACTGAGAAAATCGTTCAAAGTTACGCCCATGATCTACGTACATGAATCTGTCTCTTCGATAGCTGCGCCCACGATCGCGTTTTCAGAAGCACAAGATCGAGTACGCCGAAGCACTGCACCGTTTTATTGCCGCCCGTTGGAAGTTGACGTCCGTGTGCCGTCTGGCATTTAGTTCCCGATGTGAACCACAAAGAACAACCGACCCTAAAGCAGCAGGGAGTCGAGGCGGGGCGGTAAGCGTAACAGCGTTAAGGAGGTTGCGGCTGCTAATTCGTTAACGTTACGAGACCGGAGAAGAATGCCCCAGCGTGAATGGTGCAACAGCTATCACTTCTAATTACAGGCTTTAAGCGCTGCTGTTGGCTTCTCTTGTCACTTCATCCCTTGTGCGTGTGATGTGACCCAAAAAGTCGCCTATGTCGCAATGTAATATCATTCCTTTCCTCCTGGAACGCTTTCGGCTTTTTTTATTGAGCGAATCCACTGTTTCGGAACGAGGTTTATGCCTGGTCTGCAAGCTTCCTAGAAAAGTTATTAGCTTTTGAAGATGCTTTGTTCCTGCGCATTTTTCCAGTTTTCCGTATCAAAGGCTACTCTGGCTTACCCAAATCTTCATTTTTTTTCCTTTTCGAAACATAAAACAATGCTGTGCCCTATGCTCTTTTTTCTGCTGTGTCATTTGTCTATATTTTCTCTTCTGCAGAAATGAGTAATTATTGTTTTCCACCGATTGAACATTTCGCAGCTATTTAAGTAAACTTAAACCTCCAGTTTTCTACCCCAGATTTAGCCCACTCGGACCTTAAGGGGAAAAAAATGGTGAAGCTTGCTTTTTTTAATTGGCACCACTATGCCCTGTGGCATAAGTTAAGTGAAAATTCCCCATCTCCCGCTAAAGGGAACCATGTGTGGATGCGAAGCAGCGGGGAGATAATTAGCTTGAGCGGGAGGAACGTCGCCGTCTTATTTTCACGGCAGTGGCCCGGACGCTCATCGCGGCGCTGCACAGGAGAGAGAATGAGGCGCGCGCGCTCCGTCATTTTCATACCGCGGAACTACCGTGGCGCCCCCCAGCGGAGTATGCAGCTGTCACACCACCTGTGTTGCGCGCCGCTCCGTAGAAGATTCGTAGAGGAAAGGACGGGGGGGGGACGTATGAGAGGAGAGAGAGGGGCAGGGGACGTGCATGCGCTGTGGGGGGTGTGGGACGCGGGAGCCGCTCCGTAGAGTAGAGGATTCCTAGAGGAGAGAGGGGGAGAGGACGCGCATGCGCTGTAGGGATGTGGGACGCCGGAGCCGCTCCGTAGAGTAGAGGATTCCTAGAGGAGAGGAGGCGCATGCGCTGTGGGACGCCGCTCCGTAGAGTCGATGATTCCTAGAGTAGAGGAAGGGGGTGAGCGTAAGAGAGCATAGGGGAGGGGACGCGAATGCACTGTGGGGGGGTGTGGGACGCGGGGGGCCGCTCCGTAGAGTAGACGATTCCTAGAGGAGAGAAAGGGGGTGAGCGTAGGAGAGAGAGGGTGAGGGGACGCGCTGTGGTGGTGTGGGACGCGGGAAGGAGGGACGGACTAAGCCCCCCTCCAAACACATGCAAGCAATATTAAGGAATGGGGTCAACCTGGGCGACAGACACCCCCTGCCTAGCCATTGCTAAGCAGCCTCTCTGTGCTCTGGGCCATGACTCAAGGAACGGGGTCAACCTGGGCGACAGACACCACCTGCCTAGCTATTGCTAAGCAGCCTCTCTGTGCTCTCGGCCATGACTCTGACGACTGTGATAGGGTTGACGGCCTTCATATTACTACAGTGTTCTGGTTCGCATAATGGGTGCTTCCCTACTTCATGAAAGTGGCCAGACGCGGGACGTGGGACGCGGGACGGACATAGCCCCGAGCATAAGATGCTTCGCATCTAAAAAGGAAGAATTCAATGTCTTGTATAAAAGCCAGCAGCGGTCGATGCAGAGGACCATGCCTCCAGCGCGGTTAAGTCAGGGGGAGGTCGAGCGGAGTGGTAGTCAAGGCCGCGCAGCTTGCACTAAGGCGCGCAAGGCTTCAAACAGCGAAACTGAACAATTCTGAAGACTAATCAGGTTGCTTCTACGTCGTTTCTAGGCGTTAGCTAGGTGATGCAAGTTCCAGGTTGCTCCTAGGTTGTTGCTAGGCTATAGCTAGATGATGCTAGGATGTTTCTACGTTGATTCTCAGCGCAGAGAGAGGTGAATCACAGACAGTCCCAGACACGACACGGTTGTCCAAACTCCAGGGACAGAAACTCACACTCAAACCAAGCGTTCGCACCTCTCATAGATCTACGAGCACGTCATCGTTGGCGCAGGCCTTCCATCGCTTCGGGGTTTCTCACAGCCGCCGTTGCCTTTCCCGTTCTTTAGTATTCTCTCGTTGTACGTACTCGGATTCTTCGGCTCACCGCCGTCGCTTCGCAGCCATATGTTGAGCTAACTGTTGCCTTCTTCATTTTTAGTGGACCAGTGGTGAGTAGCAGGATTTACCGGATTTCCGTGGCACATGCCCGTTCATGATGATGGTAATTTTTTCTGGTAGGCCACACAGTGGCACATACCCGTTAAGAGGAAGATGGGTTTTCTGCGATCGACTCACAAGGAATGATTTGCTAAACAGTTTCGCTGTTAAAAATATAAAAAAAAATAAAAACATTATTCGACAAACGCTTGCACAGAATCTTTTATCGACACATTCACAGACACATATGTGACTGATTGCGGAAGGGTTGAGAGGTGGGCTGGTTGACATAGATTTATTGTGAAATATTGGGAGCGCACCTTAAAGGAACACAGAAAGCTTGTTTTTGTCCCTCTCTTTCAGTGTCCCGTTAGTTTGCGCTGCCAATATTTCGCAATGACCATAAGTTACTGAGTCAGCTCCGAGAAGCAATGCTATGGAAACCAACAACAACGGGCCACAACAAACAGCTCAATTGGTTCATCAGTAAAGCTTCGTGCGTTCGCAAAACTCCAAGTTAATCCACACCCGCTTCGTGCCACCAGGAAATAAGCACTATCTCTTATGCGTAAGTGAGAAAGAAAGCTGTCATTAACGCATACGCTTTGAAACGAACAAGCGAATGAAAAATGTCCCGCATAAAATGGCCTTCTGTACGAGACGGAACTTGAATACCATCCTAAAAAAAGTTAACGAATTAAGCACTTCGGTTTCCCCACCTATTGAAGCTTGGTACGTAAGAAAATTGCAAGAAACTTAAAATACCCAAAATGCATTTTATGCCTCTATTAACACGTTAACTGTGACCGATATCAAAAAAGAAAACGAAAATTTGACGTCATTCAGGAAAGAACGCCTTCCCTGAACATTTTAAAGTGCGCTTTACAGCATAGGCGGTCTTTTTGCAACAAAGCACGCTTTACAGTAACCCAGCAACAGGAGCTCGCGATCAAAATGACCGGCTCCTGATTGGTGGCAACTAATTATCGATCATTCTATCAAAATAAAAAAAACTGACTGATGCGGTGAGCTTAGATAATACAAATCATCGAGGAATAATAGCAAGGAGGAAAAAACGAAGAGAAAGAACAACTTTGTTCATACCACAGTGAAAACAAGAAGCAGCTTAACTCCCCGGAAGATCATATATATATATATATATATATATATATATATATATATATATATATATATATATATATATATATATATATATATATATATATATATATTGTGAAGAACAGAGACGGAGACAGCACCCGTTCCTGGGCCAGCTGTTCTTTATCTATCGTCGTCTCCCTCTGCTCTGCTCTCGCTGGCCTCGTGCTAGCCGAGCCCGAGCCCCAGTGCCGCTCTTAGTCATCACAATATATATATATATATATATATATATATATATATATATATATATATATATATATATATATATATATATATATATATATATATATATATATTCAATTTAAGGGTGGCAATGGATAAGTATTATCAAAATCATCCAATATTTGATAAGAAAGTATCTTACGAAACTGATAAAAAGATAAACGATATCAGCTCACTGTTTCCGTTTGTGTTTTCTTATACACGTAATCTTTCAAAGAAATATGCACGCAGGCGTAGCAGCTATGATACCCGTCATAATAGCCAACCACGCAAGTTGCGCTGCAGTGATCAAGGACGTGGGTTCGATTCTCCTTAGCGGTGGCAGAATTTCATTAGGCGCCGGGTACGTTGATATAAGGTCATGTTACAAGCAAAAAAAAAAAATCAGTTTGGAGTTCCCCACCTACGACGAGTCTCCTATGCATGTCGTAGTTTTGGTGTGCTAAAACCTCAAATTTAACTTATTTAAAGTCAGCTATGTTGATTCTGTTTATTACGATTTAGGCGATATAAGCAGAGTACGCATGCAAACCATACGATGGCTAATACAGAAGTTTGCAAAAGCGTTCTGAGGGGCAATTTAATTACGATTGCTATATTGAAAAGGTACACGATATTGTAATGCGTGTACATGCAACCTTTTGTGAACAAAGACGCGAATAGTATCGCTGAGTAAATGTTTTTACGAACACATTCTATTTAGACTTCCACAACATCGCTGACCTATATTGATTGCAAATATGTTTTCTCTCCGTCAAGCTCCCGGTTACTCCACGTGATTTAATCGGTACTAAACTGTAGTCACTGTCACACAACCATTAAGTCCGGCTCAGTGTATCATAAACTCCATTGTACAGATCCTAGGACATGATTCAGCAAAAAGCCGGCGTTTGACAGAGGTCACAGGTGGGAAGACCCAGAAGAAGGGAAAGGAAGAGACGTTAACAGTTTCACAACATTCAAATCAGAATAATATCTAGGATTTTACACCCCAAAACCATGATATGATTATGTGAGACGCCGTAATGGAGGGCTCCGGAATTTTTGACCATCTGGTGTTCTTTAACGTGCACTGTCATCGCACACTACATGGTCCTCTAGCAAGCATTTTGCCTTTATTGAAATGCTACCGCCGCAGCTGGGATCGAACCAGCGACCTTCGGGTCAGGAGCCGAGCACTATAACCACTGCTCCACCACGGCGGAGATCTTGACGATATTCAACTTGCTAACCTGCGCTGTGGGCAAAGGAAAATCGGGAAATCAAGAAATGCGACCTGTAGTGTGATGTGATTGAAGTGTATGTTGGGTTGTTTTTCTTGTTGCTACGTGAACGGACTTACATGCACTCTCCCTAGGGGCTATTCTATGTAATTCAATTTTAGGTGAAAAGGTGTAACTTACGCTATATACGAGCGCTAACATGTCCCGAAGAACATACAATTTTTAAAAAAAGGGGGAGGGGGGCTGAAGGAAGAAAAGAAGACAAGAAAAATACAAAACAAAGCCATAACACATGCATGAATTGTCTGAAAAATACGCGCCGATTGCAAAGTAGTTGAATGAATGAATGAATCTACTTTATTTAAAGTCCGTCAGATTCCTTCGGGCGAGGTGGAGGAAGAGGGGATTAACCCCTGTCCCGTCGCACCCTCCGTCGATGATGATGGTGGTGCCTCAGATGACGGCACGAAGTCCTTGGAACTGGGCGGCATCTTCGGCCTTGCTGGACGGCCCAAAGCTGGTCGGCCAGCTTGTCGCTGGCGAGTGCCGCCTCCCAGCGGCAGTGACGCCGACGCAGCCGATCCGCATAGTAGTTCACCCAAGTTTTTCTCAAAGCGGGAACTCGATGTTCTCTCCTAAGTTGGTTATGCACGTTTGGATTGTTTTATTTTTGCGGTATATCTCCGCGCGTAAGTTACATTCTAAGGGGTACTCCTTAATATGTAATAAAGTTCAGCAGAAGCCTCCGCAGGGTGCAATGAGTCCAGCGGCTTAAGTCATGTGGTGAGGGCCCCGGCAATGCCTTTACAGGTCTCGCGGAAGGTGTCTCAGCGTTGACTCTATGGTCGAGACAGTTTGCATTTCAAGGCGAAAGCCTTTAATGTCTCATGCTCACGTCCGTCCGTCCGTCCGTCCTCCGTGTCCATCCATCCGTGTCCATCCATCCATCCGCCCGTGTCCGTCCGTCTGTCCGTGCCGTCCGTCCGTCCGAGCCCTGGCATGGAGCCAGGTGGCCGCCGGGGTGCGCAAACGGACGCTCGGTCCCGTCGGACTTTACAGTGCTCGCGCTTTCCTTGCGCAGCGTCGCTGTGCCCAGCGTTCGGAATCATTCTGACCGACGCCGTCTCAATGGACACAGGCGTTCGCGGAACACACTTTGGAATTTACAAAGGGTCCGTCAATTTAAGCGCTGGAACGCGGATGGCGTTTGCGCGATGCGCAAAGCGCGAGAAAATACGAACGCATGCGAACGGAGGAATATTATTTTCGCGTCTCGCTGCGATACGTGGTAAAAAATTAAAAAAGAAAATACGCACACATTCGGTTTGTGCGTTATCCCACTGAGAGTGTAAAAGAAAAGAGACGTGGCACAGTCAGTCGAAGGGCCACACGCTTTCGCCGTACACACTTTGGAATGTACAAAGTGTCCTCCAATTTTTTTAGATTCGAAGCAGCTTATGGCGGAGTTCAATCCGGTGGTGGTGGTGAGCGGCGTGACCACCCTTACTGCACATGCGCAAACCCTCCCCACACACCTCCTCTGCCTACGCTCTCCCTTTCTATCCTCTAGGCATCCCTGCCCACGGCGCCCACACCCCCCACTGCGCATGCGCGTCCCCTCCACCTCTCTCTCCTCTCCTACGCTCCCCCCTCTCTCCTCTGGGCATCCCTCCCGCGGCGTTTCCACATCCCACTGCGCATGCGCGTCCCCTCCTCCTCTCTCTTCTCTCCTCCGCTCCTCCCCTCTCTCGCCTCGCAACGCCGACGCAGGCAGCGTCTGCTAGCGAGTTTCTTGATTGGAAAACTAGCAGTTGTTCCGTGTACGAATACAACCGATGAGCGAAGCTCCTTAGAAATGGGACGCACGCGGCGTTCGACACGCGCGGCGTTTCATTGTCCAGGCAACGGGCCAACCACTGGGCGGACGACAGGGTGAAACGATGGTTTCGCGCGTTCTACGGTTTGAGGAGAGAGGGCAGAGTCGAAGAAAGAGGGAGAGGGAGACTAATCTGCATCCGTTTCGCATGCTTTAGTATTCTCGCGCTTTGCGGTTCGTGCAGACGCCATCCGCGTTCCAGCGCTCATAAAGCTCATTTATCCTCCCGCGTGAGGGCGAGACGCCACCATCTGGCACCATGCCAGGGAGCTTCAACGGCGACGGCGGCGGCGGGGTGCCGGCCTAAGGAGCTTCGCTCCTAAAAAACCGACTGCTCGCGCTGCACAACCGTTCACTGGCCACTCCGTATATATAGGCACTGGATCTTGACCTGCAAGGTAGTGCCGGTGGGAGATTTCTCCTGTGCGTTGTTGAACAACAAAAATTCGCAGCGTGCGCGTAAACTAAAAGCGGACTGCGGGTCTCTGTGTCCAATCTTAGTCTTCTGTCTCGCATTGCCCATTAGCAGCGATTGGCATGTTCCAGTAGGAAACACCGGTCCATCACTGCGTGCTTTGCGCCTTCCCAGGTTTCTCTCCTGCGCAACGCGATGAGCGCCAGCGTCAACGCCGCCGCCAGAGTAAGCGTTAGCGCCCGCTGCTTCGCATCTACACATGGTTTCCCTTTAGCGGGAGATGGCGTAATTTTTCCTGGGCACAAAATTATCGTACTTTTTGAAGTATTCCTACAATGAAGAGATCTCAGCACTTCCATTTAAAGCTCGTAGAATGGTTTTCGAAGCCAGTATTCTGTAGAGAGAAAGCCACCAAAGGCGAAAGTAAACGTCCACGCAGTGGTGAACCACTCTATCGACGAGACAGCACTCTTATTGCAAAAGTTGCAAACTGGGCTCATATGAAATGGTCCCAAAACAAGTAAAACTTGCAGCGGTGCAAAAAGATGGAAAAGTTACGGCAGGAAACGAAAATGCATCGGGAATTCAGCGAAGCAAATTTTGTGGCGAGAAATCGTCCGTAAGCGAATCTCTGCGAACACCTATTTCCATTCCAAGAACGGCCACATGCTTATAACAAACTATCCCGGTCTGCACGTAAACGAGGCATCATCATCATCAGTACGTAAACGAGGCAAGGTGGGATCAAATGCAGTAAAGGCTGTGCTAGAGGGACACAACAACAACATAAATTCTATGCAGCAAACACATTAGATCGTGTGAAAACGGCTCGGGCCCAAGCGAGTTTTACCAATACACTGCAAGATGTAGGGTTTTCATTACTGCGGCCTTGGAAATCAGAACAGTGTCATTTCGGTTGCTTTGCACGGAACTAGGCCTGGTGTGAAAATCTGAAAATAAAACGGAAAAACAACGCTGCACTACTAAAAAAAAAAAAACAATACACAAGAGCCTGTTTTCCTGTCCTCCTTCTCCTACGGTTTTTCGGTCTCCAGTCCCTTTCCCCTATACAAAGTATAGCATGTAGGTGCATTTATATACGCCGGCAGACTTGCAGACTCCTCTGTTCTTCAATAAAGAGCTCTCTTTCTCTCTCTCTCTATGGCGAGCTGTTCTGTTTGAGACTGAGTTCCAAAAGCGTAGTGATTTAATGAGTGGCACCCACTAGGTTTAAAATTACACCATCTCTCCAGAAATGAAAATGACGTAAAAGGAGGAGCGCAGTTTAATGAAAAGTATTGAAAAGCATTGCAAAAGCATTGAAACGAATACATTTTGTTTCGCGGGCCACTCGGGTTGCGGGTTTTCAGGTAACTATTTTTTTTCTCGATGCGGTTTGTCAACGTGGTTTGATGTTGCAGCTGTTCTGTAACTTTGTTAGGCTGGCCAGCACGTTTTAATTTCCGGCAAAATGAATGCGAGGTGCGCGTTGCACGTGGAGCACTGCGCTGGGCTTTGAAATGAAGTTACTCTGAGAGCGCTTAGTTCATTAGCACTCCCGAGTTCGTTAGTAAGTTTGAAGAACAAAATGCCAGAAGCTGCGGCAAAGCTTTGGCTTTGAGTTGCTTCGTATTTGTGCGGTATTGCTGTTCTCGCGGTTAGCACGTGTAACCATTGAGCATGTTAAGAACACAATATAAAATTTTAATGAATACATATTAATTTATATTTCCTGGAGTCTTACGTCCAAAACAAAGACATGATTATGAGGAAACAGAAAGAAATAGATACAATAGATACAAGAAACACAGAGAAAGAGAAAGAAAGAGAAAAATGAAGAGAAAGAACGAAGGCCGCCCAGCTACGCTCTTCCTTCAGGCTTGGCACCACTAGTGTGAAGCTGCCAATGCATGGCGTAGAAAGCACCACGCATTGGCACCAGCCTCTATTTATATGGACTTCATAAAAAAAAGCAAAACTTCCTGAATGTGTCTTGCGTTAACATGCGCTATTCCGGCGGGGCTGAATTGGCCATTTTCAACCTCTCGCCCTGCCACATCATGAGCGAAATGTTGCGATTAGTGAAAACTCCCAGTACTTTACCTCTTCAAAGAGGGCGATGTTTTGGAACACGCCATTCGAAGCGGTGTCCTCCATGCTACATTACCTCCAAACGCTGCCGTTGCACTACTGCTCTTTCCAAAACGTCTGCCACTTGTAGCGTTGAGCGCTCCGAGTATGTTCTGCGCCATATACAGCCAGATGAATTGGAAACCATGCCGTAAGCGTTTTTACTTTCCACGGCTTTTATATATCATGTTTTTCTTGTCGCTTTTCATCTGAATAGACGGCTGTCAGCGCTATTCCTCGCTTACACCCTTGCTGCATGGTAATACACTTAACGTGTGCCCGTACAGAATTCTGCCAGGGAAATAGCGAAATAGCTTTGAAGTTACCAAGTTTTCTTTTCTACAATAGCTTCTACTTTGCCATCAATTTTATTACCCCGAACACGTGCAGGCCATTTATTGATTTCGGTTTTTTTTCATCTCGCTATACTTTAAGCTCAAGAGATTCCGTACAGCACGAACTTTCCATAGAAAGTCAATCTGCTTTAACTGGAATAACTTAATCTGAAACTATTATTCCGTTTTTCCTTCAACGGATATTCTGCTGGTTTCCGAATGTTTCCACCTTCTTATAATGTGCTTCGTACTTCCTTGGTTACGCAGCATTTGCTTGATGAATGCGATTTCTTTCCACTTCATTGCTTAAAGGCTCTTAAAGACTGCGCTTCATAAAACGCTCATTTTGTGCTTATACTTCGAGTTGGAGAAAGTAGCATAACTTGTGTTTGTAACACCATGCTTACATATGCATTTTTAATTGGTTGTTCTAGATTTCGCAAAAAATATAATGTGGTGTATGCCAGAAAGTAGAAAAAAGAATAGGAACCTAGCCTCTTGATCGCAGCTATCTGTTTACATTAACGGTTGCTGTCCCGGACATCGAGTATTCGAGTAGTACAAACGTACGAGCTTGACATCAATAGTACAACGTTGTCATCATACAAGGCGACGAAATTTTCCGGGTAATAATATGAGCTTGGGGGATGCCGTGTCGACGAAAGGACGCATCCTAAAATAAAACATAACGATCGTTTATTTAGCGTAGTAGCAGCAGCGGGGCGAGCATACCCCCGCTGCTCTCGAACGGTTAGAGGAAGACTGAACACTTCCGAGCTTGGCAGCTTGGTTTATAGCCACCGTCGATAACGTAAGCCTCCGGTGACGCCGCGGTGGTGCTGTCTCTTATCGGAGGCGTGTTGCAGCATGCGGCCGTGTCACGCCGGGCTAGCTGGTGGCGAGGCGGAGGCTGCGCCGCTTTGTGCCCAGTGTGTCGCCACATCACCCCCCGCGGAGTGCAGAGCCCTCAGGGTCTGTAGAAATCTGGGAGGCGTACCAGACGTCCAGAGCGTGTCGTGAAAGGAGCGGGCTGCGACGGCGACGGCTGTGGATAGATGCCCGTGGAAGGAGTGGCGCTGCCCGGTTCGTTCGCAGCGATGTATGCGGGCTTGAGCCGGTCAATCGAGACGCGGACGTTGTTCCCGTTCAGGCGCAGAGTGAAGTTCTTGTCGTCGCGCTGGACGACCAGGTAGGGTCCGCTGTAGGGTGGCTGGAAAGGCCTGCGGACGGTGTCGTCGCGGAGGAAAGCGTGCGTACACGATGCCAGCTCCTTGAACACAAAAGGTGTAGGCTTGCAGTGGTGGGCTGCAGGTGACGGGCGTAAGGCGGCGATGGTGCGTCGGAGCCGGGCGACGAAGTCGGTGGGATTGGACGCCGTAGTGCTGGATGGCAGTGCAGAAAGAAATTCACCTGGGAGACGGAATGGTTCCCCGTAGACGAGCTCTGGTGGTGTAGCGTGGATGTCCAGGCTTGAAGGTGGCGCGAAGACCGAGGATGACGGCTGGAATGGCCTCGAGTCAGGTTGAGTCCGGGTGGCACATAATGGCTGCTTTGAAGTGTCGGTGGAAACACTCGATCATTCCGTTGGCGCAGGGGTGGTAACTGGTGGTCCTCAAGCGTTCAAAACCGATGGTCAGCCCGAGGAGCCTGAAGAGGTACGATTCGAACTGTCGTCCTTGGTCGGTGGTTACGCGGCGGGGGGCGCCGAAACGAGCAATCCAGCCGGTGAAGAAGGCCGAGGCGACGTCTTCCTGCGATGATTTCCCTCGAGGGGCCATGCCTCGGGCCATCGAGTGTACCGGTCGATGGCGGTGAGGCAGTAGCGATAGGGTCCAGCCGGGGGAAAGGGTCCTACGATGTCGAGGTGGACGTGCTCAAACCGACCAGAGGGCTGAGGGAATGTTCCGAGTGGTGAAGTGACGTGCCTGGTGACTTTAGCGCGTTTGGCATTGAATGCAGGAGCGCGCCCAGGTGCGACAATCCCGCTGCATCGGAGGGCCAGACATAGCGGTCAGCCACGAGGCGTGTAGAGGAGCGTATGCCGGGATGGCTGAGGTTGTGGAGCTGGTTGAAAAGACCACGGCGATGGGACAGGGGTACATAGGGCCTGCTTCGTCCTGTCGACATGTCGCAACAGATTGTGGTTGTCAACCCTGGAATGGGGACTTGTAGCTGCAGTGAGGACCTGCCCTTGAGAAGTTCCTGCATTTCGGCGTCCGTAGTCTGAGCCTCGGCGAGGACGTCTGCTGTTATCTGCACCTAGGCTGATGGCTGCCACACGTGAAAGTGCGTCCGCGACCACATTGTCTTTCCCGATAACGTGTTCGATGTCGGTGGTAAACTGGGCAATGAACGAGAGCTGGTTCTGTTGAACCGGCGGGAGTTTGTCCCGACGTTGAGAGAAGGCGTAGGTAAGAGGCTTGTGGTCGGTGTAAATAGTGCAGTGCTGCGCTTCGAGAACGTGGCGGAAGTGTTGAACTGCTTCGTATATGGCCAGAAGTTCTCTGTAGTAAGCTGGCGAACTCGTCGGGGCAGCGGTCGTGGTTTCGTCGGTGGAACTGGCCTTTGAAGGGGTCGTCTTCCGAGCTGAGAGTTTCCTGGAAAAGAATGCCAAGGGGTGCCAGGTGTTGTCCACGCGTTGCATGAGGGCGGCGCCGACGGCGAAGCCAGAGGCGTCCGTGAAGAGTCCCAAGGGAGTGTCAGGAACGGGATGGGAGAGAAGCGTGGCGGTGCAGAGAGCAGCCTTGCATTCCTTCGAAAATTTTCACCAATGTCGGTGTCCACATGACGGGTTGGTTGCCTCGTAGACCAGCCAAGGCATCATGAAGCGGCGCCTGGTAGTCGGCGGCGTGCGGTAAGTAACGTCTATAAAAGTTCAGCATACCGAGGAAACCGCGAAGGTCTTTAGCGGTGGTGGGTTGAGGGTACTTCCGCAAGTCAGAGATGCGTTCAGGCAAAGGTCGAGTTCCCTCTGACGAAACTTCATGGCCGAGGAAATGGACGGTGGAAGCGCCGAGCGTGCTCTTCTGGACGTTGACGAGTAGGCCGTGATCGTCGAGGCGTTGGAGCAACAGACGAAGGTGCCCGTGGTGTTCTTCGGCGTCACGTGAAAAGACCAATATGTCGTCAACATAGACGAAGCAGAAGTCGAGGCCGCGGATGACTTCGTCGATGAAGCGCTAAAAGGTTTGCCCAGCGTTCCTCAGGCCGAAGCTCATGAAGGGAAACTCGAACAAGCCAAAGGGAGTGATGACTGCCGTTTTCAGGACGTCATCCGGATTGACGGGTATCTGTGTGTAGGCATTCACCAGGTCTAGCACGGAGAACACGTGGCAGCCATGAATGCGATGGGCGAAGTCCTGTATGTGGTGGACGGGGTACCTGTCTGGGATGGTGCGCGCGTTGAGGGCACGGTAGTCCCCACAGGGCAGCCAGCCTTCGGTCTTCTTCGGGACAAGGTGGAGTGGCGAGGCCCATGGATTATCAGAGCGGCGGGCGATTCCTTCGCGGACCATGGCCTCGAACTCTGCTTTGGCTATGCGCATGCGGTCCGGGGCAAGGCGACGGGCGCGACAGAAAACCGGGGGGCCTGAAGTGGTCCGGATGTAGTGCACGATGGTGAGCTGCACTTTGCGTGGCAGTCCACTGGGGGCGCGTCAATCCGGGAAATTCGGCGAGGATGGCGTGGTACGGCGAGCGATTGTCAACACCGAGTACCTTGATGCTTGGCTGTTGTGCGGTCGTTCGCTGGCCTGGGGTGGAATGTCCCGCTGTCGCGTCGATGAGACGATCGTGGCGGCAGTCCGGCAGGAGGTTATAATGTGCCAAAAAGTCCGAGCCGATTATTGGTTCAGCGACGTCGGCGAGGACGAAATTCCAATGAAGGTCGCGGCGTAGGTTCCTGAGTTGTATGTGCAGGCGCAGCGAGCCGTACGCCTGGATTGTGGACTGGTTTGCCGCGCTTTCAACTCGAAAGATGTCGGCGGGCGAGGACCTTGAAGATGGTATCGCGGGTAGCAGCAAATGTCGGAACCGCTGTCGACAAGGAAACGCTGCTTCGTGATTTGGTCGGTGACGAAGATGCGACGGTCTTCGGGTTGGCAGCTTGCGGCCGTCTCTACGAGCTGCTGTTGGCGTTTCTTGTTGGCGGAGCAGGGCGGTCGACATTGCCGGGCTGTGTCCCCGAAGCGTCGGTGGTACTGGCCGTTGTTATCAGGTTGCCGCGACGAAGTGGTGTTACGGTCGCGGCTTTGCAAGTGGCGGCGCTGTTGCATCGGAAGACGTTCACCCAGGTGTTGTTGAATGGTGGTGAGCTGTCGATCGATGTCGTCGATGCGGCGCGCAAGCTCTGTTGTGTTCAGCGGTGCGGCGACAGCCTGGATGGTGGACGACAACTGCGGCAAGAAGGCCTCGACGACGCGATCAGCAATCTCCGCAAGTTCGTCGAGAGATAGCCTAACCTGAGCCTGCATGATTGCCTGGACGTGTGGCGGGAGTCGTTGGAGCCAAAGCGATCGCAGCAAAGAATCCTGCACTTGCATGTCGCCCGCGAGCGCACGCATGTCGCGCAGGAGCTGCGAAGGTTTGCGCTCAGCAAGCTCTGCGGACTGAAGTTGTCGTAGCTTCTGTTCTTCCGAGAGCGACAGGAGGCGGATAAGTGCAGT
Organism: Rhipicephalus appendiculatus; assembly: GCA_030522465.1. NCBI lineage: Eukaryota > Metazoa > Arthropoda > Arachnida > Ixodida > Ixodidae > Rhipicephalus > Rhipicephalus appendiculatus. The sequence continues at coordinate 3,294 of JALIZH010009617.1, read as the reverse complement.
CTTCAGGTGTTCATAGAGGTTGGCCGTTGGTGGGTTGGCAAGGATATCCCGGACCTCGTTGGCATAACGTGCGTCCAGGTGGGCGACAACATAATCGTAGCGGGTCCGGTCTTGCGTGATGCGCGCCAGGGAGAACTGGGCCTCGACCTGGGCAAACCGACCTCGGGCAGTCCACCCAAAACGGCGGAAGCTTGACAGCAACACGCTAGGAGGCAGCGTGCGGGATGCCTTCTGTAGGAGTTCTGACGTCCTCAGCGGAGCCGGCAGACACGGCCTCGGTTGTGGAGGCGTTGCAAGAATGCTGCTGTTGCTGGGTTTGCAGCCCCTGTTGAAGCTGTTGCACTTGCTGGCGCAGAGCGGTGAGGGCTTCTGCGTCGGCCATGGCGGTGCGGTTAGTTCGGTTTCCGGGTCACCAGATGTGGGATGCCGTGTCGACGAAAGGACGCATCCCAACATAAAACATAACGATCGTTTATTTAGCGTAGTAGCAGCAGCGGGGCGAGCATACCCCCGCTGCTCTCGAACGGTTAGAGGAAGACTGAACACTTCCGAGCTTGGCAGCTTGGTTTATAGCCACCGTCGATGACGTAAGCCTCCGGTGACGCCGCGCGGTGGTGCTGTCTCTTATCGGAGGCGTGTTGCAGCATGCGGCCGTGTCACGCCGGGCTAGCTGGTGGCGAGGCGGAGGCTGCGCCGGTTTGTGCGCAGTGTGTCGCCACAAGCTCACAGGGTCCCTTATGAGTCCGCCTAAGACGACTCGGAGGCGAAAACTTTCTTTTTCTTCAGAGTCGATGTATTTATCCTCCACCGCCCCCCTCGCGAAAGTTTTGCGCACTTAACATTGTTTTACACTGCCCCAAGGATTGGAGGTATTGCGAGCTTTCTGCAACTCACCTACTCTTGCACTGCCTTCGTAACCGGCCCACCTTTGACAAGGCAGCAATGTCAGGTGAAGAAGTCGTCGTATGACTTCGCGTTATGAGACGTCCCGATGACGTCACAGTGATGTCATGGTGACGTCACAGATTTCAGTGATCTGTGACGTTATATGGAGAAAACAACGTGAGAAGACGATTTGTTTGAATCACTAGTGTGAACGCCGCCGATACGGGATACCGACGGTCAATTTCCGCGCTTACTAAGACATCTAAGGCTCTCGCCTTTGACATGCTTTGTAAATAGCTAATAATTTTAATGCGTGTATCTGATTGAGCTCGTTTATTTCTGAAGAGTAGTAGATATAAAGAATAATTGTTAACTTGTTAGCGAGCAGTTAAGTTTCTATAATTACTCCTAAAAAATGTGCTTTGGGAGCTTTTTTTCAGATTTTGTGGTGTATTAGTTGCATTATTTTTGTTTTATTAGTATGTGTTCGCAATTGTAAATTTCTACGTCTGATGTTTCAGTAAGGTGAAGGCCTCAGTAAGGCTGATTCGTGCTCATCTTTTGTCGTGTTTGTCGTATGTCCTGTGTTTCTTTTGCACAAATAAAAAGGAAACTCTCCCAATTCGCGGTTTGACACAACATTGAATTCGTGCGTGAATCCTTTTCCTTTGTCCACCAAAGGTGCCAGTTTCATCAGAAATAAAAAAAGAAACAATAACTACAGCAACCCTATCACCCGTCGCATGCCACACGCTGACTTCTCTAGGTAAGCCCGCGTAATCATCAAGGCGTAGTGTCAGGAAGTCGGCATGAATGGTGGCCCGCACAACAATCACGTCCACCTGTGTTATCGCAACAGCCGCAATGACAAAGCCTGTTGAGTGACTTACGGCGAGCTTCTGCGCTCTGATAGAGCGGGACGAAAGGACTCGGCCGCGGTAGCCACGGTAAATCTTACGCGTGAAGAAATAAACACAGAAGAAAGGGAGAGAAATACGACAAGGTCCGCAAATGGGGTGCTGCCTCGAGGGGAGCCATTACGCACCTTGACGAGGTAACGCGAGATTTCGCGAGAGCATCGCACAAAAACAAAATACACATGCGCCACCATGGCTAAGGTAATGCCACGGCCGCTGGATATGCAGTGCATAGTTTGGATGCGGCGGAAGTGTTCCGTATCAGCGGAAGCGCTTCGCTGGGTCAGCTCTCTTTTCTTGAGGTGGTTCCTTTTTTGCCACGTCATCAATGTCGTCAATATCTTACCACCGGTGTGCACTACGAGCAAAATATGTCTCACCGCCGTGACTTAGCAATCTGATCGATCTTATTGCGCGAGATTAGGCAGAAGCTTCTGTGCATTCATGTGAAAAGTTCATGGGTTTTGCAAAGCTGACTGAATACTGCTGTGCCCCGTTTCGGCATACGGCGTTCCTTCTTTATTTAAAGGCACCAGATGTTATGATCTGACGCCCATAGCAGGGTTCTCCCATGGTGGGCGGCGGTGGAAATGCCGCCCACCCCTCCGCTTCATCGCCCACCGCTCTAGATTGTCCTTTTAAGTGAGCGCCTGAGGAACTAATAAAGAGCAGCTGTGCTCACGCAACGCCAGCAAGCCGTGCCTCCCGCCATATGATTATGTAAAAAATAAGTCCGAACAGGTTGCCTTGTCTTTTCAACGATCGCAAATTCCAGTGTCAGCACTAAAACACATGTGAGCTTTCTTCCGTTTTCTACGCGCGTCATAGATGGCAAATATGTGCGTCCATAAATATAATTTCGATGTGTGTTGTTGAGAACTGAAAACTTCACATTTCCTAAACTTATTACCTCGACTCCCCTCGGTTGCACTGTGGATGGAAGCATTCGCTCAGTAGTGCTTAATGTAAGCTACAGTGCATGCATGTCTTTCGTTCCTTTATCTACACCGATATGATCAATATCACTCAGATGCTGCAACAGTGTTTGGTACTTCTGAACTATGAAAGTGTAAATATTACGTTTGCAGTTTCATGATAAACTTTATTGGAACCAATATAGGTCGAATCCCTTACTGCTGTCTTGATGCTGCAGGCGATTTGGTTGTCTGTAAGAATTATTCAAAAGACGCTCACTTCTGCCTTTCATTTTTATTCTCCCTCTTCACAAAACAGTAAGCACATACAATAATGTGAATTGTAAAGCTTTGACCTTACATTAATCGAGGCACCCCTTACATTCTCCTATATTTCTTTCTTTTGCAGACGAGAGCCGCTCGAACCCGCCCATTCGCCTGAGCGTCCTGGAAGGTGAACCGACGTCACTTCCGTGCCCCATCGACACAGCGACCCGTGAACCAATCACAGCCGTGTGCTTCCACGACGCCACCTACGCATACCAGGAATATGGTGGCTCGCCTTACCACACCAACGG